>RCWM02000208.1:0-1200000 GCA_003667255.2 Euschistus heros | reverse complement strand
AGTACTACCATCTTACCCAGCTCTGATACCAGACCATCAGCTTTTCTTATGGCATACTTTAAGTGAATATAGTCTCAACTTTTCAACTTTTTTGATTTTTTCGAATAAAGTTTAGTCTTTCTGTTTCTATTTTTGCGTACATATCAAGCATACATTGGTTGAGGAGATTACGAAATTAAAGTAAATAAGGTTCTTCACCTCCTCGCTCCACTAACATTTAGGCGTAAAAATCAGCTGCAGAAACAGTTTTCTTAAGTGATGTATTGGTATTATGGTCACGCTGAGGGATGTTAATACTGTACCCATCTTCTCCATGGTAGAACATGAGACGATACTGAAGAGAATCATGCACTTGTTATAACTCACTAATTCTTATCAGTTTTTGTCCTATACCGAACTGGCCTTACATGTCATCACCAGAGAACATAAGTCTTTTAATCTTCTTTTTAACGTAAGTCTTTTTATAGCTTCTCGTCACGAAACAACTCAAACTTGTAGGGGTCCATTTCTGCAGCCATCACGAATTCACAGAAAGTACCATATTACAAGGTTTCGACATCGATCGTACTTTTGTTTGTTTACAACTATAAGGAACTTTATATGTGGTCAAAGCGTGCGGCTTAAACATCTAACCTATTTTTTAACTTAGCTTATCTCCAAATACCATATGACAATTAATATTTTATTATTCACCCAATAACAATTGTAATAGCATTTTTCGCGAATTAGCCGCGATCCAGGCCGATTTTTTAAAATTCCTTTCTCAGCGAGCACCTACGGCCCTAGAGGAAGCTACATATCGAATTTCATTCCAATCCGTTCGGTGGTTTCTGAGATTTCGTGTTAAATGAGTGAGTGGTATTTGACAAATATATAGTAGATAAGTAAATAAAAATTAGTAAATGACACAAGAAAGGTAAGATTAGAAAAATAAAAATAAAAGAAATTATACTGACATGAAAAGATTAAATATATGTGAACGTTCGGGTTCACTAAGCCTTTTATATGTTTAATTTATTTATAAAACAAGATATGACGAACAGAGGGTTGAGATATAGGTATGCAAGGAGTTCAGGAACCCAATAAAAATAGGCCAACATTCTTTTTTTTAGACAAATAAAGCCTTTCTTCTAGTTCAAAATTAAAACTTAACCAATCAGAAGATATTATCAGCTAAAGGGTCTAATACTCTCTCAGCAGTAAATAGAACGGCATTTATTATTAATAAAAACCATCCAAAGTAAACATTGGCCGCATTATGAGCAGAGTTTAACGATACATCGAAGGGAAAGTTTCTGAAGCACGGAGGAGCCATTTAGTTTGGAGGGGGCGCTCTCGGGGCCAGCACTTTATCCCTTTTTATAATGGCCTAAAGGGGCTGGGATATTGTAAAGCAGGGCCCGGTTTTCGAATTTAATCAGACTTGGGCAAAGTAGTGTATGTAGCCTAGTGCTTCTCGTAAAACAGTCCGCCCAACTCCCGCCAACAGCCATAACTCCTCAAGAACTCCCAATATATTACCGCCAACTCCAACTAGGAGGCATTGCATTAGTATCATTTTATTCCCAGTAAGGGGAGGACCATATTTATTGTTATTATTTTAATTGTAAATTTAATTTTATAGTGAACGAATAAAAAAAAAAAAAAAAAAAAAAAATGTCCAAAACTAAATTTTAGAAAATTTGGAGGGGGGGGGGACCTACTTAGGATTAATTAATTAATTAATTTTTAAAAACCACAATATTTTACTTTTTAAAAATATTTATTGATATTAACAATAAAGGGGACTTGATGGCTTGGACTTGAGATTAAGTTGGGTCGATGGTCCCAGCGCGCTCGGTGAGGCAAATGAATCTTGGCCTTCCCACCCTGGGTAGAATAGGTTGGAAATCTGTAGGATAACCCGTCCTTCCTGACCTATTTGGACTGCATAAGAACGTTAGGACCAAATAAACAAACAAACAGTTTACATTACTCACAAAAAGTACATTTGAGGAAATGATTAAAATTCCATGTGAAAAACACGTGAAGAACTACTCACTAGTAGCACTTCAAAAAAAGTTCTATATTAGAAGGTCTCTTGGCCATCTTCTTTTCACGGGCCTCGGAGGATTTTCGCAGGAGGCAAATTGGAAGACAAGTGGATTCGAGTGGGTATAGAGTTTACCATCTTGGGCCAAATCAGCAACATATGGAACACAGAGATATTTATGGATGAGTTTGGTGGAGACATAATGAGGAGCATTGAAGATTTCAAGGATTGAATACAAGAAGAAATGGTTCTGTATGGCAAGAAAGCTCAACTCTGTATGTCCAAATAGGTCTAATTACTGTCATGTAAATAAATATTTTGTGATCTATTGGGAGCTTTGAACGCTTGTCCAGTAAATCTTGGAGTAGTCGGATGTAAGTAACGCGGAGAAAAAAAAAAAAAAAAAAAAAAAAAAAAAAAAAAATCCAACAGGCTTGATGAGGGAACAACACCTAGATAAAACAAAGATGCAACAAGTACAATAGGCTAATATGTATCAAATCTTTTATATCAATTATTTACTTTCACTTTTTCTCGTCAAAAGCTGCTACTAATCACTTTCCTAATCTTTGATCCACATTTCTATTCATCTAATAGTTCATACTGTTACCTATTTATTGATATCTAATATTCAAATCCTTTGATTTCGATTAACCAATCGCTATACAGCACAACCTCGTTTAGTCGGACTCCGTTAAGTCAGGTCTCCAGGTATCCCGGATCAGTTCTGGAAAATTTAAAATTAGCTTTTAGTCGTCCGTCCAAACTGAAGAGCGTATTGCGACTCGTTGCGATAAAGATGACGATAACAGGGAAGATACTGACGATGAAAGCACTGAAAATATTGCAGTTATAAGCCATGGAGCATCTCGTTTGGGCGAATTAATGGTTTATTTCGAGCAACAAGAAGGGCCAACACCGACCGCACGGTACGGAAACGGCATTAAAAGCTGACGCAACTCAAATTAACAAAATTCTTTAAGAAAACTTAAACAGTATATACTGAGTTTCAGTTCAGTATTATAGTGAATCGTGATGTGTATTATAAGTGTTTTTCCGCAATAAAAAAAATATTCTATTGTTTGCACATGTTTATTTTTCAACATTATCTGTTCAACCCGGATTTTCGTTGTCAGATCGGCCGCGGTCCCGGCTAGTCCGACTTAACTAGGTTGCACTGTATTCCTTAAATTTGACATATACATATTTTTGTTTCTCCTCTACCTAAGTTAAAAAGATATTGGCCAAGAGATCTATTATAAAATTCGACCTGGAGTCCAGGCAATGGCCAGCTCCTCAACCCATGCCCTGAGTAACTGTACTATATAGCACTCTCACTCAACCTCTTTATCTTGTTTTTTTTTTTCCTTTTGCATTTATTTTTATTGTAAATATTGTCTGAACGGATTCATAACAATCCCAATTACGTATTACCCTCGATTGAGGCAGGTTGTAATACTTATTCAATATAAGTTTATTTTTGATTTAAAAAAAAAAAAATTATATTTTTGTTTGGTACCGAATAACATATCAACCAGCTGCAAACTGTAGCCCCAATCTAAATTTAAGAACGATCTCGTTGTTTCATTTCCAGTTATGAGAATAACTTGCAATCTGCTCTGGAGACTAATCTCATTCCAGGAGAATGAGCCCGGAGCCAAAGGAGCCAGGAGATGCGACAGACCCTCGCCCTAAAAGGGTTAGGCCTTCCACGCAAGAGGTCCTGATAGGTTCGGCGGCTCCCCTAGCGCCGTGTATCTCTGGGAAGGAAATGGATTCGTAATTGCTAATACTGATTTTAATGTCGAGCAATCCTTTTACAACCCCTTTACTCCCTAGCTGCAAACATAATATAAAAGAAAAAAATATATTGCGTTTTGGGTACAATAGACTACAAAATCCAAAAGGAATCAAGTTTAAATTGAACGAATAGTATAAATTTTTCGCACAATGGAAAACTTTACCAACTGAATTTCCTACCTTCTTAATCTCACAATCAGTGACATAATATTCAAAGTAAATAATAATTTTGCTTATCTGTCCCTCTTGATTCATTCTGCTGGTATCCATCAAGGTTATTTCCAAGGTCCGATCTTATATATCTGATATTAGTAAACAATGGCCTCTTCATTGCCTCTCAAACACCCCAATCCCATCTCATAAACCTGCAAAAATGCAGTCAGAAATGGAGATTTAAAATAAATCTCACCAAATAACCTTTACACTCCGTCGTCTACCTACGACTTCCTTTCCTACAGTTAATATCTGATATTCAAACTCATCCTAGCCCTGCCAATAACAATTATTCTGAAAAAAAAAGAAAAAAAAGACGTGAATGTATAATAGAAACGATCTCTTTATTACTTAAAATCTGATCATTGTTAACAATTACTAGTTCTAGAAAGTTCGAATCTTAATTTTCCGACAAATGTACTTAATAAAAATGGATTTAACGTTTCAGATACCTATCGTTTAATAATAAACTACATATACAATCATACCAACTTGACTCACGACTCGCTTTCCATTATATTCTCGTTAGTCCTTCGAGACTTTTGAAAAGAAGATGGCTTCGGGACATTCTAATATAAAACTTCTATTGAAGTACCAGCACATAATAGAAATAATTGGAGGTCTATGCCTAGAGCTCAACTAGCCGGTTGTAATTCCTGAAAATAATAACAAGATAATTCAGATTTTTATCTTACTCATCCTGGAACGCTTCCTATCTTTCTTTCCTATTATCCTAGATTCCAATCAAATAATCTTGAATTACCAGCTCGAGTTCCGAGCAGCTAATGTCTTAATCCAGCAGTATCATCGTGTGATGAACTTCTCCTCCGCATTGGAGCTTGGAATGTACTGCACGGATGCCTTTCTCGACGTAGAACAAGCTTTTTACCGAGTCTGGCACCCCGGACTGCTTTACAAACTTCTGCAATTCCTACCTTCCACATACTTCTATGTTATATACATACTAATTCAGTGATAGAACCTTTAAAGCAAAATTTAGGCAAATTACCTCTATAGATTTTTTCACACAAAAATTGACGTCAGATTCTAATTCAGCATACTCAAAAACATTGAAAAACGTCTATTCAATAAAAACAAAAAATATAATTTCTTTTTTACCCTCTTCAAGGGGAATGAAATTTTTAAAACGATTATTGGTCACTTTCCTTTAAAACGTCATTACTTTTGCTTTGCCATTACAGAGGAGACTGAGTGTGTCCTCCCCTTGTTAGCTCAAACTAGGGTTGGGCGATAGTCGATAGTTACTATCGATATATCGATAGGTCATGCCTATCGATGGTCACTATCGATAGTGTTGACCATCGATAGATCTCTTTTACTACCTCAAGTTTTGAAAATGTCGGAATTATGCTGATCTGTCTCTGTCCAGTGTCGAGTTCTTTTGAAATTGAATTCAGAATTCCTGGAGCTCAAGGGTTCTCTCAAAGATTAAGCCAAAGGAAAGCAGAAATGCTAGTTTTTCTTTCGGGAAATATGTAGCTCAAGGACCGAGCACACTTGACTCTTGATATTAACTATTTTGTTATTTTTCTTTTCTGAATATTTGATTTGTTCATTATTATTGTAACCATGCAAATTGTAAAAACTTTTTTAAAATTCATATAGAATAGTTTTTTTCTCTCATCTTTATGATATAATCTTGTAATTTATAATCCTGCGAATTTCAAATAGTAAGTAGATAATTGAATTTAATTAAATTAGTTGACATTTTTTATTGAATACCTTTAGAAAAAAAGGAAGCAACGATCGAAATACTATCGATAGCAATCGATAGTTCTCAACCAATAGTATCGGCCTATCAATAGTGCTAACTATCGACTATCGCCCAACCCTAGCTCAAACCAGATCTACATATATTCTTCATAGTAAACTCCGTAACCACTCAAATCCTCCAGTATCAACTCGCTTTCCACCCTATTCTAGATAGAAGGTGCCTTTAATGAAGTTCTAGCAATATGTAGTGGCTTTACAAGCAATTTTCATGATATTATGTGTTATTTTATTTATTTGTATACAGTTCAAAATTTCAATAAATAGCTAAAAAAAATAATTTGTAATAGTTGAGGGAACATTTAGGAAGAAGGGCAGCTGAAGATCCCTGAAGGAGAAGAACCCTTCAATATAAATTATCTTGGCGACAGAAGTTCAATAGCTGAGAGGAAATTATATTGTCATCGTATGGAAGGGAGCCTAAGAGATACACTGCCCTAATGACGTTAGCTGCCCGTTTATCCCCTAGCGAGGGATTGCTAATAACTAAATCTGCCTCTCTCTGCAAAAACTTTAACGAGGTTTCCTCCAACATCACCCCTTTCCCCTTCCCTTCTATCAGTCGTTCCCTTATATACTTCCAATAGGAATCGAATACGCACCTGGGACCTGATCCAGGATGGGAGGAAAGGGAACGAAATTACTGTTTCGTCATTTTTATGTTAATACGATTTTGTTAACTTCACCTGTATGTAAAGGAATCTTGCATCGTATTTTTCACCAATTCCCAGCTATCTGAGTATCTTGAAAATTTGCATACGTGTCAAGGACAATAATAATTGCAATATTAAAACTTTAATATTCTTACTTAGTCCAGTCGAAATACCCCCAAAAAGGGGACCAGCCTTTGAAAAGCGAAGTAGTAGGTTTTATGATTCAGTATGGTCCAGATCGGTCCTGAGGATAAAATATCAAAAGTGTGACTACATTTGATTAGGGGAAAATTTTTAGGAGGAAAAAAAACCCAGTATTTTTGCACTTTTTTTCAGATATTTGCAAAACAAATATACGAAAATGCTTTAAATAAAAAAATTTGTCATTTACAAAATTAAAGCATATTAAATTGTGCGTCTAAAGACATCTTTTAAGCTGAATTTGATTTAGGCGTTCAACCACAAACGATTGTCAAAAATCGACGGATTTCGCCAACTTTCTTAAAAAAGTTTTGGTCATGATTAAGAGTCTATAACACAAAAATGGCTAATCCAATCATTTTATTTATTGTATTGACAAAAATATATATAATAAAAAATAGAAAGAATGAATTATATTAATACATAATTCCTTCAAGGACTAGCTAAATTTATTCGCAATAAATCTGAATTTATAACAGAGCCGAGAATTATGGTACACAAGCTCTTCCTTAGCTCAATTCGTCTCGGAGGGTAATTGTTCTAAATTCGAAATAAACCTTTACGAGGAATAGAGTTACCTCGTGGAGTACAGCAATTCATAAATCTCTCTAAGCTTTGTAAATGAGAGATTATTCAAAACAATCTAACTTTAAACTCGGA
Organism: Euschistus heros; assembly: GCA_003667255.2. NCBI lineage: Eukaryota > Metazoa > Arthropoda > Insecta > Hemiptera > Pentatomidae > Euschistus > Euschistus heros. The sequence continues at coordinate 1,192,650 of RCWM02000208.1, read as the reverse complement.
GCTTAAAGCACTTTTGCAAAGATTGCTGAGGGGAAAAGGGGTAAGATTGGGACGCCTCTAACTTGGAAAATTGCTTCAACCTTCTCACTCCAAAGAGTTTTAAATGACTAGCCTCAGGTTCTGGTAGTGGGGAGGTTGAATAATGGCCACGAGGAAGAAATGTACAAGAATATGTTCTATCACTAATGGTTACTAGAATTTTTTACTTTGAAAGGACATCTGATTCGAGCTAGATCAGCCACGTTTGGAACATTAAGGTATATACATACATACATATATAATATACATTTATTTAAAGTGGAGCAACGAGTTATGAAACATAATATTCAGTAACTATATTATTCATTCATCATAGGTACATAACTTAATTATAAGTTTGATAATCGCTACTGGAGAGGGATATAAGTTAAGTGAACACAAACAGGGCACAATAATAAGACAGTAATATTTAATAACAGTTATGTCACTCACTATTACCCTCGTGAAAATTATATGAAAACACAACCATACTGTTGCCCTTCCATTACCGTTTATCCCTTTTCTTTTTTTAAATGGTTCTTACATGAGACCTAACTCTTTCGAAAAAGAAAAATGATTTTCAGTTAAAAAAAAAAAGGAACATTATTATTGTTTAAAAAATATTTTACAAGCTAAAACGTATATTAAAAAAACCTCAGTTTATCCCTGTCTGGTAAAAACAATAGATCATGGATATATCTATCCATAATCGACTGTTATTATATCTACTGCTTCTTATAAATAAACTTTTGGTTAATTTTCAAAGAAGGCCACAAGACCTCAAAAATTGTGAAAAAACGTGACTTTTTCATTCAAACCAATATGACTCCTAAACGGTAGGTCCTATTGACAAATATTGTATAATAAAAAATATTCTCCATTAAATTTCTTAATGGGAAACTATCGGAAATTTTTTTAATTCGTGCAACAGCAACAGATCTATAGCGTACGAAAATGTAACATTTCTGAGTGTAAAAAAAAAAAAAAATCACACAAGAAAACTACTGACCCTCTAGCTTTTATTACATAACCTATTCTTTAAGTCCTGATATCTTTTAGAAGCCCTTCCATCTTGACTCCTCAGATGAGTTTCAACAGGTTTCTTGTCTAACTAAAGATAAAAAAATATATTTTTTTTATCATTAGAGAGAAGAATTTATGTATAATAATTACATAATTAGGTGTTATAACTATTTAGCAAGTCAGCGGTATCAATGGTGTCTTAGGAATCGACTTTTGATCGTCAGTTCTCGATACAGATTTTTTTTCTCAAGAATCGGTGGTATCGGTAACCGAAAATTTGAATCGACTCATCTTCAGGAAAGATCCATATTTTTTTTTTTTTTTTTTTTTTTTTTTTTTAGCTATTTATTGTAATTTACAGCTGAATAAAAAATAAAATATTAATACATCTACCGTTCAACTAATTTTAGAAAAAAAATAAAATAGAATTTAAGGGCGTAGTGTTATCAGGTTTATGTCGATTTCCAATAGCCTAATAACCGATTATTTTTTTATTTTTTTTATTTATTAGAATAATTACAAGCTGCCTCACTCAAGGGCAATGAGTAATATTGATGACAGAGACTCATTCACACAATATGTACAATGACAAGAAAATTAAAATAAACAGTCTTTAAAAATACAAGAAATAAAAAAGAAAAAAATATATATACAAGAAATAAAATAAAATAAGCAAGATATAGAAATAGAATAAAATAAATGATAGTATAAAATAGGTGATGATTTTTGTAACCAATATATAAAAAATAAAATAAAAATTAAGAAGAAAAGAAACAATCATAACTACATTCTTACTCTATATACAATTTACAAACATTCCAGGGAACACCCGGATCCAAGCTCGCCCCCTTAAGGAGGGGAAACCGGGAACAGAGAGTTCCCAGCGCTGTTCTATCAGCTGCGTCACTAGTAAAATCCAGTAGAGGCTGAGGGAGAGCGCTATGGTACAGTCACACAGGACTTGAGTAGAGAAGCTGGCCATTGCCAGAACTCCAATATTAAATACTTACAATAGGTCTCGGGGCCATTGTCTTTTTAATTTGCGAGGTGGGTTATAAGGATGTGTTGAATTGGATAATGAATGAGCCAGAGGGTTGGGATTGTTGGAAAGATTTTAATGGAATTTGGAGAATTTAAAGGGTATAAGGTCAAGGACAAAAGGTATATTCAGATCATTATGAAGGGTTTTGTTGGAGACATAATATGGAGCATTTACGATAGTTCGAAGGTCTTTGGATTGAAAGGATTGAATGCGTTTGATATTCGTTGTTTTGCTGTCCCCCACAGTTTAAGTCCATAGGTTGAAATAGGTTTAATGATCGTTTTGTATATGAGGAGTTTGTTTTCAGTGGAGAGCTGGGGAGTCCTATTTAGTAGTCTGTACAATTGGCTGAAGAGTCTGTTAAGTTCTTGCCTTTTAAGTCTAGTGTGAGGGTTCCAAGTAAGTCTTTTGTCTAAGTAATAACCGATTAAACTCCAGAAAATGTTTGATATTATGATTAAACTGGGGATACCAGAAATTGGTTAATCTAGGTAAAGATGTGCATGTCCGAAACATTTAATGGAGTCCGAATCAGTGCTTTTTACTCCGCCTAGTCAAAGGTTGGTGGTGTCCGGATCTAACCTTCAAGTTCGTTAAAGTCTTTATTTATTATAATACATATAGTAAGTAAGATGATAGTACTTGTGATAACAGGTCAATAGCTTGTAAAGCAACTAGCCAAAGTTAAGGTTATTTGGAATAGAATGGAATGCGAGTTGAGATACTAATGGATTTAGAGGGTTATGGAGTTTACTATGAATGGATAAATATCTGGTTTAAGATAAGTCAGAAAGGTATGGTGCATTTGGATCTTTATGGATAAGTTTGTCAGTGATAAAGTAAGGAGCATTGGGGATTTTTATAAGGGTTTAGGATCGTAAAGATTGAAAGTGAAGGTGAATTGGATGGTTTAGTGGAGCCTCGAAGCTCAACTTTGTATTTTCAAAATAGTATAATTACTGTTATGTAAATAGGGCTTTTTTAATTTTTTGGGAGCTTGGAACGCTTGTCTAGTAAATCTTGGAGTAGTCGGAAACGACGAGCAGTTTCTTGTATTTTAAGGTTGGTATCCACAATATTTAGACTTAATTATTTAAAAAAAATATATATAAAACGTCTAAAAATATAACTCACCAACAAAAAAAATATATATATGAATTTATTTAATAATGCCGTTTAATTTACATACATTTCATAATCTCTTACACAGAAATTTTAGGAATACGCATCTACTACAAGAAGTAACGCGAAAAAAACCACATTGACAGGTTCGTTAAAATAAATGCATCATTGAAAACATTCTAAGCACCACAGGCAGAACGTTAATCAAAAAGAGTTGAATGAGGGAACAACATCTTGATAAAACAAAGATGGAGAAAGAACAGTAGGCTAATATCTATCAAATCTATAAAATCAGATATTTACCTTCCTAATATGTTCAAATAGGTCTATTTACAGTTATGTAAATAAGTATTTTACAACTCATAGTAAGGTATGAACGTTTATCTTGTAAATGTTGAAGGAATCGAATTTTAATTTTTTTAAAATCTTCTTTCTGTCTAAAATAAACCTCTCCTTTCCTATTCACATTATATAAATAGTACTAAATTATTTTCAGTTACATCCTGAACGATATGTAACTAACGCCCAGTGACAAACCTGCAGGCTGTCTCTTCGCCATTTTTCAGCGGCTCGTTTAAAACAAATTCGTGACGATCTATTTTATTTCCTATTCCATCTTAGACGTTTCCTTCCCCTCAGAGTGAGACATGGCCTAGTAAATCGCATCTAGTTGGCGGTGGTGTCAGAGTAGCTGTCAGCTCCGGTGTAGTTCTGACAGCCCACATCGGATTTACTCCTCCGACGCCGGGACCTACGCTTGTTATCCCTAACAAAATACTGACTCGGGAGGCTGGCTCTCGTCCAAACACTCCGCCCTGGAGTCGTGATTAGTTTGGGCTCATTGCTATGGAAAGGCGGCAGTTCCAGTATCCATCTTGTCTCTTTTAATTTATTTTATTAAGCGTTATTCTATTACTTGAGCTGCTTTATTTAACTTCAACCAGCTGTTATATAGTCACAGAATCAATATAGTAACTTTTATTTATTTATTTATATTTTTTAAAATTTATTTATTTAACTTTATTTCTTCATTCAGACCTGTCAGATATATTATTGATAACCAGTGACTATGATAAGTATACATGGCGTGAAATTAAAAAGGGGAAGCAGAACTCAGCGACACCTCCTCACATCTTATATTTATTTTAGTCTACGAAGTCTCTCATCCAGCTCTTTTTCAGCCTTCTTTGGGAATTTTCTGTTGTAATGAGGCAATGTCGTTTATAAGGGTGTTGGGATGTCCAGATAGTTTTTTGTGGAATCGTTTGTAGTGGGTCCGTGTCTGTTGTGATATGAAGGTCAGTATGTAGAATTCTGAATTTTTCCACCTGGAAATATTTTAGTTTGTTAATATGTTTATTTTTAGCTAGTTCGTATATATGTAAGGCGTACGTCCAAATAAGTTTTAGTAATCAAGTATGGGTGTACTTTTTTTTTTTTTTTTTTTTTTTTTAGTATGCGTATAAAAGATAGATTAGTTGAGTTACATATAATGGTATACAAGAAACAATACAATTAGGATTGATGAATTCATTGCCACTTCTATTGAGATTATTTTATTAGAAAACTAGTTTCGAATGCTAAACATTCATCTTCAGATATCTCTTAGATCTCCAGAGAACTGAAGATGAATGTTTAGCATACGAAACTAGTATTCTAATAAAATAATAACAATAGAAGTGGCAATTAATTCATCAATCCTAAACAATCAATTATTATTGTTTTGATAAAAATCATATTTTTTTTTTTTTTTTTTTACAGGAAACACAAAACTGAAGAACTAGCTTTCTATAGGGAGGGGAAGGGGATTTTTTTTTTTTTTTTTTTTTTTGTAAATCGCATTTTTGAGATGTTCAAATTTCTATTGCGTATTAAATCATATGACCTTTGAAAGCTGTAAGTTTTATGTGTTGATATATTTACTGTATATACATTCGTAAAAGCATTAAATAAAATATTTTAAAATAAATAAGAGTATTGTATAACTTCAAATAGATAGTGGTGTAGCGTGAAAGCGGAATAATTCTGTCATTCTAGTGAATAAGTGGTAGTAAGTCGAACTTAAATTGAATTTTGAACAAAATTAATAAAGTGACTAAAAAGAAACGTGGAGGTGAAAGATGCTCCTTTTTTAAAAAAAGTATGTTTTAAAATGAATATTTACTTAAACATTTATCCACCATGATGAATACCCCTCTACTTGTCTTTTTAGTCACTTAATTAATTTTGGTCAAAATTCAACTTAACCACTTATTCACTCCGATGATTAAGCGAATGCACTACAAAAATGAAGCAGATTCAACACCATATCATACAAAAAAAAGTTTGGTTTATAAAGTTTATCTGTTATTACGAATCGACTACGGGGACATCGACACAACATTTCAACTCCTAAGTGCACCGAGCCATCTATCTTCATGTTTTCACTGGCACACGTACAAGAAGTAAAAGAAGGGAGGAAAAAAATGAGCGGGAAGAAATAGGGGACAGAAACAAGTTGGAAGTATTGGCGTGAGGACGGCCACGTGCGGGTTCGAAGGGTTTTAAAGTGAAAAAGGATCGTTACCATTCCGCGGTGAATGGGTTCCTCCGCAGGACAATGGGACCTCAAGACCTATCCTGGGGGCGATTGATATCCTGAGGAGGGGGGGATCGGAAGGATATTAGCGGACCAAAGGTTTAATAGCTGACTCGCGTGGCAGTCATTAATGAAGCCCGAGGAAGTTGAGGTGCTTCTTCATTGTGTTAGTAACATCCATTAGTTATTTCTACCCTCTTCACTCCTTCTTCATTTTATCATATTTTCTTAAAAATCATTCCTCATTGCTTCATGTAGTCCAGTCAATAAACATATTGTAGTGCATGGAATATGCGATAATTTTTGACTTCATAGCTTCGTTTGGAATAATGGAAGGTAAACATACTAAAAGTCCCCGCCGCTGGGGGATGAGCTAACGAAGGGGGGGGGGACGGGAGAAGTTCCATTTTTTTGGTTTTTCGATAATATCTCGAAAACTGTTTACTCTACAAAAACATGTTTCAAAAAAAAATTAAAGCTAATTAAATTTCCTATAAAATTTATTTTATATAAATTTGTCGTAATTCTAACCGTTTACGAGATATACGTTATTGAAAATCGGTGATTTTCGGGAAAAAACAAATGTCACCTCACTTTTTGTCAAACTTTTGCTTCTATTACGTTCCGCAATCGTTTCTCAGAAAACCCGCCATAATAAAAATTGTAGAGCATTAAATTTACTTTAATTTCATATGTACGTTTTTGGTATTTGCTTCAAATGTTTAAGAAAAAGTGAGGTAGACATTTTTTTTTATTTCTAAAATTGTCAATATTCAATTACTTATATCTCGAAAACCGTTGGAATTTCTACGAATACGTATATGATTAATTTTATAGGAAATTTAATGGGCTTTAATTTTGATCTGCTACATACTTTTCTAGAGTCAACCGTTTTCGAGATATAATCGAAAACAAAATTAGGGCCTTCTCCCTTTCCCCCACCTTTAGCTCACCCCCCCTTGGGCGGGGACTTTTAATATGCTTACCTTCTAACTACTGCTAACGAAGCTATGAAGTCAAAAATAATCGCATATTTCATGCACTCTACACTCCTCATTTCGGCACTCATTGACTGGACTAATGTTCGTAACCTGTATTTCATAAATCGAGCTATAACCTATATTAAATGTAGTGAATAATATACCTGAGTACTGCTCTAATGTACCTGTTCTTATATGTCGCAGATTAAGTACACGGTAAACACCTGTTATATAAGGTTACTGGGCAGGTTTAGATACGTGTGTGGTAAAAACTAATTATGTGTTCGTTTTGTTGTGCTATTGGTTTTGTTGTGGCAGTTCAAAGCTATATTTTCGTTTCTTATTCATATATATTTTTTTTCATGTTTTCCCTCTTACAGTAACCCTGTAACATAGCGTATTTTTAAATATTTGTATATGCCCCATGCTTCTAGCATAATTACATGTATCTAACATGTTTTGTATTTTATAAAAAATGTAAAATGTAAAAAAATGTACATTTAGTTTTTTAAGATGAACTTTTAATAGATACAATAAACAAAACTAAAGATAAGTGAAACATTCCTAATGCAACAAAACTAAATAAACACAAAACAAAACTAGAAACATCAATGAGTTCGGCTCATTGACGGTTGGTCGTCTTCTTAACTTCAAAATCACTTTTAATAATAAACTTTTTTATCTCCTTGAGATATTTTTTAAAAAGATCCTTCTCTGAGAGCGGCCATTCGTCACCTTTTAATAGTATGCAGTTTATAAGCAGTTTTATTAGCTTATTTTATTAGTTTTAAGTTTTATAAGCACTCAGATATAGGGCAATCGTATAGAATGTGATGAAAAGTATGGTACGTTTGTCTGTCGTAGACAAACACATAAAGTGTTAGTCTTTCTTATTCATGTATGTTTTTGAATTAAAATAAATTTACTTTTCTTATGTTAAGAGTGACTCAATTCAACCTTTTATTTTTGAACTTCATTTGTTGGCATGCCTAATAATTATACTGCAAAAAACTGATACCGAATTAATAAATAATATGTAATTATTATATATTAAAAGCTAAGAGCATTCGTATTAAATATTATGAGCAAAAGTAGCGGGGTTTTCGGTAGCGCATCCAAATACTTAACCTCGACTGAACTACTCTGTCCTTAGTCGGCCAGATAAAACTCTCTCGAAAAGTTTCTGCAGATATAGGATTCAAAAGTTAAAAGAGAAGAAATTCAAAGGATAGATGGAGGGGTTACAGGTAAGGTGACCAGATTATGAGATTCTCAAAACGGAACCCTCAATATCAGGGAAGTTAGAGACACACTTAAAAAAATACTATTTTCCAATATATATATATATATATATATATATATATATATATATATATATATATATATATATATGAAATACTATTTTATTCAATAAGACTACATTTAGAAATAAACTTGATATCACTTAAATAAAAATATTGTCGAAAATACTGACTTCAATGTTTATTTTTCATATTTTTGAGATGAGTGAATTTTTTTTTCAAAATATCAGGCTTTTGTTTGATGAAATCGAAAAACTGTACACAACCCATTGCAAAGTTACATTTTACTAGCATCATTGCTTTAAGGGTTGACATTTTCGTTTGGGATTTTTCTAGTGACCAAATGTCATTAATAATAGAGAAAACTCGTTCCACTGGAGCGTTTGTTTCTGGTAAGGACAAGAAAAATGAAACCATCAGTGCAATGTTTTTGATAGGGACATTTTGATTTGCAAAATGAAGAAATATTTCAACCCATCTCTGACCCAGAGAAGGTTTCTCTTCGGTCCACTTGAAAATCTTTTTCTGTGTCACGTACTTCTTTAGATAAGTCTCTTCGTCAAAAAGCTCACTATCGGAAATCTTCAGCATGACACATTTACTAGCAATGAGGTCAATCCCCTCCTCGATCCTTTCCCACTCAGGAACTTCCTTTAGAGTTATCCATTGGTATTTCTTCATGTTTTAAAGATTTAATTTAGTTAATTCATTCATCATCAGTGAATGGAATTTAGGAAGCAAACTCGATGCTGTCAAGAGTACATATGGGACCAAATATTTGTAAAACGGGACAAATAAGCCTCCCGATCATATATTTTGGGACAACGGGACAGTCCCTTTCAAAACGTGACGTCTGGTCACCTTAGTTATAGGTATATCCTTATTTAAGATGGACTCGGGAAATAAGAAGAGGAGTTTTGGAGGCCTTGTGGTGGAGGAAGTAGATGCCGAAGAAAACATTGAGCCCAATAGAAAGCGAACCAGGACCTTGAAATACCGACACAGACCTTAGCACTAAAGATAAATATTATATATTGTAGTCAGGAATAAATTTAATGATGTAAATTGAGTACTGATCAGATATATCAAGTGTAATATAATCCATAGATTCATATTATTAAAATTACGATATCATTAAATGAAATATACTTAATAATCTTTTAAGTCAAATAGACATCAATAGAGGGGCCATTGTGCCACTAAGGACAAGATTTGTTATTGATTGTACCCAAATAGTTGCAATATTTTGACTATATCTCAGAATCAAACGGTCGAAATCACTTAATTAATGGATGATAAAATTAAGAGACTAAATCATATCTAATTAGCATCATTGGCCCTGAATAAAAGAGATATTAAATGGCGCCCAATCATTTTCCATTTTCCATTAGGGTACTTACAATTAAAATGTTTGCATAATTAACGATCCCAAGGAGCAGTTATATCGAGGAGAATTCTTTCCCACCATTAAGGCCTAATTTCCTAGATTTCCATTCTACCTCTTTAATTACTTTTCCATTTAATTTTTTTCTTTTCTTTTTTTTTTTTACTCTGGCCACTCTCCCAACATCGGATGGAAGTTTGTGATCGTTTAAGAGGATCTTAAATATTTAATGTCAGGGCTGAATTCTATTGTTCCTCCTCTTGACGGGAATTTGTTTTTTAGAATGAATTGTGTCAATATTGAAGCAATAGATTATACATAACGGGGATACTTTCATTCACATTTTTATGTTAATATATGTAAATGTGTTTGTTCAATATTGCAATAATTTATTCTTATTTAAATACTACAATTTTTTTTTTATAATAGAAGATCCTGAGGCCATTTTCTTCTCTACGCCTCGGAGTATTGCCAGGAATGGAATTGTGAGCAAGTTGAGAAATACGTAGATTTGAGTGACTATTTAGTTTATTATGAAAGGAAAGGTATTTGGTATTTGGATATATCGGATATTAAGGCCGTTGTGGTTCAGTTCATTTGTGACAAAGTAAGGAGGATTGAGGATTTTGGATTGGAGTGATTGGATACGGAAATAATTACATGGCCTGGTGGAACACCACAACTCAATACCATAAGTCCAAATAGTTTTGATAATGGTTAAATAAATGAACTCTTATAAGAACATTTGCCAATTAAGTATAGGAGTAATCGTTCTTCTCTTTTCAATCTTATGTCAGAGTTCCATTAGAGTGCTGCCAATGTTTTCAAATTTATCTATTTGAAAATTAATTACATTAGTGTCCTTTTAAAGAAGGGCACTCTCTTCCCTTTTAATCCTTTACAGAACACAAAATATTCTCATTATGGCTGAGATATAGTATATGGCCCCTATTATTATTATAATATTATATTATATTATATTAATAATTACAAGTGAACAACAAAAAGGGAGAAATTGAAAATATGGAAAATAAGGAGAGAAAAGAATTAAGGAAAATATTAGGACCAAGAAAGACTGAAGAAGGTTTTAAACTAAAATGTAATATGGAAATATATCGAAACATTGAAGGTTGAGCGATGTAATGAGGAAACGTAGATTGACGTTTTGTGGGCATTTGATGAGAATGGAATAAAGAAGAAGAAAATTTTCCAACACAGCCTCCAAAAACAGAAAAAAAATACATGGATAAGGATGGTAAAGGAGGATATGAGGGTGGCAAATGTACATTGGAATTCAATGTGGGATAGAGACCAATTTCGGACAGCAGTCAACAGGATCAAATTTCCGGAAATGGTTAAGACACAAGTTAAGAGACGGTGGTCAGATGAAAGAAGAAAGCATCAGACTGAGGTAATAAAGAGATATTGGAAGGAGCGGAAGAGCAAGAAATGAATTGTTGTTGTCTGGTAACTCGTAAGAAGAAGAATAATTACAAGTATATTTAATGTATGTATTTATTAATTTATATAATTGTTACTATCTCTACGGGAAAAGATCTGACTCAGGGGTGAAGTAATTAGAAAAAAAAAAAGTGCGTTACCCTAGCAACCTTGATAAACGAAAGATCCCTGGTTCGAATCGAGCAGGCGTATTGTGAAATTAATTCTGAGCAATTAATTCCCTATCCTCACCCTCTCACCATGTTATCGAGGGTAAACAAAAAAATTATTATCTCGACTTTTCAGGGTCGTTGGCGGGGAATTTATTAGATTCAATTGAGGTAATTTTTTTAAAAAGAATTCTAATAAAATTACCTAAAACTTTCCAATATTCCGAATAATACTTTGACATTTCTCGTATAGCCATTTGTACCGTTTTAAGGTCCTTACTCCAACTAGAATAGGAAGGACGGATTATCCTGCAGGTTAACATAATATTTTAACCATGGTGGGATGCTGAAGTTTTATTCAGTGAGTCCGCTGCAGTTACGAGAACGCTTAAGTGCTTTACACTCAGACACTGGATCTCAAACTACTTCATTCCTTAAATTCCTTACATGAGGCGCAAACCTTTAAAATGTTATAAATCCACACTTTCCAAAAAAAAAATTGTCTTAATTTTTATAACGTACTAAATGTCATCAATGTAAGGTGAAAATGTAAGTTTCCTTATTATCCGAATGTGTCGATAAAAAAAATATGTTTATTTAACGGGTATTTTTTTTCCTAGTAATATCTTAAAATTACGAGAATTTCGTAGGACACTGTCATGTTTCTTCTTTGAAATAAATAACTGAACTAAGGTTTTTTTGAAGAAGTCCAGTGTTAGTAAACAAGCTTGGAGAATGCTCTAAAGAGATTATGAAGTATTGGTAAATAATAAATAGCATTGAGATATTTACAGACTTTTGAACTCTGGAATTTGATAAAACGGTCTTTTTTTTTTTTTTTTTTATATGCCCTATTAATTGTTATATTTTTTAAAGATTAACCTTTTTAATTTTTGTTTATTATAAATTCGGTTTATAAATGTTCTATGTTTTATTTCCCTGATCCCTTCAAAAAAGGATAAATTCATTTTGGTTTACAGGTTTGGAGACAGTATTTTTAGGTTTTGACATTGTACACCCATTTTGAAGGTCGTCACCTCATCTTAAGATTTCAACTTATCTGGATTGTTAATATCTTGTGGCTCAATATTTGTATTCGACTTTTTTACATTTTCCCTATGGATTAGATGTGATATGGTCCATCATATTTTATATGACGCGAATGACTTTTCAAATCAAATGAACAAACACCACAAAAAGTGGGTCCATTTATTCTCCTCCCACTCCTTCGGGAGGACACGGTATAATTACAGCCATCAATCCAAGGGAGGAACACAGCATGCCGGGGCAGGTACTGATAAGACGGGCAGCTTCCAGAGAGGATTTTAATTTAATATAAAACAAAGCGCCCCCTGACAGGGGAGCTGACGTAGGATTATAGCGTCACTCTGGGCGGGAGATATTGCGTAGTAAATAATCCAGGGGGAGCTATCTGCTCTGGAGTAGTTGGGAGGGGGCTGAAGTAGCTTCTGGAGTCTGGGCTATGGAAGTAACAGTATCACAGTAACAGAGGAGGAACTGATATTAATCTATTGACTTCTATAACAGGCATAGTACAGAATAACAATAAACATAGAACAGAACACGTTGAGGACATTCACTGCTGAAAGAAATGAGCGATGGCAAGGAAATTTCAATTTTAGAAAATATTACACCATATTTACCTATTTTTTATTTAGTAAGCATTTATTAAGTAAATATTCCAATCTGCCCAAATATAATGGGGTGTATAAAAAAAATGACCGTTTCTTAAATATTTGTATTATTATTTCTTTGATATAAAATACAATTAATACTTAAAGTATAGTCCATTGTTATCTACCGTCATTACCCATCTGCTAGCCAATTGCTCGATGCCACGCTGATACCATTCCTTGGGATGGCCGTCAAAGAACTCTTGGACAGCATTTTCAACTTCCGCAAAATTATCAATTTTTTTCCCTTGAAGAAAATGGGCTATGAATCAAAACAAGTAGTAATCCGAAGGTCGAGGTATGGACTATATAGTGGATGAGGCAGGAGTTCAAACCCATGAAGATCTGTAAACTTTTCTCAACTTTTGTAAAATTGTTGAGAACTAAGTTCGTGAGGGACCAGTCTACAGGTCTTTTTCACCTTCCCCATGGAGAGAAGATGGTGACACACCACACTCCCTGGCAAGTTCGCGAGTACTTGTTGACGGATTTGACTCAACAGCTTCCTTCAGAACCTCATCAATATCTATTATTGGCCGCCCGGAGCCCTACTTCTCTCCCCAAATCTCCACTTCTAAAGTTTTCAAACCAACGCCGTGCAGTGCGCTGTTTAAGGACACCACCCCCTTCGTATTTAATAATTTCATGAATTGCTTCAGCGGCTGTGAATTTTTTTTTCCAGTAATGTCTTAAAATTATAAGAATTTGGTAGGACACTGTCATGAAAATTTGAATAAATTATTCACTGTTATTTAAATAAATAACTGAACTGAGGCTTTTTTATTTGAAGAAGTCCAGTGTTAGAAACAAGCTTAGGGAATGCTCTAAAAGTAAATATTAATTAAGTATTGGTAAATAATAAATAGCATTAAGATATTTACAGACTTTTGAACTCTGGAATTTGATAAAACGGTCATTTTTTTTTTTATACGCCCTATTAATACAATAATTCTTTCTTAATTTATTTATACAATACGTACATTAAGAAATGAATTTATAAAAAAAGATATAAAGAACCTTTAACTGCAGAGTACATAGAATCATAAAAATATATTAAAGACAATAATAATAGTAAAAATAAAAATTAAAAACCATATTCTATACACAAAATATCTATCATTACAGTGAATAAGGGGTTAATTAAAATCTTACTTATCATGAAGAAAACACTTCCACGTTTCTTTTTAGTCACTTCGCTCATTTTGGTCAAAATTCAACTTATTCACAGGGACGACAAATATTTTGTAAATAGAATATAATTTTTAATTTGAATTATTATTATTATTATTGTTTTTAATTTATTTATTAAATTTTATGTATTGTATTTTTAAACGTTTCTCAGCCTAGGGACCCCCGAATCAAGCCTATAGAGGGACAAGCCAGGCCCGAAGAGATCCCAGCGTTGCTCTCTCAGCTGCCTCACTGGTATCAACTACTTTTTTATTACCAATCCTTTTTATTTCAGTAATATATTCTCTTAAATAAACAAGTATAAACATAAACAAGTAAGCCGAAATGTTGACATTCAAAAAATTGTCTCTATTCTGTATTTTCTTCGGTCTCCGACTAAATAATTTTATGCCCGAATTACGGTACTTGTGAAAAATAGAGGTAAAAGATGTTAAGATCAAATATACAACAGTCACTCATAATTTAATTATCACGCCGCTTGATATTGTTTTTGTTATTGTATTATTAGTTTATTGTTCTTTTATTATTATTTTCTGTTTGTTATTATTATCAGTTGTAGGAAGTGTTAATTGTTAAGTTCTGTTGAGTTAAGTTTTGTTAAAGTGTGTTAAGTGTCAGGTCAAGTGAACCTGGCAACACTGAGTGCCTTATAAACCTTTTATAACCTACAAGTGAAGTTATTTCAGTTTTTAGTCTGTATCTCCTTATCAGTGTATTTTTGGTAAACAGAATGCGTCACATTTTTAAATAAGATTAAATTTTCTACATTTTTTTAGGCCAATCGCAGCATTGTAAGTCTAATAGATTCTAAGTTACGCCCCCTTGAAAGTTATACCCCCTTGGGTCCAAATTATCAGTTTTGGCCAACTTTCCGTGAGGAACACCGATCCTGCAATGAAAGTTATAAGATTTGTTTGTATGTTTATTTCGTTTAACGTCACTTTATGCTGATATGGCTAATCGGACGATGCTACGGTGGGAGTCTTAAATTTTGCCTATCCAGATATAATTAGGATAGGGATCTTTAACGAGTACCTGACATGACAGAGGCTCGGGAACCCCATTTTACGTCCCTTCCGAAGGACGGCATAGCTAAGGATTTTTTACTCCCTTTAAAAAATCCTAAGGTCATCTGCCGGGCTACGAACCCGCGATCTTGGGTTTAGTAGGTTGCTATGCTAACCACTACACCACAGGTGACCCGAAAGTTATAAGAAATAAAGTTAAAGAAAATTTAATTAGCTTTAATTTAAGCACAATTCAAGGCCTTTAGGTGTAATACTTCTCTTGGTAATTAAAAAATAGTAAAATCGGGGAAAAGTGTTGAAACTTGTATGTTTTTAGCAGTTTTATACAACCGTTACTTTCAGCACATTTTGTGTTCTATAAATTATTAAAGCTAAGAAAATTTTCAACAAATCTAGTTCTATTCATTTTTTTGCTCAGATTAATAGTTTTATAACTTTGGGGTACGAAAAATTGGCTAACTTGCGGTAAATCGCACTTTTCCACTAAAACACGTTAGTCGGTACTCTTTTGGCTTTAACTCCGTAACTGTTTGTTTGATTTAAAATTTGTTACATAATACAGCCTATTATATAAGTGGAATTAAAATATTATTAAAAAAAAAAAAAATTAAAAATATTTGTATGAGTATTTGAATCAATACACTTCTCCATCTGTTATCATATGTTTTTAGGCAACTGTTGTGAATCGTAGCTGACGTATTGATATAATTTGTTTTATTATTCAATTTATTATACCATGATATTCAAGAACAGCTTGCAAACGTTAGTTTACTTCAAAAGCCCGCTCTCCGACCTGACGGGAACCGTCTGCACGAGCCAGTACTTTGGCCGATGCGCGGATATGGAGATGAAGGCGATCAACTGCATGGAGGCCCACGGACTGGAAAAAGGACTGGACAGCTGCAAGGACATCATAGCCGACTTCCAGGAGTGCTTAAACAAGGCCAAGCAGTTCCAGAGGATCGTCGACATGCGGAAGGTACAGAAAAGCTACCAGCCACCCCCGAGGCCAGATTGCTACCCGTATCCAGTACTTTGATATCAGAGGTGACAAATAGATATATCAGCGAATTGATTTATGTAGAATGAGCATAATGATTATCAAAACTTTTATATTGTGCATTTTTAATAATAAACTGTATTATTATGTACTTGTCCATTTGATCTCTACAATCGTAAGCTAGAACATCTGTTTATAACTTAATAATATAAATAGGTGTATTGACAGAGACGTAACCTAAATGTATGCTATGTGTTAAAACCCGAACTTTTAAATTAACAATATGAAATATTTTCCATGATACGCAGCCGAGTTGGGCATAATGTAGTTACTACAAAAATCTACCAACTACAACTACTTTGGTATGATTGTAGTTACAACTACTGACTACAAATGTAGTTGGTAGTTAAAAGTTGGCAACTACATTTTTTGTAACTAGTATTTAAGTAGTTAAATTTTTCCAACTAAAAAATGTAGTTAGATGATATTACCAGGTAACTACTTACTACAAAATGTAATTGGTAATTGCAAATATTTAACTACTAACTACTGATGATCGTGCAAATACTAATAACTTCGAGGTATTAGTCCTTCGATTAAAGGACTACAACAAAAAAGCACTTTAAAATACTTTGTAAAAAATTAATAATAACTGCTTCAAATGAAGAAGAAAAAATATTATAGAAATCACACTCAATTTACAAATGACTCTAAGGGTTTCGTTATTGCATGGTTGATTGTCGAAAATTTCGGTGCTGGTACAATAGACCTTATTTAAAAATAAATAATAGAATTTGAGCTAAAACGTTTATTTTTCCTACTGATTTATTTTCATTTTTTACATTACAATTTTTTTTTGTTTACATGAAATGTTGCAATACAAATATTTAAAAGTATAACTCATTATTTTCACAGAACGAGTGGCTTAGATAAAAAAAATAAAATAAAATGACCTTTTTAGTCAACTAATTTTTCAGTTAACTACCAACTACTAGTTGGTAGTTAAAGAATATTGATTCTTTCTTTTTACTAGTAGTTGGTAATTAAGATAACTAACTAATAGTCTATAGTCGCTCCTAGCAACTACTTAACTTGTAGTTAATAGTTAAATAAGAAGTTAACTACCACAATTATTTAACTATTTCCCCACTCTGATACGCAGTAGGCCAACTCCTCACAGCTCACAAAACAAATTATTATTCCGATAAATAAATAAATATTAACCCGCCAAGGTGGGATTTGAACCGAATGTGCAATATAAGTTACTTGGCCCTATCTACTATCATTTTTGAGTACCAAAACGACAACTGGAGTTGAGAAAACACGAATAAACAAAAAAACAACTTTTTGCAACAATGGCTTCTTCATATCACACCTGTTGTGGAATTCGATCAATAAAGGATTATAGAGTGCATTGTCTGTAATCCAAGGTTTTTCTTCTGAAACTTGTTTGGGGTAGTTGGGTAGTAGAAAGTAAACATCCTAAAAGTCCTGGAGTCTTCGGGCCTGGGAACAGGAAGGGGGGGAAGGCCCTTTTTTTTGGTTCTGCGCTCATATCTCGAAAACGGTGGGTCGTATGCAAAACATGACTATTTAATAAATTAAAGATAAATAAATTTTCTACAAATTTTATCATGTATACAATTTACATATTCTGTACCTTTCGCACTCCCCCCCCCTTTTTGTTACCACGCTGTTCCGACCAATGGGCCCTAGAAGCCGAGAAAAAAAATAAAATAGCATTAAATTAATTTATTTTATATCCCGAGTTTAAAAAATGATATCGACATGATTCTTGCACCAAGATTTTTATTTTTGATTGCGAATTTAAGAAAATATACAGCCGCTCCATAGATTTTGGGTTAGGTTAATTAAATTCTAAAAAAATGATTATCAAAAAAAAAAATCTTGGTGCAAGAATCATGTCGATATCATTTTCAAAACTCGAGATATAAAATAACTTAATTAAATGCTATTTTATTTTTTTCTCAGCGTCTAGGGCCCATTGATCGAGCCAGCAAAATACGTGTCTAAGATTTTTTGACCAGAAACCTCAAAAAAAATTGCTGGCAAGATCAGTGAGGGACTGAGGGTGTCCTTCCCTTGTTAGATAAAATTTGAAAAAAATCAATAAAGAAGTTAAACAAACCTGTCCCTTATTTGAAACACTTTTGTAAGGATCCCCCCCCCCAATATTTATCGCAAATGCATTTCAACCGTGACATATCAATACTCAAAACGCAGTGGTTTAAATGATGATAAGTAACTGAATCCATAAAATACATTAAAAACACTAAATAAGGAAGAGAAAAGAATGCAGGAAGACAAAGACAAAGAGGAGAAGGCTAATTAGAGTGGGCAGTGAGGAAGGCTATCCGATTAGGGGCTATTTAAAGGTTGACTGGAGCTTCGTTTGTCTCCTCTGTTTATCCTCTCGTCCTCTTTGTTCACGTCTTCCTATTGAAGGACCTCTTCTACAAGGGAGTTGGATTTCACCTGTCATTAATTCAGGGAATAACAACGCAGCTTGCCCTACTGAGCAGACGCTTTGTAACTAAATATACGAAATCAGTACACTGTTTTTGTTCTATAAAAATATAAAAAATATATAATGTAGAATCTGGATAAGTGGTACCTGGATAAGTGGTACAAAGCTCTTGATCCCATCGTTTCCCCCTTAAATAAACTCATTAACTGGAATGTTTTTAACTCTATAAGAGGAATCAATTTTTGTGGAAATCGCCTCTGTAAATGGAACAATTTTTGTATTAACCTCTCTGTAAGTGGAATTCACATTACTACTAAGAAAACATGAAGGAATAGGTGGGTTTGTTTTGTTTAGATAAATACCCAATGTGTAAGCATTAAGCACTCTGATATTCCACTCTGATCTTTGCTGACCTCACTGCCAGTTGATAATTAAACCTTATATGAAATTAGGTTTTGTTCGTGAATTTAAAAGTAGAAACCAAACCAGTTTGCAGTGCCGAAGTTATCATTGTGCCGGATTTCGAATGGTAAAAACAAAATTGAACATGAGTGTTCAGAAGTACATAAAAAAATAAAGGGATTTCTTGAGAATACCCTGAAGTAGAAAAATGTCTCCTAACATGGCAGTGGCTGAGTAAAAATATACCAATTGGTGGGACGTTGATAAAACAAAAGGCTCAGTATTTTCACAAGTAATAAATGTTTCCAATTACAACAATTAAAATTGTTTGAAAACCTCTTTTAGTGGTACATGCCTTAGTGAGCTGGATAAGTGAAACCTTGTTTAAGTGGAATACCTTTACAAGTGGGATTGAAATCCTGTCACCAAAAGATTCCACTTATCCAGGTTCGACTGTATACCCAAAATGATACTATACATATATTAAGTAATGATAGGAAGTAAAAGAAAATAACCCAATAACAAGAACCCATGCAGAAAAAAAATAACTTAGTTTCTTACTCCTGATTGGTAATACAATAGCTCATGGATATGTCTGGCTATAATCCACTGATTTTCCCAATTTACATTTTTGAATGTGTTCCTCAAGGTAGTATCCTAGGTACTATCCTCTACACACAGTAAACAGCTGACATCCCAACTCATCCCACAACTGTCCTCACCACTTACGCTGATAACCCATGTGTGTTATCAGTAAACAATGATCACTTCATTGCCTCTCAAACACTCCTATCCCATATCCTAAACCTTCCAGAATGGTGTCAAAAATGGAGAATAAAAACAAATCCCACCAAATAACGTTTACCCTACGTCCTAAACCTACGACTTACTGTCCTACAATATCCTTCAGTGGTATTCCACAAATCCCTGTTGAACAGATCCGCTACCTAGGACTCCACTTGGACAAATGTCTTACTTGGAATCCACATACAAGACTAAAGCGACAAGAAACTGGCCGTCGTTACTGACTACATCAACATTTACTTGATAAACGTTCAAAGCTCCCAATTAATTACAAAAGACTCATATACACGACTGTGATTAGACCTATTAGGACGTACGGATTTGAGCTATGGGGCTCCACTAAACCATCCAATTCATCTCGTATTCAATTCTTACAATCCAAAATCTTGCGAAAAATCCTCAATGCTCCTTACTTTGTCACCAATAAACTTATCCATAAATCTTAATGTTCCATATGTTGCTGATTTAGCCCACACCAGATACCTATCCTTTCATAGCAAGCTCCATAACCACTCAAATTCGTTAGTTTCTCAACTTACTTCCCACTCCATTCCTGATAATCCACCGAGGCGTCTGAAACGAAGATGGCCTAGAGAGACTTTCTAGTGTAGAATTTTTAATAAAGTGCTACTGATGAGTAGTTCTTTTCAAGTTTTAACATGTTATTGTAATCGTGGTCAATACATTTACTTGATGTATATATTGGACCATATGTCCAAATTGGTGTTATTACGGTTATGTAAATGAGTCTTTTGTCATTCATTGGAAGGTTAGCACGTTTGTCAAGTAAATGTTGAAGTATTCGATAACGACAGGCAGTTTCTTGTATTTTAGTCTTGTATATGGATTCCAAGTAAGACGTTTGTCCAGATGGAGTCCTAAGTAGCGGATCTGTTCAACAGGAAATTATTTTTTACGGACGATATTGGAGTATTACGAAAAACGACAGGAATTTTTGAATGAGTAGATACAAATTAAAACATATATCAAGTTTCGGTAATAGATGAAAGAACGAATCTAAAGGAATGGAAAAAGGAATAACATTATATCTCAACTCCACCATTATCCGCTTAGATAAGACTGAGGCAGAAGAAAAGGGAGAACACAAATACTAAAGCAGTTCCCGGAGACCTGGATGTAACAGATGCTGGTAATGGCGGGCCCTGCTCGGGAAGGAGTCGTTTTTGCAGCACTAACGGCGAATTTATAACTGATCCAGCCAGTTCTTCATGAAGAACAGAACTCCCGTCTTGCAGGTAATGTCTTCACGAATAATAATCCGTATTTTGTAGCGAACCCAGGCAACTCAGGTACATATCCTTCATTACAATAACCTCCCGCATACAGCCGTGATCATTGAAATCCTGTTATTTTTGACTATTATTTAAATTAATAATAATCGAATTGTTTTTACATTACTGCATAGTGTAATTAAGGGTGTAATTTTTTGCCAAAAACGTTAAGTGATCTCATAATCAGTTTTAATGATTATCGATTGAAATTTTTGTATTCTCTGGATATGCCTTTTTTTTTTTTTTAGTAATTAGTCCAGTCTCTTATTAGTCCAGTGCGGAAATGAGGGGTATTGAGTGCATGGAGTATGAGGTAATTTTTGACTTCATAGCTTCGTTAGGAATAGTTAGAAGGTAAACATACTAAAAGTCCCCGCCCTGGGGGAGCTAACCGTGGGGAGGAGGGGAGAAGTTCAATTTATTTGGGTTTGGAATTATATCTCGAAAAAGAATGACTCAAGAAAAATATGTCTCAAATAAAAATTGAAGCTAATTAAATTTCCTATCAAATTAATTTAATATAAATTTGTCGTAATTCAAACTGTTTTCGAGATATTCGTAATTGAAAATCGATGATTTTCGGGAAAAAACAAATGTCACCTCACGTTTTGTCTAACTTTTGCTTCTAGTACCTTCCACAATCGTTTCTCAGAAAAAATGTCAGAATCAAAATTTTAGAGCCAGAATCAAAATTTACTTTAATTTAATATATACGTTTCTGGTATTTGAAGCAAATGTTTAACAAAAAGCGATGTAAACATTTTTTTATTTCTAAATTTACCGATTTTCAATAACGTATATCTCTAAAACCGTATATTGAACCCAGTATTTATCGGGCAGTACTGTATTATAAATAGGGATATTTGATATATGGAAATTTTTAAAGTAAATAGTTACTAGACTTAGTTATTTTGATGTGCCTGGAGTTAGCAGGATACATAAAGCTCAAATTTGAAACAACGAACTTATTATAATGAGTAAGGAATCATACAAGAAATATTTTGAAAACAGATTCAAAATCCTAATAAAATGGGATGAGCAATATATAGACGAGTAATGGGAGGGGCTCTCATTACTGGAGAAGCTCCAGAGGCTCCAGGGTCAGTTATTTAGCGGCTCCAACGATAAATTCAATTAAGGGGACATAAGTCAGGTGGGGCGGTGCCCCCTAATCCAATATAATCCCAGGGCCCCTCCAGATCAGGAGTTGAGTAATCAAGGGATTATCAAAGGAGAGGAGCTCGCGGGCAAAAACAGCGACCTGCCTTTCTTTATCCAACGTTCTGGCTAATTTAGCTGTCCCTTCCCTCCTCCTATCTTAGGCCGTATCGATTGTATCTTTCGCAAACAAGTATAAAAAAAGGGGGAAAAAAGCTAGGATAAATACGATTACTTAAATACAAAAAAATAAAAAAATAAATACCTCAGGCTAGGATTTTATTTTTAAAAAAAAAAAGAAGACAAATAGAGAAGCAGATTGCTAAACTAATGATTTTTTTAAATTTGAAAACTAGTTTCGAATGTCAAACATTCATCATCAGTTCTAAAAAACATACAAACATTTCAAAACCACTTTTACTACATAGATTATATTATATATTAATATAAACATATATTAATTTTTATAAAACTTTTAGATAAGAAATCATGTCGATACCCACCTAAGGTGGCAAAGTGAAAAGGGCTTCTGACAGACATGAGGACCTAGTGCAGACTAAATGTAATGAGACGAAACCGTCACTAAGATATGCAGGTAAGTAAAAACCCTAAGGTTTTTCCTATGACTAGTCGGCTTTGTTTTTTTCGTTTCTACTGGAAACACATTAAAAATGGGAATTTTGTAAATAATTATTTACAATAAACAGTGATGATCTGGTAAAACAAAAATTGCTCTGTCATCGAAGAAGATTAAATCTCCGTTATACGTTTTTCATTATTAAAAAGTACCAATGTATAATAATAACACAAAAATATTGTCGTCAGCAGTATCGATTGTTCATATCGATCTATTTATCTAGAATCAGTGGAATCGAGAATCGACAATAAGAAAATTCAATTATTGTACTAATTTTGTAAAATACTAAAAAATAAATTTGAATAAAGATGGTTGTATTTCTTGCAGCAATCATTTAATCAGTTGTTAACTTCAGATCTAATTTTTATGGTCTGTAAGATACCTTAAAACAGCTAGTCTAGAATATTCACTCCTTCGATTAATTTTTTTTTTTTTTTTAATCAGTTTATTAAATGTATATATTTGCAACTGTACAAAATATATACATTAAGTAAATGTGTTAATAACGATTACAATAACATGTCAAAACTTGAAAAGAACAACTCATCAGTAGCACTTCAATAAAATCTACACTAAAAGGTCCCTAGGCCATCTTCTTTTCAGACACCTCGGAAGATTATCGGTAATGGAGTGGGAAGCAAGTTGAGAAACTAGTGGATTTCAGTAGTGTAAGGAGCTTACTATGAAAGGATAGGTATTTGGTTTGAGCCAAATCAGCAACATATCACATAGCATTGAGGATTTCCGATTGAAAATCCTTCGTAAAAACCTAAATCTTTCCTGTTGTTGTTGTGCCACAAATAAAAAAAACCCACAAAGTCAAATATGTTGGTTTTGAATACATACGATTAAAATAAATCCAATTAAATAACCTATACCGGGGGCGGCGATGGTCTTACTAGTTAGTGCGAGCTACAGAGGGTAGGTTGGATTACTACCTTGGTATATTGATATTTATTTCTCAATGTTATTCCAGAAAAAATATATATATGAATCTACAACACTTACAACATATATACATATATAAAAGAAAAATAAACCCTGACTTTTCGGATAAGAAAATGTACAATTTTACTGGACTTTTGTATTCTATCACTGATGTGTCGGTACCAACATTTTTCGATTATCGATTCTTTGTACCGATACCAAAAAATCGATTTTCGATTCTCGGTACCGATACCTCTGTTAAAAAAAAAAAATTGCTACTTTAAAAGAAAATCCAAAAATAAGCTAAAAACAAAAATCAAAATACGAATCGATGAAAAAAACCATCCTAATAATTCAAGAAATAAATTATTAAACTGCTAGTAGCATTTAACATTCATAGCTTATGTAATATAGGTTATGAATTATAATTCAGCCAATTTACGGTAGTATAATTCAATTCATAAATTCTTATTAATGAAGATAAACCTTTTAAGGTTTCATTTATTGATAAAGGAATCGAAAATTTTACTAAACTCTTTCATTTACAAACCATTGTAGATGCATTGAATTTGTTATAATTTAATATTTGGTTTCGAAAACTAATATTTAAGCGTTGTAAAATAGTAAATAATCATTATTCTTGGACATATAGTCCCTTAAGAATAACAAGCATATTAATTTAAATAGTATTTTTGTTTGAGTGGCATTATTTCCTTGATTGGAGATTGTAATATAATTTCTAAATTTTCCGATTACGAATAAATATCTTTAACAAAATGAAGCTTAGCTGTGATTTCTTTTTAATTCTGTACCAAGGAAGCTTGGTCATCAGGAGAAGAATTGATGTATAATAATAACATAGATAGATATAGACAAAACTATTGCCAATGTCAGTGGTATCGATCGATTCCTAGGAATCGACATTAATGGAACCGAGAATCGACACATCCCTATTTTCTAGTGATATCTATTTACCCATTTAATTGGATCAACAAAACCTAATAGGTCATATAGTGTCCTACATCCTACCTATATAAATATAAACCTTTCTATAGTGTCGTTGAATAACGTTTCACTAAAATATGTGGATTGTTTTCGCTCCATTTGGAAAAATGTATAGCGTTCTTTAAGCAAAATTATCAACACGTTAATTTGCACATGAGTAGTGGAGCTTTGGTGCTCAAACTACCAATAGGTTATTACTCTATTACCTGATTACTTCCTTTGTTGCAGAAAGACGATTTCACAATAACCTAAATGTTCCATATATTGCTGATTTATGGATTTATCAGCATATTTATGCTGATTTTAGTCGTTAGAACCATTATTTTTATTTATTTTTTAATTTGCTGTTCATCTGTTATCCCATATCTATCAAATGGAACGAAATTAATTTTCAATGTTTATGTATCAATAATATAGTTTATCTATCCCACTGAACTAATCAACTGCTTTGTCCTACGAGCATCGAATTCATGAAACAAACGGACTGATGAGAAATTAAATCGAATGATGCCCACCGTAGCGATACACAAAGGACCATTATTTCGCGTGCTTGTTACAATAAAATGAGCCGGGTAATGTAGAGCGGAGGATTGGAGAATGGGGAAAATTTAATCATAATACTCAATCACTATCAATAGAGCGTTCTAATATCAATTCCATTTCAATACAAGGCCTCTTTGATAATAAGTTCATCAATCTAGGATATAATAATAATAGGAGGTATCGCTCCACAAGAGGCGCTCCAGTCTCTTCACGCACCCAGAATACCTTTTATCTATTCTAACCTTGTTCCGATTTATTTCGATGTTTTAGTCCCTACTTTTCGAGGGGAAAGTTTAAACTCCTTCATTTACGCCAATAACTTATGAATCAAACTTATATTAACTTATGATTTACCTTCTGATAAACTTTCTTATTTTGGGGAAGTGAAAAAAATAAATTATAAATACATGCATCAAAATTCATGTTGAAAGTTATGATGCTAATTTCTGCTATATTTTCTCAAAGGAAGTGGAAATACGAAAATATGAAACTTCTGATGTATTTAATTTTCTTACATTCATTTTTAGATCGATGTGTTTTATTGAATTAATAATCCAATTTGTCTCACTTTAGGGCAATAAGTAATACGGACGACAAAGAAACCATTAAAAAAATATGTATACTGAAAATTTATCACTTGAGTTTATATAACAAATATAAATATTTTAACACCAATTCCATGTAGAAGTTAATCTTATAGTATGACTTTTGTAACACTTTTACACATTAGGGAAGAGGAAATAAGGATCGAACTTGTCTGAGCATCGCTGGTCAGGCCGATCTGCTGGAGCGCCTCTTGTGGACCGGTACCAAAACGGAATATACTTTTCATGAAAACGCGCAAAATGAATGAATTAAAAATCTATTGAACAATTTTATGGCACTCAAATTATTTTGAAAATTGAATCAGTAACTGTTTTCGTGTATGGCTAATAAGGTAATCTTGTGAATTTTTTTTTGTTTTGCCTTTACACTATACAATCGACACTTTGCCTTTACACTATACAATCGACACTTTGCCTTTACACTATACAATCGACACTTTGCCTTTACACTATACAATCGACACTTTGCCTTTACACTATACAATCGACACTTTGCCTTTACACTATACAATCGACACTTTACTCACCTGTCAAGCCAACTCAAACTAGCTGCCATTATCTTTGAATAAACCTTCTCTCATTGCTAACTAGTCATGATGAAGTTGCACTCAACGAGATTAACTTCTCCTTTTAACATTTTATAAACCTAATCTTTACAGACCATGTAGAAATTTAGGCTGCTCCCTTATTAATTTCTTGAATTAATTTTGCATTGTTTAAAATAAGTAATGTATGTTTATTTGTTTATTTCGTTTAACGTCACTTTTATGCTGCTATGGCTAATCGGACGATGCTACGGTGGGAGTCCTAAATTTTGCCTATCCAGGTATAATTAGGATAGGGATCTTTAACGAGTACCTGACATCGCACAGGCTCGGGACCCCATTTTACGTCCCTTCCGAAGGACGGCATAGCTAAGGATTTTTTACTCCCTTTAAAAAATCCTAAGGTCATCTGCCGGGCTGCGAACCCGCGATCTTGGGTTTAGTAGGTTGCTATGCTAACCACTACACCACAGGTGACCCTAAATAAGTAATGTTTTATTTGCAAAGTATTATCAAATGAGACCAACGGAAATGGCATAATACATCTAAGTGGAATTTAAAACAATGGAAGTTTCTGTATAAAAGAAGGGACAGAGAGTATTAGGAAAGAGTTTTATAGGAGACGAATTAAAAAGGACAATATGTAGTAACGTTCTATATTAGAAGGTCCCGAGGTCATTTTCTTTTCAGACGCCTCGGAAGGATATCGGAAGTAGAATGGGGAGCTAATTGAGAGGTTAGTGGATTTGACTAGTTATGGATTTGACTATGAATTGATCAGTATCTGCTCTGGACCAAATCAACAACATATAGAACATTAAGCTCTTTATGCACAAGTTTATTTATGACATAATATTAAGCATTGGGTATTTTTCGATGGACTTTTGGTTTGGATAAGAGATGAATTGGACGGTTTAGTGGAGCATCAACTTCGTATGTCCAAATAAGTTTAATTACTAATTAATGTTATGTAAATGAGTTTTTATGTAAAAGATCGGCATCATTGAGCGTTTATCTTTGAGAGTTGCAGTCTTGTATGTGGATTCCCACTTAGTTACTAAAGATAGACTTTTGATGGAGCAGTAGGTAAACGGATCTGTACAACAGGGACCAGGGAAACAAAGAATTATTTTTGCCCGCACATATCACAGTAATCATTACGAATCCATATATATTTTTTTAAACCTGAAATCAGAAATAAATTGTATTATTCTTTCGACTCCTTATTTATGAAAAAAAAATTACATTCAGGAGCAGTTAAAAGTGAAAAAATAAATCGGGCGGAAGTGAAGGACGGTCGACGGACGGTAGATTGACCGGAAACGGGACAGGTCTCGGCGCCAATGAGGAAATGACATCTGAACCAGGATTGGCCCCGAGCAACAGAAAAAAAAAAATGTCCAATCGGGATAATCTGGTTCCAACGGCGATCCGGTCACCACTGGACCGACAGCCAATTATTTTTCTATTTATAGACACTTGAAGGAGCCCTTTTGATACAGGAAATTAGTCAAGAGTCCATTTCCAAAATGCCGGAATGTATGACTCGCAGTGATGGACCTGTCCCCAAGAGATTGGAAGGGAAATTGAATCTTCTTCAAACTCTAAATACTGAAATGTAAACCGAAATATTTGTTTGATTGACATGAAATTTGTAATTGAGCGTAACGATATGAAAATGAATTTTGTCAATTATTACGAAAGTTATTTGTATATTTCAATGCTTAGGCATGGGGAACAAATATAATTTCTTCGATTTTAATAAACATCGTGAGTGTAGTTAGTTGAGCGGCTAACTGATGACGTAAATTTGAGGTAGTTTCCTTTCTAGGGTGGGGAATAAAGGACAGTAACCTTAGCCCTCTTTAAGAAGCAAAGAAAACACCGAATTAAATCGAGAGATGGAAACAATAGAGAAAAACTTGAGGTACGCATGGTGGTACAGAAGGATCAAAATAATTAAGATTAATGAATTAATTGCAACTACTATTGGAATTATTTTATTTGAAAACTAGTTTAGAATGTTGAACAGTCATCGTTAGTTCTAAAAAATACAAAAATTTCCGTTCGCTCTATCGAGTCAAGATCAGCATAAATCTAAAGAGATCCCAGTCAGGACCTACTTCCCTGACAAATCATAAATATTTTCAGAACACTGAATGACTAATTCAATGAATTCTTCTGCGAAGGTTACGTGAGGTCAAATATCAAAGGTATGGTAATTATAAAATAAAGAAAGCTAAAGGAATTAATTGGATGAGTCACATTAATAACAATTTAAATTAAAAGCAATGTGCATACAAATATAGGATTACTTATGAAATTGCAGTAAGAAATATAGATCATAACTAAATTTAAAAGTTTAAGTGGTAACAAAACACAAACTATATCTAAACGTATGTTCATAAGAGGGATGCTATGGTGTGGTTAAGGCGTCGTGAGTGGAATCCATGGTCTTGGTACGTACGGTATTGAGGATTTTGAGGGCAGAATCAGCAAACTTGAGCAGCACAAACAAACCTTTGAAGTATAAAATCAGCCCTTTTTAAAGCATCGTCCCCTGTCCCGAACAGTCTAATAAGCCAACTGGTTTCTTGGTAGTTTGAGGTTAGAAATTAACAAAAGATTAAGTATTTACCCAGAATACTATAAAGTAAGACATACATACAAGATAGGTACATACAACTATCCATTGTGTACGGCCCAATTTCTGGTTCTATAACTGAGAAGGTTTATATATATTTTTATATAGGTTTTATATTTTAGCACCTGTGATATTCATTATATAAACATAGCATCTGACACAATAATAGATACCTCACAATAATAATACTCAGATGATACTACCATTCTGACTAATCATTCAGAAATCAATCTAACTTTGCAGAATTTTATATATATTACAACTATTAGAAGACTGTTTGAAGACTTCAAAAAAGAAGGATTAAGGAAATCACTTTTAAAGAACGAGTTATTAAAGAACGAGAAGCCTCTGTATATACGTTTACGTACAATAGCTGAAATATTAAATAATTTTATCAACAATCTAATGTCTGGCTTTCTGTGGCAATGTTTGCTCTCTGAATAATCCTGTTTGTTTTAAATTCTAGATCAAGAAATATTCATAGATTACACAAAAGATGCTGTCTTGCTAAAAATGTACTATTATATATATATTTTATCATTAAAAAGAAGAATCGATACAATAAATTACATATACATATACCTCATAACTTCGGCCTCAAAAAATCGTCAGATCCTGGCAGATCTCTAAAAGTGTCCTTATAGCAGGAGCCATCTCTTAATCCTGCCCCGAATCCCCACCGCCACTCTTCTATATCTTCTCAAAAAGAGTAAAGGGAAGGAGTCGTTAGCGTTGAAAAACTATCTTCAGCCTCCCGTAGAATGGGTTAACAACGAATTAATATCCTTCCGCTATCTTAAAACAGGTAAATCGTTAAATATTTTTAAATAAGTGTCCTTTTAAAGTCCGCCATCTTAAAACTGTTAAATATTTTCCAACAGTATCCTGGAGAACAACAATGGCAGAAGTTATCCTTCGGATAACTTAAAAACCGTTAAAACAGCAATCCTTAAGGACGAAAAAGCTAATTCTAATTGTAAATGGAGAGAGTGGCCAAGGATGTCCTTCGGCCTCGAAAAAACGTCAGATCCTGGCAGATCTGTAAAACAGTGTGCTCTTATAAGTTCTTTAAGTCTTTGATTTATCGATCGAGATTAAAAGAACATGTTAGATACACTGTTGTTGTTTAGGATATTCGTAATCTTTGAGAGGTTGAGACCAATAGTGTTGAATATAGAGCAGTGTTGAATTTGGTGTACAAGTAAGAACATTGATTATGGGATATAATAAGTGTTTTACAGGTGAAGAGCGCCGTTTCTTTTGTACAATACATAAAGACGGGATAAGCAGATCGCACGAAGATTAAATCAAAGGATGTTTTTCATGAGTTGCGAAGTTTATTCAACACAGAAAAACATACGGAACCCAAAACATGCCCCTACGGAAGTCCCTTGCTTTGCCATTGCGGAAAAACGGAGTTTATTGAAGTAAAAGGAGAAGATTTGGCTGAAATCCCGATTAACCGGTTTTCCCCCAATTAAGAGTACTTACTTTATCGAGGCTATTTGAGCCCCGGAAATCTAGTCATGTCTGAAATTTCTTTCAATCTTAAGCTAGTTTCGAACGCGGTGAAGGGAGGTTGGCTTGAAACCTACTGAGCTACCGTGCCACCCGCAAATAGCATCTAGTCCTTGTATAACGGCAAGAACAATCCCTATGGAATGTGGAGTTTGAAAGAACCTTAGGAATCTATAAAGATTATTAAAGAAGTCAAGTACACCTGTTAGAAAAAATTAAATAGAAAACTAGTTATAACCAGACATCAAATATTAGCTAGGAAGGCCTTTGTTCGAAATGTAGTTGTTTCATAATAATCTAGACTTACTTCATTTTTTAAAAATATTACGCAGTCCATAACAGCTGTAAAACTCACCTGAAACAAAAAAAAACAAACAAATATTAGCATTTTACATAATATACTTTTTCAATTAATGGCTTCATAAATTTTGAAGTAACCTTTAAATTCAATTAGGTAGTTGAGTAGCGAAAATTATAAACTCTGTGAATAAATTATTTAGGAACGGTAACTCAAAAATAATGACATCGATCACTATATGGGGAAGTGATGTGCTTAGGCTTATTAATATTCATGCACAAGCGCAAAGTTTTAAGACGGATCCACTGTCAGGTTAGGTTAAGCCCACGTTAACAAAACAATGGCTATTCTTTAATTCAGCTCATTGCCTCTTGTTTGTTTATAAATTTGAAAACAGGAAATGTTTTGTTTTTTTTTAACGACAAAAAAATCCTAACAACCAGTTAGGCCCAATAACATTAATCAATTAATGATTATCGTAAAATAAAAAATAGAACAATATAAGAATAAAGGCAACATAAATTTTTGTAATAGTAAGTTTAGGAGTCTATGTACGCGTCATCAATAACCTTATGTTTGCTGATGACCAGGTAATCTTGGCCCAAGATAGAGATGACATTAACTACATGCTCAGGAGAGTTGAAGAGTCATATGGAAAATGGGGTATGAATATTAATTATAATAAAACAGAGCATCTTGGCACCTCGACAGATAACTTGCCGATTAAAAAAGGTATCAAAACAGTAGAAAAGTTTAAATATCTGGGATCAACGTTCAATAATGAAGGCACTTCCACCAGCGATATTGAACGAAGAATAGGAGAAGGAAGAAAAGTCACAGCAATGCTAAATGGTGTTCTCTGGAGCTCAAATATACAACCCAGTACTAAGATCCTAATATATAAATCAATATTCGAATCTATAACGACATATGCATCTGAGACATGGGTAATCAATGTAAGGCAACGGAAAAGACTACTAGCAGCTGAGATGGACTTCTGGAGAAGAGCAGCGAGGAAATCCAGACGAGAAAGAATTAGAAACGAAGATATCCGAGAAATGATGGGGATAAATAGGAATATCCTATCGACCATTGAGGAAAAAAGACTCAGCTGGTTCGGGCATGTGAGAAGAATGCCTTCAGGAAGATTACCGAAGAAGATAATGGACATGGAAGTGGATGGAAGACGGAGAAGGGGAAGACCCAGAGTGAGGTGGAGAGACGGAGTTGAAGAAAGCCTGATGGGACATGGCATAACAGAGGAACAGGCCTTGGACAGGAAAGGTTGGAGAAGGATCCTGAGGGATATTTAGGGGAAGGAAAACCACATTAGTGGAAAACTCCTATTAAAAAAAAAAAAAAAGTTTAGGAGTAGTGTTAGAAAATATAGTATTACTTGCAAAATGGTTTGACCCTTTTAACAGTTACTTTTCGGTAATCAGTTAGTTTTACCGGCGCGCATTCTAGCGGTACCCATTCGAAATTAAAAATACCAAATTTCTGAAATCTTAAATAATATATGAAGTATATTATTTATATGGATAAATAAAATATATTATATGAGTATAAGCTATTTATTTTATGTTTAAAAATTATATAGAATAATAAATGAACATTCTGTGGTTGCTTTTGATAAACGTGGACCGTAGTGAAGAGCGGTGAGGGAATTTTAAAGGCTGGAAAACATCGGGGCTAAGTTAGAATTTGGTAATAAAAAGGAAAATTGAGTTCTAATTTCGTAAGGGTACCGCCAGAATGCGCGCCGGTAAAACAGTAACTAGCTACGGAAACGTAATGTTTAAAGAGAGCAAGCAAACACTTCGTTAGTATCTGGTTTAAGTAAATCAGCAACATTTGGGAGATAAAGATCATTGTGAATAAGTTCGTTTGTAACATAGTAAGGAGCATTGAGGATCTTTTGAAGGATTTTATTTTTTAAAATATTTTTTAGGCGTAAAACATCCTGATTATGAACGCTCGTTTGATCTTTACAATAAATGCCCAAATAAAAAGGGCATGCGGAAGTGAAGAGTTACTTTCAGAGATTTGAAATAAGTGATTCATTCTTATGTCCATGTGATTTCACACAAGAACAAAATATTCAGCACTTCATAAAATAATGCAGACTAATCAGTGACTACAGAACTATCCTACATGCAAAAACAGTACAGAAACTAGGACATTGGCAGGTGGATAGTCAATGTTTGATGATGATGTTTGAAGATCTTGTAAAAATTCTATTGTTAAAACTGTAGATATTAATATGAAATACGTTTGATATCTCCATAACTTATACACTTCATATATTATTCTATATCAAATATTATTGAGGTATTCATGTTGTTATAATAACTTTGTTGCTTGGTTTTGATTAATTCTTTATGTCTTATCATTCTTTATCTATGTTATACATTTTTTTTTCTTTATATCTAACGTATAATACAAAATAATAATAAAACAAATAACATATCAATTTTCAATACAATAACATGTCAAAACTTGAAAAGAACTACTCATCAGAAGCACTTCAATGAAAAACTCTTCACTAGAAGATCTCTAGGCCATTTCTTTACAGATGCCTCGAAGGATTATCGGGAGTGGAGTAGGCATCAAGTTGAAAAACTAGTGGATTTGAGTGGTTATGGAGCATACTATGAAAGAATAGGCATTTTTTTGGGTTAAATCAACAAAATATGGAACATTAAAGATTTTTCATTGTAAAGATTGGATACGAAATGAATTGGATGATTTGAAGCTCAGCTCCGTACACCCAAATAGGTCTAATCACTGTCATTTAAATAAGTCTGTTGTAATTAATTGGGAGCTTTGCACATTTGTCTAATAAATGTTGAGGTAGCCTGTAAAGACGAGCAGTTTTTTGTCGTTTTGAGTCGTTTGTCCAAGTGGAGTCCTAGGAACCGGATCTGTAACACCTTTTAATTCTAAAATTCAAAATGTAAGATAAAAAATAACTTTTGAATACTGTTAAAATATATCGATAAATTGTGTTTTTTTGTTGTTGTTTTTTTTAGAATATTCATTTAAATTTCAACCTAAATATTGTAGTACCCACGAGCCTATATTACAATTGCAATTATGTAATTTTGTTTTCTAAACAAATAAAAATGAAACTAGAACAAGGGCGTAAGCGCTGACTAAGCAGGAGTATTGGATTGGAAGGGAAAATTAGTGCCTGGAGTTCATGATGAGGAGATAGGAGGCTAACTAGCCTTCAGTAGTAATCTCGTCTTCCGCGAGATAGGGACACTTTACTAGATCACGGCACGCGTTATTTCAATATTGTCACTGTTTACAGCTGACAGTTTGTCTATAACAGCTGTAACCGGCGTAGATATTGTCCAAACATATTTTAATTTTGAATAAGAAAACTGAAAGCAATCGAAAATCCTTTAAAAAATCGTCAATGCTCCTTACATTGTTACAAACAAACTTATCCATAGAGGTCTTAAAGTTCAATCTGTTGCTGATTTAGCCTAAGCCAGAAACCTATCCTTTCATAGTAAGGATCCACTAATCCCCCAACTTACTTCGCATTCTATTCCTGATAATTCTCTGAGGCGTCTGAAAAGAAGATGGGCAAGAGACCATCTAATGTAGAACTTTTATTGAAGTGATTAAAGGTCTTTACATGTTATTGAAACTTCATTGTATTCATTTTCCTCGAATTTATTTTTTGTAAATAATGTATAGTTGTAAATATCAATAAATAGGTTGTTTTTTTTTTAAACAATGATTTAGAATGACGCCCAATGGAGTGAGAATATAATAATCATATTTGTCTATTTAATAAAATAAATGGGTTTTTGGAGTATTTGTTTATTACATTTTGGCCGTTCCTCTCCTGGGAACAAAGGTTTCCAATATATAGAGGCTTATTTTGCGGAAAATCGTTTCCTTAAACACTAAATAAAACGGATCAGGAAATTTTATTCGTAATCAAGAAAGCTTGTTTTTTAATTTGTCGAAATTGGCGAAAAAATATTGTCTCTTAACAAGTTATTGTCATGTTGCTGTATTCATTTTTCCAGACATTTTCTAGATTTGTAGATTCAATTTATATATTTATATTTATAATTGAGTGCTACAGTCCTAGTTGGACCTTGGCTTCACTAAGTAGAGACAGCCATTCCTGTCTATCTTCCGCCTTCCTCCTCCAACCATCCACTCCCAGTCTTCTCAGGTCATCCTGGACGTTGTCCAGCCACCTCAGCCTTGGTCTTCCTCTCAACCTCTTTCCATCATCTTTTTGGAAGTCTATCTTCCGTAATCCTTTGCACATGACCGAGCCACCTTTATCTGCCTTCTTTGATTATTGAAATGATGCTGGATTCACCGAACATGTAGATTCTATACAGTTGTAAATATCCATAAAAATATAAACAAATATTTTCATATTTTGTATATATTAATGGATTATTGGTAATCTATATTACTTATTGTCCTAATTTAAGGCAGATTGCAATACTATTTAAATAAAAACTTCTAATTAAAAAATAACTTTAGATAGTTTATAAAGTTCGATATTTTTTTATGTGAAAGTTTTCCGCAAGTTGACAACATAATTTTCAACATATATTTGAAAGTGTTTTCAATACTGGTTGGGCGAAAAACGTGATCCAACACAAAAAATATTATTCAATAAAGTTTTGATAAGAAAGATATCAAATTTTGGATCTCAGCAACGCTAACTGAGCTACAGCGTGCCAAAAATGTACTTACACTTAAAAATAGAGGTTTCATACGTTGATTTCGTATTAGGAGGAACAGATTCAAAAGGAGCTAACTCATTAGAATCTGCCTCCTAAAAATTAAATAGTATCATATCTTTAGTGAGCTCTTAACTGCTCCTACTCACCTAATATCAAACTATCAAACTACGCGTAACGCCCTCACGTTCCCCAAAACGTTTCACTTTTGACCAACTATGTCACCGGTAAAACATGTTCCGTGTTAAAAAAGGAAATAATTTTACTTTATTGTAACCCTCTGTTATCATAGACAAATTGATTGGATACGTTGCACGTAAACAAATACTTTTTTTTTATTATAAAAAAATAAAAAATCATGTTATCCTACCAATTCCCTGTTCGTTAAAAAAAAAAAAAAAAAAATATGCCTCGAAATAAAACGTCCCTGACAGACCTGAAGGTCCGTGAATATTAAATTTCATTATTCCGAGAGGTTGGGAGGAGGGGGGAACAATCCGGACTGAAAAGTGTCAATTAAGTGGAAAACTGCCGACTCAGTGAGAAGCAGATTGAAATAATGGACTGATGAGGGACGAGAAAGGCAGTAGTTTCCTGTTACATCATTAACTAAAATAAAAGAGATGCGGAATCCTACAATGGAGTTGATCCTACCTGAACCAATTAGCCACTGCCTTGGTAATTAATTCCCAATAGGCCTCTATTCAGCGGCAGATATGTAGCAATTAGGAGAGAACATGATACATCGCCCGTACGGGCTACATATTATGTATCCTCCATTGATGGTAACATCTCTCCACCTCTCTACATTCCATCATTATTGTAATTATCATAATAATATTTCCTAATGATTCTATGAATGAAATATTCTAAGAATAGTTTCAATTTTTGAAATTTTATTAAGTAACAAACCACGAAACTCTCTCCGTTATAGTATAGGAACCGACAACACTAAACCTGATAAGCATCATGATAAGCACCCCAAAAAATCAATGTTTATCTGAACCATCAACAATTTTTGTGTAAGAAAAACCACTGCTACCGTTTTCAAACACGGTCAAGATGGCGACAGTAAGCAAAATAAGGTTCCACAAAGCCGTTTTCAGGAAAAAAAAACTGCTGAACTTTTTTTCTCAAAGGATCTTAATGTTCTTTGGAGTGCTGAATCCGAATCTGAAGTTTGCTACCCCGGAAGCAGTCGGCTTCCTACCCAAAATCGCAAAAAAAACCAACCAAAATAGCGGATATTGTCCGTTTTTTACCTATAACACGACATAAGTAGATTGTAGCAGGATTTAGTACGTACGAAATAAAAAAAAAAAAAAAAAAAAAAAACCGAATCGGACCATTTTTCGCGAAGTTGTGGCCTTGTGAATTTTGTAGGGATTGGATAACTTGCAGTCAGTTCCACTTCTCCGCGAAAACACGTTTATCGGTACTCTTTTTGCAATAACTACGAATCAATTAGTCCGATCTAACATTTCTTTTTTTTCCTAATAAAGCTGGTTGAATTAAATATTATTTGATTATTTGAATTTTTAATCAAGTCCCTTAAAATACACACTAAAACCCTGTACTATTGTGAAATCCGAGTTTTTAAAAGACATTTTTCACTATAACTCGGCATTTATATGTCCGAACTGGTGTTGAACCAAAATTTTATTTTTCCATCTTAAAGCTGATTAAATTCATTATTAGATCCCATAAATAAAACTGCGATTAAATCTTGAAGAATACCCACGCTAGCACGCTTAATGTTTATGTTTCGAAAAAATATGACAATTTTGATTTGCACAATGAGCTGGAGTGGTTGTTTCGCGGGATTTAATTTAAATAATATATTTTAAATTTGAATCCGTTGAGAAAAAAATTTCAGTAGTTTTTTCATGAAACGTTCCTTTTGGAACCTTATTTTGCTTGCTGCCGCCATTTTGATCGTGTTTGGAAACGGCAGCAGTGGTTTTTCTTCCCCGAAAATGTTTTACTTTACTACTTTTATTAAAAAATATATATCCATTTTTTTTTTTTTTTTTTTTTTTTTAACCCATAGATTGTGGTAGAAAGTGTTGGATTGTCACACATGAAATGCTCCAATCCCTTTAATTTATTCACTGCCTGTATTGAAGCATGAGGTCGGGCGTTATCCTGAAAAAGGATAGGCCCTTTCCTGTTTACTAGTACCGGCTGTTGCTTGATCAAATATTGATACATTCGGTCAATTTCTTGGCAGTATTTTGTTGAATCAATTGTTTTTCCCGTCCACGGGGCCGATGTTTTAATGTCGTATCTTCTGAGGAAAATTTTGTAAACCGATGATGGATGGTTTCATTAGCACTTCCTTCACCAAACGCATGATTAATATTTCTTGCTGCCTGGCCAGCGGAATGACCGATTTTGTACTCATAAAAAAAAAAAAAAAAAAAAAAAAAAAAAATCGTTCGGAAATTACTTGTTTTTCATGGCCACAGTTAAAATTCTATTAAAATGTGTATGCCTACCCGGGGAAAAAAAAAAAAAAAAAACACAGTTTGCAAATAGAAGATCAACAAGTGCTTATTGTAGATAGTAAATATTTTGATAGGAATCAACAGGCAACGCTTTAATCCTCTATAAAGAAAAATCGGACATTTCATGTGTGACAACCCAATAGAACGATTATATTATATAAATAGAAATGTCGATAGTTTTTTTGTTAAAATCCATAATGGGTCTTGAGTTTAGTACTCAGATAAGGATGTATCTTTACTATGTCAACGTTCGTGAAAGGAAAAAAAAATTGTTAGAAATAACGCTCAACCAAAAGGTTTTCCTCCAATAAAGGGTACCCACTTTATAGAGGCTGGGTGTGCCTCAGGAGAGTCTCCTGAAGATGAGCCAGGACTGAAATTACATAATATAAGTTTTCTGTCTTCAGCATGGCAAATCTAGAGTCTTACTTAATGAGCTTCCCAGCTTGAACTCACCGGGGTTAGAATTAAACATATTTTCTTTATAGAAAGAATACTGAGACAAAGCTTTATTTTCGACTAAGAAAGATGGGATTCTAAATCCTCGACAAGCGATCAAATGTATAGGCTAAGTAGAGAATAGCGTTGACCAATGACAGAGGGATCAAACTGACGTGCCATCGGAGAGTTAGGGCTCGGCTGCAGCGCTCACCAATTATTACTCTCGGTCTCGGAGACTTTAGTGTCGCCTAGCACGACAGCTTATTATAGCTATTGCTCTATCTAGATCGCTATAGTACTCTAGTAATGATAGCCCCCAAGGACTCCCTCATTTTTATCGTCTTTTTTTTTTTTTTTTTTTTTTACTAAACCGTTAGTAATAGGTTCAGTTATCATCCCTATCTTCGAAACATATTTCAACAACCAAATGTTAAAACACGAAAGAGAACAACGTAATACAACATAAATTGGACCTATTCTGCTCAATAGTCTTGGTAATTGATTATTGATATCAGAAATGTTTATTGATCTGTCCCTTAATATGAAGTGTCCGAAATTGAGAGATTTTTAATACTTTTGTGGAGAAAGTAGTCAGCAATGTAGTCGGGAGGGATGAAACCAACGTTTCATATTAGATACTATTAGGTAAGAGTGTATATGTAATATTTTTTGTTTGTTTAGTAGGTACTATTTATTCATTATTATAGACAACAAAATTAATGTTTTTGTATGTTCAATTGAATTGCAATAATTTTTTTTTTTAATTTTAACTTTTATTGAGTAATTATTAAAATCTGTTACAAATGCGGACAATAAGTAATGTAGATTGCGTAAGATTAAATTCATAAATTATGTACAATGAGAAATATATATATATATATATCGACCCTTAGAAATTATATAATTAACTATTTTAAATAATCGGGTTATAGGTCCTTTACATTTAACAATATTTTGTTCAAACAATATTATTATTTATCCATTTTATACATATACACATTTCCTTTCTTCCTTCTCCTCTCTCCTCTCTTTATTGACGTACATACCGGTATATTAATTGTTTATTAACCGGAGTACCCTGGTGTCTGAGCTGGCCAGCACTTGCTGCAGGAGTCGATGGGCTTACTGGCCTGGAGTTTCGGGGTACCCGGTTTTTGTTCTGAAGAGGATCCCATTAAATAAGGGGTCGAAACGTCAATAAAGAGAGGAGAGAGGAGAAGGAAGAAAGGAAATGTGTATATGTATAAAATGGATAAATAATAATATTGTTTAAACAAAATATTGTTAAATATAAAGGACCTATAACCCGATTATTGTAAAATAGTTAAATATATATATATATATATATATATATATATATATATATATATATATATATATAGATAAGTTGAGTGTAAAAGAAACCTTAAAAAAAAAAGAATTAAAAGGAGAATGAAACACACTGGATAACTGTTGAAATACAACTAACTATTTATTGCTCTGAGGCGGATTTATATACAGTTACATTTGTTTGTTGTGACTACGTATAGGATTAAGCTTGATATAGCCCTGCTTCGGACCTTGACTTCCCCCCTCCAGTTTATAACTATGTTCCATAAACTTTATACTTTAGGCACTTAATACCAATGAGGTAGGTAGACTACTTCCCCATATGGTCAAAGGCCGAAGCAGATAACATCTTAATCCTACCCTTGTCACTAATTTTACAAATATCAAAGTCAATATTTATAATCCTTACACCTAAGACAGAAAAGAAAATTCCAAACTTTATTTACAGAATAAATCCTAAATCTAACTTAAGACTAAACACTCACACACAAAATAAAATAAAATTGCTTCTTGCACTAGGAACACACACACAAAATCAAATGAACTCAATATGTACAAAATTAACTTTCTCCACTTATACAATACTACAATATATACATCTCGCTAAAGATATCAACTCAATCGTTTTTACAAGAAATAAAACAATTACTCTATTTAAAACAAACAATTTAAAAAAAAAAAGGGAAATGATAACTGTTGATGAACAAATATGGACTCAACAACCGATTCCACAAAAAAGCACATGGACATCCCAATACATTTATTAACGAAGTGGCCACAACTCACATATCAGGCAACACACAGAGACACTGAAAGGTAGTTGGATGAGAGATCTTAGCTAATTTAGAAAAAAAAAATGTTAGGAAGACGTGTCATAGGGTTCTCCTCGTGCCTTTTACTCCAAGAAATTCAGTATTTCATATTATTTTAATCTTTCATCAGATTAACTAATTGTCAGTATGAAAATTAAAGTGTGAATACAGATTTTATAGAATCTCAGATGCAAGGGTTTTATTTATTTTAAAAAAACAAACTATTTCTTGATATTTACAACTGTATCCATTGTATACAACAAGTAAATTTGAGGAAACATGTAAAGAAGTTTTCGTTAGTAGCACTTCAATTAAAATTATACATTAGAAGGTCTCTAGGCCATCTTCTTTTCAGACGCCTCGGATGATTATCAGGAATTGAGGGTGAGGCAAGTTGGGAGAATAGTGGATTCGTGTGGTAATGGAGTTTGTTACGAAAAGACAGGTATTTGGTTTAGGCCAAATCAGTAACATATCGAACATTAACAACTTTATGGATAAGTGTGTTTGTGACATAATAAAGAGCAAAAATAATTTGCGAAGAACTACTCACTAGTAGCACTTCAATAGTTCAACATTAAAATAGTTTTATTTTAGAGGCAAGTAGTAGGACTAGTGGATTTGAGTTGGGATAGAGTTTACTATGAAAGGATAGGTATCTGGTTTGGGCCAAATCAGCAACGTAGGGAACACTTTATAGATAAGTTTGTTTATGTATGATTGTAAGGATTGGATAAGATAAGGTTTAGTGGAGCCCCAATGCTTAACTTCTTAATTTATAGGTAGATTTGAATGCTTGCCTAGTAAATGTTGGATCACTTGGAAACGACTAGCGGTTTCTTGTCTTTTAAGTCTAGTACGTTAGTGTCTGTAATGATTATTTATTTATATTGTTTATTAATTTTATCCAAAACTATATTACATACAATAAGCCGCATGTTGTACCTTCTGACACGAAACAATATCCTAACTTCCCTCTTTATTAGCCTGAACACCGACACTTAATTTCCCAACAGCTGACACCTTTCGTTACAACTTATACACAACCCCCCCTCCCCTCCAATCGTTAGAGTGTTTATTATCAAACTCCCTCCTGCCCCTGTCTGTTCGGGATTTTTCGCCGGACGGGAGTAGCACAAGTATTAATAAAGAGGGTGATTTGTACCCGCTGGTGCCAGTTCTCCACACCCAGCCACTACGGCTCCCTCTTTTTCTCTCGCCATCTGATGCCCGTTCCGTCTGCTTTGTTCGGGGGTGGCAGGCCTGTCTTTTCTTTTCTTTTTTTTCCAAGTTTCTTTCCTTTGTTCTGTTCCTATAAGAGTAAAAGAAACTTCGTTTCTTCAAGGAAGGGGGGGGGGGGAGGGCCTGAAGCATTATTTACTCTTGTATTTATGCTCAAATTAACAAATATTAGCTCTACGTTTATTTATTTTTCCCTTATATAATATATTTATTTACAAATGCAACAATAAGTTAAATAGCTGAAAATATATGAAGTACTTAGTCAAATAGGAATGAGGGAGAGTAGCACTCAACAACACAATACAAATTTTGTAGATATCGCATCCAATTATTATTTTTTTTTTTTTTTAATCTTCTGGGAATAATGCATAGTATGTCAATCGTGGCCATGCCTTGTATGAGTATGTATATGTTCGTTTATTTTGGGAACGTGTGAAGTGTGACGTTTGTGATATACAATGATATGATGATATCGTTGCGTAAATACAAAACTCTTAAAAATGAAATTTTACATTTTAAATTTTAAACTGAAATAAAATATAATAGGTATAATCAATATCCACATAATCTTTTTGATTAGCCAGAATAAGAGGCTTTTCTGACGTTTTAATCTTAGTAATATTTTAACCCAATTTCGGAGTTACCACACTGTGTTATACTTTCATGGTTAGAAATTAAAATCTAATCAGATTAAATTTTTTTTGCTTTGTAAAAATTATTACCAAATCCAAAATGTTTAATCAAATTGACTCTGCTTTTTGATATTTTATGTAAAAATATGATTTATGAGATTTTAGTTACAAGCACTAATATTGTAGTCCATTACACGCAAGAGATTCTTGATAGACTCTGTCCATCTGGATTACCGACTCATACATAAAAATGTTCAAATTTAATTCACAAATATGATTAGTCTTATCTTCAAACACCTAATCAGTGCAATTTTAACCAGGGTAAAAATTATTGATATGCGGGAAAATATCATTGATGAAATAATGCTCCAATGCATACTTCAACACAAGAATTTACCGAGAAAAAATAAAACTCAATTATTAGTTAAAACACATCAGGGCAAAGCCGAGACTGGAAATGCAATTTTAACTTTGAAACAGTAAATATTAACCTATATCTATAACCTATAACACATAGGCTAACTCAGATTCCCGCAGATTATCAGAGCTTTGGCCTTTGAAGACCTCGAGGGAGATATTGGAAGTGGCGCGGCGGACGGCAGGTGGCAGCCCTTCAATATGTGTCAATCTAAATCGTTCCGTTCAGTTCCTTTCTTCCCTTCGTCCAATAAGAACATTTTCAATCCGTATTCGCCAATGTTATAAAGACTTTTTATGTTATGTATATATAGGCCATGTGTAAGAAGGAATTGAATGAAGTTTGTTGATAATGAATATAAATGAAAATTATATGTATTCACACATTGCAAAAAAGTATTTTGCACATTTCCCAGTAACACCTAAAACCGTTAATAACAATATTAAGAACGTAATAAATCATCTTATCCTGCAGGCTAGACCCGAAGTAGATAGATATCCTATTATTATAAACTCCATAGCCACTAAAATACTAAACAATTAGGATTGATTAATTACTTGCGATATATATATATTGGATTTTATTTATACAATACCAAAACGACAAGAAACTGCCTATCGTTATAGACTACTTCAACATTTACTAAACAAACGTTCAAAGCTCCCAATTAATTACAAAAGACTCATATACATGGCTGTGATTAGATATATTTGGACGTATGGAGTTGAGCTTTGGGGCTCTACTATACCATCCAATTTATCTCGTATCCAAACCTTACAATCCAAAATCCTTCGAAAAATCCTAAATGCTACTTACTTACTTTACGATGTAATGGTCAAATCCTGTCACCAAAAGATTCTACTTATCCAGGTTCGACTGTATACCCAAAATGATACTATACATATATTAAGTAATGATACCTAGGAAGTAAAATAAAATAACCCAATAACAAACATAAACCCAAGTAGAAAAAAAGTAACTCAATTTCCCACTCCTGATTGGTAATACAATAGATCAAGGATATGTCTGGCTATAATCCACTGATTTTCCCAATTTACATTTTAGAATGAGTTCCTCAAGGTAGTATCCTAGGTCCTATCCTCTACACACTGTACACAGCTGACATCCCAACTCATCCTACCATTGTCCTCACCACTTACGCTGATGACCCATGTG
The DNA here is from genome assembly GCA_003667255.2 of Euschistus heros. Lineage (NCBI taxonomy): Eukaryota > Metazoa > Arthropoda > Insecta > Hemiptera > Pentatomidae > Euschistus > Euschistus heros. The sequence continues at coordinate 1,148,529 of RCWM02000208.1, read as the reverse complement.
TGTTATCAGTAAACAATGATCTCTTCATTGCCTCTCAAACACTCCTATCCCATATCCTAAACCTTCAAGAATGTTGTCAAAAATGGAGAATCAAAATAAATCAAAACAAATCCCACCAAATAACGTTTACCCTACGTCCTAAACCTACGACTTACTGTCCTACAGTATCCTTTAATGATATTATACAAATCCCTGTTGAACAGATCCGCTACCTAGGACTCCAATTGGACAAATGTCTTACTTGGAATCCACATACAATACCAAAACGACAAGAAACTGCCTATCGTTATAGACTACTTCAACATTTACTAAACAAACGTTCAAAGCTCCCAATTAATTACAAAAGACTCATATACATGACTGTGATTAGATATATTTGGACGTATGGAGTTGAGCTTTGGGACTCTACTATACCATCCAATTTATCTCGTATCCAATCCTTACAATCCAAAATCCTTCGAAAAATCCTAAATGCTACTTACTTTGTCACCAATAAACTTATCCATAAAGACCTAAATGTTCTATATGTTGCTGAATTAGCCCAGACCTAATACCTATCCTTTCATAGTAAGCTCCATAACCACTCCAATCAATTAGTTTCTCAACTAGTTCCCACTCCATTCCCGATAATTCTCCGAGGCGTCTGGAAAGAAGATGGCATAGAGATCTTCTAGTGTAGATTTTTTATTAAGGTGCTACTGATGAGTAGTTCTTGTCGTTTTGAAATGCTATTGTAATAGTTATCAATACATTTATTTGATGTATATATTTTTACAGTTATAAATTTCAATAAATTGATATAAAAAAAATAAAATAAAAAAACAATAAATATATTAAATGAGGTTATAATACCAATAGAATATCAACTTATTTATTTCCATCACAGGGTATAACAGGAAATAGGTTAAAGTTTTATTTTTCTTAGTCTCATATTTATTTATTTTTTATCTTTTTTTAATACTTCGTATGATATTTTGTTTTGCATTTTCAGGGGAAATAATCTACATTTTCAGTAATTAGGTATCAACAAACAATAAAGATGCAGCCGATTATAAAGAGAAGAGAGATAGGTACCACGGCAGAGGAGAGGACAGCCTGAGGCGGTTGGTTCTCTTTGTGCTTGCAGTTTTCCTCAGTGACTGCTAGGCCGCCTAATTACCCACTCAACCTCCCTGTACCTTTAAACTTCAAATTCTTCTCTTCTCTTATATTTGTTTCATCTTTATTTTTTATGTTGTATAAAAACTGTCTTTACCAGCCTCCTTCAAATGATATTTTGTAATTGGAACCGTTATTAAAATAAAAAATATTTAAATAGGATTATTCGTCTTTGTATCCATACTTGAAGGATAGTTTTGACAATCTTGGTCATAAATCTATGGCTTTTTTCAGATGCAATTTCAACAGTTCTACCTATGTACTCCATCTGAAAAAACGTCTTTGAATCCACATAAGAGACAAAAAGAAAAATAAACTGCTATTCGACTACATTAAAATTTAATACAAAAACGTTTAATTATTTTTTTTTTAATATTTAAAACATTTTACAATATTTACATCAAGGAAATTTAAGGAGTTATGAGTAGAGAAATTTTTAATTCTCCAATTTTGACTCCATTCTTGACGCATAACATACGTGTCATCAGCGTACGCTATGCCTAGGTAAAGGGGGACGGTGCCGTTTTTTCCCTCAAAGATTAGATTAGTTTGTGTTACATTTTCTACGAGTAAGGACCTCCGAAATTCATCAAGTCAAAACAAGACTTTTGTCAATTTTATTTTTAAACTGCGCGTAACATCAATTTTGTTCGGGGTAAAGGAAACATCAGTGAATGTACAGTGCAGCGATGGTACTAAAATTTTTTTATTGGATTTTTTAATCTCGAAGATAAGAAAGGTCGCCTTCTGTTGGTCACTGCCATTTCAGGGCATAGTTTTGCGAGGGTTTCCTTCTAAACCCTAGCAAAACTACTCAGGACAATGCGTGTCAAGTTAGTTTTGACCACTCAACATTATATACAACACAAAATTATAATGCTTTTTTTTACTTGAGGTATGCATAATGGTAAAGAAGGATCAATACAATAAGGATTGATGAAATTATTGCCAATTCTATTGGAATAGTTTTATTAGAAAACTAGTTGCGAATGCTAAACATTCATCTTCAATTCTAAAACACAAAATTTGCAACACATCAGCACTATGTTACATGGATTATATAAACTAAAGTTTTCAAAATTTAAGACAAGAAATCAGATATTGGCACTCACCTGAGGAGATCTAACAGATATCTGAAATATATCCACAGTGGAATAGAAAAGGGGGCATGTAGATTAAATTGCTGATGTATTGAAAATTTTGTATGTTTTTAAATAATATTATTCTAATAGAAGTGGCAATTAATTCATGAATCCTAATTATATATGTATTTCTTTTGTTACATATGAAACCTGCATACTTTTTGTACCAACCCAATATTTCTTTCAAGCTTAATGGTTCAGTAACAATAAATGAAGGTTATTGTTAGAAATGTAGTATAGTACATTTAATGGACGTATATATTAATATAGAAATTTAAAAATACAAATTGAGGAGCACGTTGAACTATAAAACGAGTCTATGCGGAATCTGAATTTCTGTGTAGGAATTTATGTATACGAATGAAATTAATATTAGGTATCTCAAATTCTTAATGACACTCATTTATTTTAACAATCAGATATGACAATTTGTTTTTGCCTTTTTCCCCTAAAAGAGAATTTTGAAAAAGTCACAGACAGGAGTGATTTTTTACAATCGGTCAAACTGATTATAGACCATTAACAATTCCCATCGGATACAAATGGCGACCCAGCAAACTGTGTTTCCTTCCTCTAATCCCACGGGATGGTGGGGGTGGGATGGGATTTATCCCAATAATGATTAATTACCAGAAGAGGGTACCGGTTAATAGTTGTCGAGGAACAAGTTGTTGGGTAACCCCTCCCACCCTCCCACTCCTGCAATCTCCACTGTCAGCCTGAAAAACAGCTTGCTATTAGCCTAAATACCGACACTAAAATTGATTAACAGCTATCCAGATAGCCTACTCCAAGCGGCTGCGTCACCACACTCGGGCAATTCTTTATGCCGCTTTATCGAAACGACAGAAAACAAGTTAATATTTCAGAAAAAAAAAAAAAAAAATCACATCAAGGAAATAAGTTGTCAAGTAAAAAATCCTACATTTTCACGATGAAATTCTTTTACAATTGAGCAATTCCTGTAAATAAATAAATTTTGCAAAAATTATTTTAAAAATTTAAATTTTTTAGCTTGGTTGAATGACTAGATGAATATATTAAATAAAATGTAGCCTGGGATCAGTAAGAAAAATTTGTTGGCAATGTTAGAAAATTAACAAACATATTTAATTTTATTTGTTAAAAAAAAGAATAATCTAATAAAAAAATGAAAAAGAGATGAAAGCAAAAAAATATATAAATAAATAAATAAATTAAGAAAAAATATATAAATGAAAAATAATACAGTTAATAAACAATTTCAATTGATCTGATACAATGATAAAAAAAATATATATAAATAAAAATAATAAATTTTCAGTTCATTGCAAATTGTTTTTTGACTCTATTATTTTTTATTTTATTGATCCCGCCTAACATCATATTCAATAAATATAAATTAGACTTAAATATGGTAGTATAAGTAAACAGCTTCTTCAAAGTGTCAGAAATTATGAGACAAGAAAGCAGTAAACCATTTTAGTCATTTTTCCGACTTAACAGCCAAACAATATTCTAATTCCTTTATATATCCTACATATTTTCATATATATCTTTAATATGTGTAGAATCAATTTTTTTATTAATCGTTATGTCATTTAGCTGGAATCTATACTTTTTTGGTGTAACATTTCACAATCGAAAAGTAATATTTTGACACGCTCAAGCTCTGTTGGTTTTTTCTCGGATTTAAATTTCCCGATCAGAAATTTAATGGAAAATATTTTTTGATAAATATCATTTGCCGCAAGGACCACCCGTATAGGAGTTATATTGGTTTGAATGAAAAAAAGTCAGTTAAAATTCCCTACTTTCTTTCAACTTTATAACGAATAGTAATTAATCGTTAATTTAATTTAATTACTAATTGAAGTAATTTGATCCTTTCCATTTAAAATGTAAATTGGGAAAAGGAGTAAATTATAGAAACACATCTACCCTAGTCAGGGCGGAATTTTTTAATTTTTTTTCTAGCTTGTGATGTTGAAATTTAGTACTTAAAAAAACAAAAATTTAAAAATTTGATTTTCCCCAACTGGCTAGATAAATGTTTTTCAAGTTCAAATATTGTTATAGTAACATAACAGTTTTTGTTACTTCAGATAAATCAACTTATATCTTAAATATTTTTACCTAAATAAGTTCTACTGAGATTTTGTAGTATTATCGTTAGAATCATTATTACCTTGAGAATTGATGACCTAGATAATAATAATTGTTAAATCAACAGATATGGACATCTGTGTCAATTATAACGTATTAATTACAATAATTAGTAAGACGAGGCCTTGGACCATCACTAAATCACAGCCACAACTCCATAACTAACTTGGATCAGGCCCCCCCCTAACTTACATCATATAACTATCGCATCGGCTGCAAACTGTCACCACTGCCTCTATGATTAGATGTATTATTATTAGTTAGATATACAACCGGCATTATGTCAAACAACACACTAGAATGAGCATTTAATTTTTAAAAAAATTAATGATTACGCATGTAAGTTCTCTGTTGGCTTCGATTCATATTCATTCATTTTTTTATATCATAATTTTTTATAGATCCTAATATGTGACCGATATTTTAATTTAAAATTAGGGAATATTGCGGACTATAAAAGTTAATTTAAAAATTATTAATGAATAGCTGAATTAAAGTTAAAAGAAATCTACAATAACAAATGTTTTTTTGCTGTATAATATTTCATTTCTTGAATAATTATTGTTTTTTGTAATAGAATCGGTTGCCTATCATACAGGCATTACTACGGCTGGAGAATGGAGAGGAGGGTCTCCTAGGAAACGAATCGTCATCAACTATTTCAAAAGAAGAAGGTTTTGCTGAATTGGTAGCATTTCAACATCTTGAAAGTAGAAATGATGCAACATTGTTTAATTAGATAATTTCTATGTAATTGAGATATCGTTCAGCGGCAGACAGAATATCGGTACTTATACATGAGCTATAAACTTTTTGATTTACATACCTAATACATACCTATTGTGTACATAAGTAATATTGTTGTTGTTTGTTTTTTTGGACTTAAAGTTGTTATGAACTCCAACTATGGCAGGAAGGACGGGTTATCCTTCAGATTACCAACCTATTCTCTGGGGCCACCTGTGGTGTAGTGGTTAGCATAGCAACCTACTAAACCCAATGGTTCAGATGACCTTAGGATTTTTTAAAGGGAGTAAAAAATCCTTAGCTTTGCAGTCCTTCGGAAGGGACGTAAAATGGGGTCTCGAGCCTGTGCGATGTCAGGTACTCGTTAAAGATCCCTATCCTCCTATATATTATTGGTAAATTTGTCAATTTTAATCATTTGTCTGCCTGAAAAATTGCTGTTTATTTTTGTCCCATATAGCTATATAATATAAGAGGACAGTAAGTAGAGAGTAAACATATATTTTCAGCTATTTGTAAATATTTTGTCTTATTAACATTCAAATAGTTAATTTTTTTTCTCTATATATCTCTTCCTTTCTATTCACTATATCTGTTTTATTTCATGGATTTATTTATTTATTTTTTTCATCTTTCTGAATGCATTGTAATTATTATATTAGCATATTAGTATTATTATTTATTTTTTTCTTTTCTCATGAATATATTCATAATATAGTTCTATTTTAAAATAGATAAATATACCATATTTTATGTGTGTATGTGTATGTATGTATGTGTATATGTGTGTGTGTGTGTGTGTGTGTGTGTGTGTGTGTGTGTGTGTGTGTGTGTGTGTGTGTGTGTGTGTGTGTGTGTGTGTGTGTGTGTGTGTGTGTATGTGTGTGTGTGTGTGTGTGTGTGTGTGTGTGTGTGTGTGTGTGTGTGTGTGTGTGTGTGTGTGTATATGTATATATATATATATATATATATATATATATATATATATATACGATGGTATTTTAAGTTATAATTATTATTTCATATGTTTATTCTTTTTTTTAATTTAATTTAATTTTTTTCCCTATAATAAATGTATGCTGTAATTACTGATGCATTTAATTTGTAAATAACATGCCAGACAATTGTACTTTTAACTGTGCATTATTTTTATTTTTAGGGGACAGTAAGTCCCAGAATAAAGTTTATTTTTTCATTTCATTTCATTTCATCCTAATTATACCTGGAGAGGCAAAATATAAGACTCCCACAGTAGCATTGTCCGATTAGCCATAGCACCATAAAGTGACGTTAAACGAAATAAACAAACAAACCAACCTACTCTAATCAGAACGGGAAGGTCAAGATTCATTTCGTAGGACCTCCAGGAAATAAATTTTATCCCGTCTAGGTAGGATTCGAACCGACGACCTTCAGTACTGTGCACGCAGAGACCCTCGCCCCAATTTACTCGCCCAACAAGTCCTCAGTAATATATTTTAAATAAATAGATACATGCATTACATTACTTTAATGATCCTACGTCAATTGCTCCTATTTTTTCTTATGTATTTCCCATACATTTTTTGGGGCCCGATTAACCGAGTATTCGATTATCCAAGCCTACCTAGGTCCCAACTATGTAGGTTAACCAAGTCCCATGTGCATTGTAATTTAAACATTTTTTTAACGTGAATTAGTTATTCGACTATACTTTTTTTTAAAAACTATTTATTGATATTTCAAACTGTGTACATCATATGCAACAATTAACTTTGCAAAAAATGATTACAATGACGTGTCAATAACGCATATAGAACTACTCACTAGTAACACTCAAATAAAAGTTTAACATTAGAATAGAATAGAATGGAAAGAAAACTTTATTCTGGGACAAAGTCCCTTAAGAACAACTTTAAATAATACAAAGTAAGATCATAACTGGCCGAGAGGCTGTTAAAACTAAAACAACATAGATAAAATTGCATACAAATATGTATGAAAAAAAGAAAAAAAATACAGAGAAAAACTAGAAAAAGAAAAGACTATCAATAAAAAGAGAGTGAAAAAATAAATATACAAAATAGAGGTTAATATTGTAAACAAAATTGCAGAAGAGAAAAAAACCAAACAGAAACTTAAAGAAAAATAAAAGATCAAAACTTATCATTACAAGAAATCAAAACATTATCATAGTCAAGCTATAATTTTTGCTAATGTTTTATGTCTGACGGTCTTAGTAATTAAATTAGACGATTACATACATAGTGCATACATCCTTATAATTAGAGAGCGTTGGATTAGAGGGAAAGAAGATGGTGAAAGAATAGTGTTTTGAATGTTCCCAAGGGAAGAAGCATTGCGGATATAGGGGGGAAGGGAATTCCAAAGAGTAGCGGATCGGACAAGGAAGGAATATTGGAATGCAGTACTTCTGTGGGATGGAGTATAGAGATAGGAAAGACGAGATCTTGTATGCAGTAATTTGATAGCAGACTTGAATTTCGGGTTACTGTAAATAAAGGGAGGGTGGCAGGTGTGGATAAGGTCATTATAAGGTCTCTTGGCCATCTTATTTTCAGATACTTCAGGGGATATCCGAAAATGGAGTGTGAGGCAAGTTTGGAGACCAGTGGATTCGAGTGGGTATGAAACATATTGAACATTAAGATCCTTATGGATAAGTTTGTTAGTGACATAATAAGAAAAATTAAGTATTTATGAAGGATTTTGGAATGTAAGAATTGGATACGAGAAGTATTAGAAGGTTTAGTGGAGCCCGAAAGTTCAATTCTGTATGTCCAAATGGGTCTAATTACTGTCGTGTAAATAATTATTTTGTTATTTATAGAGAGCTTTGAACACTTTTCAAGTAAATATCAAGGAGTAGTCGGAAACGACAATCAGTTTCTTGTCTTTTAAGACTGGTATGTGAAAAATATTTTTCCTTAGTAAATTATAGTATTATATAATTATACTATTATACCAATAATTATACTATATCAATATAGTAAATTATAGTAAAATAGGCCAGACTACTATGGTCAAAAGCAAAGATTATTTTAATGAAGACTTTCGTATATATACACACATAACCATACACATTTTGGTATAGAACATCAAGAACGTCATTATCGACAATCTTTTGTTCCATTTTCTAAATTTTTTTTTTTTTTTTTTTTTTTTTTTTTTTTTTTTTTTTTTTTTTTTTTTTTTTTTTTTTTTTTTTTTTTTTTTTTTTTTTTTTTTGTGACCTCCCATTCATTATTCTCAGCTGTAAATATGACCTGAAAGAAGAGAAGACCATTAGGGCCGGGAGAGAAATGTATATTAAAGTGCGGAGTAAATTATTCACGGGGAGGAATGACCACTCGTCACAACTTTTCGTATCCGCTGTCTCGTTTGTGACCCCTAAAAGTTTTCCTCCCGGGTTAAAAGTCTCCGTCTGGATCTGTGTTTAAATTAGAGCGGCTAAATTGATATTTTCCATCACATTATCCTCTTTTATTGTCCTCTCCCTTTTCACAACTCCTCCCGCCCGGCAGTGAATTATTGTGACACCGGATCGCTCTAATGAGGACGTCACAGAAAGCTCAAATCTACTTTTTATCTCGGCCAAATCAGATTGCGCAAATTGAGTGGTTGACGCAAACCGGGCCAACTGGCGGAGCGAAAAATGCGATATACCTGCATCCGCCATTTTCCACTCAGTGGATAATTAGCTAGCGGCTTCGAAATTCCATTCCGACATTATGATTCAACGAGGCAACACGAGCCTTTGATTGAATTTAACAGTACGTTTATGTATGTTCTGAAGGTAGAATATATTTTTATTTAAATAATTAATTAATTTTTAAAGAATTATTATTTTTCTATGATGATAAAAGTATGGTTGACCGGACGACGAATGTAGAAGAAGATAGTCAGGGATGCAGTCAAAGTAACACCACGTCAAAGAAGAATTCTTTAATACGTGCCAACGTTTCGACCTGCGTTGCAGCCCCAAACCCATAAGCCCTAACAAAATTCTCTCATCTACGTCTCAGTATACTCTTATCAACTCCTTGAAGGTTTACATGACGTATCAGTGCTGTTTATCTTGGCGATTATTTTATTATTAAATCTTAAGGCTTTTCTAATTGTTTCGAATTTATCAGCTGAATTATATTAATCCGAAAAATTAATAACCTTGTTTTTTCTTAAGCATTTTTTTTTTTAAATTTTCATTTGCTAATATAGTATACATATATACAGTAAGTAAATATAAGATAAAATTGTCGAAAACATGTAAAACTATCGAATGTGATTCATCAATCACATCTTTTTATTTCGTTCGTTTACCGTTGTATTCTACAAGGCCTAGTAAGAAAATGTCGAATCTGATCGGCAATTAGGAGACCGAAATCAGTAATGTCATTTTTACGAATTTCTAGCCTTTTAACACAAGGTAGCCTTCGTGAAACACAACGGTGAAGAAACCAAAAAATAAAAATAAAAAATAAATAAATTAAAACCAAATTTAATTTTTTTTTTTTTTTTTCAAAAGACTAAAGCGACAAGTAACTGCTCGTCGTTACAGACTCCTTCAACATTTACTAGACAAACGATCTAAGCTCCCAATTCATTACAGAAGACTTATTTACATGACTGTGATTAGACCTATTTGGACGTACGGAGTTGAGCTTTGGGGCTCCACTAAACCATATAATTCATCTCGTATCCAATCCTTACAATCCAAAATCCTTCAAAAACATAAATGCTCCTTACTTTGTCACCAATAAACTTATCCATAAAGGCCTTAATGTTCCATATGTTGCTGAATTAGCCCAAACCAGATACCTATCCTTTCATCGTAACCTTCATAATCACTCAAATCCATTAGTTTTTTAACTTGCTTCCCACTCCATTCCCGATAATCCTCCGAGGCGTCTAAAAAGAAGATGGCTTAGAGATCTTCTAGTGTAGAATTTTTATTGAAGTGCTACTGATGAGTAGTTCTTTTCAAGTTTTGACATGTTATTAAAATCGTTATTAGCTCATTTACTTAATGTATTTATTTATACCGTTGTAAATTTCAATAAATTGATATATAGAAAAAAAATAAGAAAAAATATGATTACAATGATTACAACGACATAGCAATAACTTAAATAAAGGACTACCCATTAGTATAATAAATGTAGCAAAATAAATATTTTACACAAGAAAGTCCCTAGGCCATATTCTTTTCAGAAGGCTCGGAATGAAGTGAGAAGCAAGGTGGGATACTAGTGGATTCTAGAGGGTATCGAGCCTATAATGGTTTCAGCTAAATTAGTAACACATGGGACATTAAAATTAATTTTAACACGGATAAGTTTATTTGTGACCAAGTAAGCAGATTGAGGAATCTTCTTCGGATTGGATAAGACATGCATTGAATGGTTTAGTGGAGCCCACCTGTCACGTAAATAAGTCTGTTAAAATTATTTAGGTTTTTTGAACGACTATCTAGTAAATGTTGAAGTAGTCGGGAACGATGAGTAGTTTCTTGTCGTTTAGGTTTCATGATATGTAGTTTAATTTAGTAAAAAAAAGTTATAATGTTCTTTTGTAGAGTTCCTCTTCAGCTTATAGAGAATATTTCTGTGTACTTTATATTTTCATTGCTTAGTTTAAAAAAAACAAAACAAAATATCTCTTATGTAATCTAAGTATATTCGTGAAGATGAGAATAGTTCACAACTTGACAGGGATAAAGTACAACCCACCACACGAGTTTCCTTATTAAGAAAAGGAAATACAATAATAATAAAACATAAATAAATTCATAAAATTGTAGCCATACTTCATTTATTATTATCAGAAGTTAAAATTCAATTACGACAGTCGTACGTGTTTTGTTTAAACAAGCAATTATAAAGCATGACGTGAGGATGTGCCAACACGCGTGAACAATTACCGTGAAAGTGTAATGGAGATTAATAGCAATTAAGTTTGACACAATTAAATATCTTAATTTTGTTTTAATTTTCTATCTAGATCAAGGATAAAAGGATGTAGTTGTTTGATAATGGTTGGAAAAATACATTATAATGAGGTCTTCAGCAAATCGGGTGTGAATACCAAGACTATAATCACGATTATTATATATATCGTTTTAATAAAATATATTTTCTCTTTAAAAAACATATCTAAGCTTATTTATTAGATATAGACCGACACGGTAAAGTGTTATTTGAAGAGGTTTTACCGAAAAAGCAACATGATGCTGTCTTACTAGTATTCTTTTTGTTTTAACATATAATTGACAAAAATCTTTTTGCAATGAAAATATTAAAACTGATGATATCGAACTTCTTGCACACTTACAAATATTAATAAAATACAAATATAAAACTAAACCAAAATAACCTTGTTCCATCAGATTTTAATTCATTTTGATCAATTACTCACATCTTGAAAAGGAAAAAATTAACACAATGCTTTCCCCAAGATTCAGGATGGCCTTGACAGAATCTGTACCTGGGCCAATTTGAATAATTTTAAGTTAAACGAAAATAAAACCCAGGCGATAGTAATCGGCTCAAGTCACCTTCTCAGATCAAACTCCTATTATCCCTCTCTAAATCTAAGTAATCAACCTATTACCTTTTGCTCCTCCGTCAAAAATTTAGGAATCATCTTCGACCAAAACCTTTCCTGGAAGCCTCAAATTGCCCAAATATCCAGAAATTCAATTGGAACCCTGAAACTATTCAATCGTGCCCGTCATTTCCTCCCCCAAGCCACTCGCAAACTCCTAGTTTCCTCGCTCATCTTTCCTCTCTTCGACTATGGCTGCGTAGTGTTTGGGGGCCTCTCTGTGGATCTCCAAGAGAGGTTAAAACGAACTATGAATTGCTTCGTTCGATTTGTTTTTGGAACCCCGAAGCGTTCCCATGTCTCACACCCGTACATGGACTTGAAGTGGCTCTACCGATCCACCCGCAAATAATACTTCCTAGGTTCATTCCTTCAAGTCATTTATCACCATCGCCCATCCTACATTTATAATCTGTTGAAATTTAAGTCTTCCTTCTACTCCCGATTCACAACAAGATCACGTTCCTCTGACCTATACTTGCCTTTCCATAGAACAACATTATACCAGCATTCCTTCCTAGCCCCCGATCCACTACCCTCTGGAACACCCTCCCTCCTGAAATAAGACATGCCCCTTCCTTAAGCTCATTTAAAACACTCCTTTTCCAATATCTCCTCTTATCCCAGTCAGATGCCAGTCAATATGAACAATAATTCTTATTAAATATGATCAAATCTAATAAATTTGATACCGGTGAATTGACTCATAAATTTTCTTTCATATAATAATAATCTTTTCTTTGTTCCACATTGGTAAGTAATCATTTTATTTATTTTTTTATAAAAAAATTCTTTTTTTCTTATTTTTATTTTTATTTTTTACTTTAAATGTTTTTCGTAAACAAAGAAATTTTATCTATCGACAATTCATATGTGTATAGTTGTGTATAGGTGTATAAGTGAATGAGTGCAGTGTATATAAGTATATATCGTAATCTCTGTAAATATTTTCTTCATCCAATGTACATTTAGACATAGTCATCCCCTGTATATATCTTTTCCCATTTTCTCAGGGTTATTTTTTTTTTTTTTTTTTTTTTATTATTTTTCATTTATCCTTCCTATGTTATCTTATTTACTAAAGTTATTTAGACAATTATTTACTTAACTGTATTTGCATGTCCATTGTTCCTCATATGTAAATACCTTTGTATGACAATATATATGCCAGACCATTGTACTATTTTATGACACAATTTTGTTATTCTTAGGGGACAATACGTCCCAGAATAAAGATTATTTTTTCATTTCATTTTCATTTCACAATTCAGGAAGTCGAAACAACGGTTCATGAATTTTGTGGATATTCATTCCAAAGATTAATGCTTGCATGGGGTCAAGGCGTTGAATATAGGATAAAATGACAGTGCACTAAAATGATTTATATTTTGAATAATAAGTTAATGTTACATTAAAGAAAAAAAAACAATATATTATATTTCATTGCTGTAAAACGATCATTTTTTATGATTTTTTTTTTTTTTTATATTGCCTCAAATCATATTGGGGTTGGTGTACGCCTTAAGAGCCTCAGGAATGGAAACCACGACATGTGGCTTAAAACAATTTTGAAGATTTTTCGAATGACTGGTTGAATAGGCTCACCACTAAATCTGGCCAATCAGAAACCAGGAGCCATTGAACTCCTGATTTAAATAACTCGATCAATGACTCACGACTCGATAACTCAATTCAAGTCGACAATCGAACTGACATCAGCCCTCTCTTGGAATGTATAATTGGATTAGCTTGCGCACAACCTGGTGAGAATGCTCCTCCACCCCAATGCATTTATACTCATCAGTTTATTGTTATTATGTTATTTATAGCATTCTTAAATTAAAAAATAAAAATTAATAGTCAAATTAATGTTAAATTTATTAAATAATGTTATTTTATTTATTAAATATTGAGAACTTCAACAAATATAACTTTTTAATTATTTGCTCATAGATTCCTGTTCAAGTCAGCACATTTCATAATAACGGTATCGCTATGCTATTACGCGGATAAGGGCTGACTTCCAATTAACTACTTTCAATTATAATTACATATCTAAGAGGACAGCGGAGAGGAATAGTGAAAAAGTATGTTCATGTTTTAAAAAAATGGAAATAGTGAAAACTAAGTTTATAATATGAGAAAATAATTTTACAATATGTATTTCGTAATTTCCACAATATGTGAACAATTATTACAATATAGGATATCAATTTTAATATAAGAAGATGATCAGAGATTCAGTCAGGAGACAGAAAAAAAAAAAAAAAAAAAAAAATAGGCCAAGTAAATAAAATTTATGGATTGCCGACGTTATGGCCAGTATTGTAGGTCTTCTCCAGGGCTATAAAACTACTCATGAGAGGAGATAATCGATGAATGTTGAAAAAGCTTTTTACTTAGACGTGTTTTTTTCCCCTCCTACCTGACTGCATCTCTTACCATCTTCTTATATTACTTAACAGTCAACTATACATTCTTACTAAAAATTTGAATATTTATTTAACCCTCTAACGGGCAATGTATCCTGGAGGATACACATATTTAATGCCTTTTGCTCAATAAATGACGTAATGTCCGACGCATTATCCTACTCATTATCGTCTAATATCCTTTATTTAACCTTGAATTTCATGATACATGAGTGGGGGTTAGCGTGGCTATAGCCATTCAAAGGAAAAAAAAAAAAAAATAAATACAAAAATTCCTGGTCTGCCTGTTAATGGTACTTTACCTAATTAACGGTACTTTGTAAAAATTATTTTCTCATATTATAAAATTAATACCGTATTGACTACGTATTTCCATTTTTACAACTCGATCATTCTAAGTTGCGAATTCCTTAAAAAATGTAACTTATTAAATAAACTTTAATGCATATAGCCAAAACTAAAACGAAAAAAACATAGATTGAAGGACACTAAGGACCCTCGATGTTGAGTGACCATAAGAAATTTAACCAAACTTAATCAGAGTTTGGAAGTCAGGAAGTCCTTAGACTATTTTTAAGCATGTCAGATCTGCCTTTATCAGAGTAGCAGCAAAATGCATATATCAATTGTGCTGACTAAATTGAAAAGGATTCTTTGAGCACAGCAACAAAACAAAACATAATTACAAGATTTTAAATTAATATGCTCTATTATAGTTTTCAATAAGATGGTGCATAGTCAACAAGAATTTATTTAAACTCACATTAAACTTATATATCATTGACTGTAAAACGTAATGAACGTAAATGAGCGGGTTTAAAGTATAATAATTAAAATTTTCGTAAATTGAAAATAGTTTGGAATATTTTTTAAATACTGCTTGCATGTATTACATTATATTTGAATAATATTTATGTGGACATGAAATTTTGTGCCTATCAGTGCATTTTTTGTAACTTTAAATAACAATTTTTTTTCTTTTTTGAAAAACAAGACCCTTTAATCCGACTCCATTGACAGACAGACCCCGTACCAGGATTGACCGAGAGGCAGATAAAGGATAAAGGGTAAAGGATAAGGAAATAAAGAAGTGCGGGGAGTAGAGTGGGCCCTGATTCGCTAACCATGTTGTCACACCTCCTCCATCATCATCCGTCTTAGCGGTGTGCCCTCAATGCGCTGCCTACACCTTTCCGGGTTTTTTTTCTCTTTTATTTTATTTTTCCTTGAATAATCTTCATGAAAAGTTTATATAAAATGTAGATAATTGTAATAAAACTCTTCTGAAGAGCTATGCAAATCTAGGGTCTTGATGAGAGCTTGACTTAGTTGAAGAAAGCTAATGAACATTTAAACCGGTTAGGAATTTGTCAGCCCGGAGAGGGGATGGAAGAGAAAGAGAGAGAGAGAGAGAGAGAGAGAGAGAGAGAGAGAGAGAGAGAGAGAGAGAGAGAGAGAGAGAGAGAGAGAGAGAGAGAGAGAGAGAGAGAGAGAGAGAGAGAGAGAGAGAGAGAGAGAGAGAGAGAGAGAGAGAGAGAGAGAGAGAGAGAGAGAGAGAGAGAGAGAGAGAGAGAGAGGGGGGGATGGTCGGTTTTAATCAATGAGCTTGATTACAGTGCAAATTGCCTATTGTTTTATTCTGTAGCCCCTTTTTTGTCCCGTTTCAGCAAGAATTATACCAAAATCTTTGTTCAGAATTAAAACAATCTTTAAATCCTTTTTTACATTAGAAACATAGATAGATATAAGAATGAGTTCATTACATAAATAACATAAAATGATATTGTTTAATTTCAAATATATGAATTGCTGATGATTACCTGTAAGCGAAAGGTGTTAGGCTAGAAGGGAGAATGTTCGGTAATCATTGTTCTGAATAAATCGTAAAAGCTTTTTTATTTTTTTATTTACAATTTATTGAAATTTACAACTGTACAATATTCATTAAGTAAATGTGTTCAAAACGCTTAAAATAACATCGCAAAACTACTCAGTACTTTTCAGAACTACTCATCAGTAGCACTTCAATAAAAATCTACACAAGAAGATCTCTAGGCCATCTTCTTTTCAGACGCCTCGGAGGATTATCGGGGAGGGAAGCAAGTTGAGAAATTAGTGGATTTTAGTGGTTATGGAGCTTACTATGAAAGGATTGGTATTTGGTTTGGGCTAAATCAGCAACATTTGGAACATTAAGACTTTTGTGGATAAATTTATTGGTGACAAAGTAAGGAGCATTGAGGATTTTTCGAAGGATTTTTTATTCTAAAGATTGGATACGAAATGAATTAGATGGTTTAGTAGAGCCCAAAGCTCAACTCTGTACGTCCAAATAGGTCTAATCATTGTCATTTAAATAAGTCTTTTGTAATTAATTGGGAGCTTTGAACGATTGTCTAGTAAATGTTGAGGTAGTCTGTAAAGACGAGCTGTTTCATGTCGTTTTAGTTTTGTATGTGGATTCCAAGTAAGACGTTTGTCCATGTGGAGTCCAAGGTGTGCTCAACCTCTCAGCCTCAACCTCAACTGAGGTTAGTTGAACTGGGATTAGAGGAATATCATTAAAGGATACTATAGGACAGGAGGTCGTAGGTTTACTACGAAAAATCATAAAGTCTTATACTAAAAAAAAAAATTGAAAATCCTCTTCGAAGTCTCAATGAGACCATTCTAATGATGTTCTTTCATTATATCCCAAACTTAACCAAATGACCTTAACCCTTTGTTGTAAACCTAAGATCTCTTGTTTTACAATATCCTTCTAAAGGTATTTCACTAATCCCTGCTAAACAGATCCACTACCTGGGACTCCAACTAGAAAACCGTCTTAATTGGAATCTGCATGCCAGTCAAAACTGACAAGAAACTGTACATCGTTTTCGAATCCATCAACATTTGCTGTACAAATGTTCAAAGCTTCCAATTAACTACAAGAGGCTCATTTTCATACAGTAATTAGACCCATTTGAACATAAGGAGATGAGCCTTGAGGCTCCACTAAACCATCCGATTCATCTCGTATATAATCAGTAAAATCCAAAATCCTTAGACGAGTTCTCTTAATGCCCCTAATCACGTCAAAAATAATCTCATTCAAAAAGACCACAACGTTGCATATGTTGCTCATCTTGCTCAAACCAGATACCTATCCTTTCATAGTAATTTCTAAATCAAATCGAATCCACATGTCCACAAAATAAATAAATAACAAATAATTAAAAAAAAAGCAAGCTTATAATACTACAATCCATGAAGGGTGTTGTAGTAATTAATTTAGTAAGTATATACTGTTTCTAGGCCAAAGGTTGTAAAAGAAAGATTTGCCTCGATTAAGAGTTTCCACTTTATACAGACTGGATGAGCCCATTCCGGAGTCTTCAGATATCGAGGTCAAGCCACGTCTGAAATGAAATAAGATAAATTTCCTGGTCGTAACCAGACTCGAACTCGGGGCCCAGGGCTTAGTTCAGTGCTACCTCTATAAAAACAAAGATATAAAAATAGAACAAATTATACATATCCTAGGATAGATATGTTAAATATTAGGAAATTAATAAAAGGAACCATAATTGGAAAAAATTGTTTGAAGTTTTTATTATTTTTTCACTTTTAAGAGAAATTTATGAGTACTTTAATTTAAATATTATTTAATTAAGTACCTCTTCATATATCTTCTCTTTAAAAATAAGTAACAGAACAATAAAAAAATAAACCTTATTACTAAAAATTATTTTTTTATAAAAATCTTGACAGAGCTAGATCCGAGAAAGTCTTCCAGAGAAAAATAAAAGAGAACTTCCTGAAAGCTTTCCACAGTTTTTTTCCTAAAAGAAAAAAAGGAAGTTCGATGATTCCGTGAATCGTCGGCAACTGTTTGGTATTTTATTCACGTATTTATCTCTTATGTTCTCTTATTTTCCGGAAATTCAAAATAATTAAATAAACGTTAATTTGAAAACATTTTTATTAAAATGAAAAAAAGAATATATGTATATATATATATATATATATATATAAATTACTTTCAGTATGTTAATATTACTGAGTAGTCGTCTGTCTTTGTAACTCCAAAGAAGAGAGTAACAATTAATTAATAAAAATAAAATAGACAGCTATAGTTCATCTTGTAAAGAATCATTACATGATAATCATTCTTAGTTTATATCTACTATATACTATTTTGTAGCAACTACCTGAGAAAATAGGAAAAAAGAAAAAACTAACTAAGTTGTTCATTTGCACCTCATTTCAACAAAACATAATGACTGGGGTTGTGACTGAGCGTCCTGGGGTTGTGAAATATATTTAGGTTATTTTTAATTTGCATATTTTGCCGTAAAACATATTTTTATATATTTGGAACTGTTACATATTTATGTAAATAGGGTAGAGAGACTATCTCCAATCTCCCGCCAAATAAATATGACAAGCCCCAAAAGGATCCAAATCTGAAGGATTAACACGGAAAGAGAGCGTCCTTTTTAAAAAGTGTAATAACTTATTGAATATTTGGTAGCAGACCCACGAAATGAATCTTGATCGTCCCACCTAGGCCAGGATAGGACTTCAATGCAAGTCTTGGGCTCAAAAAAAAAAAAAAAAAAAAAAAAAAAAACTTATTCAATTTTTAAAAAACAACGGAGGATTTTAAAATCCTGGAAAATTTAACGAAATAGTATTCTTAAGGACGAAATTTGTCGGATAGAAGGGTGGCCAAAGATGTAAAAAATCTTCAGATCCTGGCAGATCTGAAACCAGTACCCTTCACTGGTTTTTAACTTTTTTAAGCCTTTAAAAAAGACTGTTTTTTTAAGCAAGCAAAAAATTTCATTAAAAAAAAAAAATCCCATTTTTCAGTTATGGAGTTTACTATAAAAGGATAGACATCTGGTTTGAGCTAAGTCAGAAGCGTATAAATATTAGGACCTTGAAATAAAATAAAATGTGTATTGAGGATTTTTCTAATGATTTTGGATTGTTAGGATTGGAAACGTGAATTGTATGGTTTAGTGGAATCTGGTTATTTGACTTAAATAACTTTTATTAAATAATGTTTGACGATTACGAAAAGGTTAAAAATTGAGTAATTCTTCAAATTTTAATATATATATATATATATATATATATAAATTAAAGTCCAAAGATTTTTTTTCCCTGAAGAGGAACTCCTTTTATTTCATATTGAAAAAAGACATCAAAACCGATAGAAAAATTTTTAAATATGGGTGTAAACGTTAAAATAGATAATTGAGTAACTGGGCATTATGGGTCATTCTCTTTTAGATCTTTTGACCCAATTTTTTCTTTGTTGAATATCTTTTTAAAACTATAGCAACATAAATTTTTAACGTTTATCAAATATGAAAAATCAGAAATTAATTTTTCTTTTTTCTTTATTTATAAATTTATATTTATTTATTTATTTTGCACAAGATAAACAGTTTTGATCCATACATAAATTTGATAACATAAACAGACATCCCGGTCGGTATAATGTAACCAGCCCGGCGCAAACATCTCGAAATTAATATTCAATAATTAATAATGCGCATATTCATTGAGGAATAGCTTGAGCCCATGTTTCTTCCTCTTCTAGAATATTATTGTTGTCCTTCAAAATGCTGAAATAATTAAACCCAGTGGCTTTTAATTAATTTGAACAATAACTTTTAATATTTTAATTTAAATGAAATATGTATTTATATAAAAAAGGCAAAATGGGTATAATGGTTTTTTATTTATATTTACAGATTTGCTACATAGGACTCCACTTGGACAAACGTTTCAGTTGGAATCCACATCCGACAAGAAGCTGCCCTTCATTACAGACTACTTCAACATTTACTAGAGAAACCTTCAAAGCTCCCAATTAATTACAAAAGATTTATTTACAAAACTGTGATTAGACCTACTTGGACGTACGGAATTGAGCTTTGGGGCTCTACTAAACCATCTAATCCTTAAAATCCAAAATCCTTCGAAAAATCCTCAATGCTCTTTACTTTGTCGCAAATAAACTTATCCATAAAGACCTTAATATTCCATATGTTGCTGATTTAGCCCAAACCAGATACCTATCCTTTTATAGTAAGCTCCAAAACCACTAGTTTTTCAACATGCTTTCTACTTCATTACCGATAATCCTCCGAAAGAGGATCTGAAAATATTTTGCATATTTTTTTCATATTTTGCTATAAATGCATATTTTGAACTGTAATTGCATATCCGGCATATCAGCATTTAACAATTAAATTTTTGGTTTTTGAGCAAAAAAAATAAAAATATATATATATATAAATAAAAACCGGAAAATAGCTATGGCAACTCCCGTTCTTTTTTTCCCACCTAATAAATAAGTGCTTGTCCAAACACTGATTTTTCCCTTTGCGCAAACTTTCTATTACATTTGCTTCTCTATCACAATTGTTCGATCGGATTATTTTTTCCTTTTCACTCAGGTCAAATATTTGAATTATTACTTCAATTTTTTTATTTCCTTTCTTCCTAATATCATTGCCCAGTCTCTCACCACTGTGCCTACCAAGACATTCGTTACAGTTTGTGTACTCCTAAAATGCCGTAAATCGCTCTTGCAAAGACGAAAGATCTTGTTGGAAAGTATGTACGCGAGTTCTTAATTGAGACGTCTTATATTGGGTTTGTTTTGATAAAGTTTTATCAGACATTGCAAGGATTTCAGCAAAAAAATAAAAAAAATAAAATAAGAAGCCAACTTTTGAATAAAAAATTATAAAAAACAAAGTTTGCAACACAAACTGCCACAGCATAGGTTAAAATTATGAAACACAGGAGTCCCACAGGGAACCAATAATCCAGCTCTTCTATTTTGTATTTACTTAAAAGACTCTCAAATCTTTTAAATACTACATACTTAGGTATTATAGCTTGTAATAAAACATGGGTCTCTTGTAATAAGAAACTTCGAGTATGAATATTGTAGTCAGAAATGAAAAGCAGTGTCTTGATAATTTATAGTCTTCATTAAGGGATCTAATAAGATGTTTACACAGGAGTAGAAGTTAGAAAAGATCTCAAGTGAGAGTAGTGTAATATTATTAAAGGATACTCTCATTTGTTTCTTAAGATACTCTCATTTATTTCCTGAGAGTTAATCAGGCTTAGCGAATATCTTTGAAGTTAAAGCCTTCTGAATGTTTCTCCTTGTCACTAATAGACCAATGGTTTAAGGCACTTTATTTTTCGAAAAATCTTTAATAGTTTAATATATGTGATATGGGATAATATAGATGATATGAAGATGGGGGCAGAGAGTAGATAGAGAGAGAGAGTGAGAGAGAGAGAGAGAGAGAGAGAGAGAGAGAGAGAGAGAGAGAGAGAGAGAGAGAGCAGTAGTTACTTAACAGTCCGTTAATAATACAAGAGGCCTGGCGATGGCGTTTGGTCCCTCCTCACCGGACAGTTGTAACTTCCACTGGTTGGCCTCACCTAACCCTCTCTCTTCATTAAAACATCATTTCGGTTCAACTGATTACATGGCTTTAGCAAGCTTATTTTAAATATATTTTGCATATGAGATATATTAATTTCATCCACATAATAATAATTAGAAAAAACAAAACAATAATAATAAAATAAGTTAATTTTTAACTTCAGCTTTTATTGTCATAAATATTGCCTCAGAGAAAGGAAATAAGCAATAGAGATAATGGTATATAAATTCGTACAAAATACATAAATAAACAAATAAATAATAAATAAATAAGTAAGAAAAAAAATAAACAAAAAAAATAGGGTTTCTTTTTTCATATTATGGCTGCCAGTTCTCAGCTGTGTCTTGTCACTCAAAGATTTGAAAGCTGATTTTTGTGTGGGTAGTAGGGACCTATAATAGTACGAAACTAGAGTTATAGCCGCCAATGGGCATTAGGAGCCGAGAAAAAAAAGTATGAAAATCACGTTTTATTTTTTTTCTCAGCTCTCAATCAAGATAGAGAAATAATTTTTTCACGTAAAATTGCATTTTTCTGTGCTATCTTTTTACCACCACCAAAACCTGATAAATAATCTATTTAATAATAATATAAGATTTTGGTTCAAAACATGAATTCCTGCGTTAATTTTCGGACAACGGGTTTTGGTTGTGGTAAAGAAATAGCATACAAAACTACAATTTAACGTGAAAAAATTATTTTTTTATCTTTACTGAGAGCTGAGAACTGGCAAGTAACTGGCAGCCTAATGTGAAAAATACTCATAAACTATAATTAAAATAATAATAATAATAATTAATTAATCATAATAATAATAACAATCGACGATTGCCAACGGTAGTATAAGTGGTGTATTCCCATAAGCCAGGGAGATACTCTATCTGCCACTCTCTTTAATTTGGCATTACATAAAGTGCTGAACAATATAAATGTACAGGGAAATATAATTTATTCAATTAGCTAAGACTGCGCATATGTGGACGATATAGGTCTTGTAAACTAGAAATGTTCAAACCCCAACTGAATAGTCTCAATATTGAGAGTAAAAAATGGGCCTTGAAATAAATTACTCAAAAACAAAGGATAAGTGCATTCCGCCGGATAGTTCAAGAGTTACCAACAATCTTGTTGTAGAAAGATATAAATATTTTTTTATTTGAAAATTTCAGCATCTTAACTTATCTGGGGGCAGAGTTATCTGTGTCATCACTCTATCGTAAGTTAATATTTCACTGATTTAGTTAACTAAATAGGCTTTTTGTCTGATTACATCTTAAAGTTTAGTTGTGATTTTTCATAGTTTAATTTGATTTATAACGTTTTAACAAGTCTTGGGATGTCAATAAATAATTAAAAAGATAATGTAACATTTAATTAAAAAAAAAAAAAAAAAAAAAAAAATGGGTTTGAATTAAGGCATGTCTACAACATATGATCGATTCTTTTTATTGATTTGGATGTAATCAAATTATATGCTATATGATAATCATTTGACAGTATCATTCCTCCCATTTAGAGTGAATTCAGAATCAAGAATTCGCTAAAACGTGCATCAGTCATAAGTCAACCGCTAAAGTAAAAATAAAAAAGAAGTTTTTCAGATTCGATACTTTGAACTCGTATCGAAGACATGGTTACAAAGTAAACATATAAATATAAATATATGATGAAAACCTAAATTGAATAATCATCGGTCATCAAGAGAGAACAACCATAGTCCAAATCGTTGCTTAAACAACTTATACAAAATCTTGATTACTTTTTATAACACTATTACTACATACTAATAGTGTTACAAAAAATAACGCTGTAAATGAGTTGAGATGGTCAATTACTTTAACCCGGTTATGTATATTTCTAGATGTAATGGATAAATGGATAGAGGAAGCGGAAGTTAATCGAAGAGGTGATAAAATATGTATGAGGAGGAGATGAGTGACAGGAAATCAGTAAAACTGACCGGACTGTATCGAGTTACTGTCAATGGTGCCCCCTCATAATGCCACGGCCTCTTTCAATAATTCACCTCAGGCTTCTTCAGCTTCCTAGTTCTCGATTCGATTAAGGTCGACTCTCTATAAGAATCGGTTCTATACTTCTTGCTGCGATTACAGCTCAAGTTTTTTTTATATAAGAACACGCAAAACCTTAAGTATTGAGTTAGATTTCTGCACAGCGAAGCCATAACAGTTGAAGTGCGTTTGATAATAGAATAGCTAATATACAGTACTGTCTCAAACAACTGTAACAAACGAATTATATATAAGTTACGTAAATTATTGCGAGTGTCTCAGCGATATCCACTGATTATATTTCGTGTTTTAGCCAAACTTGTGAGAAGTAGGCTGTTTTGTGGATTGTTTTATAAGAGACTGATAATAAATGAATAAGAATTGCAATAGCCCGCAAATTTTTTTAAATAACATTTCGATTCCCTGAAGAATAAATAAATATTTATTAGATTGAAATTACTTCTGCGAGTAATTCATTAAGTTAAGAGCTGCGCTGTAGTCAGATGTGTCACTCAATAATTGAAGTAAAAAAGAATTCTTAATATTTTATAAAAATTAAACCTGTAATACAAAATAATTAAAACAAAATTTTGCGGGAATTGGAACGTAAAATGAGAGTCTAAAGTTGCTTTATTATTTCAGGCTGCAAGAGTGTACAGTTAAAATAACTATTGAAGGACCATTTGTATAAAAATAGAACTGTCGTTGGTACACGCAGTGTTACAAGTTAAAAGGACATTTCAAGCTTATTACGTTGCCAACAATCACAAACAGCTGGAAGGTGTGAATGCACACTTTAAGCCCGATGTAGATTGAGCAGTTGTTAGAGCTTTTTATAAGTACACCTTTTACTAAAGGTGTTCAAGTACAGCCTATACTCACATTACACACAAAACATCTGCTAACAGTTTTCTCCTTCTATTGTTATGTCTATCTTTATTAAAACACAATGTAGATACTGTGTATAATCTTTTGAAAAGAACATTTAAACATACCGACTTGATTATTTTCTAACTTGGAATAACCACATATTTACAAAATTTGAATAAGA
Source organism: Euschistus heros (assembly GCA_003667255.2). NCBI lineage: Eukaryota > Metazoa > Arthropoda > Insecta > Hemiptera > Pentatomidae > Euschistus > Euschistus heros. The sequence continues at coordinate 1,123,767 of RCWM02000208.1, read as the reverse complement.
TAAGATTCAAATAAGATTTGAAATCTTCTCTCGTTTTTCCCACTTATACAACGAATTCTTAATATACGTAGGACTGCCTGTTGATCTAGAAAAGAGAATTCAAAAAATAATTACATGAACAGAATTATTTTTAGGATCCCAAGACATTTTCAATTGTTGTTACTTTGAAATGTGTGGCTTCACAAAATTATTAAGTGAATTTAAATTAAACAAAACATTATTTTTAAGCATAACAGACTCACCAGTCACTTATCACTAGAAGGATAGTGCCATAATTAGAGACCTAACGTCAATTCCAAAACATCTTAATAAATAACCTTTGTGTCGAAAACCTATGAAATCCTGCCGCCCCTTATCATTTAATGGAGTCGATTCTTGGTAAAAGATTAGTTATCGAGAATCGATGATCTAAAATCGATTCCTAACAGTTGATACCGCTGACGTTGGCAATAGTTTTATAATATCTAATATGTTATTGTTATACATCATATTTCTATAATTATTCTCCTAATGACCGTCTATTTTCTATAGAATTAAAAACATCTTACTAACAACGGTTTACTAATTTATTTCTTGAATTATTATTAATTTTTTAATCGGTTTCTTTTGTTTTTTTTTAGGTTTATTTTTGGATTATGTTTTGAAATAGAAATTTATTTTTAAACTGAAGTACCAGTACAAAGAATCGAGAAACGATTTCTTGTTATCAATAATATGAATCGAAAAAATTCGGTACCAACACATCACCGAAATAAAGATATACAGACCTACTATTAATTACAATTAAAAAAAAAATAGATTGAAATGAAAGTAGACGTAATTTCCACAGTAAATTACTTCTTTTTTTTTAAGGTTTTTTTTCTTTCTATTTAACTGAATTTCACATATTGTATGAATAGATTCTTTGTCATCCATATTATTCATTGCCCTTTAAGAGGATGCTTGTAATATTTATTCAATAAAGCAATTAGAAAAAAAAAAAATGTTGGTCTGTATACGTCATGATACTATGAAATCAATTCTTGATCCTTGGTATCGATACCTCAGTGTAAAAATAAATTTCTATTTTAAAACATAATCCAAAATTAAACCTAAACATAAGAAATAGATTTTTAAAAAAAACAATAATAATTCAAGAAATAAATTAGTATTTTTTTTTTCCGTTTTTAATGAATTTATTGTGTAAATTACGTTCCCCCTCATTTTTGAGTCATAGGAAAAGTAACCCATTGATCTATGGGAAGAGTAATTTCTTGTACAATGTTTAAAATTAATTTAAATTAATGAACACATTTATTAGTAGAAAAATCACAGAAACTTTTCAAATTAGGAAGATCCAATCCTGTTACCTTTGCGGAATAAGGTATTGACTGATGGCCGAAGTTGCCCTCCTCGGACGAAGATAGGATCTGAGGAAGAGCCCGGATTAGAGGAATACTATAAAACTCTGATTGAGAAACTCCTGGAGAAGGGAAGAACTAACTGGAATTACCATGGCGGGGAGGAGGTGTTAGGGGAGTCGTAACAAGTTAGGACCCTCCAGGGCTGGAACTCAGGTGTGGAAGTAGAATCCATCGCTATCCTCCAGCATCAGTCTTCATCAGTGACAAAGAGAGCCCCTGCTAATCATCGAGGTCTGATTGCCAACCGGTGCACCCCCCCCCCCCCAAATTATTTTTATATATCTCCAGGCCCCAGTGCAAGATGGATAGCTCTGGAACCTCTCCCTCCAGGGGATCGCAGCAATCATATCGGAATTAATGATTCCAGCTTAATTTGATTTGTGTATCGTAACTTTCGTCAGTATCCAGCTTTCAAGCTCCTCTTATTTAATTAAATTAATTAATTACCATCTTGAAGATGATCATTTTCGTTTCGTCTTAGTTGCAATGATTGATGCACTCATTAATGGAGTTACTTATTAGTATTGTTATAAATCTAACTTGGCAGGCCGAATGGCTTCACTACTGAATCGTTTACAGTAATATTGTTTATCTCAAAATAATCAACACAAGAGCATATTTAACAGGGATATTTTATAGTATTAATCGTTAAAACTATTATTTTATATCTATTATTATTATACTATTAGTTTATAAAACAGCTAACAGCAGCATTATAAACTTATATTTTATACATTTATTTATCGAAATTTACATCGTTTTAAATAAGTTTTCAAATAAAACAAGTCCAATAGAAGTTGTTTAAAAACACCAAAAAAAACCCCGAAATCCTACCATTTTTCGCGAAGTTATGGCCTTAGAAACATTGTAGAGATTGGCTAACTTGCAGCCAGTTACAAATTCTTTTTTTTCAACTTAAAGCTGGTTGAAATTCTTATCAGGATCTGTATATGAATTTTTAATAAGTCCCTTAAAATACACATGCTAGCACCCTAAAACCCCATACAATTGTAAAATACAAGTTTTTACAAACATTTTTTGCTATAAATCCGCATATATTTGTCCGATCCCAAATTTCAATTTTCCATCTTAAAACTGGTTAAATTTATAATTACATCCCATAACTTAAATCTAGTAGAATACCCACGCCAGCAGGCTTAATGAGTATGTTACGGGAAAATATGACAATTTTGACATGGAGTGGTTGTTTCACAGAATTTAATTTAGATTACATATATTAAATTTAACCGCTATTTTGGGCGTTTTTTGTTGTTGTTTTATTTGCGAATTTGGGTAAGAAGCCGAATGAGAATACATATTATTTTGAAATTACTTAACTATACGAATAAAAAATTAGTTCAGCTAATTATTTTTGATAATTAATTAAAAAAATTAATTTTTTTTTTTAAATTTTTTTTTTCCTGATCACAGTCCTCTAAGCCTCACCCTATCCCTATCACCGATACCCAAACTTCCTCCCCCATCATTTATTATAGGCCCAATAAACTGGAACCTCTTTCGTCAAAAACTAACCGATTCCATTGACCTCAGAGTGTCCCTGAAAACACCCCAAGAACTAGATGATGCTGCCAACTCCTTTACGAATTTGATTCAACAAGCTGCTTGGAATTCATCTTTCCCCCAACCTTCCTATAAAAACCGTATAAAAAATCCTCTACCACAAGAGCTAATAGATCTTATCCAAACCAAACGTCATTCCAGATCCCTATGGCAAACTACCAGGCATCCTGACGATCGGAGAACATATAACCACTATACCAAATTAGTTAAAAAGAAATTGGCTTCCTTTAGATCTCAATCCTACAACTCATATCTCTCCTCCCTCTCTGCCTCAGACAATTCTCTCTGGAATGCAACAAAAAAAATCCTCAAATATCACAATATTTCCCATCCTTTCCGACGTGAAGATGGATCCTGGGCTGCCTCAGATGAGAACAGAGCAGAAGAGTTTGCCAAGCACCTCTCCAGCACATTTATTCCCCATTCCGAACAAATCCCCTCCCACACTGCTAAAGTTCATCAATTCCTCACTTCACCAATTCCCCTCTCCTTACCTCCTGAAGCTGTTAACCCCTCTGAGGTCAAATTCCTTTTAAAAAAGTTGAAACTCCGCAAATCACCTGGATATGATCTTCTCACCACCCAGATCCTCCGGCAACTTCCTCAAAAAGCGATCATATTCCTCACTTATATTTATTATTGTATCCTTCGCACAACCCACTTTCCTCTGATATGGAAACACTCCATCATCGTTCTGTTCCTAAAACCAGGCAAACCTCCCAACAAAATCTCATCATATAGACCTATAAGTCTTCTTCCCATCCTTTCAAAAATCTTTGAAAAAATCCTTTTAAAACGAATCCTACCTATACTCGAATCCCAAAGCATCCCTTCCCACCAATTTGGATTCCGGACTGGTCACTCCACTGTTCAACAAGGTCTTCGTGTTGTTGATCATATATCTTCTGCCCTTGAAAACAAGCAGTATAGCACTGGTGCATTTCTGGACGTAGCGCAAGCTTTCTACAAGCTCAAGACGCACTTACCCCAACCCCTATACCTACAGATCCTATCTGTCAAATCGCTCCTTTCGAGTCCGCTGTGGCTCAGAGTTCTCCAACTGTTATCCTATTGATGCCGGTGTGCCACAAGGTAGTGTACTAGGTCCTGTCCTCTATAATCTCTTCACTGCAGATATACCAACAAACCCTAATACCTTTTTAGCCACATTTGCAGATGATACTGCTATCCTATCATCCGATCCAGATCCTAAACTTGCTTCCCTCAACCTCCAAACACATCTTTTACAGATTGAAGCTTGGTGCAACAAGTGGAGAATAAAAGTTAATGAAGCCAAATGCAATCATATAACTTTTACCCTTCGCCGCAAATCCTGCACTCCCATCCGCTTCAATAATATCCCTATACCTATATCCGACACCTTGGCTTTCATCTGGACAAAAGACTGACTTGGAACCCTCACACTAGACTAAAAAGACAAGAACTAAACAGGAGATTCAGCCAACTTTACAGACTACTAGGCAGGAATTCTCATCTCTCAGTTGATAACAAACTCCTCATATATAAAACAATATTAAAACCTATTTGGACCTACGGACTTGAACTGTGGGGAACAGCAAGACAATCGAATATTAAACGTATTCAATCCTTCCAATCCAAAGTCCTACGAACAATAGTCAATGCACCTTATTATGTTACCAATAAAACCCTACATAATGACCTAAAAATACCTTTTGTCCTTGATCTCATTCCTTCAAAATTCTCGAAATTTCATCAAAACCTACCCAATCATCCCAATCCTCTGGCTCAATCCCTATCCATTCATAACCATCCTTATATAACCCTCCGAGAAGGGTAAAACGGCAATGGCCCCGAGACCTTTTGTAATGTATAAAGTTATGTTGGAGTTCTGGTAATGACCAGCTTCTCCACTCAAGTCCTGAGTATCTGTGGCCATAGCGCTCCCACTCAGCCTCCACTGGATATTACCAGTGATACAGCCGAGAGAGCAGCGCTGGGATCTCTACGCGTCTAGCCTTGACTCCCAATAATTGGGGATTAGGTTCGATTCGGGGTTTCCCGGGCTGAGTGTGTTTGTATTGTATATAAAGTATGAATGAATAATAATTTGTGTATTTTAATTTTAATTCAATTTTGTTTTATTTTTGATTATTGTAAATAATTATTAGTTTTATTTTATGAAGATATTTATTTATTTTATTTTATTTTTTATTATTATTAGTTGTGTGTGTGTGTGCATTTGTAAATACGGTATGAATGAATACATTTATCTCTGTACCTATTGCCCTTTACTGAGGCAGATTGTACACTTATTTCAATAAAATATATTAGAAGAAAAAAAAAAAAAATTTTTTTTCAGAAATGGAAATTTTCGTAAAAGAAAATAGATAAGGAGACTTAAGATTAAATTTGCAGGAGGACAGAGAGGAGTGGTGAGTGGTGTTACCCCCCCCCCCCCCCCCCCTTTGGGAAGGAGGCGTGAGAGGCACTCGAGGCAGGAGAGTTCGCAATAAACCTGATCCTGCCTGGAGGACCTCATTGGGATTGCTAGAGTACCCCCGTCCTACCTTCTGGAGTCCTTGGGAGGTTCCTTGTCCACGAAAATGTTGGCAAAAGATTAATAAACATTTCTGTTTAGTTTATTAAAAAAAAAAAAAAAAAAAAAAAAAAAAGAAAAAAAAAAAAAAAAAAAAAAAAAAAAAAAAAAAAAAAAAAAAAAAAAAAAAAAAAAAAAAAAAAGAAGGACATTGCTGGAATATATTTGGTTATAACCAAAATAAAAATTAACCATTTTTTCGTAAACAAGCTAATAGTAATCGTACAGACAAATACCTAAAGAATCTAATGTATTAGCTTTTTATTAATTCAACTTATAAAAATTTTATTTTATAACGACATCGAACCACAACTCTAACGAATTCGTCAAACCTTCACAGCATCGAACCATCGGCTCCGCTGCTTCACTTCGAGTTTCACAATTATCGATATTACTTTTCCATAAACCTAACTATAATCTTCTATTTCTCTATTTTCAACATGCATTTTATTTTTCAATGTGTAATACTGATAATTTCTAATTTCTTCTCAAATGTGAAAAAATGTAACAGAAGCTAACAAAATTATTTCCAACATAGGTTTAGTCTTTTCAACTTTGATACTTATTCCCTCTCAGCCTCAATGGATTTTGACACTAGTGATGCGGCTAAGAGAAAAGCGTTGGAATTGCTGTGGGCCTAGCTCGCCTCTCCTGGGGTTACCCAGGGATGTTTGTGTACATTATACATGAAGTGTGATAGTGCTGTTTAATTAATTAATTAAATTTATTATCATTTACATATTACCATTTAAATTTAATTTATTTATTATCATTTAACCACCCCTATCTTCCGACCATTTGGTTCCTGTTTTCATTTTTTTTCTACCTGACAGACTTCCTATTTGTCTACCTTATGCCTGAATCGTGTTCTATCCGTTATATCTCTCTCTGTTATTCCAGCTCCCTAACATCCTTCTTTAGTTCAGTTATATATGCCATATTCTTGATCTTTTCTGTATATTTCATAATATGTTTAGTTAGACGTGAGTTGTCCATTCTCTTGATTTGTCCAAAGAATCTTTTCTGCTTGTCGTGAAGTATGTTTGATATTTCTTCAGTCTCCTGTCTGCTTCTAAGCCTATATCCTTCGCCCATCTTATTATAAATAAGATATAAAAACATAACATATAAAAAATATATTTTGGACGGGAACAGGGGTAGAGCAGTGGTTCGATGTCGTTACCTTAAATTAAATTTTTAGTTATCAAAAATACGCCAATTATTGTATTACTGATATTATCGTGAACATCTAGGTATTAATTTATAATAAGTTTCTAAGACTATATTTCAAAAGACTCAGATGGCTAAGTGCTAGTGTTGGCAGCAGACCACGAAGGAACCATCCCTTTGCGCGCCCCTCGGTATTAATCATAATCAGGTGTGGCAGGGAAAGGAAGAGAGGAGGCGGTTAGGGTGGCAGCCCTGCGTCCGGTCAGGAAGGGGGGGGCATACACAACTCGGTTTAACACGTTATTACCAACACATAATGTTCCTCCATTCATCCCTCTCCCCCAATCCCGAACCGTCTAACAGCAAGTATTCCCAGAAGTTACCGCAGTAATTTCATCTACAGAACAAGATGGCTAGAAATAGTTCACTTTATGTCCTATAGTAACTTTAAACTTAACTATAAAACATAGTTTACAATGGTGACCACTAATGTATCTAGAGATAGTGGACACTCTTACATTTGTGGTCACACAATGTTCTAGAATGTCCTTTCGTATTAATTTTGCCTCCAATATAGAGGATGGGGTCACAACATTAAAACTTGTGATAGATGGAGCCTTCCACATTAGCAAGAATGAATTCTATTTCTAGTGGAAAATTAAACTTTGTCTTTAAGTAAAAAAAATCTGCTTAAATCTTGAGTTGCAAGAATCAATCTGAAAAAAAAAAATATTAGTATGAACAATAGTAAAGGAAAATAAGGATTACTATAATACGCAATAGTCTAACAGTCCTCAATAAAAATTTGGGAATTCTTATCAGTAGTAGACAGCAGTTGTGCCGTACACAATAGAGAGTTTTTATGATACCAATCCCTGATTTATAATTTTATAGGTAAACAGGCACCGCGGAAATTGCTAATAGTTATATAATATACTAATTTAACATCCAACCTCAAACTACCAAGAAATCACAAGGCGTATAGTTTGAGGGAGGGAGTGCTTTAGAAAGGACTGAAAAAATATATTCGGGGTATTGTGATTTTGTTTCTTGTCGTCCGTTTTTTCTTATGAGCTTCTGTTCCCGCTCTTGCCGCCAAGTTGCCAAGTCGACATCGTTATCTCTTGATTACTTGAGAACTCACCATGACCAATGACTTGCAACGAATACCGCGTAGGTGGCTTTATCCAAGTTTTTGACGATAATATTTACTTAGTACCTTCATATATTTTCGACATCCTTGCCCTTCGTTTTTCCATTCATCTTTTCAATACCAGATCTCAGCCCATTAATTTGTATACCCCTTCTCATCGAACCGCTTCCTTTGAAAAATCCTTTATTATTCGGAGCAGCCATATTTTGGAATTCCATACCCATTTCAATTTGCAATACTCCTTCTCTTACATCCTTTAAAAACAATTTATTCATCCACCTCCTTTATCAATCTTCCAAAATTGTGCAATGATACATTTTAGAGTGTTTCTTATATCTCAAAGTTTCTATCTTATATATTTATAAGTATTTTATCTATAATTTATTTCATAATTATCTAAATTTATAATCTAAAAAAGTTGCTGTCTGATATGTTCGCTGTCAGACAATAACATTTTTCTATTGCGCTCTTATTCTTGTTTAGTTATTCTAAGGTAGGGTTGCCATACGTCCCGGTACACCGGGAAATGTCACCAGTATAGAAATTCCGTCCCGGTTGACCCATCCATCATATGTCCCAGTCCCAGAATATATAGTAATTGCGGTATATTTGGTTAAACCCTTTAATGGTGTAAAATTCAGTGGCGTAGTATTATATCTTTGGTGTAGTTGTAGTGCGTTCATAATTTCTGGAGTGATCTTTGATGTTATACTTCTGCAGCTCCGCGCCGTCAGATCGCAGCCTTTTTTCGTAGTGGTAAGTTGGCACTCATTATTTTCCTTATTCTATGCTCCCAACTCCCTTCAGGTGGTCAGTATTAGTTTTAAAGTTCATATCAGACTGTGTGGAACTCTTTATACCTACTAATTTTCTTTTTGATTTGTGTCCCGGTCAGTAACTTGACCGTTATGGCGACTCTAATCTAAGTGGACAAGGTGTTCCAAAATAAAGATTTATTTTTTTCAAATATTGAAGCAGTAATTTTTTATTGCATCTTCTGTAATGGCATATACATTATTTCAAAACTATTTATCAATATCTACCACTGTATAAATTATATACAACAAGCAAATTTGAGAAAAATGATTGCAATGACGTGTCAATAACATGTAAAGAACTACTCACTAGTAGCACTTTAATAAAAGTTCCACATTAAAGTGTCGCTTGGCCATCTATGAGTCGAGTTGAGAGGCTAGTGGATTCGAGAGGGTATGTAGTTTAATATAAAAGTATAGGTGTCTGGTTTGAGCCAAATCAGCAGCATACGTAACATAATATATGGATAGGTTCGTTAGTGACATAATAAGGAGCATTAAGGATTTTTGATTGTATTGATTTTATTGGTTTAGTGGAGCCCCAAAGGGCTTTACCGGGCAACTCAGAATTCCCAAATAGGTCAAATGGCTGTTATGAAAATAAGTCTTTTTAATTAATAGGAAGCTTTGAACGCTTGTCTTTTGAAAGCTAATACAGTACCTTTTATAAGATCAAAGGCAATCTTTCTTACATGCAGTGAAATGAGGCGTAGGTTATGGCAGAGCTAGGAAATTAACATGAAGGGCGATCCTGAGGAGATTTACAGGGACAAAGAGAATGTGGAAAACTCGAGCCATGATTCGAATTTAAAGTCAGCAAGAGAACTACTTGCCTTCTACTTCAGCCATCTTTTAAATGAAAATTCGTCCCGACAAGAAAGTTTCCATGTAAGAGACGAGAGAATAACCTCCCGGTCGGGGAAGATCAACACCGAGCTCACCATCTGTTTATTCAGACAGAGGAGATATAATCCACTCCTAGCCACTTACCATATCCTTCTCCTTCCATTCTCTCGATAATAAAGTTGGAACAGCGCTCTAGTGGAACAGAGAGCCGAGAGTATTTGTTCAAGGAATACACAATTCAGAGATTCATAAGTTCAAAAACCTCTAGAAACCTATTATGAGAAATTATGTTTGATCTAGATTTTGTAAAGTTATATCAAACACAAAAAACTTCATTTTCCAAACAATATCAAAGATCACTCAGAAATTTTAATAATTCGTAGAAGACACAAAAGAAATGTAAATTTCATTTATCATATCCATTCTAGGAATCTTATTTTTTTTTAAGTTGAGACACGCAGCGGGTTTGATGAATTATTTGCCAATTCTATCGTTTCTGGGAGAAATATAAATAAACAAAATAATAGATCGAGCAGTAAATTATAAAATAGATATTGATAAAATCTGAACCAATTACGTTAATATAACAAATAAATTAAAAAATATAATTTAATTAAATCAAATAATTCTTATAAAAAGTTAAAAAAAAAATAATAAAATAAAACAAAATTAAAAAAAAAATTAAATAATAAATAATTATATATGTGAATATCAGTGAGAGTGCAACTGAAAAAAAATATTGAATTTTTTATATAATCATTATATTAAATAGTCTTAGTAGATAATAATAAGACTATCAATAAACATGTAATGAACATTGTTCAGTAGTATGGCTTATGGAGAATGGAGAATAAACAATGTGAAAATAATCAGAAATTAAGAGGTAAATGACATATTATATAAGTGTAAAACTATTGGTGTTTTTTTTTTTTTTTTTTTTTTTTAGACTCAAAAGTGTTTTCTTGAATAAATATTACAAGCTGCCTCTTAAAGGGCAATGAATAATATGGATGGCAAAGAATCCATTTATACTCTATGAACAATTAAATTAAATAAAAATAAAAATCCTGTAACTATACTAGATAATAATATTAACAAAAAATTATAAAAAATAAATAAATAAATCATGAAATACAAATATAGATTAATGTATTTTTTTTTAAATTAGAAGCCTGATGATACAGCATTGTCTCCGAAACATGTAGCTACAAAGATTAAATAAATAGGAGTTACGCCAAATAAATACTTAAATAACATTTTTTTTTTTTTTTTTTTAAGACGTCAGCAATTTACTATAAAGATTTTTAACATGGAACATGTTTTACCGGTGACCTAGTTAGTAGAAAAAGATACGTTTTGGGGGAACGCTACGCGTAGTTTGATAGTTTGAAATTAGGAGAGTAGAAGAAGCTAGGAGCTCAAATCTACATATACTAAATAACACTATTATCACTAGGAGGCAGGTTCTAATGAGTGAGCTCATTTTGACTCTGTTACTCCTAATACGAAATAAATCTTTTAACCTAGATTTGACCGATATGTTTGATTTTTATGTCAAAATTTTGACTTGAATAAAAAAACTCACGTTTAAAACCTCTATTTTTAAGCTTTCTTAGCTTAGTAGGTGATGCTCCAATCGAAAATTCGAAGACAGTTTCCCGATCAGTAATTAATTGGAGAATATTCTTTGTTATCTAACATTTGTAGCTAGTACCTACGGTTTGGGAGCTACAATACATTCGTTTGAATGGAAAAAATGACGCAAATTTAATTCGAATGAATGAATGAATCAAGCTATTAAATTTGAAAATTTATTTCCTAAAAAACAAATGAATCACAGAAAAGCAAAATAAAAAATAAATAAATAGAATACATGTGAGCATCGACTGTTACTAGGGCAACCCCTAAACCATGTTCCGTTTTGTTCTTTCTTTAGCCGGCAGGCTCAAGGGGGCCTTTAATTTTTTTTTTTTTATTAGTTATATATATGCAACACAAGAAATCAAACATGTTGATACTTACTAAGGAAGCAAACTAAAAGAACATTTTAAAGCTATCGGTACTTAAAGTAAACTAAAAAGTTACAGAAGAGTCCTTACGTAGTCAGAGGAATAATCACACACGTAGTTGAGCTTCGGGGCTCAACTAAACCTTCCAATGCTTCTCGTATACTATTCTTAAAATCCAAAATCCTTCGTAAAATCCTCAATGCTTCTTATTACGTCACAAACAAACTTATCCATAAAGATCTTAATGTTGCTGATTTTGACCGAACCATATAACTATTTTTCATAATAAACACCGAACCGAATCGAATCCACTAGACTCTCAACTTCTCAACTTGCGTCAGAAAAGAAGACGGCGAAGAAAACTGCTAGTTCTGTAGTTATTTATATGTTATTGATACGTCATTAACAACCCAAAAACAGTCGTTTAAATACTCTTTCACATTGGTTTTCAATTCCACTTTATAATCATAAGACTCATTGCCAATTTTAGAACACTTGATGGAACAAATTAAAGTCTAAACAGAATTGTATTTGTTTATAAAGTCAATACGTAGCTACAAATACCATATTTAACTATTCTGTTACATTGCCATTATAGTTACGAAGCAACAATTAGTGGATATAATTATTGGATAATCGATGCAATATGTTGGATACTAAATAATGTAGGAACAAATGGATAGAGGTTAATACAAATTGATGGGGAGTACACTGTGTACTGTGTACCGTGTACTGTGTACTGGGAGGGCTAACACTGATCGCCCGCGTCAGATAAGTCAGTACACAACTGCCCGTATATTGTTTGCTCTACGTAAGCATTTTCAATAGCCATCGCGCTTAATTCAATTAATAGTACCCAAAAAGTAAAATATTTAATTTCCTTTTTCTTCTAGTATTATTAAGTTTATATATATATATATATATATATATATATATATATATATATATATATATATATATATAGGGTGTTCAATATTCGATGGCCATCCCCTATTTTTTCCACAGTTTTTAAATGAAACTCTCAGGGTCTTAACCGTTTCTTTTTAGGTTATAGTCTGCTCTCCAACCTTCTCCAGTTCTTCCCCAGCGACTCTAACTTTAGAATTTCCAATAGGATGTACTATTTTTTACGACGGATCAATAGAAAATAAATTTTGAATCGATTTTAAACCGGTGAGTTTTTTTTAACCGGGGCACCGTTTCGCAGCGCGAATCGCGAAAAATAATTTAAGAAAATAAGCAGTCTAAAACTGGTTTTGCAAAAATAACAATAACTTTGAACAAAAATATAAAATTAAGTGCTCCCCACGACTGGTACGACGAGCGGTGAGAACAGGTCGACTTGTAAAGTTTTGCCCAAAATTTTATTTTTGCCAAAACCTCCTGTTATTGAAAAAAAAAATTCAATAAACAGCAATTTTTGATTTATTTATTCAATACCAGTTTTAGATTGCTTATTTTCTTAAAATGATTTTCGCGATTTGCGGCGAATCGGTGCCCCGGATCAAAATATTTACCGGTTTAAAAAAGAATCATAATTTAATTTTCAATCGAAATCCGTCGTAAAAAATACCACATCCCTTGAAAATTCCAAAGTCAGGGACGCTGGAGAAGAACTGGAGAATCTCTAACATTCTCGCAGCCTATAATCTGAAAAGAAACATTATTTGACACAGTTAAGACCCTGAAAGTATCGTTTCAAAACTATGGAAAATAAAGGGGCCTTCGAATACTATATATATATATATATATATATATATATATATATATATATATATATATATATATAGAGAGTGAGAGAGAGAGAGAGAGAGAGAGAGAGAGAGAGAGAGAGAGAGAGAGAGAGAGAGAGAGAGAGAGAGAGAGAGAGAGAGAGAGACAGAGAGAGAGAGAAGAGAGAGAGAGAGACACAGAAGAGAGAGAGAGAGAGAGAGAGAGAGAGAGAGAGAGAGAGTTAGGTACTTTTAACATGAAAATTCTAGATTTTTGTTTTTAATTAACAAATATAACAGTTTCCTAAATGTGAAAAGGCAAAACAATGATTAACATCAATTATTTCATTTCCAAAATTAATGGTAAATTTCAAATATATATAACTAAAAAAAAAAAATATATATATATATATATATATATATATATATATATATATATATATATATATATATATATATATATATACACACACGTAAATAATATACGTGGAAGTAAGCAGTGATCTCAGTTAGAACCAGATTGTTTATTTGGTAAGATTAATGTCTGGAAACTCAGAGCTTGGAGTTAAAAACGAGGTGCTGTCGTGTAATAACGTCCGGGCACGCGAAGCTCATTCTCATGATGAAAAAAATCGGGCGCTATAATTACAGGATAAATGGGGAGCCTATCATCCCGTTTAGCTTCCATTAGGTTATTAACAGTTTTATGTTTGTTTGTTTGTTTTAGTCTGTTATACGTTTTTTTAAATTATATAAATATTTTTAATTGTATTCTGGGACCAATGATTTCTAAACTGTTTGAGAAAAAAAAAATACAAATAAGTATAAACAATGTCATATGTTTTTGGCATGAAAGTAGAAAATCTACGCCTTATTTTAAAATGATTATGTACAACACCTATTAAATTCACAATAAACATTATCCCAAATATGGAGCTGCTAACTAGTACTTCAACTGGACAAACGTTTAACTCGGAATCCACATACAAGAGTAAAACGGCAGAAACTGCTCGTCCTTTTCGACTTTATTAACATTTACTAGACAGATGTTCAAACGTACCGATTAATTACAAAAAGCTCATTTATATGACAGTTATCAGACCTGTTTGAACATATAGAGTTGAGCTTTGGGGCCCGACCAAACCATCTAATTCATCTCGTATTCAATCCTTGCAATAATCATTCAAAAATTCCTTAATGCTCCTTACTTTGTCACAAATAACCTTATCCATACAGACCTTAATGTTCCATACGTTACTGATTCAGCCCAAACCAGATATTACTATTCTTTCATAGCAAACGCCATAACCATTCTCCACTAGCCTCTTAACTTGCTTCTCTTTCTATTCCCGATAATCCACCGAGGAGTCTGAAAAGAAGCTGGCCGAAAGATCTTCTTATATAGAATTTTTCTTTTTCTTTTTATGGAGTGTTACTAGTAAATGATTATTCACATGTTATTGCCAAGTCATTGCAATGATTTCTACAAATTTTTTTATTGTACATATATGTATTCAGTTGTAAATATCAAGAAATAGTTTTTAAAAAAAAGTCTAGAAGAAAACTGACTTCAAGTTCACTTCTCACTCTTCACTGCGTAATCATGTTCTCTTCTTGAGTTACATCAATAATTTTTTTTAGTTTTAGTTTGTAATTTTTTTTCTGCCATGATAATGGTCATCAATGTTGGCTAATAAATATGTTTTTTTTTTTTTTTATCAAACATTGCGTTTATTTTTTAACTGATCCCTAACTACATCCTAGATATACATAGAATGAAGTACATTTGGACTTGGTTCGTGATTTAAAAACGTTCAAATCATAATGCAGTTTATAACCTTTAAAATACTGCCGTTCGATTGTGGTAGGTTATCCTTTTGCAAAGAATTGCAATCTCCCTGAGAATGCCTACACCCACGAGTCGATTTTCCGACAACCATCAGCAGAAACGACACAGCCATTTTCGCAGAAATACCTCGATCCCGCCGAGCTGTTGTAAAGGCAATTTGAGCGAAGCCCCCCCCCCCCCCCCTCTCCTAACCGCCCTGACCTAGACTCTTCCTCGCTATTGAGCAGTCGCCCCGTGCCGTGCCTATTCAGCATATTCCTTATTTCCTTACTGTCCTTATAAAAATCTAGAACGTTTTCTTATCAAGCGATTTTCAGGATGTCGAAACGAGTACAAGAATTCGAAAAGACTCCTGCTAGATAAAACCTTCCATATCTGTTTTTAAGCTAAAACTTCAACTTCATATAATAACCATGTTTCCAAATCTCGATTTATCCATTCAGATCATTCAACTATAAGAAACATAAATATGATTTTCAGCATTTCTACCAAATCAGGAAGACTTCGAATCTTCCATGACACCTAATTTTTACTGAGTGGGAAAAGAATTGCTTATTTCACTCCGGGAAGTTGAAACCTTTTTGAAATTAAATCAAAAGAGCGCGGTAGCTCAGCGGGTAAGGCGCTTGACTACCATGCTCCCAGACCCAATATCGGGTTCGACTAAAGGAACAATATTTATATTCTATATACATTCAGGGTACACCCAGCTTCATGAAAAGAGGGTAACCTTAATTTGGGAAAAAAAGATGGCGGCTGAGCGTGAATTCTAGCCAAATCACTTCCCTTCACAACCGTTGGCTCAGAAACAACCTTACCTAAGTACTGAACCCAAGACCTTTCCTGGGTTGTTAGTGGTAGAGTTTTTTTTTTTTAAATATACAAAAAATCAGTTTCTCTCTAACTGAGAAAAAAAAAATTAATCAAGGATTTTTCTAGGTATCAGCAGTCTACTGCTTTTATATCAACTGTTTATGATAAAGAAGCTGCCGGCAAATTTTCGAATCAAAAAGTACAGAACTTCTGCGTGTTAAATATACTGAAATTAATGCAGATTTATGAAAAAAACAAAACAAAAAAAACGAAACAATTTCTCCCTGACTGGGAAAAACAACATATCATGGATGTCTATCTATAATCTACTCCTTTTATATCATTATTATCCTGATAAGGAAACAAAAATATTCTCCATCAAATTTTTGATTAGGATATGTCGTCAAAATTTTCAATTTCAGTTTTTTGACTCTCCAGTCAAAAAACATAACCATGGCAAAAAAATTTAAATTAAATTGACACCTTTAGGAACATTTCATATGATTCAACTTAATAAAGTTACCTCAGCTTCAGAATTAAGTTGCCAATTTAATAATTGGTCAAGGAATTCCTACTTTTGATAATTTGGAATCCCATCTTGGCGGGAGATATCCCGATTTATATAAAGGCAATCCTCGTTGGGATTGATTCGACTGAGAAAGGAAGCAATTTGGAGAGGGAGCTCAGATCTGAGGAGGACTGCGCTACTAATTCCCGAAATAGATCCGCCGATTATAAAGGCACTGGCGAGACCTTTTCCAATAATCTCGCATTTATCTCAGATTAAATTTAACGAAGCCGCGGCCTACTGTAGGGCTAATATCCTACCCCCACTCCTCCCCTCGCTAAATGAAATTAAAAATTTACTCACCGTATTATTTTTTTTTTTCTCTCCTCTTTTTGTTTCAGTTTTAATGCAATCTCTTAACTTGAGTTTAATTATTGGCTTGATCTCATTAGTTTTTATAACGAAGTTTTATAGCAGTTGAAAAATAATTAATAAAGTTATAAAAGAATACATAAACATTTTATTTTGGAAGTAGAGCTAGTTACAATAATAATAATAAATAACAGGCTTAGCGAACCAGAAGGTTCGAATCTGACACCTCACACACGTACCCCTAACCCACTCCATCAAAACCCGAATCCCCAAGATCGCCCTGACGCAATCCTACAATCATCGTCTCGGTCATCCCAGCGCTCGTTTACCTGAGTAACTTTTATTGACAAATATATCTTTTTAGTCCAGACAATGAGTGCTGAAATGAGGGATGTAGAGTGCATGAAATATGCGATTAATTTTGACTTCATAACTTCGTTAGGAGTAGTTAGAAGGTAAACATACTAAAAGTCCCCGCCCCTGGGGGGTGAGCTAACGGTGGGGGAGGGGAGAAGAGGGGAATTTTCTATAAATCTGTTGATATACATATTAATCAAATTTTCAACGATTTACGTTCGAGATATACGTTATTGAAATCGATAATTTTCGCAAAAAATTATTTTTACCTCACTTTTTGTCAAACATTTGCTTCAAATTCCAGAAACGTAAATATGAAATTAAAGTAAATTTAATGCTCTATAACTTAGTTTCTGACCATTTTTTTTTTCTTAGCAATGATTGTGGAAGGCAGAAACATCAAGATAATACTTCATGCACTCTACAATGTGTTTATTTACTGGACGATTTATATTATATAGTATATTAAAAAGAATTATTAGGTCATATAAAAATACTTCTATCTTCTGTAAATATAATAATTCGAACGAATCTAAAGAAACAAATAAATCCTGATTATTTATATCGCCTGTAAGAAAACATTTAATCATCCGTATACTTTTCAATTGGGACTTATTTTACTCTTATATTGGTCTTCAACCAGTCGATACTCCAAAAGTCGGTCTTCAGATGCGAATAATATTAATTTCTGATTTTATATTCATTAACATTGATTCTCGCATGGGCGATGTAAGTAAATATTTCTACTGGCAAAAGAAGACTTAAAACAAAAAAAAATAATATATATATATATATATATATATATATATATATATATATATATATATATATATATAGAGAGAGAGAGAGAGAGAGAGAGAGAGAGAAACACTTTATTAAGTGGTACTGCCCATTTCAAATGGGTTGCTACATATCGCACACCATACGTTATCAATCAAAATACATCTGACAATATTCAATAAAAAATTAATATAGCACAAAAAAAAAATATATATATATAAAAATATACGTTAAAATGGTCGATCCCACGTTGATATAAAATTCCAGTTAGTAAAATTGTAAATATTAAAAAAGACAACATACAATCTTATAGATAACAATGTAAAATATAACTATAAGAAATGAATATAAAACTATGTACGTAAGTAAAGTAACAATAACAGTAACTATATAACTATACAATAAAAAATAAAATAAAATTTTTTTAAATTAATAAAGCTAACTTATTGCCACTGGCAAGTTCCTTCATATATTCAAATAGTGATTATTCGAGAATATATTCACAAAATACTGTTTGTCTCTTTTTTTTTTTCTTTTACGGCTTTATGATTTTTTATGAGTAGGAAGTCAAGACATGATTTTTATAGGTGTCCAATGAGGTCACCACGTTTTCAAAATTGATTACTGTTTTCTGAATTTGGTCATTATAACCGTCGTGCTGATATAACCTCAACTATATACATCGGACATAACTCTTGTAGGTCCGCATTATGGAAATGTAAGGACATTATACATTAATATATATATATATATATATATATATATATATATATATATATATATATATATATAATATATATATATATATCCCATTTAAAATTATCCATTTAAATAATTATAAATCAAAGGAAAATTCCGTATACTAGTAAAAGCCTGGATATTATAATGTCTAGAAAAACCTACGTAACTCTGTACCACTACCAAACCATCACATATTTCTTAACATTTCCATTCTTGATTCTTGTAAACTACAATTATAACCAGTTAGTTCAGCCTCTATACATCTATGTGGTTTACGTAGATCATTATGAGAACATTATAGTCTCGAAACGTCACCATATTATAGTCGTTACTTTATCAACTGGACCTCAAGAATCCTAATAAATATTTAATATCAACAGTTAAGAAAATATATCCATATATATTCAAGTAAAAATAGAACTGCGACACTCCAATACCGTTCTAAACAAATATGATAGAAAGTCCTGTTTTATTTGTGAGACTCAGAGATGACTTTGATTCGCTGTGCGAGTACCAACGAGGGCTTAACGATTTCAGAATTAATTGAATTGCTTCAGAGTAAAGGACTGAGCCCGCTCCGCTCTGTACTCTCAACATTTAAATACACAGACAGACTCGTACTCGTAAGCGTTGTGTGTATTTTTTGTACCCTAGTACAGTTTATAAAATAAATATTCTAGAACTACGTTCTCTTCAATATTACAAAATATTTATTTATTTTTTAAACATATATTTTTTAACTAAAAAAAAAAAAAAAAAAAGAAGGTCAATATAAAAGTTATTGTACCTGAAAACATTGTCTACGGGAGGATGGATAGAGCCACTCCAAGGCAGTTGTGTGACATGGGAACGTCTCGGAGTTCCGAAAACAAATCTGATAAAACTGTTCATGATTCTTTGTAGTCTGTCCCGGAGGCCCATCGAGAGGCCCCCGTACACCACACACCCCTTAATCAAACTGAGGAAAAATGAATTAGGAAACTAGGAGTTTTAGTGTGGATTGAGGAAGGAAATGGTGGGAACGATGAAATAATTTGAGGATTCCTATTTTCGGGCTAATTGAGGTTTCCTGGAAAGGTTTTGGTCAATAATGATTCCTAAGTTTTTAGCGGAGGAACAGGAAGTGATAGGCTGATTATTCAGGTTTAAGGTAGGAAAATCGGTGACGGATCTGAGAAGGGGATTTAAACCCATTACAATAGCTTGAGTTTTTCCTTATGTAGGTTGGCCCTACTGATTCTATCGAGGTCTTCCTGAATCTTAGAAAAAGCGTCATATAATTCAGCAGGAGGGAAGGATAAATATATCTGGGAGTCGTCTGCATAAAGGTGATGGGAACAATGTAAAATTGACTGGGGGAGATCATTAATAAAGGAGTTGAAGAAGAGAGGCGAAATGCTGGAACCTTGGACTATTCAAGAAGACAGAGCTAGGAAGTCGGATAAGGGTTGATTAGGGATGGATACTGCTTGAGTGCAGTCGGAGAGGACCATCTGTCAGTTTTTCTTCACGGTCAGTTTTTTTTTTTCATAGATGGCAGCATGGATATTGCTTATGATTTTGGTTAGTGCAGATTGTGTGGAATAACCAGGACGGAAACCAGATTGGAAAGGATCGAGCAGATGGGAACCTTCCAGGAAATAGGAAATTTGGCATTGTACCAATCGTATATTTATACCTATATAGTAGTAGTAAGAACTTGGGGATAGATAAATGATCTTTTAACTACGTTCGTTCAAATCGATGTGAGTTTTAATACTTGGTTTCAAACATAGATTGTATGCGATCCACGTAGTACGGTTGTTCAAGAGTTCAAAGCTTATATCTTCTGTAATTAGTAAAAACTCCGAACCTTATTTTTTATCAAAACAAAGGAATCTATTATTACTGTTTTGAATAAAAATAATAAAAAATACAATAGCAACATCATTCCTTAAAGACGACAACATAAGATAATATATTGCTGAAAGGGCAGACAGTGAAACAGCCCGGAGACCTTAGCAGTACATCTCCTGCTATAAAGTTGACGACTTAATATCGCCCTTTATTGCCACTTTATTGCGGGTCACCATTAGGCTCTGGATTCGTCACAAAGACACGACCGCTGTCGGATTGGCCACGGCTCGTCATAAAGTTCGCCAATAAAGAAAGCACCGCATATAACATTCTTAAACCTTTCTCGTTCGAACTTATGCCAGTGCTAAATGAATGAGTTAGGAAAACCCTTTGTTTTTTTATATTTTTCTCTAATAGATTTTATATATTTAAAAAAAATAAGTTTATATGTGATTTATTAATAGATCGGTGGAGATATAATTAAAGAACAGGTATTTTAAAGCAGAGGTAAAATGATAGGGTACTATTTATTCATCCATCACTGATCTTAGCAATTTTTGATATTTTTTAATATTTATTTTATTTTTATTTTTTAAATCTATTTATTGAAATTTAAAACTGTAAACAAAAAATACATCTTGTAACTGTTATTATAATGTTCTTAATAGCATTTCAATTGCTTGCAAAGTAACTAACCACTGGTAATACTAGTTCTATATAAGAAGGTCCCGAGGCCATCTTCTTTTCAGACACTTGGGACGATTATGAGGAATATAATGAGAAGCAAGTTGAGAGACCAATTTATGCTTGGTCTAAATCAGCAACATAAGTAGATTAAGATCTTTATGGATAAGTTAATTTGTGACGAAGTAAGGAGCATTGAGGATTTTTCAAAGGCTTTTGAATTGCAAGGATTGGTTACGAAGTGAATAGGATGGTTTAGTAGAGCCACAAAGCTCAACCACCGAGTCGTGAGAGGTCTAATTACTGTCATGTAAATGAGTCTTTTGTAATAATCGACATTCTAGAGTGTAGGACTAGTTCAACTAGAAGAAGTAGAAAACGACGAGCAGTTTCTTGTCATATAAGTCTTGTATATGAAGTTAGACGTCTGGGCAGATTTAGATTTTCGTAGCGAACCTGTTCAACTAGGATCAGATTTTTTTTTAAAACTATATTTTGAATATTCTGTATTTAATCTAAAATAGTTTACTATTTTTTTTTTTTAATTATTTATAATTCATTCACTGACTATATTTTTAACCAAAAAAAAAAATGTATGAATATGTATGTGTATATGTATATATACATATACACAAACACACACATATATATATTTATATTCATATAAAGAATATTACACAGTTAATCTAGATGAAAGGGAAAAGGACATTATCAAATATCCTTTAAAAGGAAAATTTTTTGATTTATGATGTTAGGTAGAAACACATTGTGATGATAATGCGGTGGGGAGGGAGGAGGGAGAGATATCGGATTTAAAGTCTAATCTCCTGAAAAGGCTTCCAATCCTATGCTTCTCCTGTATGGAGCTATATTTGCAGGAATATAGTGAAGTGGGGTCAGTACATCGCACAAAAAACTTCATATTTTTTATCTATACAGCAGTGTAATATGCTTCTAGTACCTCATTCAACAGAATTATAAGTATGCATATGTATATGTAGATATATAATGGGAAATGATGTTGAATGGCCTTTCATGATAACCTTAAAATAAATAAAGTATACATATTTATTAATGAATAATATTTTTACTATACAGAAGTGATACAAACAAAATAGAAGATAGAGAACAAAGCAGGCAGTGCATTTATTTGTAAATCACATTATAAATATTTAGATTGATTGCCAATTGAGGAATTCTAAAAATTTATTATTTGTGACTTCTCACCCAATTTCTATGGGCAAATTTAAATATATCGTTATTAGGTGATGACAATTCAAATAATTACTATACTCCTCTTATTACAACAAATAAAAATGCTAATATTCTCTAAATACAAATACAATATCGTGTAATTCATGTATTCGACAATCTGCTCCTCATTTAACATGTTTCTAGTAAAATATTAGGTTACTGCGTTTCCTACTTCCGTAGTCACACAGTCTGTTTGCTGTCTGTGTAATATAATCATTGTCTCACGATTTTTGAAGAATCGTGCCCATAATGTTATTGTTTTTTTTTGCTTATTTCTTGATATTTTTATATACAGTATACAGGATGTGTTTCTCTTAGTGTAAAAAAAAAAAAAAAAGTGAAACTAGATCAAAAATGTAGAAAAATGCCGCATACCTCACCTTTCTATTCCAATCTATTGCAGATAGATGAGCAGAGTACATGTTACCTTGAATTTTACAAACTTGGAATTTAAATAACAGCTTGATCTTCACCTTATTTAGGGAAATTACAATGCACTATATTAATTCAACGCTTACCGTTTTCCGAAAAAACAATCAACAAAACTGCTAATCTCACAAAAACTTACAAATTTAATCAGCTTTTGAATGACATGTTAAAAGTAATGATTCTGTTTCGATTTCATGGAGAAATTTACTTTTAAAACAGAAAAAACATGGTGTTCTCATTTGGCATACAAATCAGTTACGTGTGTAAATAAAACATATGACAATCCCTTATTGGAAATATGCATTTTACACATAAAAAAACTCTTCATTGGAATAAAAAGCATAGAAAAAATTATAGTTTAATAGAAAATAAAGGAAAACTGTCAATAAAGCGACGCCAGATCAAAGGATCTTATGTTGTTTATTTATTTATTATTATTATTATTTAGGATTTATTTTATTAGATTTTCAATGTAAGGTTTAAAATCCAATGATTACATCAAGAATATTTAAGGAAATATGATTACAATGACAGGACAAAAACTTGTAGAAACTTGCCACTCATTAGTGGCATTTCAAATAAATTTTCATTTGAAGGTCCGTAGGCCATTCTATCATTAGACACCTCAGAGGGTTATTGGAAATCGAGTGAAAAGCAAGCTAAGGGACTAGTGCATCGAATGGGTGGGTGTGGAGCTTGTCATAGCGGGATAGGTAACAGGTTTGGGACAATTAAGCAATATATCGGACGTTTAGATAATTATCGATAAGTTTATTTGCAATACAATAAGGAACATTTAGGATTGGATACGAGAAGAATTGGAAGGTTCAGTGGTAACCCAAAGCTCAACTCCGTTTGTCCAAATAGGTGCTGCCTCTTTAGTGTGGCGACTAGTCAGCAGAAAGCTCTAATTAGTCACACATTTTCAAAGACATTTAAAAGAACACACGGCCTTTATTAATTATAAATTTTACTTTAAATCCATCTTTACAGTTTATTATTTAATCCAGGAACAGGAACTTTCTGAACTGATAATAAAATAATATTCATATGAATTTTTACTTGTATTTAATATCTGATATATATTAGGATATGATGAATCTTACTGAGAGTTGTTTTATTTTCTATTTCATTCTTCTGGCTTTGAGTTTTTTACTGAGGTACAGGTATACCTTACATAGCTGTGTAACAAATGGGGAATTCCAAGCAGTATATGAAATCCTATCCAGTATAGATGACATGGTATTTCCGAATTTTCTATCCAGTGAGAATAGAAACCCAAAGCTGGAATTCCAGACTGGAGTTGACAAGAGCATGGAGTGCCCTCGACGAGAGACAACACAGAGGGAGGAGGGGGAGGGGGGTGTTATCAGCATTGGCTATGCGCATATCATTCAGACCCTCACATAAGTGAGAATCAAATACAACGTATTGTTTCTGTATAATGTGTTCCCCGTACCCTATGTCTGCTCTGTTATGTTTTCCCACGAATTTCTACCTATAGGAATTTTTTGTAATTTTTTTTTTTTATAAATGGGTAAGTTGTTATTTTACCTCTGAATCATCAGTTCTTTCCTCTACAAGAGCAATGTCTTTTTCAAGTCACTTTTCTTACCTGAAACAAGAAAAAAAAATGTTTACTTTAATAGTTCAGTTTAAAAAAAGCTATAGAATAAAGATTGTGACATCTTAAATAAAATTTAAAAAACTATCAATAAACAAAAAAATATTTTATTTTACAAATGATATGCACAAATAATATAGGTAGGGTAAACCAGACAGTTAATGACACCCTTAAGGAAATATTCGTACTATAATTATAGAAATAATAGTTCAATAAAGTTAAAATTTGCAGCCCTTTTTCCTTAATTACTATACCTTAAACCGAGCAAGAAAGTTTACACCAAACATTATTACATTATTACGACAAAAAATAATGTAAACTCATTTGCTGACACCTTATGAATATCGTTTGAAACACGGACGGAATTGAAAGTACTTTTACAGAGCTGAGTTACAGAATTTAAAGGGAATTTTATGTTTTGTTTGCTAAATATTTTGTTTTTTAATTTTTTAAGATAGGGTGTCAACTGTCTGGTTTACTCTATATGCTTTACAAGCAAATGAGGTATGAAATATCCAAAGAAATAGATAGTTGGATACTAGTTCTATCGTCCTTGATGTGAGAAAGTTTAACAGAAGTGAAAAACATAACTCTCAAATTATATTCAGTGTTTTAAACACTAATATTTTGTTATTTCCATTTCCTGACGAGTGAATGTTTATCAGAAGTTAACATTAAAGTTAAACATTACTTTCAACATTGATTTCGTTTTGTTTTTGTTTTTTGTATATAAAGGTATTTTGGGTGGGAGCAGGGATGGAGTAGTGGTAGGTTCAATATTGTTACCCTTATTTATTTTACAACATAAATAGGAACACAATTATTTCAATGTTAAAAATATAAAAGTAGATAGAAGGTAAATATGCTTAGATATCAATATTATGTAAATGAAGAAATAACTTTCAGAAATCGCAGTTTCATCAGTAAAGCAGTTCAAGTACCTGGGAAGCCTGGCCACAAAAGACAATAAAATTGAAAATGAAATAAAACCCAGAATAGCAGAAGGAAACAGGTGCTATTTCTCTCTTCAAAAAGTGTTCAACTTCGGTTCTTTATCTAAAAGAATGAAAATTCTAATTTACAAGACCAATGTAAGACCATTGGTAATGTATGGATGTGATACAGGGTCCTTAACAAAAAAATCAAAAAAGATGCTCAACACCTGGGAAAGAAAAGTGTTGAGGAGAATATGGAGCGAAGTTTTCGAGAACGGATTTTGGAGGAGAAGAAAGGATGAAGAGATCATAATCATATTTAGGGAACCTGACATCGTCGCTATGATAAAAAGAACACATATAAAGTGGATAAGTCATGTGGAAAGAATGACCGACCGAAGGATGCCAAAGAAGACGCTATACGGGAAACCGCTAAGCAGGAGAAGGAGAGGACGTCCCCGAATCAGATGGCTGGATGATGTGGAGGAGGATCTGAGGTGGTTGGGAGTTCAGGGATAGAGCGAAAGAGCACAAGATAGAAGGGATTGGTGGGCTGTTGTGGAGGAGGCCCGGATCCTTGTAGGACAGTATGGCCGATATAATAAATAAATAAAATAAATATTATGAGGTAAACAATTTAATTCCCACAATATCGTTATCAGTGGATTGTGGGAATCGTAAGTAACTATCCTACAGTTTTCCCACGATGAAGTGGAACGGTAGAAAAATATATCCTGGCCAACCTAAATAAAAATGGAAAAGTTGAATTAAAAAAGTTCGTTGTATAATCCAATTTTATAAGGTTTTGTTACTTAAGATAAAATGTACCGATATATCGTAAGAAAAAAATTTCGGATTACCAGAACAAAAATACCGATATTTCGATAGTGTTTCAATTACGATCCCTATTCGTGAGCATTAATTTGGGAACGAAACCCGTTCATAATCAGACAGGACAAAAGGAAAGAGAAGGAAGTATTTCTACCTCTTGACATCAGGCCATCTTCGAAGTATCCAGGAATCAGCCAACTGAACCCTGAACAGGAAGAATTCTGCTGAAGAAGATATAGAGGGGGGGGGGGAGGGATAAACGAAGGAAGAGGAGAAATTCCTGGCAGTGGCTCCTATATTATCGGAGCGAAGGCTCTATGATGAAGGTGGCCGTGGCGCGGAGGGTGGTGGAGGGGCAGAGCCTCTATTTCCGGGATTATGTCTCTTTTCCGGTCCGTAAATACGGTCCACGTGAGCCTCTAACTTGAGCAATATATCTCAACCAGAGGGCAGTCTTCTTATTGATCCTATCACGGGATTAGTAGTTTTGCAACTACTGCGCTTTTTGAAATCCAGGTCGGTGGATGGGGGCTTAGGAGGAAGTAACCAACCTGATGAAGGAGCAATAAAATGAGAAAGAAGGTAAAAGCAGTTTTCAAGAGAATAGGATTCGGAGATTTCAATAGTGGAAATATTCATTGCATTCAAGACGTTAAATGCTTTCAACCGCCACGGTTCTATATTATAATAAACTATCTCCAACCTCCCGTAGATGCGTTAACAAATCCGGAATATCCTTCCGCCATCTTAAAAATAGTTAAAACATCGAATATTTCAAAACAATGGCCGAAGTTATCCATCCGCCTTCTCAAAGTCGTTAAATATTTTAAAACAGTATCCTCAAGGACAACAATGGCGGAAGTTATCCTTCGGATAACTTAAAAACCGTTAAATATTTCTACATATTATCGTAGGACGAAAAAAGCTAATAAAATTCCGCCATCTTAAAACAGCATCCTCAAGGACGAAAACTAATTCTGATTTTGGAAGGAGAGAGTGGCCAAGGATGTACTTCGGCCTCAAAAAATCGTTAAATCCTGGCAGATAAAACAGACAATTGGAAGATGCAATATCGTCACTTAAAGTCACTTGAGGCACACCATGATGTTATAGAAGTATCAATACAGTTAGGATTGATCAATTATTTGGCACTTCAATAGGATTTTGAAATGTTTTATTTATTTGTACATTTATTGTAGTTTTATTTATTTATACATTTATCATCAGATTTAAAAACATAGAAAACATTTTAAAACGTCGAAACTACCCACACGTAGAATCCTGATGTATGTTCTATACTAGAAGATATCGAAGCCATATTCTTTTTAGACATATCGGAGGGCTATATTGAATAGAATCAGAAACAATTCGAGAAATAAATATTAGTTATTTATTAGTATAAATAAAGTGTGATCAGTTTGTCGTCAAAGTCTGTGGAGGGATAAGTCTAGAAACAAAAACAAACACAAAAATAGAAAGGAAGGCATAAACTAAGGGAAAATCGACAATCGAGAGACCCTTCTGTTTAGTCGCTTGCCACGTTGCTCGACTAAGTTCAGCCTTAGTGTAAATGTAACAAGTATAAGTATAGTGTAAATGTAAGAAGGTGCGATACGAATGCCTGAAATGGTGTTTTGAGTACGTTTACTGTAAACCAAGGTTTTTCTTCGGAAACATTAGCCAATCGTATAACTCGGAAACGGTACTGAATATGAATGATGTGTATATAATAACAGTTGTAGAAAATTTAATTAACATAAATTCAGTAAATAGTCATGTTTTGCATACGACGCACCGTTTTCCAAATTATGGAGAAAGAAGCCAAGGATCTACATTATATTGTAAAAGTGTATTATTTATTTCGTAATGTTATTTGATTGTTAAAGTTGATTGTTTCCCAACTGGCCTGAAACTCGATTAAATGACCAAGATATAGATCATAGCATATTTTAAAGGGAAGGTTATTGTTACTGTAGTTGATAACATGATAACGTTTCGATGAAATTTACGCCACTAACGAAAACCTTATTTCGCAGTTATGAACATCCACAATGAGAGAGGGGCTGGTGTGAAAAGTGAGTATGTGCTTGTAACTTTTTGGCAACACCCGAATTAAGCTGGAATTATGGCCTTCGAGGATAGGAACCCCTCTTCCTGCCTTAATCCTGGATGCAACGCGTTTTTAAAAATTCATACAGCCCTCCATCATTTGGTTTTTACCCCCGGAGAAATGCTATCACCCTCGCACGGAATAGCTCATGGAGGTACTTTTCGTGAGATGGGAAACCAGTGGTTTATACCCGATGGAAAAATTGAGAAGGTAACGAAAAAAAGAATAAGCTTCAGAACTTGATAACGATAGAAAGAAATCTCCGTTGTTGTGGGCAAGCTTCCGAATTTTATTTTACCATTTTTTTTGGTTTATGACATCAAGATCTTTTATATATACATACATTTATTGAAATATACAACTGTACAGAATATATACATCAATTAAATGTATTGACAACGATAGATGTATAATCTACAGAAAGATCCTATAGTACATAATGCACAAATATATGCATCAATGGTAAAAAATTTGAATAAGAAAGTATCACTAGTTTGGATTCTGCCACACGTGGAGATCAACGGCAACGAAACAGCAGATTTAACTACCCAGGAAGCAGTATTATCTTTCGATTGATGTTAAAAATATTTACACTTTATCTGACATTTGCCAATTTTTAAAATATCTCATAAAACTAACCTGGATCTAGCTTTAGGAAAATATAAAGAACAAATATTATTAAGAACAAAATAAACTGAAAGCTATTAAAAAAGGATACAAAAAATATGGAAAAGTTACATTCTGGAGAACTGCCCTCGATAGGATATTTATTGTCAGGAAGCACGTTTACAGAGGAACCTCCCTGCTATACTTGATGATAATAGTAACGATATAGACGCGATTATACAATTCCTTAATTAAATAAAATTTGAAAAAAAAAAATGCCTAAAACCAGAAAGGAAGAAATATAGACTGCAAAAGGACACTAAAGACCCTCAATGTTAAGAAAAATTAAAAGAAATTTAATCTTATCTAATCTGTATGATCTACGGCGATATATAAAAAAAAAATACAATAATTAAAAAATTAATGAAATGTTTTCGATGATTTATCTTTACTGTCTCCAAAATTTCACAAAACCACAGGCTACGTATCTATAGATATGTAAAACGTGCTATGCTATACTATGTAAATGATAGCTTTCAACTTATTAACAGAAAATATTCGCTGTGATGTAAAACATTAGGACAACTCTTCGCAACTCTTATATGGTAGCCCGATATAAGGACTGTTTATTTGTATATTCACATGTTCCATGTCTTATAGGCATACTAAATGTTTTACAAAGTTTAGCATGATTGGTTTAGGATAACGTTGTAAGATAACAAAAATATTTAAACAAAATCACAAAAAAAATAAAATAAAATAAAAAAACAAACAAAAAAAAAAGCCAACAAGAAACTACCTCCGCTGCCCATCATTTGTCAAAGTCGATCTTTCGTATAAATGTAAGTAAGCCAGTCTTAAATTTAGAAAACAAATTTTATTCTGTCTCTGGCCATGTTCCATGTTTGAGAATAATATTTTTCATTAAATTAAACCTTTGTCTTTCAAATGCTCGTGCAGCTCTTAACAAACTATGAGGGGAAATTAAAAAATGACCCTCTGCCTAAATGTAATTTTATATATCAATACTTAATTCAATATAAATTGCATTTAATTTAACAACAGTCAAATTTATTCTCCATTTACATGTCCTTCATTCAATTGATTATTTTAGATTTTCTTTATAAAGAACTTGTGTTGATTATATGACCCCACGAAACCATCGTGAGAAGACTTATTTCCAATTAATTTTTATTTACTATAATATATATATATATATATATATATATATATATATATATATATATATATATATATATATATATATATATAGAAAGAGAAGAGAGAGAGAGAGAGAGAGAAAGAGAGACAGAGAGGGGGGGGGGGGGTGAGTGCGCCGGTTGACCTGATAAAGATAAGATGAACCTGAGTTACATAATATAACACCATTGGCCCTCCTGATTCCTGGATCCTGGCTCATCCCTCATCCAACCCATTTTCTCTCCGACCGGATAATTAAAACAAAAGCCCTTCCCATCCCCCGTTATTCCTTTATATCCACCCGTCTCGTATTTTTATCAAAATTTCCTGTGGAAAATGGGGATTTGATGGGAAAATTGTATATCTGGTGTTATCGATTCTATGAATTATCAACAATTTCACAATATCTGTTTCATTCAATACGAATACACTAATTGTGATCTCTCTCTCTCTCTCTCTCTCTCTAAAATAAGAAATAAGTCTCAATTGCAGACTTTAATACAAGATTTTTATCAATAATTAATTAAAACTTCAATTATTATTTAAAATTATCGAAGTTCTTTACTTATAAAGACAAAGGCTAAGGCTGGGATGCTAGCATTTAATCAATTTGGTTTATACTCTCTTCAGAAGAACATTTTTTTATTAATGACCCATTCGGAAATCTTCTGCTAGTATTATAAATAAATAGTCGATTTTAGTGTGTTTATATTTCAGGAGCAATTCGGGATTGGAAAGCTAAAAGAAAACAAAAGTAATTAATTCCTTTGAAAAGTCCCTAGGATTGAAGAGAGTATAGGATTCCAAAATGACAAAAGGGTTTGGAAGGCCATGCTTTGACAAGTGTACCCTTGGCCCTATGAAACATAAATAATGAATTATTTAAAAGACATCTATAATTCATGACGACAGCGTCATCTGGCGGAGGGTGGACAAATGATATGCCCCTGAGCCGGTGCATCCTAACCCCCCCCCCTCAAATCCTGGGGGTGAATACCCGATCGCACCCACCTGACTTTTCTCACTTGTCCATTTGTCTCCAGGTGCTGCGGAGTAAGAAGATCTCACCACATTTGAGATTAGGAGTATTTTCATTGCGAGCAATGTGGTTGTTTCAATAGATTTCTATAAATATCATTAAACTAGGAAATAAATAATGTTTATTGAGACAGCAGCTCAACACAAAAACTCTGGTGGGGGTATTAATTAAACAGAATTTATTCCACGTTTTCACTAGCCAGATTCGAAATCAGGAACTTTTTCCGAAAATTTCAATATTTTCGAAAAAGTGCCAAATCGGTATTTTAACATAAAAGGAATCAATTTTTCTATTTTCTTTTATGAAGTGTCAATAGAAGCAAAAATTACTGTGTATAACATATAACATATACTATAATATATAATAATTATTATATGTCTGATATATTGTTTCTTTGCAAGAAGAGTGTCCATACTCAAAACACACGTATTTTCAACTTTAAAACAAATCGACTGTCGCTTTGTTAAAAATATAACTTTAAAAGTACTCTAGAAGTACATTACATTAATACGGTTGACTGGTGCAAAATTTTGAGTAAGAACACTCCTCTTGCAAAGGAGCGATATGTTGATTATTATAATTATTTACATGAGAAGCTTCCAAAAAATGGAATACTCTTCCTATCGTGAAGTATTTGGAGATTACCTTTTTTATTTAATATAATAATTAATTCCAGGCAGAGAGGAAGAGAATGAAGATGTGAATGAGAGAAGTTAAATGATAAAGATATAGCAAGGGAATGTACAAAAATCAAACTAGGCAAATTTGTAACGTTCAAAATAAAAATAATAAAAAATGTTTACCTTTTCAAATTTAATATAAATTCATAATACAGCCACCTAACCACCTTAAGGTACTCCAGTAAAAGCAAGGTGTAAATAAACCAACATCGACTCACTATACAAGATATATTTAAAATAACATACAGAATGTTCAACGACGAATCCTAGGGAAATAATAATTATTACCCCCAACAGATAATTATATCCATATAATAAAATATAAACATATATACAATAATAAGATTATTAGAAATACACTTATATTGCAAAAACTCCTCTTTATATACTACAATCACCTCAGACTGAAAACAGTATATCATATGATTACACAACCATTCTATTAAAATATCAATCAATACACTCAAAAGATTAATTCGCCTTAACATATCATGATAAATTTAATAGTATTCCTTCATGGTGTTATAATTCCTTTATAGTGTTATAAAGGTAAATTTATAAAGATATGTTAAGGGCAAATTAATCTTTGAGTGTATTGATTGATATTTTAATAGAATGGTTGTGTAATCATATGATATCCTGTTTTCAGTCTGAGGATGGGACTAAAGTCCCGAAACATGTTATTTGATTGTAGTATAATAAAGAGGAGTTTTTGCCAATATAAGTGTATTTCTAAAATTGTTGGCTCCTTAATTGAAGAATTGAATAAGATTATCATTTCCCGGATAATTATTATGTAGGCCAACAACAAATGTTTCTTACAACATATAACGAAACAATGAAGTGCCAGGTGGATTAATATGATAAATATGATTATTAAAATTACCCTTAACCACCCCTTCTTCCAAAATATGCACTAAAACTAAAACAAAAGGCTACTGACAGATACACTTTTTCTGAAGTCATTAACTCGATCCAGGAATTTCCTCAAAGCTTTTTGGTAATACTTTTAAGTTAATCCTTAAAGAAGGATCCTTAGAAGATTTCGGTGCACTTTAAATCCATCAGGTGGCCTACTTAGCGGAAGATGGTGGGGGAGGGGATGGCTTAGTCCTTCGTCCGAGCTAATTCTTGTCGAAGGGGGATCGAACCCTTTTATTTTATAAAGAACTTTTTAAAAGGCCTTCCTAACGTTATTAAACTCTTCATGAAGATAAAGTTCTTTAAGCTGGGCTAAATCCAGCCCAGATATTACTCAACCCCCTTGTGTTTAATAGAGTATTAACGCAATTTTATCTGGAGGTCTTTATAAGAGGAAAACCAAATATGACGGCTAACAAAAAAAACAACAAAAAAAAAACAACAAAAAAACCAAAACAATCGTTTGGCGAAGTAAAACGAAAGAAACCCGTGTTATTATTGGGTTGTACGAAAAATAATAAAATATTTCATAATTTCATTAAATCGCCTCTTTGGATAATGCAGCATCTGTACGTTCATGTAACAGATAATGCAGCATCTGTAATGTAGCATAACTCTGTAGCATGTCACTGAATATATTCCAGTCACTGTATATTCTAGTTTGTACTAAGATGTAAAAGCGCAGTTTTCCCCTAATTAGGTATTACCAGTTTAAACTCTCCCTATCGGAACCGTTCCCCAACTATATTGGTTGGGAGTGACCATTTTCAAATGGACGAAAATTAGTTCATGAGGAAGGAGAAATAAAATTTTTAGATCCTGCCAGATTTGAAACTAGTATCCATCCGAGGCAGGGATCATCTCTTACTCCAGCCCTGAACCGCCACCACCTAGGTTCTACATTGTAACAATTTCGTAAAAACATTTGACTATAAAAGGGTCGATAGAGCTTCTCCAACTTCCAGACTAATGTGTTAGACAATGACCAAAATCCATAGGATTAAACGCAAAGAAATAGTGTCCTTTTAAAAACGAAAAGATTTAATACATTTTCAAAAAGACAACATTGGTGAATCATCCAGCTATCGATCTTAACGAATCTCAAAATGGTACCCTTTAATGTCCTGTGAAAATGATTAAAAGGAAAGAAAGAGTTTCCTTTAAAAAAACGAAATACTTAATATAATTTTCAAAGGACGAAAGATAATTTGCGAAAGATAATGCGAAAAAAAGGCTAAAGAAATTCTTCCGTCGTCAAAATCGTCAGATCCTGGCAGAACTGAGGTTTCCCAATTCGACTAGTTTATCGTCCCATTGGTGGTACGAAACATTTTTGGAGGGAGATTTTAGCCTTGAATACAGGAAATGTACGGGAAGGACTCCGTACCTCGTTAAAGATGCTGAGAACATAAAATATACAGAAAAAATTGCATGAAATAAGTCATTTGTAATCAATCAATTGAATAGTTTTTCTAGGACAGGGTTTCTAAACTAAAATTTTCAACAAC
Organism: Euschistus heros; assembly: GCA_003667255.2. Taxonomy (NCBI): domain Eukaryota; kingdom Metazoa; phylum Arthropoda; class Insecta; order Hemiptera; family Pentatomidae; genus Euschistus; species Euschistus heros. Next base: position 1,089,423 of record RCWM02000208.1, on the reverse strand, counting down.
TACTGAAAAGATCGTTATGATTTTGTGTTATATATAATAAAACAAGAGGAAATCGACTTTAAAATCCATTTAAATGGTTAAATTTAAACTGCTTTCTTTCTATAATGATGTGTCTCATTCAGTTTTATTACTGCAGGTCAGTTTTTGTTATGCTGGTCCAAAGCAAATTAATCCGAACCCGTCGGTTACAGGAATATAAATAATACATACAAATCATTGTTTCAAGTTGATATACTTTTACATTATATGATTATTTATTTTAACATTATTCTATTTCTTCCCACAATTTAGGATTTACTGATTTTTAAGTTTATTGTGATGTGCTGACACGCCCATTTTCGTTTCTCACGGGTAAATCCAGATAAAACTTGCGGACCCATAAGTCATTCTTTAGTAGTCAGAAGCGACGAGCAGACTTATGATATTACTATGCCAACGATGGTTTTTAAGAATCATAATTTAAACATTAAACTTAAGACTTTAATTGGATAGGGATATGTAATTGCCTTATAAAAACAGTTAAATACAAGGCAACTAGAATAGTCAGTTGCGTACCGATGAAAAATGACGGTCACACGCGTGAAGTCGCTAATTCGGCACTAACCGAGCGGTCACCCCGGATGATGGATGGTACCCGAAGGATAATAAAATTAAGGAGGACAGGAAGTGATGATTAAAAAAGACAAATAGGCCCTGGGACTAATTACCTAAACTGCTCTCGATAGATCCGTCTCCTTGGTTGCCATTTGTCAACATCTTCACTCCTCGCATAATTACCAATGTTTTTAATTATGCAAATGGGATCGGACCCACTTTTCGGAGGCAGGCTCTACAAATATTCCAGAGAGGATGAAGCCTACATTAAATGAAACTTATAGGAGTATCCCCACCCCTACCCCATCACCCCACTCCAACCTTTCCTCTTCCCTGAAATATGGATCCGCTAAGTAAAGTAATTGCTCTTGTCAGTTGGGAAAAATATGTTTGAGGAGGTTAGTTATTGCTATGCAAAGCGTTTCCTCATCCATTATTTTATATTAAGATGAGCTAAGTAGGGCCGTGTCTACACCGGCACTGGGTTAAATTTTAATCTTTGCCATAAAAGTTATCAAGGAAATGAATAACTTCCCTATTATCAAAGATTGGGGTCATTTTTTAAAAAAGCAAGCGATAAATTCATTAAATTAATATAAGTACGATTTAAGCAGCCGAGGATATTACCCAATAACCCAATTTACTACCCATACAATAAATACTTCAATATAAAAGATTAACTCTCAGATAGAAAAATGAAGATTTTCAAGTTTCGCAAAATACTCGTACTAGACTTTTAGGAAGATACTAGGATATACAGAAATCAATGCAGATTTTAGTAGTTTGCTTCAAGTGACAAAAACGTAAATATAAAATTAAAGTAAATTTAATGCTCTATAACTTTGATTCTGACATTTTTACCATGAAACGATCTTGGAGGGCTTGGACGAAAATTTTTGACAAAAAGTGAAGTAAAAATTAATTTTTTGTGAAAATTATCGATTTCCATTAACGTATATCTCGAAAACCGTTGGAATTTCGAAAAATATGTTTAAAAAAACAATTTTATAGTAAATTTAATTAGATTTAATTTTTTTTTTTTTTTAATTTTTTTCTAGAGTCCATTTTCGAGATATAATCATAACACCCCAAAATTGGACCTTCTCCCCTCCCTCACACCGCTAGCTCATCTCCTTCCCCCAGGGACAAGGACTTTTTGTATCTTCATCTTCTAACTACTCCTAACGAAGCACTGAGGTAAAAATAATTGCTAAATTCATGTACTCTATAATATGTTTATTGAATTGACTATTTATGTTAAAAAAACAAAAAAAAAAAAAACAATTTATTCCTGACTAGGAAAAGAAATAGATCCAAGATATGTCTATCTATAATCTACTGCTTCTTTTAAGGAAACGGTCGGCAAATATTCGATCCACAGAACACCAACAGAGCTAGAGCGTGTAAAAAAAAACACGAACACTTAAAAAAAAGTCGGACAAAATGTGACTTTTGTTCATTAAAATCAATACAGCTCCTAACGGTAGGCCTTAGTGACAAATATTAAATAAAAAAAATATTTTCTATTGAATTTCTTTTTCGGAAACTGCGATCAAAGTTTTGATCCGAGCAACTACAACAGAGTTAGAGCGTTTCAAAATGTTACATAAAAACGTTACATATTTTGAAGTTAAAAAAAAGTGACACTAGAAAACTATGAACCTCCAGCCAAAAGACAAATCCATGTCGAAAATATAAAAAATATTTAAAATAAATGATTAGAAAACATTTTTGATAATCAAAATAGGCTTTATTACATTTTCTGATTTTTATCGACTTTAGATCAATAAATATTTATTGTTTAAAAAGTAGTCCATGTCCTTAAAAAATTATATTAAGGCAGATAATATAAACTAAGCTCCAAAAAATTCATTACGATGATATTTTTTGTGCCCGTCCTTTTTTTGGAGTTTAAAATTAAAGAAAGTTAAAGTTATATCAGCTGAGGTTTGATTTTGGGTAACTGGGTTAAGGAAAAAAAAAAAAAGACTGGCGGTTGAGCAAAGATGCTGACCTCTTCATTATCAGTAAAAATGACAAAGAAACAGTATTTTACCAACAAACTACATATAAATTGTAAAAGATGCAATGATGGTAAGGCTTTATTGTTTTTCTTAGTTTCGAATATGTATCTTAGATTAGGAAAATTGATCCATTGAGGCAGTTTTATATAATTATAAACTCCAATACAAAGGATTTCAAACAAAGACTAATCTTCCAACATCTTAAAAATCAGAAGTTTCAACATGGGGTCACCTGTGGTGTAGTGGTTAGCATAGCAACCTACTAAACCCAAGATCGCGGGTTCGCAGCCCGGCAGATGACCTTAGGATTTTTCAAAGGGAGTAAAAAATCCTTAGCTATGCCGTCCTTCGGAAGGGACGTAAAATGGCGGTCCCGAGCCTGTGCGAAGTCAGGTATTCGTTAAAGATCCCTATCCTAATTATACCTGGATAGGCAAAATTTAGGACTCCCACCGTAGCATCGTCCGATTAGCCATAGCAGCATAAAGTGACGTTAAACAAAATAAACAAAGATATAACACATTATAAATATTATTAAAAATTTATAATTTACATACGATTGTGACGGATAGTTACATACAATAAGTACATATATCTATAACATAAACATTTGAATTATGATTGAAGAATTATTTACCACATCATTTGTTGTTTTTTTTTATTTGAAGACTAGTTTCGATTGTTAAACAATTATCATGAATTCTAAAAAGGAAAATCGCAAGGACTTCTTACAACTATCAAGATTAAAGATTAAACTGCAGTAAGTAAACACTAGTTTATTGTATTGACCCTTCTATTCCATCATGGGTAATTCATGTGAATATATGAATTGCTCCTATAAATATATTAATAGGATAATATGGTTTATAGAATATATTAACATATAATAGCTTTTATTCTATAAATACATTATTTGAATCTATAATATAAATATATTAAATAAGCCTATTTCAGGCGTAAGTGGTTTAGTAATCGAATTATTGAATTAATAATAAACCAACCAAAGAGTAATATTCAAAACAGCCTTTTAATTATCCATATTATAATACGTTTTGAACAGTAAATAATAAAGCCACAACAGTAGTATAAACCTACATATAACTTAAAAAGAAAAGGATACCATGGGAGGGAATATCCCAGGGGATGGAGCTTAACAGTGCAGCTATCGTGTTGATTGGGCTGGAAAATTCGGGCGCTACCGACCGCTCCTGCATCCTCAATGCCCAGCCCCGGGCAACTTGGTGACACACGCGCTTCTTGTTTTATTTTTACAACTTTCTTGCTGGTCTTCTCTCTATTGTTCTTTTCCTTGATTGCAGCGGATACCATCAAAAGATATTTCGCGCAAGGCTGACTCCACGTCAGGTATTTTACGGCAAGCAGTTTTCTTACAGCAAGACTAAAGAGGAACAATCCCCAAGATAAAATAACTTTATTTATACTGACTGAAGCAGAGGTTACTAATTTGATTTTATTGTAGAATTTAAAAGAATAAAAATAAAAAACAACAAATAACAAAACTGAACTATCCTTCCGCTCTTCGGATGTAGTTAGGAGATTTCAAAGGCTTCAAGGTGACACAAAATAATTTAAAATAGGACAGTAGGAAATATGGTGTGGTTCAACTGAAATTCTCATGCGTCTTTAGTAAACTTATCCATAATCGTTTTATCCAATACGCAGCTCGATTGGTCCCTAACCTTCAATGCCAAGTTGCATACCCAATTGAATCCACAAATCTCCCAACTTCCTGCTAGATTCCCGAAAACCTTATGAGAAATCTGATAAGGTTTACTTTCATTCAAGTGCTAAAAGGTTCGATGAAATGAAGAAATAAACTTTATTCTGGGACTTACAGTCCCCTAAGAATAAAAAAAAATGCACAGTTAAAAGTACAATTGTCTGGCCTACATTTTTTACAGGAAAAAAAGATTAAATTAAATTAAAAAAATAAAAAAAATATATAAAATAATAATTATAACATAAAAAAAATCGTATATATATATATATGAATATTTAAAAGAAAGAAATAGAGAAAAAAAATAATTCTAAGTATGCATTTGATTATTGACATATTTGCGGAAGATTAATTGTCTAAAAGGTACAGGAATAAATTATTTTTAAAGGAAGTAATGGAAACTGCTTTACGAATAGAAGTGGGTAGGAAATTCCAGAAGGAGGTAGCTCGAATGATGAAGGATTTGTCAAAGGAAGCGGATTTATGTGAGGGGATATACAGGTTGAAAGGTTGGGATCTAGTGTTTAGGAGGTGGATAGAAGAACGCAGAGTTAATAGATCAAGAATATAGGAAGGGTTTTTGGTTTTTAGACATTGGAATAGGAAAGTTGCCGTCGGAATTTTGGAAATAGCCACCCAAGCTCAGAATATCGGTAAGTAACGTGTGACCGCCTGGGGATCCCGAAGATAAATCTAATGAAACAGTTCATCAGTCTCCTCAGCTTCATCTCGAGATCCCCAGACAGTCCCCCATGAACCAAGCAACAATAATCAAAGCAAGGGAAAACAAGAGAGGATACTAGAAGTTTACGGGTACTCTGGGAAAAGGAATCTCGAAATCTATACAGTTGTTTAAGGATTATAATGGATTTTTTTGGAAATTTGGATAGGTGATGATCAAAGGTAACTCCTAAATTTTTAATAGAGTTTTAAAATTTAATAGGAAGGTTAGTGAGGTAAGGCAATGGATAGTAAGGAAGAGTGTTGAGGATGGGTTTTGAACCGATGAGGATAGCCTTAGCTTTCTTTGGATTTAGATATAACTTATTCTTCACTGCCCAACGGTTGATGTTATCAATCTGTTCTATAACGTACCAATTGAGTTAAAATATTCAACCAGAAGGGGTAGATAGGAGAAGATATCTCCAACTTACCGGCAAATGTATTAGACAATTACAAACAGGACCAAAATCCAAAAGGTATCTCTTTTAAAAACGAAAAGATTATATCAATTTCTAAAAGGACCTTAAAAAATCATTAGGTCCTGGCAAATCTCAAAATAGCATACTTTAGAGTCCTGGAAAAAAGATTAAACAAGAAGAGAGTGTGCCATTTTAAAAAAATTAAAACAACTTAATTTATTTTTTAAAGTATACTGGTTTCAGATCTGCTAGGATCTGACGATTTCCTTGGATAAAGACGACATCCTTGGTCACTCCTTCCTGACAGATTAATTTTCGGCCTTTTGAAAATTGATTGAATATTTGAATTTTTTACAAAGGACATTCTCTCTTCTCGTTTAAATCTTTTCACGGAACGAAAATATTTTCAGATCTTAGAGAATTATTCTTAAATCTATACGAAGGTTTCAAATAAAATAACTTTTCACTGTTAAATTATAATGCAAGTTTCTTGAAGAAAAAAATACCTTAAAATTAAAACAAAAAGAAACAATTATATTCAAGTCTTTTTACTAATACAAATAAGATAAGCATAAAATACATAAAAATATTGTTGTAGGGTAAACAGGCGATAAATTGAATGCAGTAAAAACTCCATCATGTAAAAAGGGGGCAATGTAAACCAAGCCTCGATATATTTTTTTTTGTATAATATAGTAGCTTAAACGCTCTCATAACAGAAAAAAAAAAAAAAAAAAAAAAACGATCTGATAGATGTATGCGAAGATTTTATGCAAATCAAATGGAAATTGGGTTTGCGCATCGACTTGTTAGAAAAAATTGCTCGGACCCAGCTGGCTCTAAACAAAAACGAGGTACCTGAAAAAAAAAATAAAAATATAGTCTTTTCAAAAATGCGGCATACCAAAAATAGTATAGTATGGAGTGGAACATTTCCGAAAAAAAGTTAAAAAATCACTATCACATTCAAGGACGACGAATCATATATTAAACCGACAAGGAATATATTAAACCAAAGAAACAAATATTTTGGATGCACTTATGAAAAATTTCTTCATATTTTTGTTAATAAAAAAAAAAAAAAAAAAAAAAAAAAAAAAAAATAAAATAAAAAAAAAAAAAAAAAAAAAAAAAAAAAAAAAAAAATCAGAAAATTTAACTGCTACACGAGCTCTATAGTCTCCTAATATGCAACCTTCGTTTATACATTTGAAAAATAAAACTACATATGACAAAGTCAAAGAAATATTAAATATTTAGCATATTAAAACTAAACTGCGCAAAAATGAATAGGGATGTTGCTAATTTTGTGTTATTTACTTTGCCTACCATTTTTGTATTACTTTTATTATAAGCTGAATTAATATTCATTAGAAATTATAATGTTTTTTGCTGAAATAAAATACAATTAATGGATTTTAAAAAATAACAAAAATAAAACGTTTTAGTTGCATAATTTTTTTTTATTGAACAGATTAGTTTTTGGAAACAATTAATACCTTGTATAATGTCCTCTGTTAGCCAAAACCTTTGAGCACCTATGAGGCATACTATTAATAATGTTGTCACTGGTTTCTTGACGAATTCCACCCCAGAGATGTTGCAATGCTGCACTCAGTTGTTGAAGGTCAATTAGCGGCGGATGATGATTAAAAAGCCTTCTCTCTAACGCGCCCCACATGTGCTCAATAGGATTGAGGTCTGGAGACAATGGGGGAAGGGGCAAGTGGGAAATTCCCAGGTTTTCTAAAACTTGATGAACAACTATTCCTCTACGAGGTCGAGCGTTTTCATCCAGAAATCGAAAATCTCTCCCAATGAGATCCCTAGTTGGTGGGAGGTATTCCTCAATAATTTCGTGTGCATGTCGAGCTGCTGTGAGGTTGGTTCGTCCTCCCATGTAAATGCCAGCCCAGACCATTACACCACCTCCTCCAAACTGCACTGAAGGCACAATAAACTGGGGCATTGTTCGCATTCCTTGATCTCTGTAGATTCTTCGGCGTCTGCTGTCACTATACGGACAAAAACACGACTCGTCGGTAAACATCACAGCATACCAATTTGTGTCCTCTTCTAGTCGCTCGCTGTACCACATTCTTCTGAGCTGCTGGTGGCGAGCTGTTGCTACAGGTCGCCTCTAAGGGGCATATGATGTAAGGCCAACTTCCCACAAACGATTACGAATCATTTGTTTTGATAAAAGTCTAGGTAATACACCTTCAACTTCATTGAGGATTTGGCGTGCACTATGAAAAGTGTTTCTCCTGGCAGTGAGAACAATATTTTTATCCTCTCTTTCAGTTACAATTCGTTGTGATCCACTGCCCGGCCTTCTATTGGCACTCCCAGTCTCTTGGAATCGAACCAAAGCCCGGGAGACGACACTCTGGGAAACGGCAACCGCCTTTGCAATATCAACTAGTCGATGACCTTGATAACACATTCTCACTATAATTTCGCGAACTTCGGGTTCAAGATGATGCCTGTCCATGTTTATTGAAAGTACTACTGGATTAAAATACGAGAAAAGCTGTTTATTTACAAAATGTTTAACAATTGTTTTGACTTTGGTTTGTATTTTCTATTTTGTTGTACCCTACTAATATTGAATAGATTGGCTAATTTAATTTAAATGACTGGATAAGGGATAAATAAGGCATATCCCTATTTATTTTTGCGCAGTTTAGATGAGAGAATTAATTTAATAATTAGAACTGAATAATTATTTTCCAACCCATCTTTTTCGTATTTTATGTATCATACTAAGGATTTATTTTCATAATTATAAAATGGCAATAATTTTCCTAGACATCCTATTGTAAACATTGTAGGTGTTATTAGGTAGAAGTTGATTTTCTAAAAAAAAACTTCTCTTTAAATTTTCTTCTAAAATTTTAGTCTGAGATAAAAATCTGCTTGGGCCAGTTCTAGTTTAGATTATAATAGTAATTTCCGTCGGAGATAGGATCATATTAAGTGATTATTAGCTGATAGGGGAAAGGTTGCGATTTAAGTTTGTCCTAGCTATAGAGGAGCATGTGTTTGCTCAGTGTAATTAAAAGAGATAGCACACTTTCTCCGAAGCAAAATATTCTTCCCTGAGCATTTTGCCAGTAAGTTTATCTTGCTAGAGTATCTGTTCCATTTTTGATGATGTATACATTACTAGTTCATTTTCGATCTAGATATTTTAAAAAATAAGATTATTGTCTTTTGTTTTCATTATCCAGTTGATTACGTTTGTCTTGGAATCATTCTTAATGAGTCTGTTAATTTTATTTGATTATGTGTCATTCAGTAAATAATTAATACAAAAGCCGCTGAATAATACTAGTTATTATGACTGAAATGTTATTGTAATCGTTATCAACACATTTACTTGATATATATATTTTGTACAGTTGTCAATTTCAATAAATGGATATAAAAAAAACATTTTAAACAAAACAATTCCAAGATGAAGAATTGTTGGAATTAGAGAAAGTGTAAAGCTAACTTAGTGGCTTAAAGGTGGTCCTTAGCTGGCCTGAAACGAAGAAAAATTAAAAATTCCAATAGAAACGGCAGTTCATTCATCAATTCTAATCTTATTTATCATTCTATATCATCATGCGTTTCACAAAGGCCACGAAATAACGTGTTTAATAAGAAAGGAACCTATATAAATATGTCACAAAGGGCTCATATTTGTGATATTTTTCTTTTCTTCTACCACATTTGACAAACAGCAAATTCTAAGAACACATCGAATCTCGAGTTTGAAAGGACAAGCCATTTTTCGTTTGTGATCACTAACCGCGAAAACTACTAAACTAATCTGTACTTAATTTTAACCACACCATCTTCATAGTTCAAGGAAGGTTTAGCAAAAATAAAATTTAAAGATTTTCAATTACATTTCCATAAAATATGTGGTGTGCAGTGTTAAGTTTAATAATTAACCGATAAGTGGCGAGGACCATTCGAGAGTTTAATAAGAAAGGAACCTATATAAATGTCACAAAGGGCTCATATTTGTGATATTTTTCTTTTCTTCTACCACATTTGACACATTGCGAATAGCATATATTTTTCGGGTACCAAGAAAAACAGTAATTAGAAGTAAAATATGAGGCTATCACTGGCAAGTGTTATCATCATCCTACATTAGTAAAACATTTTTTTTATTTTATTTTTTTTAATAACAATTTATTGAAATTTACAACTGTACAAAATATATACTTCAAGTAAATGTGCTGGTTACTATTACAATAGCGTGACAAAACTAGAAAATAACTACTCATCAGTAGCACTTTAATAAAAATTATGCACTAGAAGGCCTCTAGGCCATTTTCTTTCAAGACGCCTCGGAGGATTATTGGAAATGGTGTGGGAAGCAAGTTGAGAAATTAGGGGATTTGAGTGGTTATGGAGCTTAATATGAAAGGATAGGTATCTGGTTTGGGCTTAATCAGCACCATATGGGACATAAAGATCTTTATGGATAAGTTTATTTGACAAAGTAAGGAGCATTGAGGATTTTTCGAAGGATTTTGGATTTTAAGGTACGAGATGAATTGGATTGTTTAGTGGAGCCCCAAAGCTTAACTCCGTACGTCCAGATAGGTCTAATCACAGTCATGTATATTAGTCTTTTGTAGTTAATTGAGAGCTTTGAACGTTTGTCTCAAAAATGCTGAAGTAATCTGTAACGATGGGCAGTTTCTTGTCTTTTTAGTCTTGTATGTGGATTCCAAGTAAGACGTTTGTCCTATTTAGTGGATTTGTTCAACAGGGATTAGTAGAATATCATTAAAGGATAGTGTAGGACAGAAAGTCGTAGGTTTACGACGAAGGAAATAATAAAAGATGAACCATAATTATGATAATATTTATAATATCTTATAGAGTAAAAGTAACTGTTATTTTTAACTGTTTTATTTTGTATTTTAATAACAAATTTACAGTTTGACTATAGCTGCTTATCTTAAATTGAGTTCTATATTTTAAACTTATAGTTCTTCTAGAGAAGGTGGAGAGAGAATATGAAAGATATAGGATATGAGAACTGATAGGGGCTGTCTAAACATGGACGATGTAGTGTACTTAGAGAGCGTCATGTAGCCAGAGCAACATTGTCGGGAAGCAACTCGAGCAAGCTCCCCCCAGGGAGGAGTTAGCAGGACCGACCTCATCAGCTCTAAGCATGAGTGTGTACCTCTTTAGCCACAGCCGTGTAGTGGCCTCTCTTCGTACCTTATATACTATGGAGTTTAATTAAAGCAATGTATGAAGGAATATGGTGAGTATAAAATTAAAAAGAAATAGTAGAATTTTATGAAATAATGACTTTACAATTCACTGTGAGGATAAAATTCTCAATTGTACCGGAGAAAAAAAGATATTGGGTTCTCCAGATATTATTGCAGTTTTTATAAAACATAAAAAATAAAATAAATGATCAAAAACACTTTTTATTGATTAAAATACTCTTGTAATGTATAGTCTTGAGTCTTGCCAAACTGCCATATATTTTTATGGTTAGAAATTAAAATCCAACGAGATGGATCGATAAAATTATTTCTGCCAAATTGGGTATCTAATTATGCTTTTACGTATTCTTCAAAAACTTAATCAATGCAATTTTGAACAGGTTAAGAATGACTGCTATGCGTGAAAATATTGTTGAAGAAGAAATGCTAAAATCTATAGGGTCTACAACTTTGCTCCCGCCGTTTTCCAAAAGATGGCGCTAGTAGCCAGTAGTAGTTTAAATAAATAAATCACAGTTGTTTTCCATCAGTTGTGACATCTATAAACATAACCTTACATCGATATTAGTCAATGTTTGTTTGCGTCATATAGTTACACTTAATTAAATATGTCAACTTATAAACCGAATTCACGTCATTTGCGGGAGATTTTACTTTTTCATTTCAACATGAAAAAATCGGCCGCTGAGGCTCATCGGGTTATTTCAAGTACTTATGGTGATGATACTATTAGTGAAAGAACGTGTCGCGAGTGGTTCCAGCGCTTTAAAAGCTGTGATTTTTTTGTTGAAGATCGGCATAGCGGTGGCAGAGAAAAAACTTTTGAAGATGATGAACTGGAGGCTTTACTTAATGAAGACTCGTGTCAAACTCAACAACAGCTCGCAAAATCATTGGGAGTAACTCAGCAAGCAGTATCAAAACGCCTGGAACAGCTGGGGATGATCCAAAAACAAGGATACTGGGTACCGTATCAGTTGAAACCAAGAGATGTTGAGCGACGTTTATTTGCTTGTGAACAGCTGCTTGAAAGACAAAAACGAAAAGGATTTCTTCATCGTATTGTTACTGGGGACGAAAAATGGGTGCACTACGACAACCCTAAGCCACGCACATCATGGGGATTGCCCGGCCACACTCCTACGGCGACACCTCGACAGAATATTCATGGATCCAAGGTCATGTTGTGTATTTGGTGGGATCAGCTTGGCGTAATTTATTATGAGCTGCTAAAACCTTCTGAAACAATTACTGGTGCACTTTATCGAACGCAATTAATGCGTTTGAGTCGGGAATTAAAAGCAAAACGGCCGCAATACGCAGAGAGACACGAAAAAGTAATTTTGCAACACGACAATGCTCGACCTCACGTGGCGAAAGTAGTCAAGACGTACCTCGAAACACTGAAATGGGAAATTCTACCTCACCCGCCATACTCTCCAGATGTTGCTCCATCTGATTACCATTTATTTAGGTAGATGGCACACACGCCTGGCGGGCCAGTGCTTCGATTCTTTTGAAAAAGTGCAAGAATGGATCGATTCTTGGATCTTATCAAAGGATGAAGAATTTTTCCGACGCGGGATTCGTTTGTTGCCTGAAAGATGGGCCAAAGTAGTGGAAAGTGACGGACAATACTTTGAAACATAAATAAGATACCACTTTTTTTTTATATAATTTCTAAGAATTAAAAAAAAACGGCGGGAGCAAAGTTGTAGATATACTTCAATAAAAGATTTTTATCGATAATCAAATCAAGTTCAATTCTTAGTTGAAATAATCTAAGTTCTGTATTAATGAGTGCAGGCGAAGAGCCGCAGCTGGGTACGCTAGTACTATTATATAAAAGGACAAGCCATTTTTCGTTTGTGATCACTAACCACGAAAATTATTGAACCAATCTGTACCAAATATTAACAACATTAACTTTATTGCTCCACTAAGGTTTAGCAACTATAAAATCTACTTATTTTATTATTTAAAAAAAGTGATAATATGTGGATAATAGTGAAGTATGAAAATTGACCGATAGGTAGCAAACGCCATTTCACATGAGAGGTTACCCAAGTACGATGTTATATAGAGCTTGAAATTGATAATAAAATTTACATTGAATCAGTTGATCGATCTCCACACGATCTTAGGTTAAAAAATTAATTAATACCTAGCCGGTATAATCTTTGTTTTCGCCGTAGATTTTCGGTAAACTTTCTCCGTGATTCTAAATAGTTTTAGAGCTAATATGATAAAATAATGTTTATAATCTCCACGTATTTGGAAATGCATTGAACAACTTGCGGTAGGAGATCATGAATTAATTTGCTAAAAAATTGAGATGATATTTGAATTAAATGAATGATATTTAAAAAAAAAAAAGTTTTGAATAGAAACAATGTTTATTGTTATCTTTCAACAGCCTCATAAATTTACTGTAAATCTCTACCCACTAATGCAGTTTCCATATATAGCTAATATAGATCCCACTGCTATTCAGAAAATATTATTTAAAGATTACACAGGCCAACAAAAAAAAATGGTTTTGAAAACTTTTTTTATTTAAAAGCTGATTTTTATACATTATCGTGTGCTGAATCCAAATCTAGTCTACAAGGTTTTTGCGGAGAATGTTCTTCTCACCGGGTTTTAAAGACTCCCTCACAGGCCAGTTCTTCCTGCACCAATGTTGATCCCTTCCTATACTGTCCCATTCACACAAAAAACATGGAAATTTGGTAAAAGCACCTTGCTGACCAAGAAGCAAGCCTGTTACAATTTTATTCAACACTATTTCTAGGTTTTCATAGCTCTCTTTCATAAGTACAGAATGGCCAACAGGTATAGATGCATAAATGTTACTATTTTGTTATAAAACAGCTTTTAAACTAGTTTTGGAAGAATCAATAAACAGCCTCCAGTCGTCTTTTTTGTATTCAACACCAAACTCCTTGATCAGACCTGGAATGTCTGAGCAGTACACTTAATCACCTTCTTGTTCAAAAAATTCCGAAAACTGCTGCTCTCTCTTCCTATACACATATATGTTAGTTCCAACTGCCAACAAGTTCTTATCTTTTAGTCTAGAACCAAGCAATTCAGCGTTTTCTTTTGTTAACCCAAGATCCCTAACTAAGTCGTTAAGCTCAATCTAAGTAAACAGTTTAGGCTCTATATTTGCTGTAGCACATTGGAACTCTTCATCATCTCGCTCATCTATATCAATATCTGTTTCAGCAGTGCTGCCAACCCTTCTACATCCAGCATAAATTATTTTACAATTTTATTTGTAGTATATAAAAGCTGTTAAATTCTGTAATAAATAAAAACATTTAATATATTGATGTGCAAATGTGAAAAAATGGTAGGTGATACGGCTTAATAAGTGTCATATTTGGATTTAGCACCCTAAAAAACAGAATAATAAGGTGTTTTAAGTAAAAAAGTGTTTTCATCGTTGGCCTGTGTTATATGTTGTAAGTAGTATAGGATATATTCCATTAATTCTTTATCAAAACAATGACTTTTGTTATAATTTACTTTTATACTTGATGGGTTCGTGTTTAAAATGAAATAAGACTGTAACAAAAGCGCAGAGTGTAGAGATCCGTATAGAATTGTAGAGAGAAGAGAGAGGCAGAAAGAGGAGATGGAATTAACTGGGCTGTTTTCTTTACATCGGCTCCATATTGTTTCTCCATACAACGCACTCCGGGTATTAGCCCCACACAGTCACGCACAACTCATTCACTCTTCGCCATATTTGTTACGAGCATTCTACGCTTATATTTACCAAGAACTTCTTAAACGCATTTTGATATGAAGATAAATTCTAAAATAAAACATTAATTATATATTATATAATTAAAAGTAATGCATAAGCTTCAAATATGTAACTGTCGAATATACCTTGTAAATAGATCCTTATGGTGTTTTAATACAATGTTTAGTGTTTGATAAAAAGTTTGGAATCGAAATAACTAGAGAGATATATGCTATAATAATACAAAAAACATATTGCTGCCCAATTTTATTGGGTTGCTACATACACAGCATACCAATCTGTCTTATTAAAGATAGCAACCTATATGTAACAAAAATTATTATTACAAATAGAACAACTAACATTTATATTATGAGCTGTGTTTCAGCCGTTCATTTTATGATTTAAAAACTTTAATTCTCAATTTCATTTTTGGAAAAATAATTTATTTAAAAGGTTAATAACAAAATATTGTTATATTTTATATTAAAAGTTTATAACAGCTGTTCGTTTTCATATGTTATAATAATTTATTAGAAGGTAGTATTAAGTCTGTCAGATGGCCGGTTGTTGTTGGCCATTTAGCGTCATATTGAACGCAAAATGTTTTTTTTGTGAATCGTGAGTTCGTAGTTATGTCTCGTCCCAGAACATTTCTCATTTTTAATCATTAATCGTAATTATTGCGATTAAAGTCCAAAAGTTATACCAAACTTTCGGTTAAAGATATTAATTAACAGATAAAAAAGATATTAATTAACAGAACCGAAAGGATGACCCGCAAAATCGTGAAGCTTTCCACATTTTTCACAGGGTATTTATAATTTAATTGTGCAAAGAATATATGTATATATATATATATATATATATATATATATATATATATATATATGTGTGTGTTATTTTTTTTTATTATGTTCGTTTCATTGTATACATAACTATTGGTTCAGAAGTGTTTATATTTTGTAATTCTTTTTTTTTCGTAAAGATAAATATTAGTTTTAAATATGTTTGTAGATTAGCAATTAATTTTTATGTTTTTTTGTTAAAATCAGAGTTCTTTTTGTTTTATTGTTTTTCTTTCTTGAACATCACTACAGATATAATTTTTTTTTTAAATATATAAACACAAATTGTAAATGAAATTGAGAAGCACAAGTGGAAGAAATTAAATTAATTTGATTACAAATGTGTATTAATAACTAAATGTTTTTTAAAAAAAGGCATTCAATATTTATTATATTATAGTATTTGTTATATAGACTAATTATTGGTCAAGTTAAATTTGAAACCAGCGTTCCAGAGTTGGCACGCCATGGAAAAAAGCTGCTCAAGGGTGCAATTGCAGTTACCTTTACGGTGCCCTAACAAGCTGGAAAAATAATAAGTTCTAGCACTATATAATTCTTTATTATTAGACACAGCGTTGTCTTTAAAGTGCTAAGATCGATCTTAGTTTTAAAAACTATCAGACTAGTGAATTTCGCAGACAAAGCATTCGATATCTACTGAAATGTATTATTTATTTCAAGAGCGACCAAAGCGAACCAAAACCTGCACCAGTAATAACTTCATTGCAGAGAATACATATCATTAACAATCGATTAACAAAACACGATTAACACAACTCCCCAGAATAACCTCGAACAAAACTTGTGAAGAATAGAAGACACGCACAAAGCTCCCCTAAAGCTAATCACAACTCCCCAGGACACAACGATAAATACAAAACCAAAATAAACACTATTTTTAGAAAATAATTTGCACTTGTGAAAATTATGATGAAAATTATGATCTTTATTTTAATCATTCCACTTCTTTTTAGTTTAGTGTTTTCTTATTTTTTGCTACTGATATATCAATCAATAAACTTTTATTTAACTTTCGGATCAACATTGAATATTACATAAGAAACGTTTGGCACAAGATTAGAAAAATATCAAACATACAATGCTTTGATTGAAGAATGTCTTGTTAAGCCATATGCTTTAACCTTCGTGCTGTAGAAGTTCCAGAGCTCCAGATAAGACGGGAAGAAGCTAAAGACACAAAGGTGTCGGCTGGTGAGACGTATTTGAGTCTATCAACTCCCAGTTCCTCAGTACTCTGGAACTTTAAAGATGATGTGGTCAAACTTTGGTACAAATTGGTTCAGTAGTTTTTGCGTTTAGTGATCACAAACGAAAAATGGCTTGTCCTTTAATAATATAGTATAGATTGTAAATCCTAACAATTGTAAAAAACTGAACATGTAAAATGTTTTACTTTCACGATTGGTTTAGGACTAATGTACGTTGCAGCGAACTCACGAATCTCAATTCACACTGTAAATTATAGAAATAACCTAGTCAAAGCGTCGATTATGTAATTTGTTTGATTATGTTAAGAATAGCGAATCGCTTAAGGCAGAAAACAAAATAAAAACGCATTTTTTATATTCAATACATCACATTTTTTTTTTTTTTGTTAATAACAATTTATTGAAATTTACAACTGTACAAAATTTATACATCAAGTAAATGTGCTGTTAACTATTACAATAACATGACAAAACTTGAAAAGAACTGCTCATCAGTAGCACATTAATAAAAATTCTACAATCTAAGGTCTCTAGGCCATCTTCTTTTCAGACGCCCCGGAGGATTATCAGGAATGGTGTGGGAAGCAAGTTGAGAAATTAGGGGATTTGAGTGGTTATGGAGCTTACTATGAAAGGATAGATATCTGGTTTGGGCTAAATCTGCAACATATGGAACATTATGATCATTATGGATAAGTTTATTGGTGACAAAGTAAGGTGCATTGAGGATTTTTCGAAGGATTTTGGATTGTAAGGATTGGATACGAGATGAATTGGATGGTTTAGTGGAGCCCCAAAGCTCAACTCCGTACGTCCAGATAGGTCTAATCACAGTCATGTATATTAGTCTTTTGTAATTAATTCGGAGCTTTGAACGTTTGTCTAGTAAATGTATTTGAGAATATATAAAAGTGATAAAAAAAATTTATTATAATTATTATAACATTGAAAAAAAAACATGATTGAACCCTTAGGAACCTCAATTGTTCATAAGTATTCGACAATGACCAGACAATGTGAAACTTCAAAAATATTATTAAAAAAAATAACAATCATCAATATTGAAGAGGTTGAGTGAGAGAGAAAGAGAGAGAGAGACAGAGAAGAGAGAGAGAGAGAGAGAGAGAGAGAGAGAGAGATGGAGAGAGGAGAGAGAGGAGAGAGAGAGAGAGAGAGAGAGAGAGAGAGAGAGAGAGAGAGAGAGAGAGAGAGAGAGAAGAGAGGAGAGAGAGGAGAGAGAGAGAGAGAGAGAGAGAGAGAGAGAGAGAGAGAGAGAGAGAGAGAGAGAGAGAGAGAGAGAGAGAGAGAGAGAGAGAGAGAGAGAGAGAGAGAGAGAGAGAGAGAGAGAGAGAGAGAGAGAGAGAGAGAGAGAGAGAGAGAGAGAGAGAGAGAGAGAGAGAGCTGTTATATGCTGTAATCTAAAATGTTTTAACCATACTCATTGTAAACTTGCAGTTAAGGTAAGACGGGCGGTAGATAAAGGCACAACAATTCACGGTTAACTGCTTTATCCACGCAGTTCAGCGTTAACGCCTAAAAGATAACACTTTATATGCAAATTATGCTTCGAGTTAAATGGCTAATAAACTAGCTTCGTTAGGGGGCCACTATTAATTAAAGACACCCAGCCCAGGTGTGAGGTGACCGGACCCTCCCTCCATTGGCTTTATGGGCTTACCGTCGGACAATGTCTCAGTACCGCAATTTAATAACAGAGTATGAGACCCTATAAATGAATATTGCCATGTGGGGAAAGGCGGGATTATTGCTGGACAAAAGGGAGCATATGGAACATGGTTTGGGTTCGAGGCTACCTAATATGAACCAGATAGTGAACAATAGCTTTAATATAATTCAACAATACACTTAATTGCGATACAATATTGAACAATTAAAATAATAGTAAAGATATCGAATCACGACTCCGCCTCTCCTCCTACGCAAAATACCTTTTTATCGTTTGTAACATTTCGATTTAATTCGATGTTTTATTGAATACTCATATTGTTGTTTTTTTCGAGGGATGTTGTTATTCCCCTTTGTTCCCCCACAAGCACTAAACACGCGTTAAAATTAAAGTTGTTAACCTCAGTTAAACATTCTTATAAAAAAAACAAAAAAACAACTGCAAACAATAAAATATCTTATTTTTTAAACTAAATTTAAATTTAACTGTATATTATTATTTACAACCTTTAAGAATTATCGTGACCGAGTATGAAGCAGGTTGGAAGGTTAGTGAATTCGAATAGGTATGGAGATCACTATGAGAGATATAAACCTTCAATACTCCTTCATCTTGGAATAGTTTTATTTAAAATGTTTTTTATATATCCATTTATTGAAATTTACAACTGTACAAAATATAGACATCAAGGAAATTTGCTGATAACGATAGCAATAACATGTCGAAACTAGAAAAGAACTACTCATCAGTAACAATTCAATAAAAATTCTACACTAGAAGGCCTGTAGGCCATCTTCTTTTCAGACGCCTTGGAAGATTATCAGGAATGTAGTGGAAAGCAAGTTGAGAAACTAGTGGATTTGAGCGGTTATAAAGCTCACTATGATAGGATAGGTATCTGGTTTGGCCCAATTCAGCAACATATCGAACATTAAGATCTTTATCGATATGTTTGATTGTGATATAATAAGGAGCTTCGAGAATTTAAAAAAATATTTTAGATTGTAAGAATCGGATACGAGAAGAATTGGACGGTTTAGTGGAGTCCCAAATCTCAAAGCCGTATTTCCAAATAGGTCTAATTACTGTCATGTAAATGAGTCTTTTGTAATCTGTTGAGAGCTTTAAACGCTTGTCTAGTAAATGTTGAACTAGTCGGAAACAACTAGCACTTTCTTGTCTAATAAAATAATAAAATATCAATATAGAAAATAATTAATCTATTTTGAAAGTATTCTTTAACTATTTCTTAAGGTTATAGGAAACCGTTATCAATGAATGTAAAACCCGAAGTGAAGCATCGCAATTCATGTGTACATGCTGGGCCGGATTGACGTATTAGGATTCATGGTTCGATGTCTCAACCAAAATAACTATAATTTAAAATTAAAAAAAAAAAAAAAAAGTAATAAATTAAATTAAATTCTAGAAATGTCTACTTGAATGCCAGCGGACTAAGGACATTTTGATATGCAAAGAGTCGAAGCGGCGTCACAGTGTAATTACGCAGATAATATCTCAATTTTCTTTTATTATTCAGCAGCGGCCATTTGTAAAAATTGTAATGTCTTAAATAAACAAACGAAGGAAGAATGACGTAAGAAGCCGCAGTGAAATTGCTTGTTTATATTAATATTGAAGATACCCTAACCGCTATCGAACGATCCTTATTGTAAATTTCTTTATTAAAAATACAAAAGTTGCTCTATCCTAAAAGTAAGCCTTGAAAATATAAAATCCATTGCAACGGGATAAAATAAATATTAGTAAAGTGGGCTACACACTATCAACCTGGTTGTTTATTGTTTATTTCGTTTAGCGTCACTTTATGCTGTTATGGCTAATCGGACGATGCTACCGTGGGAGTCCTAAATTTTGCCTATCCAGGTATAATTGAAATAGGGATCTTTAACGAGTACCTGACATCGCACAGTCTCCTGACCCCCATTTTACGTCCCTTCCGAAGGACGGCATAGCTAAAGATTTTTTACTCCCTTTAAAAAATCCTAAGGTCATCTGCCGGGCTGCGAACCCGCGATCTTGGGTTTAGTAGGTTACTATGCTAACCACTACACCACAGGTAATCCTCCTCCAATCTGGTTGTCAACAGTGTTGAGGCAGTTGCCCACACACTAGAATTTCTTACCGTCAACCAGCCCACAGACGCTCAAAACCGTCTTCAACATTGCAAGTTGTCGACAAGGTTGACAAACAGGTTGATAGTGTGTAGCCCCCTTAATAATAATACAAAATAGATCCTTTCCAAAAAAATGTCTAAAACGTCTAAAGAGGACTAAATCGTCAAGACTGTGAAGCTAAATACACAAGAATAACTGGATGGCCAAATATTAAAAGAACTTATAAGAAAGAGCATACCATAATTAGACCCAGACTTCCAGCTTCGTTTTAACAACAACTATAAATTTAATAAAGACTCGAGAATGAAACTAATACATCACGTATGAAACAGTCTGTAAATAAATTCTTACGAATAAATGAATGAACAATATAAGTCAATATGTTTATTGTATAAGTTATGTTGTTTCTCCAATCACCCATTCAATTACACAGCCCTGCGACTAAAAAAACTGCATAAGATTTTTTAACATTTTTTTATAGATTTTGACCTGCAAAAACAGGAAACATATTCAAAACATTTTATCACATAGGTTTTATGTGTTTTGCATTATTATGTTTATTATTATTAGTATTATTTTATTTATTATTATTATGTTTATGACTCATCTGAATGGCGCCTATTCATTGATTCATCCAAAACTATTCTTAAATAGTTTTAAGAATAAATAATAAATTTGCATCAGGTTTTCAGTGCATATGGAAGAAAATTTAAAGGATTTGGCCATTATCCTGGAAAAAATCAAATATGAGGACCATCAAAGGATGGTTTGAGGGGGCTTTAAAAATGCTTTTTGGTCAGCGGGCAGACTATACTAAATACCCATGCTTCTTAGGCTTGTGGGATAGTAGAGCCAGAGAACAGCACTGGACTAAAAGTGATTAGCCACCCCTAGAAACTTTATAACCTGGAGAGAAAAATATTATCAATACTACTTTGGTACCACCTGCAAAGGTTTTGTTGCCCCCTCTCCAAATCAAATTGGGGTTGATGAAACAATTCGTAAAATCGTTGAAAAAGAATAGGAACTGTTTTAAATATCTATGTACGAAATTCCCGAAGGTATAAGAAGTTGCTTAAGCGGGAAACTAAATATGGAAATCAGAAAAGGACTCGGCGAAGTATCAAGGAAAAGAAGAAAAGGTTTAAATAAGTGTAATATTGTTACTTTATGTCACAAAACAATGTTTCATTGGTTAAAAAAAATATTATGTTTAATAATAATTTTAAATAAACGAGTGCATTTACCAATTTTTTGTGTTTGAATTAGCAAAAAACGCTTATGTGATAGAAAAAAAATAGACATCACTTTTGAAATCAGCACATTTTAAAACATATAATTCAGTTTAAATATCTCCAGCTGACAAACAAATTTTTTTAGCAGACCTGTGTTATTAATAATTAAATCCACATAAATATTTTCGAAATTCTCATTTTAAACTTCTTCCAAAATCTCATCAATATAGCCATTATCAGTCCTACTTCTTGACTCACGGTATAGAGTTATGGGGTTCCAAAAAAAAAACATCGAATTGTTCCTGTATCCAATCTTTTTGGTCCAAAAAGACCTTAATGTCAATTAATGATTGATAAATTATTTGCTGTTTCTACTGGAATTTCTTTTATTCGAGAAATAGTTTTGAATGTTAAACATTCATCATCAGCTAAACCCTACTAAAAGCTACCATGACCTACACTTGTCTTACTGTTTAAAATTCGAAACTTGACTTAGATATAAAAAAAATTGAATTAGAAGCGGAAAATAATTCAGCAATTCTAATTGTATTCATCCTTATATAGCAGCATGCGTACCTGAAGTAATAATAAAGGTGCCTAAAATTACAATGACAACAATAAAATTTCACGGATAAGTAGATTTATTGAGATTGGGCAACTATTTTGTGAAAGGGAAGTTTGGCGTAAATTGGCCTAAAACGGTTAGCGGGAAGGTCCACAAAGGAAAATTTCCCAACGGAGAAGGATAAAGAGCTTTGATCTTCTTTAAGTTGCCAGGATTCAACTGATAATGGATTAATCAGAAGGAATGCGGACTTTGGGACTTAGTTGGTGTCTCTTCCTTTGGCGGCAAGTTCTCAAGGAACTTCTAAAGGACTTCCTAACTTCTTGTCTCCTCTATATCTTACCTACGGCTCCTCTACCATTCGCTCGTGAAATCGGTACTCCTAATTTTCTTTCTGTTGAATTCATTTGTAATTGTTAGTCTTTAATAATTTAAAAATTATAATCTAAGAAATTATTTATTTAGAAATATATTGATATAATAGGGTTAATTTTTAGTGAAAAAAAAAAAAAAAACGACTTCAAGATTAAACCTACTAGTACGAACTTAAACTAAGAATTAAAAAATAATATTTTAATTACCTTAAAACAAACAGCATTTAAGGACAATTAACAAAATTATCGATTCTTATATACCTATTCACAATTAATGATCAGTTCTTTCTGAAGTCAGAACCAGCCAAAAAGTAAAGTTTAATCCAGTCTTTGCAACAAATTGTCTGCACTTTTTTCAATTATCAGCTTCCTTTCGATTTCAGCTCGTTTCGGTTAGCACTGACTCCAAAAATTTAGTTGATTGTCCATTAATACTTTTTGTCTAGAAGCAATTTATTTATTTTTTGCTTTTTAGTTGAAGTTTGCACATTAGGATTAATCTTGAAGTCGGTTTTTGTATATTTTCTTAATAATCGCAGAGTTGATTTCAATGAAATTTTAATGGAACCACCTCTAGAAAAGAATCATCAAAATCGGTTCATAATTGACGGAATAATCACTTAACAAAAAAAAAAAAAAAAAAAAATTATAATAATAAATAAAAAAAAAATAAACCAGTCGAATAGATAATCTTCTCCTTTTTAAAGTCAATTGGATGGGTTCCCCGAAAAACGTTCTAAGCGACAAAATTTCTAAAGTGGCGATATTAAAGGTTTTAAAATGTCTAATAGTACGTCATAGTATTATATAGTATTCCATTATGTTATTATACATGTAAATATAACAAATTAATATGTAAATATAAAATCTAACCCACAAAACTAACAATAACTTTGGATTATGATTTTCTTTCACTGATTACTCAAAATTATATGTTTGTCGCTTAGAACGTTTTTCGGCGGACCCATTCAATTAATATATATTTTATTTATTTATTTATTTTTTTATAATACAGATAAGTTCCTCTTCATTACAGATCATAATTTATTAAATAGATAAATAATCCCATCTAATTTGCTGTTTTACTTTAAAATAATTTACTTTCTTTTACAAATCCCT
Source organism: Euschistus heros (assembly GCA_003667255.2). NCBI lineage: Eukaryota > Metazoa > Arthropoda > Insecta > Hemiptera > Pentatomidae > Euschistus > Euschistus heros. The sequence goes on along the minus strand of RCWM02000208.1, from coordinate 1,065,715 downwards.
AGCTGTTGTGAAGAAATGGGTAGATCAAAGTTGTGCACTTTTAACAGGGAATTTTTGCACGATTTCCTAAATTCCAGTAATTACTCGAAAAATACAATTTGCTCCTAAATAGTTACTTTAAGGCCTTATTAAGAGGCACAAATTAACCAATTTTTCACAACGCAGGTATTAAAATCCTAATTTAAAAGTCAACTGTCAACTTAAGTTGATTTGACTTATCCACTTTTCACGACAACCATCAAAAAATATTTTTTCTTTTAAAAACTCAACATCCATTCACAACCATTTATACTTTTGTCATTGACGGTAATATCTTCCCACAAAAACCCTATGATTTATTTCTTTACTATTCGATATTACCTATATACCTTGGTTAGAAAATTGGAAAAAAAATAGGCCTAACCCTTATAAATAAAAAAACATTACGTTCACTCTGAGGAACGATTGTCAAACGGTATCGCTGTACAATAAGACAGTGCCAAGTAAAAACTTTGTTAAATATCTGGGAAGGTACTTAAAACGTGGACCACCTGAAAGAGGACTTGATGGTTCAGAAGAATCAATCAGGTGGCGAATTAATAAATGATTTATTACACACACACACACACACACACACACACACACACACACACACACACACATATATATATGATATTTTGTTTTTTAAAAACTAGAAACATACATCAGCAACAAATCAGATAATAATACCAGTATAAGTGGTTGTCTGCTACAGCTTTCAGCATGCCTCTTCAATATATGTATTTTTATCTTCAAATATCCTTTATGATAATAGTTATTGCTGGAATGTTCTTCCATGTAGATAACACTCTTTTTTCTGAAGCTCACGTATCCTGGGAATGACGTGGCACACATGTTCCAAGGCACTGTGTCTCTTTTTTTCTTGATCTCTGTGAAGGCGGAGGAACACATGTCATTTGTCGTCACTCCTACTGCCTTCTTGATAACTAGGCGGCTTAAAAAGTCGACAAGTGCTCTTCATCTGAGCTCCATGTTCTCACGATTCTTCCATAGTCCATGGCAGGTGGAGGAAGCTCATGAAGAATGTGGGTATTATCGTTAATCTTTAATTGCTCTTGTCTGAATTCTTCTAGATTAAGTCTTGCACCCCCCCCCCCTTTAAAAAAAAACCTTTAAAAGAACTTATTTTAATTGACGAGATGTAGATAGTTGGGTTAGGCAGTCATAGATACTTAGCAGATCAAAATAAAATTGTTTTTATCTTAATTGATAAAGCCGAGGTTATGACTTGCATTGTATGTATTGCATCAGGGTTAGCAGAAAAGTCAACTATACTTTATGAATAATTTAATTTACTCATCAGAAATTTCATTAACAATCTTTAAAATGTATCGAATTTCAAGACAATACTTTGTTTATCAGGAATGTGTTTTTTTCCACATGTGGACCCCATGTCATTTTTTTGTTGAAAAAATAATCCTAAATACTGAAAAGTGTTAGTCTATTCATTTGGTGTACAGTGTTAGAGTGTTATCTGGAGATTACAAGACAACGAGGGAAGCAGAGAATAACGATGAAATGTTTATAATTAACGTGATTTTTTTTAATTATTATAATGAAGACATTACTTTATTTCGATGGATCGAAATTGATTACTGTGATTTCAAAATCAATAACGAAATTCAGTAATAAGTCCAGTAGTAAAGTACTAATTTAACCAATAAGTGATAAAAAGTAACGCATTAAATCGATTGCTAGTCAAAATCGATAAAAAGGTATTTTAGGATAGACAGAGGCGAAGTCGAATAATGATACTGATAATATTAAGGGTCCGATAACTCTCATCAACAAAACACTATCAATAAAAAATAGTTCTTAATGAAAGACGTAGATTAGCATATCAATTCTTCAGTTGATTACAGATTAAACTTATTTCTATTAATACACAATAGTTTAGTTCTTTTCTGTTCTCTTTTTCCTTTCTTCTTTTCATCTATTTAATTTTATTGTACATAAAGGGTGCGCTAGAATACCACTCTTCCGGGCATTCGAGTCCCACTGAAGACAGAAAATTTATTTTCTGTTATTTCGGCCGAGGCCTGAGCTTCGGGGTCGGAGGACCCTCCTGGGGCACACCCAACCACGTTTAATTGGGTAACCTTAATTGTGGGGAAAATCTGGCGGTTGAGCGAGTATCCTGGCCAAAACTCCTCGTTTCACAACCGTTGGCTCAGAAACAGAACATCCTTACTTAAGTACTGAACCCAAGACTCTTTATGTGTTTTAAGAAGTACTTTTGTTTTGTATTAATTACTCAATAAAAGTTCTTTATTAAAAAATATTAATAAAAACGTTGTAAAACTCAATCTCTCCCAGATTGGGAAAAACAATAGATCATGTATATGTATATCTGTAATCTAATACTTTTCCCAATTTACAATTTAGAATTAAAATGGTCAAATTATTGAAATTAATAAATAAATAAAATTAAAAATCAATGATTATTCAAAATAAACAAAGTTTTAGAGAAAATGGCGGTTTCAGACGTGACTTTCCTCATTCATACCAATAAAGCTCCTAAACGGTATGTTCTAGCAAAAAATATTATCCATTCAAATTTTGTTAAGGAAATTGTAGTAAAATTTTTGATCCGAGCAACACCAGCAGAGCGTGTGATAAAACCCCAACACTTCAATAATGTAGGCAAAACGTGACATTAATACCAATACAGCTCCTACATGGCAGGCTCCAGCGACCGATATTAATAAACAAGAACTATTTTCTTTTAATTTTCAGATGAGGAAGCTGTCAGCGAATTTTCGAACCGAGTAGACGTTATACGAAAGAGGAATAGATACATGCAAAAAATATAAGGTCAAATTGCTCAATAACTAGAGGAAATAATACACGACAATTGTTCATATACAATTACCGATATTGAGAAACGTTTACATTGACCTTCAATGGATTCCATATTGGGCAATCAGTTCCTGTATCGTGAACAATAAGTATATTTCTGGATGTCCCAACTCTAATACAGGAATTGAGGATTGGTATTCTCTTAGATCGCACAGCCAGATCCATGAATAAGATAGGAGACGTCACTACAATTGGCACGACATGCACCGCCTGCAATCCTATGACTCATATAAGACTAATCCTACCGGTATCCGATTAGAACTACTTCAGTACTCGGGCGCGAGACTTGATCCCAGCCTCTGTTAATAATACACAGAGCGAGCAGCTCCAGTCGTTAATGCCCCAGTAGGCTATCAATAACAGATGTGGCTGCCTTCTCCCATTAGCACTGACTGGCAGTTCTTGTCCGGTCTGTCTTAGTGAGGTGTCTTAATGAGTATTCATTATAAGGTCCCTCGGGCCGGATATTAAAGTAAACATATACTAAAACCGGATTGTGTGGCGTCATTTACTTTCTATATAATTTAACAGGCTTGTCTATCAAATAAGTATGTTTTTTCAAACTTTTAAGCAGGAATGTGTCGATTTTAAATATCAATTATCGCAAAGAGAATCGGTTACTGCAGATGTTGACAGTAAATTTGCGACTTTTTATTTTGAAATTATGATACATCAATACTTCTCCATACTAAGGTATAAATAAAGGATATTATCCATCATTATTCATAACTTTTTTATTCAAACTTCTTCTTTCACTTTTTCCTAATCTGCGATTCAGCGTAGAGGACCAACTCAGCCCATCTCGCATACTGGTCTCTGACCCACACACTCCTTATCTCTGACATGGTGCTCCCTCTAGCTCACCCAAGTCTATCCAATATACTAATTATTATTATCCCATTCTAACCAATATATTAAATTAAAGGAAGGAAGTAATGCGGAAAACTATTTATTCTTAAATAACAATTGAAATCATTTACAAATTAGTATTATCTCAACGACGTATCAGAACTCAATTAGATTGAATGTCAAAAAAAAAAAAAAAAAAAAAAAAAAAAAAAAAAATACAAGATAAACAAAAACCTGTAGCTACATGTACAGACAGCTGTAAAGCTATAAACGATGCGCCTCGAACATTGCCGATGTCACTCGAATACCAACAGAAACAAGGCTTGACCGACAAGTCGGCCAAATTCATAGTCAGCCCTTATAACATAAAAAAATAAAAAAAAATAATAAAATAAAAATAAACAGCTTATGGCAAAATACATATAAAATATCACAAGGGGTAATAGAATTCAGTTTAAAATTCATCACCAATGACCTGAAGGCGAAAAGAAAATATTGAATAAATTTTATTGCTGTTACATTTAAATACAGGAAATGTATTACCTGTTTTACTAAAACCCTTTACTCAAATAATATTTACCACAGAATGATCGGCTCAAATACAAGTTTACGTACGAGATTCGACCGTCAGCAAATGAAGGGCGGATTAACATGTTATTTACAATTGGCAGAGAGCGCTAAATGCCCTGATTCAGGGATTGGAATAATTAACACCGTAGAACTCTAACCCCCCCCTACCATATTTCGGAGGCCACGGCGGGTCAGCAATCCCATCGAATTTATGCCAGATCAATAGCTGGGGTATATACTGCTACTGCTATAGGGTTCCATGGATTAGTATAGCAGCATTTCTGGCAAGGTATTGGAGCATAATAAAATCCTGTATCTTGTAGAAAAAAATAGAAAATAGGGAAACAATATGCTGCATTTGATATATGCATGTATATTAAAAATTTTAGATGAATATATGTACATATTATTCATCGAAAAAAGCTAAAGCAAACAATTTTATATAACATACAGCTGGTTTTTGATAATTGAAAAACGTAATTATTAAATCACTTTTTATGTGAATAAATTTCTGACCAACCCAACCCTCTTACTCCATCACTAACTAATTCAAAACATTATAGATATTATTTAATTTCTATTTTTTTTTTAACTATCTGTTGATATTTACAACTTTATACATATATTCAATAAGTAAATTTGAGTAAAATGATTACAATGACATGTCAATAACATGTAAAGAGCTACTTACTAGTAGCACTTCACAATAATCGAGATAATTTTTAAAAGCCCTCGCTCAACCTTCATGCGATAATAATTATCGGTAATTATTCATTGGTCAGCGGTGAGGCGGGAGAGAAGCGCTCGTATCTCCTAAAAGCTTAATCCCATACAAATTCCAGGTATAGAAGGTCCTCAGCCAAAGTGTAAATATGTATGAATTTGATATTTCTTAATACTCATATAATTTTTTTTTTTTTTTTTTTTTTTTTTTTTTTTTTTTTTTTTCCCCCGCATAGGCCATCTAAGGACCACGATATTTAACTCATGCATTGGGGATATGTCTGAATGTTAGCCCAGTAGGTACGCATCCTCTGGCATCTTCCATGAAGGTTAATCCTGGAACCTTTTTTGTTTAAATATACTTTTGAGATACGCCCTGTTGTTCATGTCTCCTTCTGTTATTCTCAGTTCTTGTATATCTTTGACCATTTCCGTCATCCATGGGGACTTCATTCTCTTGTTTTGCCACCATGTAAGAAGCCGGGTGATCAACCTGGTGGGATGCATCCTGGAGACGTGTCCATAAAATGCTAGAAGTATCTTTTTGACATTGTCTGTTATTTTTTCAGAATACCTGTAGAATTTCTTATTGGCTCGCCTCTTGTATTCATTCCTATCCTTGATTGGTCCGAATTCCTTCCTCAATATCTTCCTTAATTGGATCTCTACTTTGTCCACGAGTCCCTTCCTCTTGAACATTACATATATATAAAATATATGTAATTTTATTATCGTTAGTTTTTTTAATATAACAATTTATTTATTTACTTGGGTTGGTTGGTGTTGTTTAAGGGCGTAAAACAACACCATCATCGTGGTCATCAACGCCCGCAGTGATAAAAACGTGATTTTTAATAACGTATATCTCGAAATGACAAATTTGTATAACATCAATTTTATAGGAAATTTAATTAGCTTTAATTTTTTTTTTGAAACATATTTTTCTAGTGTCTGCGGTTTTCGAGATATAATCCAATCTTCCCCTTATTTATTTACCTTTATTGTATCACCTTTATACCTTTATTTTGTTTAATTATTTATTTAATTGTATAGTAAATAGGGCAATAATTCGTTCTTTTTAATTAGGGCTTATTAATTATAGCACAATGTGATGTAATATCAATGAAATTAATGATGTGAAACATTTTTTACGGAAGGCAATCTATTAATTTTTAATTTTATTCTTTTTTTAAGGCGGTTTTGATAATTGTATGTTTTTTAAAATAATTAAAAATAAGTTTTTGCAAACTTACGTAATAAATAACAGACCCATTTCTCGTTTAAATGAAGAAAAATGAAAGTTATTCAAGTGCCAAAATTCACGATGGAATTTGTACATGCAGGATTATATCGTGAATAAAATGATATAATATAAAGCTAATTTAATACAAGAACTCTTAGGAGTTTATTTAATGACCTAACATACCTGTATTTGTAGTGGCTCCTAGGGAGGATGAGGGGGCTTTTCCTTAAAAGAGAGAGTGCGAGAGAAAGTAAGTGTGTGGCTGTGTGTGTGTGTAAGAGAGAGATAGATAGATAGAGAGAGAGAGTGAGAGAGAGAGAGACAGAGAGAGAAAGAGAAGTCAAACAGTAGAGCGGACCAGCTAGCAAGGGGCAGTTGGTTGCCTTTGTTACTTCTCTTCAGAGCACATCCGATAACGAATTTATTGCTTCCTGTTAACATGCTTAGCTCTTTGGTTTTAGTTCGCCCTCTTTCCCCACTTCTAGATAACTTTTTCATGTAAGTTACCCCTTTCCCTTTCTTCCATGAATTTACAAGAATCCCTTCTATACACCTGAGAAGCTCTCAGCTGGCCAGTCTGGATTGTTAATGGTATTTCTTTTAACATAGAAGAATATGTTTTACCGGTGACCTAGTTGGTCAAGAGCGATAGGTTTTTGTAGAACCCAAAGGCGTTACGCGTACTTAGATAGTTTGATGCTAGGCGAGTTGAAGCAGTTAAGATCTCAAGTCTTCTAATAATAACACTATCACTAGGAGGCAGGTTCTAATAAGTGAGCTCCTTTTGACTCTGTTTCTTCTAATACCAAATAAAAAATGTTAACCTTTTGTAAAATTGAAATTTTGTTTTGAATAAAAAAAGTCACCTTTGAACTTTATATTTTTAAGTGTAGGAGCTTTTTTTACACGCTTTAGCTCAGTTATTGTTGTTCGGATCGAAAATTTGACATCCAACTTGTAAGAAATCCAATGAAATTTTTTTTAGTTACATAACATTTGTTGCTGGTGACTACCGTTTAGGAGATATTGGTTTGAATGGAAACAGCCACGTTTGAAACCGCTACTTGTAAGTTTGGGACTTTTTCGTTAAGTGTGTCTGTTGGTGTTGTTCGGATCGAAAATATGCTTAAAGTTTACTCATTAGAAATTAAATGGAAAATATTTGTTGTAAGGGAACCTAAAACATGTTCTATGGTATTTTGTCTTTAGCCGAATGTTTCAAGGACACCAGTTTTCTTTCTTTTTATATCTTTATAAATACACCTCCCTTTTTTTTATTATTTTATTTTTAAGTTGCTAAACTTACTCCACTGTTTTCAACTACTTGCATATTATTCTGCCAGTTATTGGGACTGATGGAGGTACCACTCCTTTGGTTTTGAGGTAAAGAACTCGTATAATTTCAACGTCCTCGTTATTGTCAAAGATTCGACCTTTTAAAAAGCCACTGATCTAAATAAAACATAATCAGAAGGTGCGATATCTAGTCTATGCGTAGGATAAGGCAAAGAGTTCACTCTTCGAAGTTTCAAACGTTTTTCCTGCATAAACGTTAGATTACACGAAGAGAGTCTCCTTTAAAAAACAAAAAAATGAACTGATTTTAAAAAGTACAGCCATTAATTTGTCGTGAAGGAGGGGACGAATATCCTTCGGCTGACAAAAATAGGTAGATCGGGAAGATCTGAAACTATGTAGTATCCTTCAGTGGCCATGGCTTGGTGTCCTGTAAAAAGGATTAAACTGGAAGTGAGTGTCCTTTAAAAATGGAAAAAACAAACATCGATTTCGGATAGGACAACAATAAGTTTATCAAAAAGCAATGGCCGAATAATCTTCACCATCAAAATCGCTAAGTGGCTAATATTCCCTAGTTAGCCGCTGGATGATACTAGAAATTTCAGGATCAAACGATTTTTAAAGGCTGAAAGATATCTTTGGCCTCATCTTCCAGACAAACTTATTTTGTCGTTTTAAAAATCCTTCGATTGAATGTTTTCCAAAGATATACTTCTGTACACTTTGTATTGCTGAAGGTTTTCTATTATCATTATACAATGCATAAACGCCTGAAAAGTTCCACCAAAAACAATTTTGCACCCAACAAAGTGCGACAGTATTTCGGTGGATAACTCACTGGCACTAAGTTCTTTAGCGGCAACATTTAACCTCCTTTAATTTTTTCTTCTGAAATAATATGAATGTCCACTTCCGAGCTGCACACACAATTATATCTCTTTTTTTTCTCTAAAAATTGTATTTCCTATTAAAATAAAAGCCTAAAGTTCCGTGTTTTCGTCAAAACTTAACAAGTCCATTCTATTAATTTTTATGCTACATATTTACTGCGTTTTAGTCAATGCTCAACATGCCCCATCCTTCTTTCTGATTTAGGGTGTGACGGTGTTTTTTTTTTCAAAAGTGAACATATCCAGTTAATTTTCGATGTTTTTTTGGATTTTTTTTTCTTTCTGTCTGACGGCGTTGCGTCCTTTTGATAACTTCAAACTTGATATCTTTTCAGGTGATTCTTGGACTTTCCGCTGGTGCCAGTTACTTCCAATTGCAGTAATTAGTTCTCCTAAATATCGCATGAAAAATGGTAACCAGTAACTTCTGCTTATAACACCATTAGTCACGAATGCAAAAACTTGAAATGGGTCGTTAGTGGACACCTATCAAGGATCTAAATAATATAATTGTTTTGAATTCAACATCAGAGTGTACAGACTACTTCAACATTTACTAGACAAACTTTCAAAGCTCCCAATTAATTACAAAAGACTCATATACATGACTGTGATTAGACCTATTAGGACGAACGGAGTTGAGCTTTGGGGCTCCACAAAACCATCCAATTCATTTCGTATCCTTACAATCCAAAACCTTTTGGAAAATCCTCAATGCTCCTCACTTTGTCACCAATAAACCTATCCATAAAGATCTTACTGTTTCATATTTAACTGATTTAGCCCACACCAGATACCTATCCTTTCATAGTAAGCTCCACAACCACTCAAATCCATTAGTTTCTCAACTTCCTTCGCACTCCATTCCCGATAATTCTCCGAGTTGTCTGAAAAGAAGAAGGCCTAGAAACCTTCTAGTGTAGAATTATTATTGAATTACACATTTACTTGATGTATATATTTTGAATAGTTGTAAATTTCCATAAATGGATATAAAAATTAAAAAACATTAGAGAGAGCACTGTTGTGGGTTTCTTACTCTTCCTGAAAAATAAACTGAAGTAGACACGCTCTGTTTTGGAAGATATTTTACAATTACCTAGTATTTATATTTACTTTATTTATAATTATTACCAGAACATTTACAAGACAACAATTTACAAGTAATAAACTGGTTTGTGGCGCCCTAAACCCGGCCAAAGAGGCTGGGGCGCAACCCCTCTGTCCTTCCATGGTCACATTCCTCCGCTAGAATTGCCCACCTGGACAGGGAGCACTTTAGGAGACAAATTATAACAAGACAATTGTACCGAAAATATTTTTTTCAAAACCGTTAATTTGGGCACAGAAACATTAAAAACCTTTTTTGATAATAAAGGTTTAAATTTATATAACGATAAAAAAATACTTTATGTCTTACCACAATTAAGGGGTGCAGATAATTACCAAGTAATAATTAGAACATAGGAGTGGATTAAGGCGTTATGCTACAAAAAAAATTAACATTTTTAATTTTCTAAGTGACATATCTTCATCATAAATTGAAAAATCATGCTTTTAGCCACCATATTTCTTGAGTTATTAAAACAAGAATCTTACAATGTTATAACGCAGAGATATCTGATTACAAATGTTATAACGCAGAGATAATATCCAACTTCACTTTGAAAAAAATAAATAAATACTATTTAGCCCATTCAATCACTTACTTCTTCAGTTTAGTTAAAATAATAATAATTGCCAATAATCTATGTTAAAAATTAAATAAAACCTAACATTATATTAAATCAGTTAAAAGAATATACATCTTTAATATATATGTTTAATAAGGTTCATAAGGTTCAGTCAATAAAATAAAAACGAGACTATATTGTTCTCAATATCATGCCCTACAGTGAAAAAACATAAATTATATACGTTACACAGGTTATTACAAAACATTAAGTTAGCTACAATATAAATAAATATATAAAACATGCGTTAGATTAATTAACTACGTATAATTACAAAATATGGAGAAGTATGAAACAACTAACACTGTTACTGGTGGATATGCTATTGATATCTACTACTAAATTATAACGATTCTAGTACATAACTGAAATGAGGAAATATCTGAGAAAAAGCTAAGGGTTGAGAGGGGGTGTTTCTAAAACTGGTGGCATTCCCAGGTACAGGTAGAAAGGATTTCCCTATTATAGCATACCTACCAGTAAAATTTTAAGTAGCTTCATACTCCTCCATATTTTGTAATTATAAGTAGTTAATTATTCTAACTCACGTTTTTATATATTTTTATATTGTAGCTAACTTTATGGTTTGAAATAGCCTGTATAACTTATATAATTTTATTGTAACCAATAAAACCAACCCTAGTTGGAGAACATGACGTTAAGCAACAAATTTAAAAAAAAAAAAAAAAATTAAATATCAGTATAAGTATAATTTTCCGTATATTACAATTATTATTTTGTTTTAATGAATGTACAAATCCATTTTTATCAAGATTTATAGATTTTTAAAATTTCTTTTTAATAACCTATCTCACTTTTTCAATACTATACATAAAGATTTTAATTTAATTCTATTAAAATTCAACAGCTGAAGATTTATTATCACTGATTGAATTATAATACTGATATATAGTGAATACCTAAAAACAGATTTTAAAAGTACACATAAAATAAAAACATGTTTTTAATATAAATAAATGCTAAATTCAGGAAAACTGAAGGACATTACTCACTCACAACTCACTAATATGTGGCAAAGAAACAAATGAAACTCACCTGAAAAAGAAAAAAAGAAACAATCATTATTAAATATATTCACAAATATTGTAATTAGTAGTATAATTCAATTTAATTTATAATACAATACAACAATAATAATAATAATACAGTCTGTACTGCTCTATTTTTTATCAATGAACTTAGAATAGGGTTATTCTATAGGACACTTTATAGCTTGAATATCAATACCAAGAACTCGTGACTCGGTTCTCAATACCTAAATTTAGAGTTGTTTTGTTTAAAGTAACTACAATTACAAAAACAAAAAATTATAAAGAAGAAGATGATCATGGATGCAATTAAAAAGAAAACAACACGTCCATGTAAAGATACTACAGGGTGAGTCCTTCTTCGTGTAAAATAAATAAATGGGTGAAAAAAGATAAAAAAAATCAAGAAAAATGCCGCAGACCTTAGGTTTCTATTCCAATCCGTTGCAGATATACGATCATTTCAAGAATTTTTGAGGAAACCATGTTTTTTGCCATACAACTGTATTATCTCCACTTTATTAAAACATTTTTCCCATATTTTCGGATTTAGCATAATAAATTTCCTATAAGAGCAGAGTACATGTACGAGATGTGATCAAAAAGTTCCAGGACTGAATTTTTATACATTTATTCAGACAACATACAGGTTATTTAAATTTGTCTCCTTTGAAGTACTCCCCTTGGGAAGCTACACATTTTTCCCACCGGTGTTTCCACTGATCAAAGGCCCCAGAAAACTCTTCTTTTGTAAAGGTGTTTAGCAGCTGCGTTGTTTTTTTTCTTTAATTTCGTCAACTGTTTGAAATCTTCGTCCTTTCAGGTGTCTCTTGAGCTTCGGGAAAAGAAAAAAGTCGGCTGGAGCCAGGTCAGGTGAGTAGGGGGCTGAGGAATGACAGTCATTGCGTTTTTTACACATAAAGGCCATCTTTAAACCGCTTGAACCACTGATGGCAGCATGATCGGCTTAGACATTCTTCACCAAAAGCCTCTTGTAACATCAAAAAGGTTTCAGAAAACGTTTTGTTCAGTTTCACACCAAACTTCACACAAACACGTTGCTCTTCTTTCACATTCATTTTCATAAAATAGCCAAACTCTATAAAACTAACCTCAAACAAACTGTGCTAATGTTATTTTCAGTGATGTTATGATTGATCTGCAAACACAGCTGTGTTCCTGTTGAGTCAGGCAATACAATGCTGCCAACCGCATCGCTGTGAGACATTGCATTCCCATAGTATATAAAAAGTCCTGGAACTTTTTGATCACACCTCATATGTATACTTCAACGCTCACCGTTTTTCGGAAAAAAAAAAAAAAAAACTATAACAAAATGATATAATTAATAATTCCAGATCGATTTCATGGAGAAATTGACTTTTACACATGTACTCTGCTCTTAAAGAAAATTTAATGTTTAATTCGAAAATGTGATCGAAATTTGAAAAATGTTCGAAAATGGATTGGAATTAATAGATAAAAGAAATAATTGAACGAGATTATAAAACAAATTGTCATCAATAGCAGAAAAATTACTAATTGTCATCAATAACAGAAAAATTACATTTCTAATGAAAATACTAGGTGAGGAAACAACTTATTTTATACTTATAAAAAAAAAAAAAAAAAAAAAAAAAAAAAAGTGGGGTACAAACTTAACAAAAATTTTAAAACAATTACGGGTATTTGTGATATCTCTTGATGTTGGGATTGCTTTTCTAGTAATGGTAGAATGATAATATTTAATTTATGCCTTCTAGAGAAGAAAAGTAATAGAAAATGGAAGTGACTAAGTAACCACACCTACAGAAGAATTAGAGGAAGTGATTTGTTGCATATAAGTTTTAGCTAAAGGCGATATAAATGTAGTTAACTGTATAATAACACTTGAACTACCTATGTTAAATTTATTTCCAGTTTTAGTATAATTAGGCAGAACTGTAATATTAGTAACCACTTGAATATGCAACTGATAAATTACATTTCAATAAAAATTGTCATAAAGACTTGGAACAATTTATAACTAATATTAATAATTTTAAAAACCGTCAAAATAACAATCTCAAAAAACTGTATTGTTCAACTAAGGTTATAAACTGCTAAAAGAATTGAACGGACTCAATACATGGACAAATATTGTTCATCTATTAAGCACAAGGTTATTGAAATATATCAGTCTATCAGTAAACCCCCTTAGTCCATTTGGGGACAAGGGTATAATTAGTGGAAAGTTTTAGTTATTCTCCAAAGAAATATTTTTAGAGTAGTTTTATTTAAAGAAAAACTAAAAAAAAGTTTTTTTCTTCAGTCATAATGGCGGCAGAAAATGTTACGCTTATGCAACATTGGTCTCAAGGATATAAACGATACAATAATACTGTTTCATGAAAACTTTTATTGCGATTGTTTACAGTACTACTCTACATCAAAGTTGAGATAGTACTGCTTTTATGGCAAAAAACGTGGTTTTCTCAAGAAAGTATTTGAATTATCGTATATCAGGAACTGATTGAAATAGAAAGGTTAGGTCTGCGGCATTTTTCTTCATTTATGATCTAGTTTCACTCATTTTTTTTTTTTTTTTTTTTTTTTTTTTAAATACTAAAAGGGACTCACCGTGTATAACAGTGTGACAAAGATCTGTGTAGGAGAGAAAGATGACTGATCTTCTTTATTAATACTTAATAAGTACAGTAAACTATACTTTTATCATTAAAATACAATTAATGGCTATGAGAATAAAAAAAATAAAATAAAAAACTTAGGAACTCAATATCAGTTAATAGCAAGTAGCATTTACAATCATTAACACCTACTATACCTAGTAAGTAACAATTCAGGCAGTGTAAGAGAATTTATCTTGTAATTACTGTACGATCTGCCAAAATCAGAGGCATTGATAATATAATTATTACTTTATATCGTTATACTTTTCTCCTCAATCGAATTTTGAAATCGACACATATTTTATAATCACTCATTTGAGTTCATATTTTAGTTGTAGCTTTTGTATAGTATTTGATATTAATAAGTTCATAACTTGTAAAGCTTTCTTACTTCAGCAGAAAAAATTCAGCGTGATTTATTATTTTTTTACTCGCTGAATCGATATAGGATACATCGAAATGTATAGGAGGGTAGGTCAGAGGAACGAGAGGTATCGAACGGATATCATGAGGGGGCTTAGGTACCTGCTGAGCCTAATTGCAGAACGCTGTACCTGTACCTGTACCTCCGGCACGTCTAATTAGTCAGCTTCTATATCTCCGCCTATCTCCACATTTTATTTGCCTTTCCAAAATAACCCATCCGAAAGGGAAATCATGTACCAGGAATCTAGAAGCTTGTCGGAAATAAACATTGAACTAAATATGAGGAACATTAAAGCAAACTAACATGCAAGAGGACTGGAATCATTTGTAGCAGTATAGCGTATTTGTTTTGTGTATAAAAGAAAAAAATCTTAATTTCAATAGAGCATATGATTGATCTTGTATCCAATATTACGAAAAATCTTAAATGCTCCTTAATTTGTCACAAATAAATTTATCTATAAACACCTTAATGTTCCATAAGTTGCTGATTTGGCCCAAACAAGAACCTATTCTTTATCGTAAACACCAAAACCACTCACTGGTCTTTCATCTTGCTTTCCATTCTACTCCAGATTTTCCTTCGAGATATATGGACCTTCTGCAGAACTTTAACTGAAGCGCTACAAGTGAGTCATTGATATGTTATGAATGATAAATAGTTACATATCATTAGGAGCATTATCTACACATTTACTGATGTATTTTTATTTTAATATACAGCTATAAATTTCAAGAGTTAAAAAAAAAAAAAAATTCATTTAATAATGTCTCTGCTCCCAATTGATATAGACAGACAACAGTACCACATCATGCCATTATGCAAAAATTAAAACAATTTAATCAATTTTCAAAATATTATAGTTATAAGATACAAATTAAATGAAGATAATGTATACACAAATACTAACATAGAGATATAGAGAGGATAATAATAAAATAAAATACAACAAAAGTATCCTAACGTTACATTCAAAGTAAGAAAAAAGTTTACTTAGTGGTATCTAAGCATCACCTTGGATAAATATGGGTACTAAAAATACAGGTATTTGAATGTTTTAAGGGATTTTGCTTGTCTGATTTGAAGAGGAATAGAATTTCAGAGGTCCGTAGAACGAAAGATGAAGGAGTGTTAGAATGCTGCAGTTCTTAGGGATGGAATATATACATAGGTCAGAAAAGCGGGATCTTGTGTGCATTGAATTGACTACAGATCTGAATTGCATTATATTGTAAATATAGGAAGGATGAAGGGTGCTGATAATTTCGTAAATGAATGTTTCAAGGAAATATTGGTTACGGAAAGTGGAGGACATCCTTGGCCACTCTCTCCATCCACGATTAGAATTAGCTTTTTCGTCCTTAAGGATGCTGTTTTAAGATGGCGGAATTTTATTAGTTTTTTTTGCCCTTAAGGATAATATGTTTTAACGGTTTTTATGTTATCCGAAGGATAACTTTCGCCATTGTTGTCCTCCAGGATACTGCTTTAAAATATTTAACTGTTTTAAGATGGCGGACTTCCGCCATTGTTGTCCTTAAAAGGACACTTTTTTGAAATATTCGACAATTTAACTGTTTTTAAGATGGCGGAAGGATATTCATTCGTTGTTAACGCATTATACTGGAGGCTGGAGATAGTTTTTCAACGCTAATGACTTTTGTGGCGTTATTCTTCATATACATGAATACTTGCGTCTCAGAATAAAATATATTTTTAAATTTCAATCTACTATATATTTGTCAAATACCACTCACTCATTTAACACGAAATCTCAGAAACCACCGAACGGATTGGAATGAAATTCGATATGTAGCTTCCTCTAGGGCCGTAGGTGCTCGCTAAGAAAGGAATTTAAAAAAAATCGGCCTGGATCGCGGCTAATTCGCGAAAAATGCGATTACAATTTTTATTGGGTGAATAATAAAAGATTAATTGTCACATGGTATTTGGAGGTAAGCTAAGTTAAAAAAATAGGTTAGATGTATAAGCCGTACACTTTGACCACAAATTAAGTTCCTTATAGTTGTAAACAAACAAAAATACGATCGATGTCGAAACTTTATAATATGGTACTTTCTGTGAACTCATGGTGGCTGCAGAGGTGGATCTTTACAAGTTTGAGATGTTTCGTGACAAGAAGCTATTAAAAGACTTATGTTAAAGAGGAGGTTAAGAGACTTATGTTCTCTGGTGATGACATGTAAGGCCAGTTCGATGTAGAGACAAAAAACTGGTAAGAATCAGTGAGTTCTATCAAGTGTATGATTCTCTTTAGTATCGTCTCATATTCTACTATAGAGAAGATGGGTACAGTATTAACATCCCTCAGCATGACCCAAACACCAATACACCACTTAAGAAAACTGCGTCTGCAGCTGATTTTTACGCCTAAATGTTAGTGGAGCGAGGAGTTGAACAACCTTATTTATTTTAATTTCGTAATCTCCTCAACCAATTTATGCTTGATATGTACGCAAAAATAGAAACAGAAATATTAAACTTTATTCGAAAAAATCAAAAAAGTTGAGAAGTTGAGGCTATATTTACTTAAAGTATGCCATAAGAAAAGCTGATGGTAAAGCTGAAAAGCTGGTATCAGAGCTGGGTAAGATGGTAGTGCTGCCCAGAAGCTTCACTGGAGGACTATCAAAATAATATAAAATTAACTTTTGCAAATTGTCAAATTTAATAATAATAATAATAGCTCCTTTATTTCCACATAAGATAATTACAAAATAATAAAAGAAATTAACATTTTTTTTTTTTTTTCTTTTTTTGGAAAAGTGGCCCATCTTTGGGCATAAGCCTCTCCCAGTTTTTTCCAAATGTCTTTATCATTTGCTGACCGGTGCCATAGACACCCCAGAAGATCTTCGATGTCGTCCCGCCATCTCGAACTAGGTCTTCCTCTCTTCCGTGTTGAATGGACAGGATACCAATCTGTGGTTCTTTTGGCCCATCTTCTACTGTCCATTCTTGCTATGTGGCCTGCCCATTTCCACTTAATTTCTAGAAAGGTTGTCACCGCATCTTTTGTCTTGGTTATTTTGCGGATCTTCCTGCTACGGATTTTATCCCTTAGCTTTATCCCTAGCATGCTCCTTTCCATCGCTCTTTGGGTAATAGCTAGGCTATTAATTATATGTCTGTTTGCAGGCCAAGTTTGGCAACCGTAAATTAGGGAAGGTAGAATGCAAATATCGAAGACTTTTTTCTTCAGGGCGATAGGCATGTTACTTTTGAATATATCTTTGTTTGACCAATATTTAGACCAAGCTATTTTGGTTCGCCTTTTTAATTCTTTTTTAAATCTTTCTTCAAAAGATATATATTGCCCGAGATAAACGGTTTCTTCTAACCATTCTAACTTGCGATCTTCTACGTAAATTTCTTCCTTGTTTCTGTTTGTCATTAGGAAAGATTTGTTATAGTTGATTTCTAGTCCTGCTTCTTTCCCTTCTTCGTTTAGTTGCTGCAGCAAGCAATTTATTTCTTCAATAGATTCCGAAATCAGGACAATATCGTCCGCAAATCTCAGATTCGATAGTTTTGCTCCATTGATAGTTATTCCCATTTTTTCCCAGTCCAGTTTTCGAAATACTTCTTCTAGAATACAATTGAAGAGTTCAGGTGATAAAGGATCTCCTTGTTTTACTCCTCTTTCTAACGGAAAGTCAGCTCCAGGTTTTTCGAGAATTATTCGGGCTTTACTATTGTTATACCAATGTTGTAAAATACGAATTATGTCATTGTTGATAGCTTGTTTTTGAAGACTTTTGAATAGGAAATTATGCTTTACGGTGTCAAATGCTTTGCTGTAGTCAATAAAGGCAAAATATACTGGTATTTGATATTCGTTGGATTTTTCGATAATTTGGTGGATTGTGTGTAAATTGTCAATTGTGGAGTACCCTTTGCGGAATCCAGCTTGTTCTGGAGGTTGGTTTTCGTTTATTTGGTTTTTTAATCTCTTCTGGAGGGCTTTGGAAAACAATTTTGCAAATACAGGAATTAAACTTATAGGGCGGTAATTGGTTAGGTTTTGTCTGTTACCTTTTTTGTGGATTAATAGAATGTCTGATTCCAACCACTGTGAGGGTAGTTTATTCATTTGTATAATTTTATTAAATAATTTTGTTATTATGGTGGGGTCATAATATGAGGTACGCTTTTTATAAGTTCAGCTTTGATCCCATCTCTACCTGGCTTTTTTTTTTTTCATTTTTGATTTCTTGAATAAGTACGAATATTTCATCTTCAATGAAATCTATGAATTTTTCTGGGTTCTGTTCGATATTTGAGTTTTCATTTATTAATATTTTAGTGCTGTCTGAATAAAGATCCCTGTAGAAAGAAGTAGCACTGCTCAGGACATCTATTCTGTTAGTTAGTGCTTGACCGCTGGTACTGTGTAACTTGGTGATCCATTTTTTTCCTACCGAAGTGATCCTTCTTGCTTTTCTGACAGCTGCATTTTCTTCTATAAGCTTCTTAATTATATCTCGATTATATTTATCTATATCTTTTCTAATATTGTATTTTACTATTTTGCAAAGTATGTTGTATTCTATTTGTTCTTTACTTGTCTTTTTTTTCTTCCTATTTTCTCTTTCTCTAATCATAGTTAATGTATTTTCAGATAGCTTTGATTTATGATTAGTGTCCTTTAGGTGAGAATTTCTGGCTGCTGTTATTACTGCTAGTTCTAATTCATTATATGATATTTGAAGATCATCATATTTTTGCGAGTTGTATTTACTTAATAATATTGTTATTTGTTTTTTATATTCTTCTACATCTATCTTTCTGGGTATTTCACGTTTTCGGAAACTGTAGGAACGAGAAGGAATCTTGATGGTTGCCTTAAGTAATCTGTGATCGGTATAGAAAGAGAATTGGTGAGTTGCTTCAATATTTTTAAATATGGATTGATTTGGGGATATAATAAAGTCTATTTCATTTCGATGGAGATTATTAGGGGAAAGCCAAGTCCACTTCCTTCCTTGCCTTTTCTTAAAAAAGGAATTTATAATTTTTAAATTATTTTGTTCGCAATAAGAGACTAGTTTTTCACCTCTTACATTACGTGGTTTGGGGTATCCATATGGTCCAACAGCTATTTCTTCTTTGAATTTTTTTCTTCCCTACTTGACTGTTGAAGTCTCCCATAATAATCAGGTGGTTATTATAGTTTACTTTGATAGGTTTAATAGTATTATTCAGATGTTCATAGAAATCTTCTATCTCTTCTTCTGATGAGGTGCTTGTGGGAGCATATATTTGAATTATTGTAAGTCTGTGCTTTCCTATTTTTAATTTAAGCTTAGCTATTCGATCAGAGATACCCGTCATTTCCTCAATGTATTTTTTATATTCCTTGTGAATCATAAAACCTACTCCCCTTTGCCCATTAATGAGTCCATAATGGTAAAATATGTAGCCGTTCTTCCTCTCTTGAATATTCTCACCCAGTCTTCTAACTTCAGCTATACCAAGAATTTTAATTTCCGTGACATTCAGAGCATTTTCCAGTTCTTCGAGTCTCCATTCTCCTAATAGACTTCTCACGTTTATTGTGCCTATTTCAATCATTTTAATTGTTAAGATAGGAGTTCTTTGAGTAGCACATTTCGGTGTGTGTTGTGATTATTTGTTTTTCATTTTTGTTTTCATTTTCCATGCCATTGTCGGTTGTCTTATTCTTTGTCACTCGATTCGTCTGCTATTTACGGAAACGTTGACTTTTCGGATTTAATTTTGAAACTGAAATATTAGGATCTTTTTTTGTATCATCTTCCACTATTTCTTCTTCGTAAGACTTTATAAATCTATCCAAGCTATTAGTTCTTCGATGTCCAGGTTGAACTTCTTTCGGTTTTTTATCTCTGCGTGGTTTTATAATTTATTTAGCTGCTGCACCCTCTTTTCCTTCACTCCTTTCTCTTTTTCTTAATGCTTCTTGTACCTGTAGCTCTTCTAACGAAAAAAGTTTGTCATTAATGAGTAATTTATCATATCTTAGTGTGGCTTTATTTCCTTTTTCCCAATGAGCTTTCATAATGGGGTACAATTCTTTCCTAATTTCCCTAACATTCTTAGGCAAATCATCTTTTATTTTTATGTTTTGAAATTCCTGCGACTTAGCTAATTTAAATTTGCTCCTCATTATGTCTCTCTTTAGAAAAACAGATATTAATTTAACTACTACTGGACCTTGTTTGTTTTTTGGATTTATTGTTTTAACTTCCCCTATATCGTAATATCGTATCTCCGGTACAATATACTTTAGAATTTTTAATATTGAGTTATTCATATCGGAAAAGTTTTCCCTATCTAAACCTAGGAATATTATATTTTTTCTTCTCATAATATTTCTATCTCTCTCCCGGTCTTTTTTTACTAAACTATATAATTCATTTACTTGGGTTTTTATTTCTGTGATTTCCTCTTCATGCTCTTTCTTAATGTCATCTAATTTCTTATCAAGCCCCGATATTTTTTCTAGTAATATGTTGAATTTTTCATCTATTGTTGCCATTTTACTGTGTAAAAGAATAACAATTCTCAATTTTTAACTATTAAAATACGTAGCGATCTCTGATTGCCAGCTGTTATAAGTCAGAGTGGTGGAAAATATGGGCGGGGCTAGACCTAGTGGGGAAAGCTATCTTAGATCCTAGAACTGATAAAGCTGAATTTACCTTTAATTGTCCAGAAGTATATTTTCTTATAAAACGTATTCTATAGCTCCAAATTTTCCTAGATTTTGCAGCGATGTTTACTGATACTATCACTACACACTAGCTAAAAATTCTGGTCTCTATATGCACTTTTCTCACTATTTAAAGACAATTAACCGAGAGCCGGTGCTCACTACTGTACGACCTGAGCCGAACTCCAAATTAAATTATTAAAATTGTCAAATTGTCAAATTTACTTATTGAAATTATTCTAAGAATGGAATTCTTTAGGTTTATTTAAGTAATAATAATTATCAACGTCATGCTTAACTTTTACTAATTTAAGTTGTCCTTAATCCTAATGATATTAGACCGTAGCGGAGCATAGCACTTTCAGCTGGTTTAATATATTTACATTGTGCGAAAAAAAGAAAAAAAAAAAAAAGAAGCAGAATTACAAATCTCCTTTTAGAAACCTGAGGTAATGACAAACAACAAAAGTGGACCATCAAAGTTAAGCACAATGTAAGGAAATATAAGAAGAACAAACAATTTAAGTATCTAGGAGAAATCATGAAGGGAAGAAAGAAGCTATCTAAGCGAGATTGCAATAGATAGACTTAGCATTCCACACAACTAAAGATGTTAGCAATAAAAAATCACTGTCCAGAAACTCAAAAATTCGTCAATACAAAATAGTAATTAGGCCAGAATGTTTATATGCAGCTGAAATACTAATTTTAGGAACGATAAAAGAAAATAAAGATACAGGAAAAACGAAAGAAAGATTTTGAAAACAGAAAAATGGGAGAAACTTCCAAACTAAGAAGTAACACAGAAGTATACAAACATGTAGAAAAAATAACAGATGAAATTAGGAATAGGAGACTATAGGGACATACAAAGAATGAGTCCAAGCAGATTGACAAGAAAAATTGTACAACATTTTTAAAAGATTACTAGGCTAATTAGCTTCAGAAGGTACATGAAGATATAAAAGAAATTGGCTTAAATAAAGAAGAAATTGAAGGTATGACAAACTATAGGAAGAAATTAAAGAGTGGGCTTCCAAGTTAAAACAGCTCCTAAAAGACAGGGGAGAAAATGGTCGGCAGAAGAGAAGAAAGAGAAAAGTGAACGAATGAAGGAGTATTGGAGAAAGCGTAAAGTTAACTTGGTGGCTTCAACGTGGTCCTTAACTGGCATATAACGAGAATAAAAATACTACCCAGAATCTTTTTTCGCATACTTTATAATAACCTAAAAAATAAATAAAAATATATGCTTCATAAAAACTAATAAAGGCATAAAGTTGCAGCAATATACAGTAATCATCAGCAGAATTATAAACTACGTTGGGGCGATGAATCATAACCAGCGGCCTGATCTATATTTTTACTCGGTCGAGAAATTAACGAGGAAGAGGCAACTGTTTAGGGATTATTGAGCTCCAAATTGAGCTTTGCCCAATCGCTGCTACAATGACCAAATGACCTCCAATTGAGAGCTCGGCCAGCTGTGAACAATGTCCAAATCACAAATGGTCCCCGGCAACTGCCCCTTTAATGAGGGCCATTCGAGTGTTGAGCATTCGAGTCCGGTCCGCTGAAGTAATTATCTCATATTTGCATTACAAACAGATTCGAGGTTTCCGCTCAAAATATCATCTTTCATATCAGCAAGTGGATAAAGTAGGCCATATTGGGCAGATAACTATATTAACGCACACATATACTATATTGACGGTAATAGCAAGGGAGGAAAAATTATTTATCCTGCAGATCAAGCATCAAATTAACATCACAACTAGCAACAAATTAACAACTGTAATAAACTATAGAAATAAATTATATTACACATACATTTTTACTGAATTTCGTAAAAACATGAATATTTCTAGAGTTTTTCATATTGATCAGATTTCTTAATACTGACCTTGGAAGAAGATAGTTAGCGAATAAAGTTACTTTGATCTTATGTACTGACGTTTCGGTTTACAATGTCTTCGGATAAGGCAGGTAAAAATATCGGAACTGCAAGAAAAAAACATTTTGCCTTCTTTCCTCCTAAAATATAGGTTATTTTATCGATAACACGAAAAAGAAGCTTTTTTTTCGAAGAAAGCCTATAAATAATAATTATAGCTGGAATTATTACCTACAAAATGAAAAAAAAATACTCCCAAATCGGACCATTCATGTCTTGGGAAAAAGTCTAGAAATTGTTCAACTGGCGGTCAGTCCCACTTCTCCCCGAAAACATGTTTGTCGTACATTTTTGTCTATAACTCCGAAACTATTCGTCCAACTCAAAATTTCTTCTTTTTATAGAAAAGCCAGTCAAAGTTCCTATTAGACTCTATATATGAAGATTTAATCGTGTCTCTTCAAACACACATGCCACAAAGCTAAATATCCCGTACTTTTATGAAATCCACGTTATTTTTGCACATTTATTGCTATAATTCCAAATCTATTTGTCCGATCGAAAATTTTATTTTTTTTATCTTAAAGCTGGTTAAATTTTCTATTAGATCATACATATGCGATTTATATTAAATCCCGTGAAATATCTACACTAGCCCATTGAACATAGAATTGTCATATTTTGCCTAAATATATACATTTAGCATGCTAGCGTGGGTATTTCAAGGGATTTAATATAAATTACACACACACACACACATACATATATATATACGATCTGATAGTAAATTTGGCCATCTTTTGTATAAAAGAAAGAAATTTTGAATTGGACGAACGGTTTCGGAGTTATAGTGAAAAATGAGCAAAAATCTTGGATTTTACAACAATACGGGTTTTTTAGCGTGCTTTTAAGGGACATTATTAAAACTTCATATTTCATAGTAAAATAGTAAATTTAATCAGCTTCAAGATGAAAAAAAGTAATTTTGAATCGGACAAATAGTTTCGGAGTTATAGACAAAAAAGTACGACAAAATGTTTTCGGGGAGAAGTGGGACTGACCGCCACATGGCCAATTTCTACACCTTTTCCCAAGACCGTAGCTTTCCGAGTAGATTTCGGAGTAGTTTTTTTTATTTTGTAGGTAATAATTTCAGATTTAAGTATTATTTAAAGACTTTCTTCGAAAAAAGCTTCTTTTTCGTGTTATAGATAAAATAACCGATATTTTGTACGGTTTTTTTACGATTTTGGGTATGAAGCCGATGCCGTGGTAGCAAACTTCAGATTCGGATTCATCACACCAAAAAACATAATGATCCCTTAAGAATAAAAGTTCGGCAGTTTTTTCTTGAAAACGGACTTATGGAGCCTTATTTTACCGGTTAAGGGGCTAACGGTGAAGGGAGGAAAGAAGGTCCCATTTTTGGGTTTTTCATTTATAACTCAAAAACAGTGGACTCAAGAAAAATATATTACAAATAGATATTAAAGAAAATTAAATTTCTTATAAAACTGTTTATATACATATTTTATAACATATAAATATTTTACCTTACTTTTTGTCAAACATTTGATTTTACTGCCTTCCGTGATCGTTTCTCAGAAAAAATGTCAGATATATATATATATATATATATATATATATATTCTCTATTTTTCCCCATAAGAGGAGAGTTTATTTATCAGTTTTACATGCGCCATGCCTGTTTTTAGGCATACGGCACGTATTACCAAGTTCATTGGTTAACATTTTTTTAAATTCAATTTGATCTTATTGTCTTTTGTGTACAATCAGATAAACAAAATGAAACAAAAAAAAAAAAAAAACACACACAAAAAAAAAAATTAAATAATAAGAAACCTAAAGAAAGTAACGTTAATACAATTTTTACAAAATAATAATTCTATAAATAACACACAATAATAAAAATAAATAAAATATAAAACTAAAGCACAACAAGGTACTGCCTACTAAAGCATGATTATACTGCCTTCCTACATTCATCAGTCAGTTTGTTAAAGTTTATTTGTTTAATAAATTGTACAAAATCAGATTTAAATTTGGTCATAAGTCTCTGTTCTGTTTCTGGCCAATTTCTGTGTTTTAGTATAATGTTCTGTATCAGTCTTGCCCTATTGTTGTCCTTTACAGTCATATATTAAATGTCAGAAATTATGAACCTGTCCATCGTGAGGACACCTGTCATTGTTTAGTATGTTGAAGCGTTTCAAATATTGTTTGGTTTGTCCGTGTTCTGAAAGTATTTGGGTCAGCTTGCAGTCAGTGCTTAGTATACGTCTATAGTTTTACGGTGTGGTATTGGGAACGACTCGATGGAGGCTATATATATATATATATATATATACATATACAGCAGTCTGATAAATCTGTCCCCTTTCAAATATCTTATCTTATATTTTAAGCTTTGCTTAAATAAGTAATAACAATTCAGAATAAAGAAACCATAAAAAGGTTTTTACATTGACAAGAATGTGTCTGACATTTTGACACTGAGAGTATATTTTACTGTTTTCAAGGAAACATTTGTTTTTCAAAGACAAGTCTTTTTTTTTAGACCCAACTGTAAACAGTGTAATAAAACGAAACAAATCTTTCGTAAATGTTTTCGCGAGAAGGCAATCCTAAATAAGGACCATAAAAAGGACACAAATCAGGGATAGGGCAAGCGGTAAATTCATGTTGAGACGGGGCTATGGTCTATAAGAAGAAAATTCTCGGCTATCTCCTAGTAAATACTTTCTCCCCGGTGACGCATGGCTCCTACGTGCCCCAACTCTCTTCGCAGAACCCTTCACCCTTTTTAATATCGCGACCTGCTACTACCGGGGTTCAGCTAGACCATTCTGTCGGGGCGGTAAGATATACCATCCTCCCCGACCTATCTGTTTGTATTAAATTACTCAGCTGCAGGAAAGGGTAAACTTAATTTGAAAAAATAAATTGAGAAAAAACTAGGTCATTGGTTTAATAGCCACTACATCATCCACACTGAATCAGGAAGATGAATAGGAAACCTTTTAAAAAAAAAAAAATTAAATAGATTCCGAAAAATAAAATTTATAAATTGAGAATTTATAAATTTATAGATATGATAAAATTTTATCTAATTATTAAATAGGTCACCTGAACAACAGCGTGCCCACATTTAAAAAAAAAGCGAAATTTTTCAGCAGAGTCTAAAATGTGCTGAACATTTGGAGCAATTTCTTTTTCGACTTGAAAATAGTTTAGTTGCGTTGTTTGCACCTTTATAAGCATGTTAAAACTTTTAGCCATATTCAAAGCCAAAATCAATCAAAAAGGTAAAAATAATATACAAGTTCTGGCAACAACGTAGTAACCCACATGGATGACACTGTTGTCTATTCTCCTGCAGTTGGGTTATGATGGGTACTCTTAAAAATTAACCGTTTCAATCTTGGCACTATTGTAATAATCAAACAAAGATTCATGACGTGAGTAATGTTTCTCCTGCTAGGAAAAGGACGAAAGATTTAATTAATGTGCTCAGTACATCGCTTACTTTGTTCGGGCGATTATTGCGAGTTATACCAAATACAAAACTTTTGGTATTTACCATTATTTAGGCATTTTCGTCACGGTACGACAGCTTCCTTTAATGACAGGAGCAATGACTCCGAGTTATTGTAGCGGAGAATATCGCCAGCCGCTCGCCCTTTCACGACCAAAATCAGGCTAACAACCTCAGCGAAGAAAAAAAAAATATTCCCCACGATGCATCTTGAAGGTTACGACATTTCCATCGAAATCTCCGTTTCTGAAAAGTTATGGGTTACTCCGTTGTTTAGGTAACACATTCAGTTACTATTGGAATCTAAAAATATTAATCTAAAAGATTTCAGCAAGAATACCTAGTGGAATCTCTTATTTGAAAATTATTTACTTTTAAGCACTACCTCGTCGTATGTTTCCCATATCTATTTGTATATTATCAGCTGTTATAATGACAGTTTCCTAATCAGAAATTTAATGAAAATTATTTTTGTTATTTAAAATTAGGAGCTAGCAATATTAGTTTGAATGAAAAAGTCAAGATTTGTCTACATTTTTTTAGTGTTGAGGTTTTTGACACGCTCTAGCTCTGTTGGTGTTGCTCAGATCGAAAAAAATGAATACAGTTTCCTGACTTGAAATTCAATAGAGAATATTTTTGTCAAATGTCACGTTTGAAAAATTCTATTTTCTCTCAACTTTATTTCGAATTTAATAAATCGATTAATTCTTAATTTAATTTAATTAAAAATTAAAGCCATGTGATCCTTTAAATTCTAGAATGTAAATTGGGAAAAGCAGTATATTTTCGAGTAAAATCTAACAAGGGGACGTTTGTAGTTGTAACTCACAAATTTGCATGCAGATTTTAGTGTGGGTAGTAGGGACCTATAATAGTGAAAATCTAGAGTTGTAGCCGCCAATGATCTTTAGGAGCCGAGAAAAAAAATAAAGTATGAAAATCACGTTTTATTTTGTTTCTCAGCTCTCAGTCAAGATAAAGAAATGATTCTTTCACGTTCATTTGCAGTTATGTATGCTATTAGATAGAAAAATACTTTCGTTATGCTCAAGACACCACCCGGCTTTAGAATCCTCTAAAGAAACTCTAAAAATATTACTAAATTCCAAGGAAATCCGCTGTAAATCAGTGGAAATTTTTTTTCATGAACAACTGACCTCAAAGCTTTTGAGGAAAATGTTTAGTCCAGTCCACGATGTACAATCAAATATTTGGAAAATCCAATACCGAGTTGTATTCCTTATACAACGGTGTAAATGCAGTCCATTTTATTAAAATATGCCTGGAACGGTTAGGTTATATCATAAGAATGCCCTCTAATAGAATGCCGAGCAAACTTTTGCATGCCTCTATAACTGGCAAATGAAGAGTTGGCCGAGCGATAAGACGATGGCTACAGGACCTAGAAGATCTACAGATCCTCGGCGTTGCAGCATGGAAGCAGAAGGCTAAGGATAGAGGCACATGGCAGGACATTGTTCAGGATGCCAAGGCTTACACCGGTCTGTAGGGCTACGTAGTAAAGTAAAAAGGAGATTTTCGATAGTCATATTAATGATGTATTGTTTTTCCAAGTCATAGAAAAATAGATTTTTTTATAATGATAAAAGTATAGTTGACTGGATGATGAATGGAGAAGAAAATCATGGATGCAGGATAATGATCTGTCATCGTCCTTCTCCTCACTAGTGTGGTTCGGTGGCCCTGAAGAAGACCTGCAACGCAGGTCGAAACGTTGGCACGTATTAAACAATTCCTTCTTACATGTGGTGTTACTTTGACTGCATCCCTGATAGATTTTTTTATTTTATTTAATTTTTTTTTTTTTTTTTACTATACACTATTCCACCCTATATAGCCCCTCTATAATTTACATATTTCTTCTTAAATATGTCTGAGTACATAAAATGAAACGTATAAGCACTTTCGATAACAATAACAAGGAAAGTATTGTCTGAAACATGAGATAATAACTATTAGCTACAATAAATAACTGACTTTTACCCGGGAAATCGAAGATTTACTTCGATAACAGTAATCCTTATCTCCACAGAACTTGGAATCCTGGATTCGTTTTATTTTATCTTTGCCCGAGATGGGACTGGAAGACAAAAGGTCTGTAGCTACAATAGTAAAAACAAGGGATCCTTTTGAAGATAAAAGATTTGAGTATTATATAAAAGCGGGAAGGTTTTAGGATTAGCATGGCCGGACTAGGGGTGGAGGGAGAGGGTATGAAGGGGGGGGGGGGGGGGTAGTGTCCTCCTCAAATATTTGCAGACCGGCCTCGAGGCAGGTCCAGGGCCATCTTTCATCTTAGGTCCCTCTTTCGGATCATCCTCCTTCTTTTAATGATCTCCTTGGAAGGACCTCCCCGGAGGATATTTAACAATTTCGTCCTTGTTGAGGATGCGTAGGCTTTATGGCTAAAGGCATTTTTTTATTATACAGTTTTAACCGTTATTACTACCCATCGAGAAAATAAAATGTTAAACGTAGGTAAATACATAAAAGCTTAAAAATAAACAAAAAAACTCCAATTGAATATAAAATATAAAAACGAAAACGTTCTAAGCGACAAAATTTTTGAAGTGGCGATTTTAAAAGTTTTAAGATGTATAATAGTACAGTATAGTACGATATAGTACGCCATTATGTTATTATACATGTAAATATAACAAATCAATATTTAAATATAAAATCTAACCTATAAAACTAACAAAAACTTTAGATTATGATTTTCTTTTACTGATTACTCAAAATTTTATATTTGATGCTTAGAACGTTTTTCGGTGGACCCATTCAATTGTTCGTCATATAATAAACAATTAATAATAAAGACAGGGATGTTTCGATTCTCGAGAAAATAATCGCTATTGAGAACTGATTATAGAAAGTCGATTTATACAAACCGTTCGATACTGCTGAAGTTTATAATAGTTTTGTGAGATATAATCTTGAAATTAGAATACAGTGCAGAAGCTCACTAATCCTAATCCTAATCACTAATCCACCATCCTCTAACGGACCAAGAGGTAGTTCGGGACTGTTAAAAGGTCGGATTAACCGGAGATTGAAATGAAACATGTTTCAAGTAAAAACTACACTATCATTATATTAAAACTTATATATTAATATTTAAAAAAAAAATATGGAAATAGAAACGTACATCATTTCCATGAATATGTTTGAATAGAAATGTTTTGGCCAGCTATTTAAGAATTGAAGCACATAACATTGTATTGTGCTTAGTTTATAGAAAACTAACCTATTTTTAAAATCGTTTGATAATAAAGCTATGCTTTAAACGTCATTGTTATGAACGTACAAAGCAAAAACCGTTTAAAAAAACAATACAAAAAAAAAAACAATAAAAAAAAAAAAAAAAAACAAACAAAAAAATAAAAAAAATATATAATAAATAAATATAAAAAAATATAAATATATAAATAAATATAAATATATAAATAAATATAAATATATAAATAAATTTATAAATATATAAATAAATAAAATAAATAATAACAAACAAACCGTTTAAAACACAATTTCTGCCACATTTTGAGAGAATTTCGAAAATTTGAAAGCCTATATCTTAGTCCCCGTTTAAGCTATATAGCTTATTTTCTGTTCAAAATGTTTTTTATTTAGTCTAGACTAATTTTGAATATTACCGTCCAGAAGATATTTTAGAGAAACGTAAAAAAGTTTGAAATATTTGACGCCTAGACGTTACAATTTTTTTTCTTCTGAAACTATTACTGGTGTAAAAGTCCTCATTATGGGCTGCCTGTTAGTTGATGTATTTTTTTTCACAAACATTATTTTTTTTGCGACATTAAATTAATTCCACGCTTCTTTAATATTTTAATTTAAAAAATAAAAATACAATTCTGGAAATTACCGTCTACTTATAACAATAAATAAAATAAAATAGTTAAATCATAAAAGATCTCAACAGAGTATCCTTAACGATGGAAATTAATGTGTCGGATATGAGTGACCAAGGATGTCCTCGAACTCCAAAAATATTTAGATCCTGGCAAATCTGAAACCAGTGTCCTTCACTGGCTTTTCGGCGGGAATAAACTTGTGGAGTATCAAGCTCGAGAACTTGGATTTTCGTCAACAAGCACAACACTAACAACATTGAAACAAATCAAAACTACCCGATCTTTTGCATACTGAAATGTACAATTTTACTGGGTTTTCAGGAATGCCGCGAAAATATCATTCTACCATCTTCTGGACTCCGCGAGAGCGACAGATTAGCGGAAGTAGGATTAGTGAGGTTATACGGTACTTTAATTTATTCATTCAAATAAATTTCTCACATTTATCAGATTCCCTAGTAAAGTAAAAATCAAAAGGTAGTATAAGAATTCTGAAAGAAACACATATTTTTTACATATAATAATGATAATAAATAAAGGCTTAGCGTACCCAAAGGTTCGATGCCGACACCACCAACCGTTGATCACAGACCTCCCTCCAACCCACTCCCTCAAAACCCATATCTCCCAGATCGGTCCTGACGCGATCCTCCCATCTGCGTCTTGGTATACCCCTCAGCCGTTTACCAGACGGCTTAAATTAAACCGATTAATTTTTTCGGAGTTCGATCATTACTAAACCCAACGACAGTCGCGCTGCTATTACCAGAACTATATTTGCCCGATAACTCGCTATACATATCGCTCTTATAGAAATTTTATATATAAATTGGACATATAAATAATACTATTTATGAGGAAAAAAAGAATTATTGATATTCCACTAATCCCTGTTGAACAGATCCGCTACCTAGGACTCCACTTGGACAAACGTCTAGCTTGGAATCCACATACAAGACTAAAACAACAAGAAACTGCTCGTCGTTACAGACTACTTCAACATTTACTAGACAAACGTTCAAAGCTCCCAATTAATTACAAAAGACTCATTTACATGACTGTGTTTAGACCTATATGGACTTACGGAGTTGAGCTTTGGGGCTCTATTAAACCATCCAATTCATCTCGCCCCCAATCCTTACAATCCAAAATCCTTAGAAAAATCCTCAATGCTCCTTACTTTGCCACCAATAAACTTATCCATAAAGATCTTAATAAAACCTTAAAGATCTATATGTTTCTGATTTAGCCAGAACCAGATACCTATCCTTCCATAGTAAGCTCCATAACCAATCCAATCCACTAGTCTCCTAACTTGCTTCCTCCTCTATCCCTGATAATCCTACGAGGCGTCTGAAAAGAAGATGGCCTTGACAGCTTTTAGTGTAGATTTTATTGAAGTGCTACTAGTGAGTAGTTCTTCACAAGTTATTTACATGCCATTGTATTCACTGTCAACACATTTACTTGTTGTATATTATTTTTAACAGATGTAAATATCAATAAATTAAAAAAAAAGAATTATTGTAGACGGACCGGCTATACTTACTCCAGTTTTTAAATCGATGGGATTTAAATTATGGAATCTCGAAAACTAATTTCCCAGTTTATAATCTGAATATCTACTACGACTTTTTAAAGTAAAAAGAAATAAAGAATGTTTAGAGGACAGCTATCCTCTTCAGTAATTACAGCCAAATTGTATGTACATATCAAAGCATACCGCGACCAGTCGGAATGGAGGGACTCACTTAAAAATGTAAAACAAAATAAATTATTTATCAGCCGCTCTCTTCCGTCCTTCGTCATCCTCTCAAAAATGAAAAAGATATGGTAATTATAAAAAACAGAAACAGGGATTAAATTCATGCTAATCACGGGCATGGAGGAATTTTAAACAACTGGCTAGGACGAATGGTACAAAGGACACCCTGATACATGAAATTAAAGGATTTTATTCCAGTTTTAAATACATATTTGAGATAGTTACTTGTATCAGATTAAATTTATGTTCAGAATATTTAGACAAGTTTAATTTTAATTATTTTTTTTATTTTTTTTCAAACTGTATACAATTGATACATCATGTAAAACATGAAAAATGATTACAATGACACATTAATAAGTTGTCAAGACATTAATAAGTCATTTTTATGACCCCTCTTTATTTTATACGCTTTATAGGGTAATCGAGCATCGAGTGAAAAACAAGTTGAGAGACTAGTGGATTTGTATGGTTATGAAGGAATGGTAGGTTTCGGATTATAATGGAAGGATAGGTATCTGATTTCGGACAATTTAACAAAATAAGGGACATTGCGTTCTTTAAGGATAAGTTTATTTCTGACTCAATAGTCAATATTTAAAATTAATTAAGCAATGGAACAGAGGTGCGAAGGTAAATTACGATTTCTAGTTAAATTTTAATTATTTTTGTTTATTTTATTTTATTGCTCTTTGTTTTTTTCTTTTCTTCTTGGATTTTACTACCTTGGGTCATATGCCGAAACCTTGTAAGTTTGACCACTAGTATTCTCTTTCTTCCCAATCTCCCTCAGACAAACCTCTCTCTGCCATCAACTCTTCCACTCCGTGCAACCATGTCTTCCTTGGGCGATCTCTCTTCCGGGGCATAGACTAATAGCTTCCTTGGCCATCTCTCTGGCCTCATTCTTCTCAGATGGCCGTACCGCTGTAACTGTTTTACAGTTCTTGATTTGTTAATTGCACTTGTGCCTGATGTAACAATAATACATTTTTTCATCATCAAATCAAATTGACTTTGATTATATAATCCAGGAATAAATCTAAAATATTTTTGATTATAAATATGAATGAAACTAATTGTTCTTATTCTCTAAATAACCAAACAGACGATATCATAATGCTTAAAGTAAAACACCGTCTTCTAAAAGGTGTCAACAACTTTGTTCAAAGTAGCCCTCTAAGTTTCCTTATTTTGTGTAATAAAATTGAATAGAAATGAGTTAAAGACATGCATTACTCACATGAAACAATCTTGCTGTCACATATGCTAGGCCAGATGAGGTTTGGACACGTTTATAAAAACACCAGTCAACACTGATACTTACAGCGGCCAAGGACGGACAAACATGTGATCTTATCGCGATCGCAGCGCATTATATGGTTAATTCTCAATTGCTTATAACCAACCGGGGAATGCTAGCTTGCAAATTGAGCCTGCCAGAAGGATTTTGGTTTTAGGTGCGTTTTTCTAAAGTAGCCTCGCATGTTCAAAGTAGCCTCCGATTATGATATTATAATAGTTTATTCGTACACTTAAAAATATTGCTTATCCATAAGACGTTGCCCAAGATTTTTATTATAATGTGTTTAAGGGTTTTTCCTATTCTTTTTCGCCATATTAAAACAAATTTTATTTTCATCAACTTATTTTTAAGCGTAGAAATATAAATGACTAGACTCTCATATATAAGAGTTCAAAAAATGTAAGGCTTGAACATTTGAAATACTGACGGCTCTGTAAAATTTGGACAAGGTAGGTAATTTCCCCCAGTGTTTCGCCGACCGGAAGAGGCCGGAAAAGCCATTGAGTAATTAGCGCGGGAGGTTTATTCAAAGCGGAAAACATTTCCCTTCGGAGGCAGTGGCATGCATCTTTCATAAGACAGGAGAAGGGGGGGGGGGAGAAATATGTATGGCCGTGGTGGGAGCTCTTTCTCTAACTTCCTCTGACCTTTTCTCTTTCTAGACAGCATTGCATAAGTAATCCGTCTGAAACCAGACATTTGAAAATATTTAACCTTATTAGCTGTGATTGTGACGGAGGGACAGTTAAATTTCATGCGGATAAGACATTTAAATAGCGAAAAGCAGGATTCATTGGTCTATCGATAGTAGTGATGTGTTTATTCTAGGTTTCATCAATTCTTGAGAAAAGAATCGGTATCGAAAATCGATGATCCAAAGTCGAGTCCGTTTTTAAGGAGATATGATTTGCCCTAAATCTTTTTTATCATAAATAAATAAATGAAATAGTTATACTACTCCAACCAATGGATATGTCTTGCCTTCAGTGCCTGGTATGTAATGCTTCTTAAATTATGGTTACGCTCAAAGATGATATCGTCCATAGTAGTAATAATAATAACAAATCCATCAAAATTGTATAAAAGATATGATCGAAGTTGATGATCTATGGCAATGTAAGGGATCTACTTTATATATATTATGTAATAATTATATTTGTTCTCTTATTACAAAAGATTTTCAGATAATCACTACAAATTGTAACTAGCTATAATCAGTCCAAAAAAATAATCATTGATGGTAATGATAATAAAACATTATATATTAGTCTGGGCTGAGGTGGCTGGACAACGTCGAGGAAGATTACTGAGAGTGAGAGGTTGGAAAAGGAAGGAGGAAGATAAGGCTGTAGCGCTAATAATAATAATAATAATAATCAAACATTATTATGATGCATTTTATTTAATTTAAAGTAGCAAAGAAAAAATAATCCGATGAGTTGAATTATACGTAGAACATATAATGACAGCAAAGAGACGAGAACACGGGGCGGGATCCAGAAGGCTCGTTACTAATACAACACAAGTGGAAGGGGGAGTGGGTGGAGGGGAGGGAGTCCACATATCAGTCCTAATTATCTCTGTCATACTCCATTTCGCTGGAATCGAATTTTCCGTCAGCTCTCCCCTTCGTAGTTCGGTATCTTCTTGTTCATAATACCTTTATGCATATGGTTCAGGCTGATTCCATATATTATATGTTTCCATATATATATATAAAAAAAGAAAAAATTAACCCATTGGGTCAAAGCTTTTGATTCCATGACACTATTCAGGAACCAACTTACACTTCTTCTTAAGTAACACCATATGGACATTAATGTACTTGGTAAATACAAAGAAACGCTTCAAATACCATTTAAACCTCATACACATTGTACAATTAATATAAATTATATAAAAAGACCAAAACACATTACACAATTGACCCGACCCTTTTGTTTTATTCAACATTTTCTCGCCGTTTATCTTTCAAGGGTTAAACATTACCAATTCATTTGATTAGGAATCATTAGAAGGCTAAGCGGGGGACCAATCACCTAAGTGTTAGCAAAAAGGATCAGCTGTAATTAAACTAATTACTTTTTATTTCTAGTTTAATTATTAAAAAGAGTTTTTATATATAATTTAGCTAAAAGTTTTTAGAAATGCTCTTAAATGTTATATATAAAATATTTTATATCCCCTATAAAATTACAAGATATATAATAACTAATAAAATTAATGGGGTAAAAAAAAGAAAGAACGTTTTTGAAACAAATATTTTTATTATTATTTCTTTGATATAAAATACAATTAATTCTCACAGTATAGTCCATTGTTATCTACCGTCATTGCCCATCTGCAAGCCAATAGCTCGATGCCACGCTGATACCATTCCTTGGGATGGCTATCAAAGAACTCATGGACAGCATTTTCAACTTCCGCAAATTTTTAACTTATCAATTTTTTTCTCTTGAAGAAAATGGGCCATGGATCGAAATAAGTAGTAATCCGAAGGTGCGAGGTCTGGACTATATGGTGGATGAGGCAGGAGCTCAAACCCATGAAGTTCTGTAAACTTTTCTGCTGATTTTTGAGGAGTAAGTTCGTGAGGGACAAGGCTGCAGGTCTTTTTTTCTTCCCCATGGATCCCCTTCATATTTAATAACTTCACGAGTTGCTTCAGCGGCTGTGAAATTTTTTCTCCAGTAATGTCTTAAAATTACGAGAATTTCGTAGGACACTGTCATGTTTATTCTTTGAAATAAATCACTGAACTGATGCTTTTTTTTGAAGAAGTCCAGTGTTAGTAACAAGCTTAGGGAATGCTCTAAAGGGATTATTAAATATTGGTAAATAATAAATAGCATTAAGATATTTACAGACTTTTGAACTCTGAAATTTGATAAAACGGTAATTTATTTTGATACGCCCTATTATAAAAGGAAGAAAAATTATTTGAACCTAAAATTCATAATTAGGAATTGATGAATTACTTGCCACTTTTATTTCATTTTTTTTTTATTGAAAACTAGTTTCTAAAATGGAACATTCATCATATGATTTAAAAATCCACAAACAAATTCGAAACACCAGCTTTTTGAACTTTCTGACTACTCCAACACTCAATAGACAAGCGTTCCAAATTTTACATAACTAAAACTGATAGAAAATGACCTAAAAGACTTATTTACATGATAATAATAAGACGCATTTGGATGTACCGAGTTGAGCTTTGGTGCTCCCCAGAAACTTCCAATTCTTCTTGTAACCAATTCTTATGATACAAAATCATATAAAAATACATGTATTAATAAAATTTGTATGGGTTATAGCAGTTTTAAATCTCTAAGAACATACCAGACTTGAAAGACCAGAAAATGCTCGTCGTTTCCTACCTCTCCAACATTTACTAAACAAGCTACTCCAAATAAACTACAAAAGACCTATTTACATGACAGTAATTAGATCAATTTGGACATACGGAGTTGAGCTTTAGGACTCCAATAAATCTTTTACTTCTTCTCGTATCCAATCCTTATAATCCAAAATCCTTCGTGAAATCCTCAATGCTCCCAATTATGTCACAAACAAACTTATCCATAAAGATCATAGTGTTCCCTTTGTTGCTGATTGACCCAAACCAGTTACCTATTCTTTCATTGTAAACTCTATACACATTCGAATCCTGTAGCTTCCTAACTTGCCTCACACTCAATTCCCGATAATCCACTTCGCGTCAGACAAGAAGATGACCTAGAGACCTTCTAGTGTAGAATTTTTGAAGAAGTGCTACTAGTGAGTAGTTAACATGTTATTGACATGTCATTTTAATCACTGTCCTCAAATTTACTTGTATACTGTGTGCAGCTGTAAATATCAAAACATAGTTTTTATTGACTAAAGCACAGTTGTACCAACATTTTTAATTAAGAGAGAGTGAGAGGAGGGACATTGAAATTGTTAGATTGGTAGTACTGCAAGCATCTTCCTGCAGTTGCAAGTGTGTTTTGAAAATTGTCAGATCAACAGCTTTGTAGACATTTTTATTCTTAAGTTTTTTTTCTTCCAAATCCTGACCAATCCAACCAGTGATTTTAATTTTTTTAAGACCTACACTTAGAAATGTTCTAGGCAGTAATATTTTATTGGGTTGTCCGATAAATATATCATAATTTCATATGTTTTCATATCAGTCATCACTTACGGGTTTCGTGAAACAGAGCTTTCAGCAAAACATGGCGTTCAGTTGTACCTGTGGACACCATTGCCAGCTGAACCTGTGGTCAGATGGTTAAAGTGTCCACAGAAACAACAGATATTTCTCTTTGTTTATTAATTCAGTATTTTAATTGTAAATATTGTGGAAAAGTTTATAGGCATTCCGCGTGATATAAAATGCGTAAATTTGGATACATACAATTCGTATAAACTTTTTATTTAAGAGCAGAAAACTCGCTACTCACTATTTATAACAAACTATTCAACTAGTATAGATGGTGATTCCACAAATAGTCCCTTAAAGTTTGTATCTAATGGTACAAAAACCCCTCAGATAAATAAAGCACCACAAATTAGAAAAATTTATAAGTGAAAATTGTCCACAGGTACAGCACCTTCCCCTATATATATATAAATATAATTTTTTTTTTTTTAAATCAATAGTTAGTATACGCTATCCGGCTTTCCAGCATTATTTTTCCAGAAAGGATTTCCAAAAGGATATAACGTATGTTGTGTACATAGAAAACAAGAGGAAATTTATTCAGCCTTCGGAGAAGTTGTCCTTCGCTCGTTTTTCTTGCAAAGATAATGTTTTTCTTCTCCCTCGCTATACAAACTCACTGCACTTCTGAGATAGCGGATTAGGTCATAGTCTCCTCTGTCCGGTGGGTTTAGTTTATATCCAGTTATTTCTACGAAAATTATTTAAATATATAAAAAATAAACGTAGATTGAAAAAAATGACTCCAGAAAGATAACCTTAAGTAATTTGGATATCTGAAGTACACTTTACTTAAAATGTAAGAAAATGACTTTTGATAAAACATTCGTTCTCAAACAAATATAAAACTCTTTTTTTTTTAAAACTTTTTGTTGTCTACACGAAGGTTGAAAATATTATAGCTAAGTACTCCTCTGACTTTATAATAATTAATAAGTATTTATTTTTTCAATCTTTATTTTTTACTTGAAATAACACACGATACTTTGACTACCTTCACGAAATAGTACAATCCATCAATTTATCGATTATATAGTTTATCGATTATATCTCAAAAACAGTGGACTTCAGAAAAATATATTACAAATCAAAATTAAAGCTAATTAAATTTCCTATATATATTTTTTTTTTATATACCTTTCGTCATCGGACGGACGGCTCGCATCCGACGGATTCGGATTTTAGATGTCACTGCTTTAGATTGCCGATACGTACGATGCTGAAAGGTGTGCGCACTTCCTATTAAAATAATAGGTAGAATCTAAAAATCCGATCCGTCCGATGCGAGCCGTCCGTCCGATCACAAAAGGTGTGCGCCTACCTTTAGTCTAACTTTCAACGGTTTTCGAGGTATTCGTTATTAAAAATCGAAGTTTCTAAAAAAAAAAAAAAAAAAAAAAAAAAAAAAAAAAAAAAAAAAAAAAAAAAAAAAAAAAAAAAAAAAAAAAAAAAAAAAAAAAAAAAAAAAAAAAAAAAAAATTGCTTCTATTACCTTCCACGATCGTTTATCAGAAAAATTGTCACAAAAAACGTTGCAGAATATTAAATTTACTCTAATTTTATAAATATGTTTTCCAGTTTATGTTCAAATAGATCAATAGTTCAAGATTTATTTACTATCATAACTTTTATTTAAATTGTTAAAAATTAGACAATAAAAATTAACGCTTTTACATTTAATTATAATCTTAAAAATATTATTGCTATCCTGAATAAATAAGCATTTAAAGTCGTTTTCGTCATAGATGTCTCCGTTGATATGAATATAAAATATAAATAGTTATATTGATTCAGTTGAAAATAAACTAGGAAACGTGTATATATATATAAAATTTATTTAATTGGAATTTACTACTGTATATACAATAAATATACTATACATCAAGTAAATACGATGATAATGATAAAAATGACACTCCACTTGTTTTTAAAGCAACTACCCATTGCTAGCAGCACTTATAAAGGTTCTATATAATGCGGTATTATATTAGAAGGTCTCGAGGCCATCTTCTTTTCAGACGCCTCGGAGGGTTATCTGAAATGGAATGAGAAGCAAGCTGTGATACTAATGGGTTTGAATGGATGTGGAGTTTGCTATGAAAGGATAGATATCTGGTTTGAGCTAACAATAAGTCAGAAACGTATAGTAAGATCTTTGTGGATAAGTTTGTTTGTGTCGAAGTAAGGAGATGAATTGGATGGTTTAGTGGAGCTAAACAAAGCTCAACTCCGTACGTCCAAATAGGTCTAATCACTGTCATGTAAATGAGTCTTTTGTAATTAATTGGGAGCTTTGAACGTATGTCAAGTAAATGTAGAAGTAGTCGAAAACAACGGGCTGTTTCTTGTCGTTTTAGTCTTGTGTGTGGATTCCAAGAAAGACGTTTGTCCAGATGGAGTCCTAGGTAGCGGATCTGTTCCGCAGGGATTAGTGGAACGTCATTAAAGTATACTGAAGGACAGGAAGTCTTAGGTTTACCACGAAGGGTAAAGGTTATTAGATGTTATTTATTTGGATTTATTTTGATTCTCGATTTTCGACACCATTCTTGAAGGTTTATGATATGGGATTGGAGTGTCTGGGAGGCAATAAATGCATCATTGTTTACTGATAACACACAAGTGTCATTAGCATACGTGGTGAGAAAAGCGTAAACGTATATATTAAATTAAAGTAAATTTAATGGTCTACATATTTGATTCTGACAATTTTTCTGATAAACGATCGTGGAAGGCACTGGAAGCAATTTTTTTTTTTCGAAACATCGATTTTGAACAACAAATAACTCGAAACCCGTTGAAAGTTCGACAAATATGTAGAGAAACAATTTTATAAAAAATTTAATAAGCATCAATTTAATAAGCATATGTTTATTTGAAACATATTTTTCTAGAGTCCAATGTTTACGAGATATAATCGAAACACCCATAAAGTGAACCTTCTCCCCTCTCCGGCACCGTAAGCTCAGGCGCTCGGATTTTTAATATCTTTTTAACTACTCGTAACGGAGCTGTGAAGTCAAAAATTATCGCATATTCCATGCACTTCACAATATGTTTATATTCTGGACTATTATATACTTAATTTACAGTCGTAAGTATAAATAAATAAATAAACGAAATCGGTAAAGTATGGGTAAACACTCATAATCATAATCTAAGTAAATCCCAAGATAACATACGAGAACCATTTATCTGATGAAGAACTGTGACCCAACTCACCTAAAGAAGCACTAACCGCGGCAGATAAAGAGGTCCTCTAGGCTCAGAGGTCGAGGATCCTGGCCAGAGCTGACAAATCGCAGAGCTCGTAATTTAATAAAAGAGAAGCTACATTTTTCACGAGGCAACAACCTCAGGACTTTACTCAGCCCGATCCCTGGGGGGGGGGGGTACTAATACCTTTACGCTTTATATCCTCAGCTGTTCCTCTTCCTTAAGAAGGTTTGTCCTCTTCTGTGCTATATCTCAGGATTATGAAGGATACGAGGAGGATCAGGTGAAAAAGAGTTCTTCGCCAAACTTGTTTTGGGAGGTTTAGACAAGTGTTACTCTCTTGGGATGGAGACATTAAAGAAATGCATAATTTTATACATGAAGAACCAGTAGAAAAAATGCGATAGTTATTTGTTTTTTATTTTAAATATGTGTTGCCGTCTGATATAGTTGTCGGCATCGGCCGGACCTAAACCAGGGACTACCTTAAGACATCGACTGCCCTACCCTCTAAGCTACGGTACTTCAATTTCTTATAATTATATTTTGATAATCTGAAATTTAAATCACTTGAGGTACGCATGATGGTATAGAAGGATCAATACAATTAGAATTGATGAATTAATTACCACTTTTATTGGGATTACTTTATTATAAAACTAGTTTCGAAGGCTAAACATTCATCTTATATTTTTAGGAGTTATCTCTTAGACCTCTTAAAAACTGAAGATTAATGTTGAGTAAATAGTCGAAAATAGTTTCCAAATAAAATAATCCCAATAGATGTGGCAATTAATTCATCAATCCTAATTGAAATTTAAATACCACTCACCGTTCTAGATAGTAAACTCCATAATCACTCAAGGGGAACTATTGAAGATTTTATATTCGCTTTCCATTCAATTCCCGATAATTTTCCGAAGCGTCTGAGAAGAAAACAAGTCTTCGGTACCTTCTATATACCTGTTTTAATGTGCTATAAAGTGCTACAAATGGATTATTGCTTTACAAGCCATTGACATGTTATTGAAATCATTAGCTACATATTTACTAGATGTATTTTTTTTTTTTTTTTAAATTGTTTAATTTCAATAAATAAATATTTAAAAAAAAAAAAAAAAAAAAAAAAAAATTGTTTTCAATAATTTGTAAAGGACATCTTATTAATAGCAGTTCAATATAAGTAGTTACATTAAGAGGCCATTTCTTTAGAAGGGTTATCGGATAGGAAGCAAGTTTTGAATTAAGTGGATTGGAGTTAGTATAGAGGTCATCAAGGAAGGATGGGTATTTAATTTGGGCCAAATTAGCAACCTATAAAATATGGAAAACATTATGAATAAGTTTATATGTGACACAATAGGAGAATTGAGTATTTTATGAAGGATTTCGGATTGCAAGGATCGGATAAGGGAAGGACTGAAAGGTTTAGTAGAGCCCCAAAGCTCAACTCTGTATGTCCAAATAGGTCTAATACTGTCATGTAAATGAGTATTTTTTAATTCATTGGGAGCTTTAAACGTTTGGCATTAAAATTTAGTAGAATGGTAAAACGTTATCTAGTCAGTATGAATAACTTTTGAAGAACTAACTTTCACGTATGAAAATTGGATCAAAACAACAGTAAGCCTTGAATTTGATTGTTCTAAAAATTTTAAGGTGTAATAGCATCGCAGTACATAGTATTAGTATTTTTACATGATTTGAGGTCATAAGAACACTGTAATATATATAGTACCTAGGTTGTTTGATACGCAATATGCTAGTATCTTATTTCTAAAATTTCATGAAATTATATTACTTTTTATTATTATTTTTTTAATTAGATAAACATATTATATAAATGAATATAATATCACAATGAGACCCATTCAATGTATACAATATGGCACACAACATGCCGGCCCGGCCATCATTTCATTACAACGAAGCACTCTAGTTGTTGGGTCCGGAGACAGCAACATCCATTGTAGTCAACTCCGGAATTTACTGTGTCAGTAAACCACGACATCTGACAGTGTGTTTCAGAAATATATGTTATCTGTACAATATTTAATATCATTGGTATGTAAATATGTATTTTCTTAATGTAAATATATTTCTGACAGACAACTAGATATAATGATATTAAACAATTTTAAATAAAAACTATATAAATATATAAATGACGAAAATCAATCTCCTCTCGTGGTATATGGAGTACATGAGCCCAATAAAGAGGATAAATAACCAGCTGAAGTATGTTGTATATTGCCAATTGATATTGTTTAATTTTTGGTGATCTGTATTTTATCGTTTTATTGTAATATTACCATTACTCTTAATATTTTGCGAAACGCAAAAAAAAAAAAAAAAAAAAAAAAAAAAAAAAAAAAAAAAAAAAAAAAAAAAAAAAAAAAAAAAAAAAAAAAAAAAAAAATCACCTATGATTTGAGTTTCTCATGCATTGTCTTATAACTTCTGGGGATTATCTCAGTTAAGATCAAGAATAAATGGTACATGTATACAAAATTGTCAGATCCTGGCAGATCTGAAACCAGTATCCTCCAGGGATTTTTGGGTAGTTTCAGATTACTTATACGTAAATAAATATAAAATGTTTGCTCGTATTTTTCATAGAATACTTCTACAAATTTGGAGCAGCTTGGAATATAATATAACTGAGAAAACAAATGAATGATGGTGATTTACATTATCTTTAACACAAATTTGGTTTTAAGATAGCAGATAACCATTATAATGTATTATTCAAATCATAATAAGATGTAATAAAATCAGCTTTATATATATTTTTTTTTAGTTTTGTATAGGTCTTATATAAAAACAAAAATTGGGTAGCCGAAGGAAGACACGAGAAATAATCAACTGCAGCCAGTGGAAGATTGGCTTTTTGCCACGATGCCGTGTCGTGTTTGTGTTCGGGGCAGGGTCTGCTCTGGGAGATACCCCCCCCCCCCCCCCCCCCCCCGCTGAGGACACCAAGGTGAGTCAACAAAAAAAGAGAAAGCGTTGGAAGGGTGCCTCACTTGTTTTGGCTTAGCTTTCAGATTTTCTTTTGGCATTCGAAAGGTTTGAGACATATGAGCAAAAATTGTATTCAAAATTATGTATAGAACGTTTATAAGACTAGAGATAACAAAATGCATTTAGAAAAAAAGACGAATTTTGGAATCACAACAAGGAATAAAACTTTTAGAGAAGATATCAAATATAACTAATGTTATTGGCTGCACTCCCATGAAGTTCTACATTGTTTTTTCCCTCATCCTCCATTTAAAAAAACAAATAATAATAATTGGAATCACATGATCTTCTGTTGCTTTCTTAGCATTTTAAGATTTGTTGCTATGGTAGATGTTCTACAATTAAATATTCTGAAGCCATTTTCACTTTAAACGTCAAGGAGAGTTATCGGGAATGGAATTGCACTTGGAAGTTCTAA
Organism: Euschistus heros; assembly: GCA_003667255.2. Taxonomy (NCBI): domain Eukaryota; kingdom Metazoa; phylum Arthropoda; class Insecta; order Hemiptera; family Pentatomidae; genus Euschistus; species Euschistus heros. The sequence continues at coordinate 1,021,368 of RCWM02000208.1, read as the reverse complement.
GCAACATATGGGACATAGAAAATTTTGCAGAGGGTTATGGAATGAAAGCATTCAATACGAAAAGAGTTGAAAGGTTTAGTGGAGCCCGAAACCTCAATACCGTTTGTACTCTCTATTATTCATTCTTAATATTGTCTCGGAAATGTATACTATCCATTATTTTATTTTCAAAATTTTTGCATTGTTTAAGGCCTTCCTGTACTTCATTGTACTAGTTGGTTTTCATTTTACTTGATCTGATGAGATTAAAATTTTTGTGGAAAGTCTGTCTTCATTCATTCTGTAGATGTGCCCATAGAATTGCAAGCGTCTTTTTTCTTAAGAGATATATGCTTGTGTTCAATATTTGAAGGCCACCCCCTTTTTTTTCGACAGTTTTTGAAATTTGGAAACGAAACTCTCAGGTTCTTAACTGTGTCAAATATAGTTTCTTTTCAGGTTTTATTCTGCTCTCCAATCTTCTCCAGTTCTTTTCCAGCGACCCTAACTTTGGAATTCCCGATGGGATGTGGTATTTTTTACGACGGATTTCGATAGAAAACTAAATTTTGAATCGATTTTATATTGGTGAATTATTTTTATCCGGGGCACTGTTTCGCCGCAAATCGCGAATAATCATTTTAAGAAAATAAGCTGTCTAAAACTGGTATTGAATGAATAAATGAATGAAAAATTAATGTTTATTACAAAAACAAAAACATTTTTCAATTACAGGAGGTTTTGGCTCTTAATATAGCTAAAACTGGCATTGCATAAATAAAATAAACTTTGAACAAAAATATGAAATTAAGTCCTTACATAACCAGGGATGCCCACTTAAGCATTGGAACGGTGTGGGCCATACTAAAACAACACTGTATGAGGCCGTACCGCATTTCACTTCATCAGGCTCTAACTCCCCAATAAACTGAGAGACTGAGGCTCTGTCATGTGGGTATCCCTAGCTATAGCTGGCCATACACGGACGGATTTCGTCGAGGGATCTGATCGCACGGATCTGATTTGGCAGATCTGGTTTGAGGGATCTGATCTCTCGTGCCCCTTAATATTACCTCCGATCCGTCAAACCCGATCCGTCGAAAATGTGCGATGGATCTCCGTGACGGATTGGATCCGACGGATCTAAACTCTTCTGCTCCTTAACTAACAGTTCTGGTTTGAAACCGTCAAGCTAGATCCGTCGATAATCTGCCTGTGTGTGGGGCAAATCCGATCTAGGACTAGGATCTAGGACCGAAACACCAAATCTCACGGATCCAGATTTACGAGCATGTACGTCGGATTTCTGAAATCCACCACGGAACTAGTGTACTAGTTCCCCTGTGTAAGCGATGTTTTCGCTGGTGAATTTGGGTACCTCACGTCAAATTGCTGCCCTTGCCGGTGTTATGTGTGTAGTGTATCATAACTTATGAAAAGGAGAAATCGCCAGAAGTGGGTAAAATCGTGGATAGCTATGAGGCAACAACTGAGTCATATGCCTTTGATTAAACAATTAAAGTTGAATGAACCGCAACACTTCAAAAACTACCTGCGGATGGATAAAAGCGACTTTGAATTTATTTTAGGTAAGTAACTAGCAAACGCTATTCGTAACCCTAGCTGATATTCTAACGCAACATTTGTTGTTTATTACTTAAGGGCACATGGTACTTATGTTTTACGTAATTAACGGCGGCAGAGTATCCCACCTACAGAAAGATTATTTGCTACCCTGCTTTTCTTTAGCAGCTTTTACTTTCCCCATTATTATTGACCAATAAGGAAGTTAAATTTAATAAAATCTTGACTTTAAAGAATCAATTATGTCCCGAATACTATCTGGTATACAAGTCACTCCACTACTGCAAAATCCGAGCGTTAAGGGGTTCTGCCGTCCCTTCCCGACGGACCTGTGATTCACAGATTTCTTCGAAGACATCTGCCCGTTAGTTGAGGAAAGCTCGTATCCAGCCCCGCTAGATCCGATCCGTCACTGATTGCGCCATCTCTGTTCTCCACTAACGCGTGGATTTCACGACCGAAAATCCCTGGAAACATCACTTGCAGTCCGTGCCCTTAAGATCGTGCCCTCTTGCTCCCCCACTAACGCACAGATTTAGAGACGGATTTACTCAGAGATATTGAGATCCGACGGAGAAATCCGTCCGTGTATGGCTGGCTTATGTCTCAAATGCTCCGATGAGGAAACGCTTCCACCGTAACCAGTACATATATGATATTAGACTTATCACGGTCAACGATTTAAGCCTCTCGAGGAAAACCTTCTAAGTCGACCTGTTCTCACCGCTCGTCATACCTGTCGCAGGAAGGTCTTAATTTCATATTTTTGTTCAAAGTTTATTTTATTTTTTCAATACCAGTTTTAGCTATATTAATAGCCAAAACTTCCTGTAGCTATATTAAGAGCAAAAACCTCCTGTAATCGATTTTTTTTTTCCAATAAACAGTTATTTACAGTTAGTTACATTCATTTATTTATTAAATACCAGTTTTATACTGGTTATTTTTTTAAAATGATTATACGCGATTTGCGGCGAAACGGTGCCCCAGCTAAAAAAAATTTGCCGGTATAAAATCAATACAAAATTAGATTTTCTATTGAAATCCGTCGTAAAAAAATACCTTATCCCATTAGGAATTCCAACGCTAAGGTCGCTGGAGAAGAAATGGAGAAGATTGGAGAGTAGACTATAACATGAAAAGAAACTTTATTTGACACAGTTAAGTCCCTGAGAGTTTCGTTTCAAAATTTCAAAAACTGTGGAGAAAAAAAGGGGGTGGCCAACGAATATCGAACACCCTGCATATGTGTATGTGTATATATATATATATATATATATATATATATATATATATATATATATATATATATATATATATATATACACAGTGGATACAATAGACTAGAGTTTGCTGAAGACGAAGGACACAGAGAAGGATAAGGAAGGACGAAGTGGAGGACCATTAGAGGATGCACTAATGAGGTCATTTGTCGGCTCGTTATGCCGGCCCTGCCTCACGTCTTAATTGTCCCCGGCTCTCTGTCCGCTAATTGGCAAACTTGTAAAGGCCCTTTTGTCTTCCCTCTTCGTCCTATTGGCGGTCCTATATCTTCATCCCAAGGATTTATTTTATCTTCAACCGATCTTCGACTTCTTACATCGGAAGGAGGGTAGATTGTGTACATCATTTGTGTCATGTAACGTTTGTGGGAGATTATTGTCTAGAGGTAAGCTCGCAAGATAGAGACGAAAAATATTAATACTTAATCTAAGCACAGAAAGGTGTCCGACAATACACTAATTCTTATTATCATGATTATAGTATTTTATACCACAGTTAAACTAGTTTCAAATATTAAACATTCATCATGAGCTCTAAAACATAAAAAAATTTCAAAACATGAAAACATTGTAACTTAGATTATATATAATAAATATTATAAAAATGTAAGGCAAGAAATCAAATATATTGGTACTCACCTTAGGAGGCGAACGGACTTCTGAAATATATCAGGAAGAGTGGAAAGGGCCAAGTAGAGAGGGGCCTTACATGAATAGGAAGCGTAGGAATAGGGTTTTCCTATGACTGCTTGGTTTTTTTTTTGTTCCGTTTAGAAACAAATTTAAAATGGTACTATCGGAAATACTTATCTGGCCATTTAAACAAAAATCTGGATTGGTTTTATTTATTTATTTCTGATGATTCATAAATATTTAAGTTGGGGTTATTTTCCTCTTGAAGTATCCATTCCTGAGTCTTTATTAAGTTTATAGTTATTTTAATTTAACTGGATAGCAAGGTATGAATTCTGGGTCTTAATATAGAATGTTTTCAGTTAACATAACACTAAGATTGTTTTTTATTTGAGTGGCCAAGCTGGAAAATGCACTCAGTGGAGGAATACCCAAAGGATGTTATCCTTTATAAGCAGAGATGCATCATGTTTTAATATTTATTTATATTTACAACAAGTGTATATAATCCAGTAAATGTATACATATATGTGTGGGAATATGATTACAACATGTCGATAACTTGTAAGGAAACTACTCACAAGTAGCAATTCAATGAAAGTTCAACATTAGAAGGTCCCTAAACCATCTTCTTTTCAGACACAGGGTTATGAGGAATAAAGTGAGAAGGATACGTAACTGTTTTGGGCCAATTCAGCATAAGCGGCATTGACATCACTATATATAAGTTAATTTGTGACATAATATTGTTACAAAATTGACTTTTTAGTTATTAGGTAGTTTAGTTTTGTGACATTATTCATGTTTCTTCTTGAAAATGTCTTCGGCAGCAAATTGTAGATCCGTGCGCCACATTGAAATCCTTGACTTCAAGTTTGAAAAAGTTCCTAGCTTCGTCTACCTTGGCTCTATAGTCAATAATGAATATAAGATCAGCAGGGAAATTGATATGAGAATTGTGGCAGGAAACCGAGCCTAATATGCGCATTATAAGTTATTGAAGTCTAAACTATTATACAGACAAACTTAAAGTAAGTCATTAATAAGACCTGTAGTTACATATGGAGTCAAAACTTGGTGTTTAGTCCAAAATGACGTCCAGAATATGGCCTTACTTTTTTTTTTAAAAAAAGTAGGGCAATGAAGATATAGATAACATGTTAAAAAAGGGAATGTATTGTTCATTAAAATAAAGAGATTAAGGTAGGCTGGCTATGCCAAAAGAATGTTCCTGTTGAATGACAGCAGATAGAATGCCAAAGAAACTGCTAGATGATTGGAAAGAGAAAATAGGGAGCAGATAAGAGGATGAAGTAACAAAATATGGCACAAAATTAGGAATAAGAAATTGGAGAATGGAAGCGGAGGATAGAGATAGACGGAGAAGAAAAATCCAGCAGGTCAAGGGTCACCCAAACATGTAGCGCCGAGTGAATATTCATATTTTTTTTCATCAAGTATGCTCCATGTTAAAATATAATTAGTTAGCGATAGCCAAAGTTAGGTTGTAATTTTATTTACTCTAGGCTGAATATAAAACCCCGTCGCAAAAGTTGATTTCGTAACAATATGGAACATCGAGGATTTTACAAAGGTTTTTATTTTTGAAAGGACTGGATTGTTTAGTTGAGCAAAACTATTAATCATCTGAGATTTATTTCCCTTTACAAAATCAAGGCTACTAAAACTTGGAACTCCTATGGTTTACACAAACCAAGATTTATTTTTGAATGGGAATTGAAATACTAAAAAATAGCAACCCAAAAAAAAAAAAGTTTAATTAAAATTGGAGCGAGGGCACTAACGTAAGGTTTGGAGGGACTCCATTAATTACGAGAGAAGAGCGGATTGTGGAGGACTTAGTGGGGAGAGGGGTCAGGGGGGGGGGGGGGGGGCAAGCAGGGTCCTCGGGACCGGGCTAATGAAAAAACACCACGGCCTGAATAGAACCCGCGACTCTTTGTCGCTTCTTGTCTCTTTATCTCTTGATGAACCGTTGATTAATTTTATTATGCCCACGTCACATACTGCCCTTCCACTCCATCTGATGTCCCCATTGTGTCGCAGGCCAGTGGCCAGGGGCATCGGCAAACCGCTCCATCAAGTGCTTGTATTGATTATAAATTATAAACAAAATTAAACAGAGAAATAGCAAGAAATGAAAATAATTATTATCCTAGTTTAAAATTCCATCAAGAAATAAAAATAATAATGCATACAGAAACGATACTATTTTAAACTTCATTTATCCACATAAAAGACTGAAAAGACAAGAAACTGCTCGTCGTTACAGACTACTTAAACATTCACTAGACAAACGATTAAAGCTCCCAATTAATTACAAAAGACTCATTTACATGACTGTGATTAGACCTATTTGCACGTACGCAAATGAGCTTTGGGGCTCCACTAAACCATCCAATTCATTTCGTATCCAATCCTTCAAAAAATCCTCAATGTTCCTTACTTTTTGACCGATGAACTTATCCATAAAGACGTTAATGTTCCTTATGTTGCTGATTTAGCCCGAACTAGATACCTATCGTTTCATAGTAAGCTGCAAAACCACTCCAATCCACTAGTCTCCCAGCTTGCTTCCCACTCTAATCCCGATAATCCTCCGAGGCGAATGAAAAGAAGATGTGCTAGAAACCTTTTAGTGTAGATTTTTATTGAAGTACTACTATTGAGTACTTCTTCACAAGTTATTTACATGCCATTGTATTCACTATCAACACGTTTACTTGATGTATATGTTTTTGTACAGTTGTAAATATTAATAAATGAAAAAAAAAACTTCATTTAGACACAAATAAACTTATCCATAAAGATCTGAACGTTTGATAAGTGGCTGATTTAACCCAAACCAGATACATATCCTTTCATAAAACACTCCAAAACCATTTAAACCCACTAGTCTCTCAACTTGCTTCCCAGCCTATTCCTGACAACCTCCGAGACGTCTGGAATAAAGATGGCCTCTGGATCTTCTTATAATAGAACGTTAATTGAAGTGCTACCAGTGAGTAGTTGCTTCACAAGCAATTGTCATTTTATTATTCTATGTTATTATAACATTTACTGGATGTATATTTTTTTCTGTACAGTTGTAAATATCAATATATACATATATATATATATATATATATATATATATATATATATATATATATATATATATATATATATATATATATATATATATATATATATATATACACATACATAATATATATTTATTTATTGGTACAATAAAACAAAACAACAATCTAGAAGAAGAGATCTTGTTTTTCCTTTACGACAAACTGCGGATTTGCAGAAAATAATTTGTTCAATTCAATTTTCGGAAAGACTATCTCCAACTTCCCGACGAATGTGTTAGATAATGGCCAAAATCCAAAGTATAAAACGGATATAGAGAGAGTCATTTGTAAAAAAAATAAAAAAACCGTAATAATTAATTCAATTTTAAAAATGGACAACAATGGCTGTCAAAAGGACAACTTAAAAATCATTTGATCCTGGTAGATCCCGGAATAGTGTCCTGGAAAAAAGATTAAACAGGAAAAGAGTGTACTTTTAAAATATAAAACAATTAAATTAATTTTTAAAAAGACAAAATTTAATTATTCGGAAGAGTGACAAAGGATGTCCTCTTGCCGTCAAAAATCGTCAGATCCTGACAGATCTGAAACCAGTATCCTTGAGTGTGTTTGGACCTACACATCCAAAAAGAAGATGGAATGAAATGAAAAAATAAAGTTTATTCTGGGACTAATTGTTGTTGAGTAATATGTTTTAAGAATAAGATGTGTTTGAATTTAAGAAACATAACTGTATTTGATAAGGGTAAATTTATTTGGCATGAAAAATAAAAACGAAAGTCGTTAAAAAAAATAAATATATATTTTTTTTAGTATAAGTTCGCTGTTATCTATTTTATTTTATATTACTGCTGCTATAATGTATGTTCTATTCTATCTAGAAATTCGTCTTCTATTTACAAATAAATAATGAAATAATAAATAATATATTATATTAATGAATTAAATTGCTATGTTTCGGAAGGAATTATTAAAATTTACTGATGGTGGGTTTTGTAAAAGTAATTTGGCTCTTAGACTGTTCAATAAGTACATTATTTATTATATAAAAAAAAAAAGTACAATATAATCCAGTGCAGGTTTTTCAGTAACAGAGTTCGTAACAAGTAGGTGATACAATTGTTACAAATCTTGTTTGCTTGCAATCATTAGGCAAAAAAAAAAAAAAATCATATGGAACTCGAGGCCTTGCCAGAGAACTTGATACAATAAGTTGTGTATTAAATGTAGATACCTAACTAAAGAATATTGTAGTAATTAAATTGAGTACGCAGTAAAATACAATGAGGATAATATTTTGGGCGCCTACTTTGTATTATAATAGTAAATTCGGGTCCAAATGAAATATAGTACTTTCTATAAAATATTTTCAAAGTCCTTATTTTTATATATTTTTAATATCCTAAGTAATTGATATAATTAGTAAAAGGTATAAAGTGCTGCCTTATCTACCTTTTAGGATAAAGAGGAGATAAAGTAGAAGATGCCTGGACAAAGATATCGATAGAAGACTGTTGCCGGCGGAGGTAGGTAGAGGTGCTATTAGCATATCAGCTGCTGACTTGGTAATCCCATCGCCTCTTACGCTAACAAATATTGACCAAACCTTGTTCTTATCTAATCTCACCGAACACATCGTCAATTATATATAATTTTATACACATTTTTATTAAAATTTTAATAGTTATATTTTAAATATAATAGTGCTAATTTTTTCTATTAAATAAAGTAAGTTCATTACTAAAATTTAAAAAAAGTAATAGTTTGAAACATGTTATAGTTTGATACTATTAATGACGGTTTGTTTCTAAAGGTTGTCTAATGTCTTTTTCGGCACTTTGATTGGAAACATTTACTGATACATAATATAATTAAATAAAGCCAGAAAGTTTGGTCTCCAGGTATCTTTCAATTCATGACCAACATCAAAGATTCACCGATAGTACTGAAAACAGAGTTCGGAAAAATCAACAAAGTAACTAAATTTAAATATCTAGGTGAAATAATTCTTGTAAATGGAATAGACAAAGAAGCAAACAATTCAAGAATGAGACAACTAAAATTAACTTACCAATTGACTATAGATATTTATAAGAGAAGCCTTTTAATAAAAACTAAAATTAAGCATTACAATGCAGTAATCAAACCAAACAGTCTCTATGCTACAGAATGTATGTTCACCATGAAAATAGGAGAAATAGAAGAAATGAAAATTTGGGGTCCATTGAAAACAGACAAGGGAAAATTTAAAAACAGGAAAAACAAGGACCTGTACAAAGAGAATGGAAGGATGTCAGATTCAATGAGGAAAAGGAAAATCAAATTCCTTGGCGACATAATGAGGATGAATAACAACAGGCTTACGGAAAATATTTTCAATAATGTTCATAAGAGTAAGAATGGTAACGAATGGATTCAGGAAATTAAGAGGGACATGGCAGAGATTGGTAGAACAGATAATACAAGACAGAACAGCTTTCGGAAGAATGATACTAAACTATAAGCTTTCCAGAAGAAGGAAAAGAGAGAAAGAATTAGCATCGGGACAGAAGAGAGGAGGAGACAGGAAAGTGAACGGATGAATATCTATTGGAAATCAAAGAAAGAAGTGCGGGAACTATTGCATATGGCTTTTTCAAACGGTTCTAGGCGGCCAAAATCAAAAGGGAAAAAATGAAATAAAAAGAAAAAAAATAGAAGACTCGATTGATAAAGACGATTCCCGAGTGTATTGTCTTTCATAAAATTTAAATTAGGCGCAGCGATAGGTCAGTGGGTACCAGATAATTATTAATTCTGGCTGAAGCAGATAATTATTAATTCCGCAACAACAGCTGGTGGTCGATCCTGGCACCAGGATACCCTCCTGAGGCACACACTGCCTCTATGAATTCCGTTTCCTTAAAAAATCTTTTGTCCAAAAGAGAACGTAATTTAAACCATAATAGAAGGCTTTGAAATGTGCCTCCTAAATAATAAAAATCTGTGATGTTTATAAAAAATAAAACATAATCATAATACTATTTATTAAAACTGAGGTGGGTTTTTTTTTTTATGAAAGTATTAAAACTGTAAATAAGAAAACGCTTAAGAAAATTAACCAATATCCTTGAATTCTTTCCCTATCAGCTTAGTGTTCTTTTGTTTTTCTATTTTTTTTCTCGTTTTCTCTTTTCAATTCACTTACCTCGGGACACATCTGGAGAAAGGAACTAAAAGTGCACTGACCCTGAGGGGTACAAAATAAACAAGTGGAATTCAGTTGTTACAGCTGCACAAGGCTAAAGTGAAATTTTATTATATAAAAAAAAAATAAACAATAACAATTTTTGTTGTTAATAATGTTTAAATTTTTAAGGTAACTAAAATATTAGAACGAAAAAAAAATGTTACCTTAATGAAATCTAGAATTTCTGTTATGATCGTATAACATTTTAAAAAACATTATCACCAAACATTTCAATCTAAATTATTTTTATTATTATAAATAGTTAAAATATTTTCCTATGAGTTATAAATAAATCAGGCGATTTTGTTGTGATTATATATTTTTTTAAAAAATAATCCTGTTTGGCATTATTTGAAAATCCAAAAAAGTTTCAACTTTTATTTAAGATAGAATTTTTTTTTTATCAAATGTTCTGCAGTTTGTTTTACACGATACTGTAAATCGTGATGAATTTATCATTTATGTGCTAAAATATATATCTAATATATCTGAATGAAATATATTACAATCCAAAGTAACATATACACAATAACAATAATGTTTTTAAAACATAATTTAAGTTATTTAATAATATTTACAACTGTATACATCAAGTTAATGAGAGGAAATACAGTGACATGCCAATGACTTGTAAAGGAACGATCTACTAGTACAACTTCAACAGAGGATGTTGGAAATTTATCGTAACCCCAGAGATGAAAGTCCAAATAGATGTTTTTAAACAATATCATATATTTTTCAATATCACAATAGGAATTACAAATGGGACATTTTATTTAAAATTTAAATTAGTTCAATTACGACCTCCTGTCCTACAGTATCCTTTAATGATATTCCACTAATCCCTGTTGAACAGATCCGCTGCCTAGGACTCCACTTGGACAAAAATGTTAGTTGGAATCTACATACAAGACTAAAAGCACAAGAAACCGCTCGTCCTTTCAGACTACTTCAACATTTACCAGATAAACGTCAAAAGACTATTTAACTGCTTTATTTTCGGGATCCCGAGGAGCGCCCACATTTCGCAGTTTTATGCGGAGTTAAAGTGGCTTATTCCTTCGTAACGTCGCCAGTATTTCCTGGCATCCTTACTGTTACAAACCGTTCAATCCCATCATCCACCTTACATTTCCGAACTCCTTCAACTCAAATCTTCAATTCTTACCCGCCAAACCCGATCCCGTCAATCAGATTTGCATACTCCTGCTCATTGCTCAGCCACTTTCGACAGATCTTTCGTAATGCGATCCACTTCTCTCTAGAACTCCATCCCTCTCAACATTCGTCATTCAATTAACCTTTCTACTTTCAAATACCACTTCTTTAACCACCTACTATCCACCCAGATCCTGTCCTCCAAAAACTGTCAATAGCCACTTTTTAGTTATTATAATCTATAAACTATAATTATAAACAGTTTATATTTAAGAAATCTTTTTCTTTTTGTAAAAAATTATTATAAATTTCCGGTTTCTTTTTATTAATATCCTCTTTCTGCTCTTTTTTTTTTTTTTTATTATTATTATCTGTTACTTTGTTATGTAAATATTATTTTATTTTAAGGCTCTGAAGGCCCTTGATTGTACATTATTTTTTATTCTTAAGGGACTTAAGGTCCCAGAATAAATAAAGAACTTTATTATTATTATTATTATAAACGCTAAAAAATCCCAATTAATTACAAAAGACTTATTTATATGACTGAGGTTAGATCTATTTCGAAGTACGAAGTTAAGATTTGGGGCTCCACTAAACCATCCAATTCATCTCGTATCCAATCTTTAGAATACAAAATTCCTCAAAAAATCCTCAATCCTTACTTTGTCACCAATAAACTTATTCATAAAGATCTTAAAGCTCCATTGTTGCAGATTTAGCCCGAACTAGATACCAATCCTTTCATAGTAAGCTCCATAACCACTCCAATCGACTAGTTTCTCAACTTGCTTCCCGCTCTATTCCCTATAATCCTCCGAGGAGTCTGAAAACAAGATGGCCTAGAGATTTTCTAGTGCATACTTTTTATTAGAGTGCTACTGATCAGTAGTTGTAAATATTATTTGTACAGTTATAAATTTCAATAAATTAGTTTATTAAAGAAAAGAATTATTTCTATTTAATTTTAATAAATCACCAATCTAAAAAAATCTGAATCTTATCCATAATGATCTAAAGGTCCTATATGGATTTGGCTCTAACCAGGTTTAATTCTTCCATAGTAAACTACATTCATACTAAAATCCACTAGTCTCCCAACTTGCTTCATACTCTATTCCTGATGATCCTCTGAAACGAATAAAAAGATGGCCAAAAGACCTTCTAATATCTTCTAATATCTATCTTTTCTTGAAGTGGTTCTAGTGAGTATTTCTTCACAAGTTAATTACATGTCATTGTAATCATTTTCCTCACATTAACTTGTGTATATTCTATACAGTCGTAAAAATCAATAAATAGTTTTATTTATTTATTTTTTTATGAAAAACCAATTTAATCACCATAATGTAGAACTGATTAATCTTATCTTTAAGGCTTAACCAAAATAATTAAAAATCGATTCGTGCCGCCATTACGGTAATGATATATAGATGAATATAATTTTCTCTCTCTAAGCTCTCCTTTAATCAAGACGTACTATAATGACTAGAGAAGAAATGGCAAAGGGCAAAAGTATAAAGAAATTACTTGATTAAAGTGGAGCTCCGGTAATCTGAAGGAGAGTGCAAGATCGGATGAGAATAATTAAACATAATTAAAAGAAAGGAAGATAAGAAAAAAAATACGAGAATAAAAGGCGGCATAAAGTAAATAAGGGAAGAGTTTTTGAGGAGTGACATTAAATTCATTAAAAGTTGATGACAGTTTTCCAGTGAATTGAGTTAAAAGTAGGGAGTTATAAACAGGTCCCTGTAACAGATCTCCCAACTTCTAACTCAATACGGCCACCTCTGCTCTATCGGCATCATTCTTTTAGACCTAACATTATATATATATATATATATATATATATATATATATATATATATATATATATATATATATATATATATATTCTTCTTTCATTTTTTTCTTGAAATGTATATAACGCACTTTAATATCAAAATATGAAGGGTGATAGGCTAGAAGGGGGAATGTCCAGGAACAGTAGTAAGGGATAATGTATGGTTAATAAATAGCAAATGAAAATTACAAAGAGTATATTCTTTCTCATTCGGAACGGATTTTTAAACTTCAGATCATGCCAAAATTATCTTTCTATCCTCCATGAGACCACCTTAAGTGATAGTACATGTGGCAAGCTAATAACTGGCGATGAAATCTCACAAGGGGACGTTTGGAGTTCTAACTCACAGATTTGAATGCCGATTTGTGTGTGGGTAGTAGGGACCTATAATAGTGCAAAACTAGAGTTATAGCCACTAATGAGCATTAAGAGCTGAGAAAAAAAAAAAAAATGAAAATCACGTTTTATTTTTTTACTTAGCTCTCAGTCAAGATAGAGAAATGATTATTTCACGTTTAATTGCAGAAATATATGCTATTTGATATAAAAATACTTCCGTTATGCTCAAGACACCACCCGGCTTTAGGGTGCTCAAAAACTCTAAATAAATGACAAAATTCAAAGGAAATCCGCTATAAATCAGTGGAAGCTTTTTATTTCATGAACAACTGACCTCAAATATCGATTTAACGCACCATAAAACCCCTATATGTGAAATTTTATCAAAATAAAAAAATATTGATTTTTTACCCCTTTCAGGGGAGGCTAAAATTTTGAAGCTGAGATATCAGCTACAACTTCTAACGGCTATAACAACTGCTGCGTTAAACCGATTACAATAGTAATAGCATCACTAGAATTGGCAAACATTCTGCTTTTTATCCATGTATATAACATTGGGATTACTCCAGATTTTAGTGGACAAAAACGGATGTGAATGAAAAAATCCGAGGTCAGCTATAACTTGAGATATCTCAATAAGGAGAAACCCTGCAACCTCCAGATGTGGACTAAACTATGCAGCTTTACGGCTTTTAGATGACTTAAAAATTTGGTTTTAATCGGTGGCGAAATATGAGAGATAGCACACATTATTTACATTTTTTCAGAAATTGACAGCATCATGCCAAAATCATACTGAATTTTAGAGGTAAAAAAAAATTATTTTTGATTTCGACAAAATTTAAGTTCTACGTTTTTTTTGAGATGAGGAATTTGAAAATAATATCAGTTTTTAGTTTAAAAATTTTCCTCGGCTCCTAATGCCCATTGGCGGCTATAACTCTAGTTTTGCACTATTACAGGTCTCTACTACCCACACACAAATCGGCATTCAGATCTGTGAGTTACAACTACAAACGTGCCCTTGTCAGTTTCGATTTTTTTGAACATTTCTCCTTCTAGCATAACACACTTCATATGTAATTTATTGTAAATATCTACAACATATTCTAACCTTTTATTATAAAATTACAAAAGAATTCTACATTTGTATTACACAAACCTATAATGTTGGCAAAACATTTTTAAAACTTTGTTAAACTGAAAAAAATAAAATAAACGCCATGTAGTAATATACAATAAAAAGTAGTGTAGGTCATGGCTGATTTTAACTTTAAAACTTTTAGTGTTCAGTTAAATTTTATGGAGATCAATCAAGTTATTATAGTTAAAATTAAAGCTATTGTTATTATTATACTATTGTTTTCAAAACTGTCATTTGACATAGCTTTTTTTTATTCCACATATAACATTTTATCTATATAATTAACTATTGCTCCTAATAAAGTTTGTAAAGTTTAGTAGTCTTTCTTTTTTTTAATATAGGCCTAATATTTTTAATTGATTTATATATTTTAATTATATAGTTTTATTTGTTCGAACTAATATTAAAATCAGCCACATTGAAGGGCTATAAGTAATAATGCTATAAAGTAAATATTTAGAAACAAATGAAATTAAATTTAAAAAAAAATAAAATCAAATGAAATCAAATATTAGCGAGACAGTATGACCTATCTAAGGAATTTAGAAACCTACTGGAATTTTCCTGTCACAGTACCGTCATCCGATTTTGCCATATGCTTGACAACACACCAAATAATGTCGCTAGTTGTATTGAATTAATATACAACTATGATGGTAATTCTTTCAGGATAACTAGATATATTAATTATATTAGCCAAATAGTGTCAAATGATCACCTCAATAACTTATAATAAAATTTTCATTTTATTTCATTGTGTATTACCCAGGAAATAAAAAAAGTTTAGTTTTCTTCTTCCACCCTTAAGGATATTAAAATAATCTCATAGTTTCAAAAATAAAATTATATATATTTTTTATTTAAATTAGTTTTTTTTCTTTACTTAAATATTTGCATATAATTAGATCTTAAATAGTTATATTTTATAAACTTCTTCTTTTATTTCTTTTTTTCTTTTTTTGTGAAAAATTTTCTGGCTAATTAATATTATTATATTTCGAGAAAAGGGCGAGGAGTGGAGGTGTTTTATATTCAGGGGAGCCTCTGCCAACCTCAAGAGTTATAGAGCCATAAAATACATTATATAACCTTGGCTAGGAGTGGGGGGGGGGGGGGCGATTTTTGAATTTGAATATATTTAAAATAAATAAAAAATAAAATTTCTATGAGATGAAAAAGTATAATATAAAACTAGATTATTACGAAAAGCATAAAGTAATGTATGTTTTTCCACAAACAATAGGAAACAGATTTCTTTTGTTTTCTTTTTTTTTCTGAGTTTCTTTTGTTAGATTTAATGTATGTAGGTACAATTATATGAACATTTCTTGATGCCGTGTTTCATATATATTTTTTTAGTTTTATTTTATATATATATATATATATATATATATATATATATATATATATATATATATATATATAAACTTAGGTATATATTTTATGGAGCGGAACAGCTCAATAATCAAGGCACAGAACTCAGGGATTCCTACTAAAGGGAGACCATTAAATTTCTGTTTCTTCATCAGTAGATCAACTTTGGGATCTGGAGACCCTCTTAGGGCGCACCTTGGCAGTATAAAGTAGGAACCCTCCATTCGGGAAATGACCTGGTGGTTAGGCATGATTGCTGACCGCATCACCTCCTTATACAACCATTGGTCAATAAACAATACTTCCTTAGCGATTACTGAATCCCAAGACCCTTTCTGGGTTGAGTAGATTTTTTTTTTCGTTTATTTATTTTTTTAAATTTTACAGGAAAAAAAATTACAAAATACTAATTTCGGAACAGTCGAAAAAATTGTTCAAACCTTAAACCTTCATCAAAATCGTGTTATTGGAGTGATGAATTTTCAATCCCAGTGCATGCTTGCACAATCAGAAAATTTCTATTTTCTGTTTGACTTAACGGATTTTGTTTTGAAAACTAACAAAAACTAATTATTCGGTAATTTTGTGTTTTTTTTGTCGAGTTTTATGACTCTTTTATTAATTACATAATATAAATATGAAAAATGTTACATTTCATAGATATTATTTACGTAACAAAGTGCTGCTGTTTTGAAATTTAAGTATGTTTTTAGAAATGTAAGCGTAATGTTTTTGGATATGGCCTATTGAGCACGCTGCAAATTAACACTAATTAGTCTAAACATACAAAACTAGTTTTCTTATTAAAAAAATTCTAATAGAAATTGCAATTGATTCATCAATCCTAATTGTGTTGATCCTTCTATACCATCATACGTACCTCAAGTGACAATATAAAGAACTCACGTTACAGAATTCACTGAAAGCAGGGATTGTATACATAACCTAAATAGTTTGTAAACAAAATATGCCATAAAGGCCGATTAAGATTGATTTTTTGTCGGGATTTAGTGGTTTTTGATCTATTGTCTTTAAGCCATAGGTAAAGGTTTTTTTAAACTTACATTTATAAACTATAAAAAATTATTTAAAAAAAAAAAAATTAACTTGGGGTTTTGGTTATGAACGACTCATTTAATGTATTTTACTTTTATCGGGTTTCTTCATTACTTTTATTTGTTGATGTGGAAAAAAAAATAGATTTTATTTTTTTAATTACTTCTATATCTATTCAACTAAATTCCATTGAGAAAAACTTCCTAAAAAATTACCTTAAGAAGAAAATACGCAATCTACCCTCGTGTCAAGGTTAAAGTATTTAGATCAACGGACATCGATTATATAATGTCCTAAATGTAACAATTACCTCGACTGTCACAATATTGTTTGCCAATGTGATTACATAAACGCAGCACTTGTCCTCGATAGAATAAAAATAAGATTTCTTAACTGTTAAGACGAAATTTTAAAACCCGTATAAATGTATAATATGAAAGTAAAGATAAATAAATAAGATTTTCTTTAATTATAATATTTAAAAAAAATATATATGTTTGAAAGATGGACCTATAGATACTAATATATACCTAGTACAATACTAATGGCGCATCTCTTGGTATCAAAAGCCAATGGAGACCTTAGTCGCAGAGAGGTCACACACGATTAGAGAACATGATCATAAAAAATATTTCAATGTCATAGACTATAACTAGACATTTATTGACACCTTACCTTAAAAATTAGAAAAAGTAAAAAAAAAAAAAAAAAAAGTAAAGAAGGTAAATCTTATAATTCCTTTTAAATCCTACAACTCAACTGAGTAAAAGTACTTTCAATTCTATCCGTAATATACATGACTGTGATTAGACCTATCTGGACGTACGGAGTTGAGCTTTGGGGCTCCACTGAACCATCCAATTTATCTCGTATCCTATCCTTACAATCCAAAATCCTTAGAAAAATCCTAAAAGCTCGTTATTTCGTCACAAACAAACTTATCCACAAAGATCTTAATATACCTAACGTTTCTGACCCAGTTCAAACCAGACATCAATCATTTCATAGAAAACTCCAAAATCATTCAAACCAGTAGTATCATAACTTGCATCTCGTCCCATTCCAGATAAACCTCCGAGGCGTCTGAAAAGAAGATGGCCTCGAGACCTTCTAATATAGTACTTCATTATATTGAACCATTATGCAACCAATGGGTAGTTGCTTTAAAAACAAGTGACGTGTCATTTTTATCATTATCATCGTATTTACTTGATGTATAATATATTTGCATATATAGTTGTAAATTTCAATTAAACAAAAAAATTAAAAAAAATCTGTCAGTATTTTAAAAGATACCCATAGGGTGTCAATAACTGATTTTACATTTTTTGCAGTCACTATCTTGTAAAATACATTCTAACAATAATGCTTGGTGTGAACTTTCTTGCTTAGCTTAAAGTATAGTAATTGAGAAAAAATCATTGCAAATTTCAACTTCATTGGACTTCTCTTTCTATACGTTTAGTATGAATATTTCTGTATATTTCCTTAAGAGTGTCAATAACTCTCTGGTTTACCCTAATTATGCTCAGTATAAACTTCACATAGGTGATTCTTATTAAATTATTAGTCATATATAGTGCTATCAATCTTACGAGACATAAACAATACTTCGGAAAACATATGCATGTTATTGCAGGAGTAGAGGGGAGGGGATAGTGACCGAAATATTCTATTATTAGTATTGATCAGCTAAAATACCAGAATGCCATTCCAGATTTAGCTTTTCACCTCTAATTCTATAAGCGCCAATCCAATGCTAAAACATCAGAGGTATCATTTTCAACTAAAATATTTATTAGGAAAAAATAATTTTTCAAATCTCACTACAATTCTAAACTTACTACAGTTACAGAGGTCCTGATACTTCGTATGCAATTAGAGATAGAAAATTAAAATTGTACTTATGTATAACTGTTTGTATAGCATAATATTGTATAGGTTACGTCTTACAAGTCGTATATGCATTATTTAATAATAGTCCAATCAATAAACTTGTTACAGAGTGCCTGAAATATGCGATTATTTTTTACCTCAGACCTTACTTTGTTAGGAGTAGTTAGAAGATAAACATACTGTAAGTCCCCGCTCTGGGGGGTGAGCTAACGGTGGGAGGGGGAGAAAGTCCCATTTTTGGGTTTTTCGAATATATCTCGAAAACGGTGGGCTCTAGAAAAATATATTACAAATAAACATTAATGCTAATTAAATTTCCTGTAAAATTGTACATACATATTTGTCGAATTTTCAACGGTTTTCTAGATAAACGTCATTAAAACTCGATAATTTAAAAAAAAAAAAAAAAAAAAAAAAAAAAATCATGGTTACCTTACTTTTTGTCAAACATGAGCTTCAAATGCCAGAAACATAAATATGAAATTAAAGTAAATTTAATACTCTACAACTTTGATTCTGACATTTTATTTCTAAAAAACGATTGTGGAAAGCACAAGAAGCAAATGTTTGTCAAAAAGTGAGATAAAAATTATTTGCTAGCGAAAATTATCGATTTCAATAATTTATATCTAGAAAACCGTTGAAAGTTCAACAAATATGTATATTACAATTTTATAGGAAATTTTTTTAGCTTTAATTTTAATCGGAAATATATTTTTTCAGAGTCCCACCGTTTTCGAGATATAATAAAAAAAAAACCCACACAAATGGGACCTTCTCCCCTCCCCCCGCCGTAAGCTTACCTCCCTTATACATACATACATACATACTTATAGTATGTTTACCTTCAAACTACTTCTAACGAAGCTGTGAAGTCAAAAATTATCGTATATGTCATGCACTCTACATCCCTCATTTCAGCACTTGTTGACTGGACTATAATATAAGTTCATTTAGTGATAAATAATGCGCCAAAGGTGACTAGAAATTCCATTTTCTAATAAATACCATTATACTATATTTAAAACCATATCTCTATTTTATCTTCTTAATCATATTCTTATCCCTTCATAGGGTGGAAGGAACCTTTTACCTAAAACGAAAATTGAAAGTTTTGAAGCGAAGAGGTGAGACGGCTGTCAGTGGCATTCAACGAGTTCTATTGTCAACCCTCAGCCTCGTAAAGTGGGTAAATATTTGCGTTGCGGCTTCGGTCCCGTCTAATAATCTAATGGCTTTTAACAATAGCCCTGTCTGGAAAATTTCGTTTCTTCATGCAACTGTAAAGAAAAAAATTAAAATTGATTGGTCTTCAGGGCACAATTATTTCTAACTGTTTTATTTATAACTTGGATTCCCCTCGGGGCTACATCACTCATAAGTAAAGAACTTAGATAATTTTAACAAATAAATAAAGATTTATTTATTTGTGAATAAAAATCTAGTAGAAAGCATGCAAAAAGAAGAAAATAAATTCATATGACATCTGAATAAATTACATTTTTCTAACGATATTATGAGTAAGTCCGAAGATTTTAATTTTAATAACAAAAGAAACTTCAATTGGATATTTTTATCCTTTGATTTGAAATGATAGAAGATATCATTTCAAAAATAGGATATTTTTATCCTTTGATTTGAAATGATAGAAGATTAGGAATAATTAGGATTCTAAGAATAAATGCGATTTCTTCAGTCTTTGTTCCAGTAAGAATTATAGGCTCAATGATATCGTCCCTACAATTGCAAAGTATTGAATGTCAAAATATGCGGGATTTGCTTTCGATTTTTAGCTATTCGTTACATTGATTTGGCATAATTATATAGTTTATATAACCGACCCTTTGACAGGGTTATTCCTGCCCTTTATAAAGTGAATTCAGATTTGAGAACTCCCTAAAACGATTATCAGTCCTAAAGCAAATGGTAAAGTAAATAAAAAAAATGTATTTTTTAACATTCGATACTTGCATAGCTATAATTTTTGACCTTGTATCATTGCACAGAGTAGTATAAGTAAGTAGGTAGTATAAGGTCACATAAAAATATAATTAGACGTCCAATTTTTAATTTAAATGAGTTTGTAATCCAGATGGACAGAGAGTGTTTACAATATTATTAGGGATATATTAGTAGATTTTCGAATTCCACAAGTCGCACCACATATTTATCTCTTCTTAATTAATTAACAATCTAATTAAAATAAGTAAGATATGTTATAAATATAAATCTCTAGTTAAAATATTACCATTGCGACCTTTCGTGCAAAATAACGTTCGCCACCTATCAGTCGATTTTCAAACCACTGGAATCCAAATTTTACGTTTTCAAAAAAAGTTTCGTAAATAATCAAGATTAATTTTGTCAATCAACAATGATCTTGATTAATATTTGTCAATTATGAATGATCATGATTAATCTACGTCAATGATGAAGAATCGTGATTAACCTTTGTCAATCATGAATAATCATCGTCAATCATGAATTTATTATTCATAAATCTTCCTTTAACTTTGAAGAGATTTAGTAAAAATGGGGTTTATATTGGTTAAGTAGTTTTCGTGGGTAGTGGTAAAAAAAACGAATAATGGCTTGTCCTTTTATATAGTATTATAGATAACCAGAATACAGTTTTACTTTTAATATTAAGTAAAACGTTTGAAATTAAAAAAAAATAGGATCATTTAAAGGTAATATTTATTATTAGAAATAAATTTATGGCCCTTTGAAGTAAAGTATTAAACAGTGTGACTGTGTTACACATAGCTATTTGATGAGCAAAGGAACCGCACCTAAATGCCACTGTCAAACGATAGTAAACATAAACCACATATTTGTGGACCGCCTTAGGTACATTGGAGTAATAGCTAAATTCGAAATTCCTGGCCCACATACTGTGTGATAGAAAGGATATCATCTAGGGATATCATTGATATTACAAAAACTGAAGATTTTAAATTTTAAAATAAAAAATTTTTATAAAGTATTATTGATGATGATAATACTTCCTGTGTGGAAAAACTGGAGATATGAGGTGAAGAACAACAAATCACCA
Source organism: Euschistus heros (assembly GCA_003667255.2). Taxonomy (NCBI): domain Eukaryota; kingdom Metazoa; phylum Arthropoda; class Insecta; order Hemiptera; family Pentatomidae; genus Euschistus; species Euschistus heros. The sequence continues at coordinate 999,682 of RCWM02000208.1, read as the reverse complement.
TAACCGACCGATAAAAAACATTCTGCCTCTATTCATTTTCTAATCGTAATAATTTCTAATAAAATACTTTAGAAAACTTTTTTATATTTAACTTCGGACAAGCAGAGGGTGTCAATAATTCCCTCTGTCGCCGTTCCTTATTTTTTGTTTAATACAATAACACATGTCAAAATAAAATTGAATATTTTTTTTTTTACTAAAAAGCTTTATTGTTTTCCTTCAGTAACAGTCTGAGCTATTTAAAATTTTAAAAAAGTGAAATAAGTTTTAATGATGTGGCTGAACCAAATTTAGTCGATTCTCGATCAGAACATCTTAGTTAAAAATAAACAGCTATTGCAAACAAAAAAATAATTGTTCAAGAAAAAAGTTAGTTAACAGTTAAAGATTAACAAAGTTGATCTAACACATAAAAAATTTGCTATAATTATGAAAAAATAATGTTTTCTCATTGATACACAATAATTACCTAATTAAAAGCCACAAAACTATACCCAACTACAGAGGTATCGATTAGTACTTCTTAGTAATTTAATTTCGATCATCTATTCTCGATAGTTATAAAATAGTTATTCTGCCACAAATGATTTAATTTTTTTTTCTCATTATTTGATATTTACAACTCTGTACAAAATAATATACATTAAGTAAATGTGTTGATAGTGAATACATTTACAAACTTGTGAAGAACTACTCACTCATAGCACTTCAATAAAATCTACCCTAAAAAGTCTCTAGGCCATCTTCTTGTCAGACGCTTCGGAGGATTATCGGAAATGGAGAGGGAAGCAAGTTGGGAGAGTAGTGGATTAGAGTGGTTATGGAACTTACTATGGAAGGATGCATATCTGGTTTGGGCTAAATCAGTAACATAAGGAACATTAAGATCTTTATGGATAAGTTTATTGGTCACAAAATAAGGAGCATTGAGGATTTTTCGAAGGATTTTGAATTGTAAGGATTGGATACGAGATAAATTGGATGGTTTAGTGGAGCCCCAAAGCGTCCAAATAGGTCTAATCACAGTCATGTAGATGAGTCTTTTGTAATTTATTGGAAGCTTTGAACGTTTGTCTAGTAAATGTTAAAGTAGTCTATAACGACGGGCAGTTTCTTGCCGTTTTAGTCTTGTATGTGGATTCCAAGTAAGACGTTTGTTCTAGTGGAGTCCTAGGTAGAGGATCTGTTCAACAGGGATTAGTGGAATATCAATAGATTTAATTGAGCTGTCCTTATAGAAGTTAGCTTAAAACTTTTTTTTTCGCCTTTTGGCTGCGGTTTTATATTTTTATTTTGTAACGTAAATCATAGCAACCTAGAGTTTAAACGTATTTCACCCTCAAAAAATATATCATTTTGACATGCTATAGTTCTGCTGGAGTTGCTCGGATCGAAAATTTTACGACAGTTTCCGACTGATATATCAGAAATGTAATGGAGAAAATTTTTTGTTACATCTTTGCCGCAAGGACGAACCGTTTAGAAGCTTCATTGGTTTGAGTCATGGAGTTATAGACAAGTGAAGGGGGCTTACCTCTCAATAGCCAGGGCAGGCAGCCATTTTGGAGTGAACCGTATTATCAGTATATTAACCTCTTATCAGTTCAAATTTTTGTTTCCTAGGCTTTATACTGCTGTTATTTTATTTTAGTGATTTACTTATTTTATTTATTACGAACCCTTTCAATTGCCCTAGCCCAATGGAATGCAACTCGCCAGTTGGGCATACTGGGCGTGGCCGGTTAGTGTTTTGGTCTCACCCCTAACGGAACAATATACGGGAAGGGCCTCTCCATAGTACTATAACTCTATGGTTTGAATAAATGAAGGCACGTTTTATCTACATTTTTTAAGTGTTTCTTTTTTGGCACACTCTAGCTCCGTTTGTGTTAGGAATATAGCTCCGAGAGCTATATTGGTTTGAATGAAAAAAGTCTTAAATTTGTCTTTATTAGGGCTTTTTTGAGAGGATCTAACCCTATTGGTGCTGTTCGGATCGCAAATTTGTCAAGTGTTCTTATCAGAAGCAGTAGATATTAAAGTAGTTGATCATATAAAAATATCTATGAACTATTGTTTTTCCAGTCAGGGAGAAATTGAGTTTTTTATATGTATGTGCAATGACAATTGCTTATTAAATATGATCATTTTAGTTTAATTTTTTAAGATAAAGGTTATTAAACAACTTTTATAAAATTTGTAAATAAATAAAAATTTGTCTTCAAAATCTTTTAGAACGGACAGTTTCCTTAGAAATTTATTAGAAAATATATTTTGTTATACAGGGTGAGTACCTATTATTATTTGAAAGAAAAAAATTTGGGTAAAACTAGATCAAAAATATAGAAAAATGGCGCAGACCTCGTTTTTCTATTCCAATTCGTTGCAGATATACGATCAATCAAAGCCTTTTTTGATACAAACCACGTTTTTTACCTTAAAAGCTGTAATTTTGTTTCAATATTTTTCAAACTTTGACCACATTTTCGGATTTAGCATTAAAGTTTTTAAAAGAGCAGAGTACGTATAACCTTGAATTTTACAAAATTGTGACCTAAAACACAGCTTAATTTTCACCTTATTCAGGGAAGTTACAATGTCTTATATTACTTCAACGCTCAACGTTTTTCTAAAAAACTATCGGCAAAACTGCAAATCTCACAAATTTAATAAGCATTCAAATGATATGTTAAAAGTAACGATTCTCTTTCAATTTCATGGAGAAATTAATTTTTAAAACCGAAAAAAACATGGTATTCTCGTTTGGCATACAAATCAGTAACTTGTGTAAATAAAACACAATAATAATCTCTTAATATAAATGTGCATTTTAAACATAATAAACTCTACATTGGAATAAAAAGCAAAGAAAAAAATTATTGCTCAATAGAAAATAAACGAAAACTGTCAGTAAAGCGACACCAGATCAGAGGATCTTATGTTATTACATTTATTTATTTATTATTAGGATTTTTTTTCTAAATTTTCAATGTAAGGTTCAAAACCCAATGATATTGAACATAGACCTTAGAGACACAGCTGAGAGCTTTGTTTCTTTCGTATAATCATTAATTGTTAATTTAATTTAATTATTAATTTAAGTAATTTTATCCTTTAATTTGGGCAACACGGTAGATTATATATAGACATACCCATGATATTTTGTTTTTCCCAGTCAGGGAGAAACTGGAATTTTTTTTTAAATACCGGAGTGACAAGAAAGGTATATTAGAAACGAGCCGCTTGATTTGGTGGAACCACTGCAACACTTTCTTGCCAAGAAAAAGAAGAACCAAACGAAATACAAAAAAAAATTCAGGTAGAAGACAAGAGGATGACCAGAAGCAGTTAAGAAAGATAAATGTGAATCAAGTTAGTTGAGGAGGAGTTTTACGACTTAGTAATTATAGCCGCTATAAAACCTCCCCCTGGGACACTCTCGGTCGTTTATATCCCGATTGGAGGGGGCGTCTCACTTCCCTCACCTCAGGATCTCTCTCAGGGAGTTCATCTCGTCAAATATTAACAAATACTTATATTAATATAGTTAATATTTCTTAAAACAATAAATTAAAAAAAAATAAAATAAAATGTTTATTGAGTAATTATTACAAAACCTTTATCTTAAAAAATTAAACATTACAGAAAAAAATATATAATATCTAAAGCAATAATAAAAAAAAATTTAATTCTTTAAATTTAAAATTTAAGACTTACTTGAATTTTCTCTAATTTATACAAAGTTCAGAATATTGGTAAAACTCACCTGAAACAAAAAGAAAAGAGGAATGTTACTATATTACACAATGTACTTTTGAAATTAATAATTTCATAAATTTTAAAGTAACGTTTACATTTAATTAGGCAGTTCAGTGTAACGAAGTCATATCATTTGTTCACCAAGTCACATCGGTATAAGAGGTAACGATATGGCTTATAAAGAAACAAAACAAGCTCTAGCCCTCCCAGGACCTGACAAAACCTTTTTAACGGCATCAGAACTCGCACGCCCACTTAGAGAGAAGGTTTCCCAAGGGTGGCAGGCATTGTGGGATCACAGCCCACCAAATAAACTCAAGTTTATTAAGAAAGAAATGAAAACATGGAGCAGATCCTGCCGTACTAATCGCAGAGAAGAAGTGATTCTAACACGATTAAGAATTGGCCATACAAGAACTACACACCTTCAGCTTATAACCAGAGAGGCTCCTCCCAAATGTGAAAATTGCAGCAATGGATTTCCAATATACCATATGTTTACCCTTACTACACCAAAAGGTTAACTGAATTTAGGAATACCTCGAGACATCTCAAAGGCACAGGGAAACGAGGAAAAAAATAATTGAAAATGTGCTAGCCCTCCTTGTGAGAGAAAAACTATATCATGAAATATAGACAAATAGTGACCATTAGGTTTTACCCTCAAACATCTCAAATAAATAAATAAACGAAAAGAATAAGCTTAGTGAATAAATTATTTAGGAACGATAATTAAAGAAAACCCAAAAATAATAACATCGAATACTTTTACAGAAATTATTGCAGGTTTATGTTTTGTTTTTTTAAATGAAATAAAATAAAAAAAAATCTTTATTCTGGAACTAACTGTTCCTTAAGAATAATGATAATGAACAATTACTTGTACAATCGTCTGGCATTTATATTATTTATAATTCAAAGCGTCAGTAATTGCGGTACATATTGTCGACAGGAAAAAAAAGAAGTTAAATATAAATCAATCGTATACGAAAAGATAAAATCATTCTAAATATTTACATATTGGTGGAAGATTGATTTTCTAAAAGTGCAAAAAGAAATTGTTTTTAAAAGAAGTTAGGGAAGCAGCATTACGAATAGGATTATGATAGACAAATCTAAGAAAACAGTTCATCAGTCCCCTCAATCTCTTCTAGAGATCACCAGACATCCCCCCATAAACCAAGCACCCTTAATAAAAACAAAGCGAAAATAAGAGAGGACACTAGAAGTTGATGGGTACTTTGGGAAAGGAATCTCAAAATCTAACTAGTTTTTTAAGTATTAGAAGGAATTTTTTGGAGATTTAGGCGATATGGTTGTTGCCGGATTGGTATTGATCGAAGGTAACTCTTAGGTTTTTAATATATTTTAGGAACAAAATAAGAAGGTTATTGAGGTAAAGCAAGGGATAGTAGGGAAGGGTGTTGAGGATGGGTTTTGAACCAATGAACATAGCTTTAGTTATCTCAGGACTTATTCTTTGCTGCCAAACGGTTGATGTTATCAATGTCCTTCCAAAGCTAACGAGACTGAGGCCTTGACTATGTCTGAAATATGGAAAGATAAATAGATTTGAAGGTCGTCAATATATAGTCTGCTACAAAATAAATCATTAGAAAATGTTACTATAAATGAAAATTCGATTCGCTCCCCTTAATACATTTCTGCCAACACTTTTTTTACTTGTTGAAAGAAATCACCATGTACTATGGTGTCTTGACTTCTAACCCAGAAAAAATCATTAAGCCGTAAAAGGCTAAAAGAGGCAAAAACTATTCTAAAAATATATTCTTTAATAATCAGGAAGGCACGGTAGCTCACTGGGTAAGGCATTTGAATACCAATGGGATAGGACCATGCTCTTGGGACCGAGTTCGAGTCCGACAGAAGGCAGAAAAAGCTTTCTGTTAATTCAACCGTGGCTCTAGCCCACCTAGGGTACCCTTATTGGGGGAAAACCTGGTGGTTGAGAGAGTATTCTGGCCAATTCTTCTCCTTTTACAACCGTTGGCCCAGAAACAGTACATTCGTAAGTATGTATTCATAGGTTGTAAGTGGTACAGGTTTTTTTTTCTTGAGCAATCACTATTGGAATCTATGACCGAATTTTTCAGTTCGTATAACTTTATACAATTATAAAAAAATATTATTTTTGGTGTCCTGAACTTAATTATAAATAAATAAAAAAAAAATCATAAACCCTTAAAGGTAAAAAAGAGGACAACGGTATTTTGTAAGTATTTTCCCATGTAATTAATTTTTGAATCTGCGAAGGAACGTTCTAGTTTCATTTAGTTCCTTTAATAATTTTTCTGGCTCCTTGGGCCCATTTCCGAACAAGTTTGAACTCGAAAACCAAATTATATTAAAATCATGAGTAAACATGCGAGTAAAGACGATCAATAATTTTTATAAGAATATTTTTTTCTTGGAATAAGAATTATGTCTATGTAGTGAAATGCTAAAGAAATAAAAAAAGAATGTCCTTCAGTGGCTAAGATGTAAATATAAATAGTATTCCCTAAGGATTTATTTAGCTAACTAAAAAATTAAAATTGGCTAAATCTGATCAATAATGAATGAAAAAAAGAGGAAACAAATATAAATGTATTCAAAATAAATAAAACAAGCTTGTATCACACATTTTCGATGATGCCATCTGTATCAAATCCTAAGAACTTCTCAACTACCCTACAGTTGTAGGAAAAGTGAGTACCGGACCCTTCAATTATCGGGTGGTGTTGGGTGACCAGGAAGAGCCCCGGGCGATGCCCACTGCTCCCAACTTGTCCATCCTCTAATGGAAGAGTATTCCATGTGTGACGGGGCAACCAGATGCCGGGACAGCGATGTATCACCACAGATATCTGACAGAGCTGGGTATCTACTCGCCTGTCAGATGACAATGGATACAGCACGGCCATTGGGTTTACAGTCAGCCACAGTTTATAGTAAGCGCAGTGTATTTAGTAAATTTATCATCTGCAGCGGTTTCGACAGCCCAGGAAAGTTATTTCATGAGTAAATAACAATGCTCTTCAATTTTCCTCCATGTCCTATTAAAAAAAAAACAAAAATTAAATATCTAGGTTATAATTTTATAATTTGAAACTAAAAATAATCAATTAAATGGAAGGAATGACAATTTAATCGACAGATTCAATTATTCGTAAAATACTAACAATTATTCTTCCAAATCTTGGAGTCGTTTTTGATGAAACCCTATCCTGGAAAAACCACGTATCCGAAATTTGCCGCAACATCCCTATCCTGAAGCGTCTTAATTTCGTTGGCCACTTTCTTCCTTTCTAAACCCGCAGGTTATTGTTACCTTTCTCATCTTCCCCAACTTCGACTACTGTTGTGCTATGTACTCGTATGAGGGTGTTTCTGGGGATCTCGAGGCCCCCACAATTAAAAGACTATTTAAATGCTATACTCGTCATATTTCCGGGATTCCGAGAATCGGATATACATCGATAAACGTGGGTACGTTTCACAGTTTCACGCGGAGGTAAAGTGGCTCTTTCCTTCCTATTCTCGCCAGTATTTTCTGGCATCCTTTCTTTTTTAAACCGACCAATCTAAACGTCCAGCTTACACTTTCGAACTCCATAAAATCAAATCTTCAGTTCTTACACGCCAAACCCGTTACCCCTGATCAAATTTGTATACTCCTGCTCATTGCTCAGCTGCTTTGGACAGATCTTTCGTAATTTGTTCCTCTTCTATATGGAACTCTGAACATTCGTCATTCAATTATCCTTTGCATTTTCAAATACCACATCTTTAACCGCCTACTATACATCCAAGGTCAAGAAAACTGTAAATAGCCACTTTTTAGTTGTATAAAATATGAACACTTTATTTTCATGAAATTTTATTATTTTTGTAAAAATTGATTTAAATTTTTTTGTTACTTTTTATTAATATCTTTTTTTTTTTTTTTTTTTTTATTATTACTCTTCTTCTCTATCTTTTAATTTAATGTTCAGTATTATGTCTAATACTATTCTAAAAGTATTACTTAGTATTAATTTTTACTTCTAAGGGACTTAAGGTCCCAGAATAAATAAAGAACTATATTATTATCATTATTAATAGATCTTTAATATAAGATAGATATTATGACAAAAAAAAAAGAAAACTCAACTTCTCCCAGACTATAATGTTTATCTATAATCAACTGCTTTAAATTCTACTGCTTCTGAAAATGGAAACTGTCAACACATTTTCGACGCAAGCAGCACCACTAGAACTAGAGGGTACGTTACCAAAAAACTCCCAATTTAAAAAAAAAATGTGTGCATAACGTAATTTTTTTATTTTAAAAAATAGCTCCTAAATAGTAGGCCCTAGTGACGAATGTAATATAACAAAAATATTCTCCATTAAATTTATGATCAAGAAAATGTAATATTTTCGAGGCGAGCAACCACAACTGAGCTTGAGCGCGTCAAAATATTTACAATTTTGTGTTTGAAAAAAACCCAAACAACAAACACACTTGTCGTTTTAACAAAGCTTAATAATTAGCCCTAACGAGCTCAGAGGTTCAACGCCTACAACACAAAACATTCCACTACATATCTCACTTCACTGAATTATGCTAAGACGTAAACTAATACCAAATAGGTCTGTTTCATATAACTTTAATAAAAGGAAGAATATGAGTTCTGTTGCTATATGACTGGGAGGGTTGGTGGCGCAGTATTTCAGAGCGAAGAGGTGGGGTGACAGCCCTAGACCTCAATGTCACGCACCTTAGTTACCCCTCTTTCCCCTCTCCCCCCGCCGGCCGTACACAATGTCTTGGAGTACCTCCTTCACAATGGTCTCGGGGGTCCCAGCTCCTCTACTGCGGATCCAGATTTAATCTTATCGCTTAGGGGGTTTAAGGTCTTGCGAGGCACTATACAGAAATTTATATGGCGCTTAAAGGATTTAAGGATTGCTTATTTATTATTAAGTATTACAGACACTTAAAATATATATCGGTGATTACCGACTGTAACTTGTGGTAAAAATTAAATACAAAGCAATTCAGAAAATACAAAGCATATTCAAAAAAAAAAAAAAAAAAAAAAAAAAAAAAAAACGATTTCATAGTAAATTATATGAGCAGATGAATTGAATTAACAAATTAGTACGTAGAGAATTTATGATTTGATTTGATTTGTCATATGGTATAGTACATACAACTTATGCAATCGAAAGCGATCCAAAATCAAAATCATAGCTTAAAGGATTTAAGGATTGCTTATTTATTATTAAGTATTACAGACACTTAAAATATATATCGGTGATTACCGACTGTAACTTGTGGTAAAAATTAAATACAAAGCACATTCAGAAAAAAAAAAAAAAAAAAAAAAAAAAAAAAAAAAAACGATTTCATAGTAAATTATATGAGCAGATGAATTGAATTAACAAATTAGTACATAGAGAATTTATGATTTGATTTGATTTGTCATATGGTATAGTACATACAACTTATGCAATCGAAAGCGATTCAAAATCAAAATCTGAATACATATATCCAACTAGTTACACTCTAATTATTGTAACATAAACGCCAACTGATAAAAAGTTTATAAAATATTATTTTGTTCTTACATTTACATTTAATAGAATATAATAGAATAGAATAGAATATAAAAATAATTCTATTATGAGATCAAGTCCCTAAAGAATAACTAATAAGTATCGAAAGAAATACAATTAGTTACATCTGGTCAGAGACATAATGAATGAATAAAATGGAAAAAAAAATAAAGAAGAAATAATAATAACAATGATAATGTATAATTAGATTCTAAGTAAATAAATAAACTGGAAAATAAGGAAACATTCAACAAATGAAATAAGAAATAGTTTTTTTGGATACAATACTTATTATATACAATAGAAGGACCTAAATGTTACATTCAGGGTGAGAAAAAATTATACTGATTGGTATCTAGTTTGTCTAAATAGTTATTGAAAGTGCTCTAGAAAGAGCTTGATATAATTTAATCGAGAAAGTAAATTGTTAGCAATCGTCACTTTGGATAAGAATAAGGTACTGAAAACAATGAAATTTGTTTTCAGAGATTTCGCTAGTCTGATATGAGGAGGAATGGAATTCCAGAGGATGGTTGAGCGGAATAGGAAAGAGTGCTGGAATGCAGTAGTTCTGTGGGATGGGGTATTTAGATGAGAAAGACGGGATCTTGTTTGCTTTGAATTGACTGCAGATTTGAACTGAATCATTTGTAAATGTAGGAAAGATTAAGGGTGCTATAATTTGGTGAAGGAATGCTCCAATGAAATATTTTCTACGGAATGTGGGTTATTATTTTTATCTTTATTATTTTCTTGTTTCATTATTTTATCAAACATACGCATTGGAAATTTAGTATAATATAGTGTACATGAAATATGCCTGATATGCCTGGAAGATGGAACTGACGGGGACTGCAATATTGCATAGCGAACAGTGATTGATCCAAGATTACAATTAATAAGATATTGATAGAACAGATAACAGGTATGTAACAGGAATACAGGTATGTATGTGTCTATAATTTGTTTTCTGTTACTTCAGTTGTGAATCTATTTCATGGTCGAGAGGTCCTCCTGGAGAACACCCAACCTCTACAAAGTGGAAACAATTCATTGAAGGAAAAACCTGGAGGTCAGCAAGGAAGCTTCAAAAACACCTCCTCTCGAAGAAATGCATCCTAACCAAAAATCCAGGGTTTTTATATAAATATAAAGTTTTAATTTTATTTTAAAAAAATCCTAACTACGAAGTTAGGAATGTTACAAGAGAACGTTAATACAAAAATAAGAAAATTTTAATTTTTTTTAAAACAATCTGCGATAGGAGTAGCTGCCACTGAATGAAGAACTTCTTCCCAACTCCCCAAAAATGCAAATAATATATAATCCTGGAAATAATAAATATTTTAGAGAGGACATCGGCCAAACAAAGCTGATAATTAAGGGAACCTTCGGTCATTGTAAAAACTTTTTTAGCCTGAAAAAAAAGGACAAAAGGGCAGGATCCCTGAGAGGGGTGAGCGGGGATTAGGTTTAAAAAGGGACGAGTCCATTAGGGATCGAGAGGGGGTGGTAGCAACTTTCCTTACACAATAACAATGTCCTACAGAAGATTATTGCTACAGGACAGATAACTACCCTCCACCTCCCTCAATTATCCCATAATGAAGGATCATCTTCGATCCGGGAGGCCGTGAAGACAATAGTGCTGGACGCATGGCAGCGGCAGATAGCCGGCCAATGTGGCGTGCGGTCTTTTTTCAATGCGGCGCAAAAATCCAATATGGCCATTGAATTCGCAATATCCTCTGTTCCTCTAAAATTCTATGGGTGGTAAAAATAATAAACATTCAACTGAAAGCAGAGTATATGCATTCATATACATATAATTTTACCTAGTTTCTATTTAAGTACAACCTACCTCGTTAGCACCAAAATGTTATTTTTAAACATTAATCCATATAAATTATTCGTAACATTCATATATAATGTACTTAATACTAAATATTTTTCAGACTCCTGGAAATTACCTACAGTTAAAATAATGAAACCCAATAAAACATCTCGGCTCCCATCCTCATACCGCCCATTTCTCTCTTATTAATCATGGGTAAAATCCCAGAAAATCTCATTTCGAATCTCTTGTATCCTATCTTAAATTCCTATCATAAAAGCCCAAATCACCAGTTTGGATTACGAAGTTCACACTCTACAATCCAGCAATGTTCTATCCGCAATGGAGCGCGTAATATTCTGTACAGGAGCCTTTCTTGTAGGATTGGGCGATAGTCGATAGTTACTATCGATATATCAATAGGTCATGCCTATCGATGGTCACTATCGATAGTGTCGACCATCGATAGATCTCTTTTAATACCTCAAGTTTTGAAAATATCGGAATTATGCTGATCTGTCTCTGTCCAGTGTCGAGTTCTTTTGAAATTTAATTCGGAATTCTAGAGCATAAGGGTTCACTCAAAGATTAAGCCAAAGGAAAGCAGAAATGCTAGTTTTTCTTTCGGGAAATATGTGGCTCAAGGAGCACACATGACTCTTGAAATGAACTATTTCGTTATTTTCCTTTTCTGAAGATTTGATTTGTTCATTATTATTGTAACCATGTAAATTGTAAATACTTTTTTAAAATTCAAATAGAATAGTTTTCTCTCTCATCTTTATGATATAATCTTATTATTTATAATCCTGCAAATTTCAAATATTAAGTAGATAGTTGAATTTAATTAAATTAGTTGAAATTTTTTATTGAATACCTTTAGAAAACAAGAAAGCAACTATGGAAAGACTATCGATAGCAATCGATAGTTCTCAACCGATAGTATCGGCCTATCGATAGTGCTAACTATCGACTATCGCCCAACCCTACTTTCTTGACGTAGAGTCTGGCACTCGGTACTGCTTTACAAGCTCCGTAATTTCCTACCTTCTATATAGTTCTATATCATCCGATCCTATCTTAGCGATAAAGAATTAAAGAAAATCATAAATTTTTCTATTCTGCCCTCTTTATATAATCTGCAAGTGTTCCGTAGTATGTCGAAGTTGTGGGTCATTAAAATTATTTAAATTTCATATATACGTTTCTGGCACTTGAAGTTAATGTTTGACAAAAAGTGAGATAAATATTTTCTTTTTTCGGAAATTATTGATTATAACATATACCTCGAAAACCGTTGACAGTTCGATAAACATGTATATAAACAATTTTATAGAAAATTTAATTAGCTTTAATTTTTATTCATGGCATATTTTCTTAGAATCCAGTTTTCGAGATACTATCGAAAAACCCAAAAATGGGACCTTCTCCCCTCCCACCTACCGTAGGCTCAAGATATAAAGACAAAAATAATCCCATATTTCATGCACTCTACAACATGTTTATTTACTGGACAGGTTATTTGTAAAGTCTGATATCTGTGTCACTTATGAATATTATTTTAATTGCAAAAATCGTATTTATTTCGTCACGGACTCCACAAAATGTATCTTGACCCTCCCACCCTACTTATAATAGATAAGGTAACCTATAGGATAAGGTAACCTACAGGATATGTATATAACCCTCCTTCCTCCCTAGTTGGAGTATATAAGGACTATAAGTCCCAATTAATAAACAACAAACAACTATACAGAAAACCTACTAATTAAGTTCACAATACATAATTACACTACACAATAATAATACACAATATCATTTTGTAGCCCCCAAACGATAGGTCCTACCGACAAATGTTATAAAAATATTTTCTCTGATAAGGAAAGTGTCTCCAAATTTCCGATCTAAGTAACACCAACAGAATGGGTAGCGTGTTACATTTTAAGGTTGAAAAAAAAAAAAAAAAAAAAAAAAACTATAAACCTCCAGCCAAAAGGCAGATCTATGTCAAAAAATGAAAAATAAAAAAAACATTCTATTTACAAGTGCCACTAACATACTGTAAACACCAATAAATAACATAAATAAATACCAATATATAATGTTAAAAAATTAATTAATCTAAAAAAAAATGAACTGAATATATGATCGCTGTAATGTATTAGGTTGATGCAAAAAAAAAAATGCAGGATTTTATTTCCATTTCATTATTAATTCCAATTGTGTAAACAAAACTAATCCACAATGCTAAGTTATACACATCACTTTAAAGCATATTTATCTCGCTTACTTCCCCATATAATTCTTTTTTTTTTTGAACATTTTATTCAGTCCATTCATTGTCTCCAGGCAAAATGACGTCTAGGAGCGATTTTCGGCAAATTTACTTGTATGAGTGCAAACTCGGTCGAAGTGCTGCGCAAACGGCTCAAAATATTAATGGAGTTTGGGGGCCAGGTACCATTAATGAATCTAAAGTGCAGCGATGGTTTTAAAATTCCGAAGTGGAAATTTTGACCTTTCAAACAAAGAAGGTGGTGGCCGTCCCTCTGCTATTGACAACGACTAGTTAAAGGCAGTAGTTGAAGCTGACCCCACCAAAACTACTCGAGAAATAGCGGAAGAACTCGATGTGGATCAGTCAACAATCGTACGCGATCTCGAGGCAATTAGAAAAACAATAGATGTTTTTTCTGAATACCAAAAACCTGCATTATTTTTGCATCAACCTAATAATTGGGTGGTAAATCACATGCGACGCGTAAAATAGTTACGTGTTTAGAAATAATGGCTAAACATATGGAGCAGAAAGTCAGGTTAAAAAAAAAACGAAAGAGCTAAGTATCAGTTTCCAAACTGTAACTCTTAATATAACTCCCAGTTGTATCAGATTTAGGCTTCCCTAACAAGATACTAACGAATTCTTCATGCCCTAAGATGTTTAAGGATGGAATTAGACTCCTCTTTGATGACTGAGCTGTAGGGGTGGAGATAAGGATGTGAGATCTTTATCGCATCCAGGCTCCACATCAAACATGTATGAAGTGAGTCCCGGACCCTTCTGCATATCGCAGGATCTGTGTCCGGGCTCTGTATATTTCATCGCTGTTCCTGAAGTAATCTGCGGGAGTTAATTAGAATAAGTGGGCGATGGGTTACTGTAGGAAATTAGTGTCAAATATTATAAGTATATTAATATCACGTTGATGGCATATTGAGTTTGACAAAGGTAAACCCTACGGATCGCTATTTAATCCTTTCAATTAGTACATAGATTTTAGACAACGCATCAATAACATCATACAGAGATGAAGTAATCATTGTAAGATTATGAATTGGCCATACTAGGCTCACACAATTTCACCTAATAAATTAATTTCCCCCCAAACGTAAACTATATAGTTTTCTAAATTGATCAGAATTTACTCCTTATAATTGTATTGCCTTTAACTACATATTTCAGAAAACTTTTCTCATCCTTAAGTTACCCTTTTTTGCTACCTTAAGATATAATCAAATCTAAGGCATAATTAAAATATGTAGTGTTTCAATAGCTTATAATTTTTACGAATGCCCTTTCTATATAAAACAGTAAAATAAATCGGGAATACCTCTAAATATATGAGGGGCGTTGGGAAACGATGGAAAACAATTTTAGTCACAAACTGCCTCTACAAAGAATAACTTTTTCAGAAACTTTAAGTAAATCATAAACTTTAATTTATTTTTATTACAGCCTCATATTAATTTAAAATTTCATATATTCTTTTAAAAATTCTACTTGCTATTATTTAATTATAAATGAATGAATTAAAATAAATTTTATTCTGAGGAGCCTTAAGAATTATTACAATGAAGAGTATAATAGCGGCCTAGCTGCAGTATAAAAAATTAAGGAAGTATTACTAAAAAACAAAACAATAATAAAATTAAATTATCACTTAAGGTACACATGATGCTATATAAGGATCAATACTAATTAAATTAAATTACGGTATAAACATATTATTACGTACACGTTATAAATATAACACGAAAATCAATATAAATCTTTAGGTTAACAGATTTAAAATAAAGGAAGAAAACAGAAAAAGGTGTAAGAAAGAGGGAACAAAATGGAGAAAATTAACGATATCTGAGATAATGATATCAAGTTACAATAAAATACAAAAAACAAAATTAAAATTATATTTTAAACAATAATATTTCATTATGAAAAATACTTTCTTTTTCTATATGACTGTTGGATTGACTACCTAATAAGTGTAGGGAGGTTTGGGATTCAAAGCTATTGGTATTGGAGGAATGACGAATGTCGGATGGGAGAGAATTTCAGAAATTAATATGGATGGAGTTTACTATGTAAGGACAGGTATCTGGTTTGGGCCAAATCAGCAAGATATAGAATATTAAGATCTTTATAAATAACTTTGTGATAAATTATGGAAAACAGAGGGAAACAAAAAAAAAATTACATATCTGATTAATTCTGTTTTAATTTCTTATTTAACAAGATACAAATTTTGATTTTCAAAGCGAAAAGAGTATTTAAAATAAAATGTAACAGAAGCGCATTTAAACCTCATTTAAAAACAGGATGTTTTCATATGAGAGCTGTTTTAAAGTTTTTTAGATTTTTATAAAAAAAGCCACTTTATCAATGTTTTACATTGAAGATCTTTGAATATATAGTTTTTGTAGTAAAAACCAAGTTTTAAAATGAACTTATAATATAAAATCCAGGACCAATCATATACAAATTAAATATTTAAAATACAAACATAAAGGAACTTATTAAAATGATAATTATTATTTATTTTACCAAGATTTATTTAATTAGATGGATAATATTTTTAATAAATGTAATAATAAATAAGAGATATATCTTTCACTGTCAAGTATTTACAAATATATAAAATTAAATACGAATCAATAAAACAAATAAACGTCATAAACCTCTGCCAAATATCAATTTTTTTAAATTAATAAATCTAATTAAAAACGAGAGACATTTTGTTTAAATTAATTCTGCATTTAGACCGCGACGTTTGAGCAAATACAAAAAGCTCGACAACAGAATATTAGGCCTCTGATCCTGCTAATAATTGAATTTTATTATCACGCGAATTCCCCCTTCCATAATTAATTAATATATTCCAATTATTGGATTCTAAAAGAGTAGGAATTATTACCTGATACCCAAAGCTTTGGAATTTAATAAAGTCTTTAAGAGGAAGGAGGAATCGCTAGAATATTGCCCAGGCTATCAGTAATAATTTTAAGAACATTTAGAAAATAATTCACCATATAATTTCACCAATAATTTCAGTTGTTTTTTTTTTATTACATATTATTATTTTATTTTTCAAGATTTTGATACCAATATGTTTGTTTTTTTTTTTTAAATTAATTTTACATTTTCATTTTTAAATTTATCTAAAACATTTGTCCCAAATTTTTCAGTACCAATTTTATAATTTTATGCGTAATCAATCCCTTTGTAAATACAGGGCGATTCCCTATTAGTGTGAAAAAATATTTGAGTGAAGCTGGAAAAAAATTAAGAAATCTTTATGGAAAAAAACTCTTTTATTCAACCTTTATCGGAAAAAAACGTGGTTTTCTCAAAAAAAATCTTTGAATTATCTTATATCTGCAATGGACTGGAATAGAAAGGTTAGGTCTGCGGCATTTCTGATCTAGTTTTACTAAATTTTTTTTTTTTTCAAACCAAGACAAAATCACCCCATAGAAATAGCTTCCATTTCTTTTCTGTTATGAGTTTTAGTCATAATTTAGATTATTTGTGTTATTACAACCGTATCTATGTCTTAGTTTCTACAGAATTTTCTAGTCATTTTTATGCTGGTATTATTTCAATTTAAATTTTGGTTTTTTTATAGCCGAAAAAAGACAAGATTTGAAGAAGAGCATGTTAAATTGAAACAGTTTTTTACAGAATGATATGTTTGGGGGCTCGATGGCCGAGTGGGTTGGGGTAAGGGTCTCAGCGCGCTTGGTATAGAAGGTCGTGGGTTCGAATCCCACCTGGGCGGGTTAACATTTATTTCGTGGCGAACCCACGAATAAATCTTGGCCTTCCCACTCTGGGGCTAGAATAGGTTGGTAGCCTGTAGGATAGCCCGTCCTTCCTGCCCTGGATATAACAGCATTAATAACATACTCAGGCAATCCTCGTCGGAGATTGAAAAGGCATTGGCAGAGGCAGAATAAAAAAAAAATATGTATTAGGAACCTGAATGAGGGCCAGGATAAGAAGCAAAGCAGGGAGTGAGAAAAAGTTAAGGAGGGAAGACATAAAATTAAGTGCATCACAAGAGGAGGATGTTATTCAAGCAAATATGAATAAATGAAGAAATTGGACCACTTTGTCTTGCCGTCCTTCTTGAGTAAGATTAAAAAAAAAAAAAAAAAAAAAGGAAAAAAAAAAACAAGTACAAATTGGGCGGGCAATCGAGGCTAAGTGTTTTGGAAGGATCCCTCTAATCCAGGGAGGCTCCTTTACGAGCACTAGCCCTTTATATCGGAGCCTATGCTAATTCAATTTTTGCTCTCACTCCAGGACTCTAATCCACAAGAGGAGCTAATACTCTTTACATCGCTGCATTATCCGCTAATAAAGGCTACCGCAATCCCCTCCCCCCCCCCCCCCCCCCAAAGGAGCGATAAACTATCCTCCCCCCTCTCCTTGTTCCAGTAAATGAACACTTTTTCTTCTTCGCCTTTATCAATATTCCACTGCTTCTTTAATCATAACTCCTTTTAATGAATAATTTCTAGGCCTTTAATCCAGTCTGATTTTTTTTTATATATATTATATTTTCTTTATCCTTTAAACATTCATTAATAATTTTTTTTTAGATACTATATATTGATATATACAACTGTATACATTATATTTTAATATTCCTCAAAGTATATATCTATTCAAATAATACTTATTTATAAAGAATTTATAATTGCTCT
Organism: Euschistus heros; assembly: GCA_003667255.2. Classification (NCBI taxonomy): domain Eukaryota; kingdom Metazoa; phylum Arthropoda; class Insecta; order Hemiptera; family Pentatomidae; genus Euschistus; species Euschistus heros. The sequence continues at coordinate 981,498 of RCWM02000208.1, read as the reverse complement.
GACATAACCATAACTATCAGTGATAGTTTAAGCCATTTAATGATTAATGGATATTCTAATTCCATCTGATTGAAAATCTATGTTTAATTAATTCAGTAATTTGCATATAGAACTATTTTATTTAACATACTTCAGATGAAGATGTACAGAGACAGAGAGAGCACAAACACACTCCAGTGTCATTCCTCCTTCCACACTTACAGTAGCGTTTTTTGTTCAAACACCAACTATATATTGCCATTAGCTCACTGCTATCTATCTTTTTTTTTAAAAACCTGTTTTTAAACTCTTTACTAACAAAACAATCTCTCTCCCATACGATCAAGCGCATGCACCGTCATCACATATGTCACAGTACATTACAATATACAACAGGTAAATTTTAGAAAAATGATTACCATAACATGTAAAGAACTACTCACTGTAACACTTCAATAAAAGTTCTTCATTAGAAGATATCATGGCCATATTATTTTCATAGGCCTCGGAGGATTATCGGGAATTGAGTGGGAGGCGAGTTGGGAGACTAGTGGATTCGAGTGGGTAGTGGATTTTGTTCTGAAAGGATAGGTGTACGGTTGGACTAAATCAGCAAGATGTGGAACATTAACATCTTTATGGATAAGTTTGTTTGTGACCTAATAAGCAAATTACGGAGGGATTGGGATTGTAAGGATTGGATACGAGAAGAATTGGAAGGTTTGATGGAACCTCAAAGCTTATTCCCTTATATCCAAATGGGTCTGATTACAGTAATGCAAAAGATAATAAGTCTTTTGTAATTTATTAGATGTGAACGCTTGTCTAGTGAATGTTGAAGTAGTCGGAAACGACTCGTAGTTTCTTGTCAATTAACCTTTTTTTTGTTTTACATCCTCTTCTATATCCTACTGTATTGAGCTTTGACAGGTTTCTGTATATAAGTTTTTTTTTTTAATAAGTGTTTTTGAACCATTCTAGGTTACTCTAAACTATGCAATAAATATATATGGATAGATAAATTTCTTGAGTATTAAATGGTTAGTAAGGTTATTGACTGAACCTCAAGAATCTTTATATATATATATATATATATATATATATATATATATATATATATATATATATATATATATATATATATATATATATATATATATATATAAAATAAAAATAGTATATTTTACTTTAAGAAATATAAGAAAAATCTAGTCAGGAGAAGGACTTATTCATGATGTATTGTTTTTTCCAGTCAGTGAAAAATTGAGTTTTTTCATTATTTCTATTTAATTAATGATTTTTTGTAACTGTATTAACTGTATAAATAACTGTATTCATAATATAAGTATTTATTTATCTATTTAATACTCTCACATCATCGATGAGGTAGTGAGAATGTTGAAACAACATTTGATTTAGATACATTAATAAATCTGTATTGCATATTGTACAGAACTGGGGAACGTAATAATCCTTAGAATAGAGGAGGGTAAGCCATATTAGTTTAGGATAACATTGGCCGATATAACCTCCCCCCTCCCCACCAACCTATTTTGCAGTAGAACCCGCTTATCCCCACTCCTGTGTACTAATTGAACCAGCGTTCCCGATTGACCTGGGACTTCGTATTGTGTTCCGTGTTCTCTGTTCTGCAATGTCTGCCGATGGTGCACCTCAATCCAAGCTCTCTATAACAAGTGACAAGCCTAGATGGTTCTAATTTGGTTACGAACGGGAGAGGATAAGTTGGTCCAATTTCGGAGAACTATAGCTGAGAGTGTGGGCTCGACAATGTGCCGACTGGTCACAAAAAACTTCTACGAATCAGATTATAATAACGGATTGGTATCAATATGGATATCATTAAAATAATTCAGAGGTTTATTAATTTTTTTTTAAATATATGCTTTTTATATAATTATTATTATTATTTTTTTTAAATCGGATTTGACAACCTTAGTTCATAAACCAAGTTCCAGCAAATTCGACCGCCAGTATTCTCGGTCTTCCCAATCTTCTTCCGGTAATCTTCTCTTCTTTGGTAATCCGGTAAATAATCGCTTTAATAATACCTGGTTTTGGTTTTAACATGAAATCCTGCATTAACCACCGGACAAAAGGTTTCGGCCGTGGTAAAAACACAAAAACAAACTTTATTTACATTTCGGTTCAACAATAAATGGTTATCCACGAATTGTTTGAAGAAAGGAAAATGTTATAATCCAAGTAAATCTTGGTAAGCCCTAGGCTATAATCTTCTTGATATGGAGTTTCCAAGGTTATACTCCACAGCTCCAGATGCGACGTGGAGAAGCTCATGGTGTCGCCTTGTGAGCCTGTTAAAGACCTCTTCGAGTCGATCAACTCCCAGTTCCCGGTGAAGCTGGGAATTCCTTATAAACCAGGGTGCGTTAACCATCATACGCAGTATTCTGTTTTGGAATGTCTGTAGTCTCTTTTTGGTTAATTTTGAAGTGTTGTACCAGACAGAACAGGAGTAGGTCAGTAGGGGCCGCAACATGGTTTTGTATACTAAGATAGCAGTTCTGTGTTGAAGTAATGATTTTCTATTTAAAAGAGGGTAAAAAAGTTTAAGTCTTGCGTTGGCCTGTTGTAAGATGTAGTTAGTGTGTAATCTCCAAGTCGGTCTGGTGCCAAGGTGTACTCGTAGGTAACGTACTGCCTGGTCTTTAGGATTCCAGTGAAGTGGAAGGTAATCGAGTCGAAGTGTAATCAGGTTTGTGAGGTTGAAACGACGTAAGGTGAACATTTTCGCTTCCGTCTTCGATGGGTTTAGCTGAAGTTTCCACTTCCGGAACCATATCGAGACACCGTTAAGGCCACTCTGAACTTTCCTGATGGCTTCGAGAAGGTCGTCATCTTGGGACAGGAGTGCTGTGACATCAGCGAATTGAGCAACAATTATGTCTTCATTGAATTGGGGAATATCTGAACAATACAGATTGAATAAAAGAGGACTGAGTATGGCACCTTGGGGTACTCCGGCCAGGATAAGTTTTCTTTCGCTGATAGAATTGTTTATTCTTACCTGAAACGTCCTGTTAGTCAAAAATTATTGTCGTGGTAAAGAGATAGCATACAAACCTACAATTTTACGTGAAAAAATTATTTCTGTATCTTGACTGAGAATTGGAAAAAAAAAAAAAAATAATAAAACGTGATGTTCATATTTTTTTTTTTTTCTCAGCTCCTAATGCTCATTGGCGGCTGTAAATCTAGTTTTGTACAATTATAGGTCCTTACTACCTACACACAAATCGGCATTCAAATCTGTAAGTCACAAGTTAAAACGTATCCTTGTAAGATGAAACCAAGATATCACACTGTATCAGATCTGGGTAATGAGATCTTATTACTACGACGTAGAAAAAAAGTAATGTATCAGGTTTTGGTTGTGGAAAAGAGATAAATAATCTCTTTAATAATAATATCAGGTTTTAGGTTAAACATGATCCTGCATTAATTTCCGGGAAACCCAACAGCATTAGGAAGTTTTAAGGTGTAACGCAACGAAATTTAACAAACCAAAACGGCAAAATGTTCAAGTTTTAAAAAAAGCTCGTATATTCCGAATACACAACCCTTACCTGACTTCTTGTCAGATTGGATCAGACAAAAGTTAGAGGAAGGGCGTAGAGGAAGTTACAATTAGTGAGCTACTTGACTCGCCTTCGTTAAAAGAGGTTGTTAGGAGCCGAGCTAGCAATCAGGACTTCAAACTTTTTTTTTTTTTTCCACCGTACGGCCTAAGCATCGACCATTGGCCCATCACGAGATAAACTGTGAGCGGGCCTCTATTCATGGCGAAAAGTTACTTTAACAAGTTTAGAGTGTGCTTCCACCGCAACTTCTCCGATCTGGGACATCTGGCTCAGCCCGGTTATGGCTTCGATTGTCTGCAAGTTTCAATTTTGAAAAGGATCTTTAAGGGGAATTTAAGCGTGAAATCGCGGTCTCACGAAAAACAGGTATAATCATTTTAAGACTTAAATTTAATTATTTTTTTTTTTATTTACAGTTAAAAATATTCACATAATAGTTATTTATTTGACAAGAGAGTAAAGCAGTACTTTTACTCATTCGAGGCAAGGTTTACAATGCACGAGCGAGCGAAGCGAAGGTGAGTCCTGTAAATTGCCGAGAGTGAGTAAAATTGTTTAAACTCGAGTTAAATATTACATTTTTTCTGCAACCATTCAAAAAAAAAAAAAAAAAAAAAAAAAAAAAAAAAATGAAAATTTTTTTATAAATTTTATTCAGGTAGCAATACAAGTACTCATATTATTATTTATTATATATGTTTATTGTAATATTACAATTATTGGCGTTAGAAATAAATGGTTGATTTGAATTATTTGCATTTAAGTTAAGATTATTGCTATTTTTTAAAAGTGTTTTTAAATTGTTCATTTTATGTAAAATGCTGTGCATTTAGATAAAATAATAATTATATAATTTAAAATAAATAATAATGAACTTTGTATTAAGGTGGCACTGAAATTTTACTTCACACTTTAGAGAATTAAAGTTAAGGCTACGGGATTTTTTACTCTCTAGAGAATAAAATGGAACATTAATCAGCTAATTTTAATTGAACAATGTTCCCATTGTTTAACGGTTGCAGAAAAAAAAATTAATTCTGTAGTAAAAAAAAAGTTGAGGTCTTAAGAAAGAGAGCGCTCATGTACAAGGTGGCTTGAAAAATTGTCTACATTATTCGAAAACAACTTTTTTTTTTTTTTTTTTCTACAAACGAAATTTTATAATTTAACATGAAACTTACAAAACATATGAAAGGTATTTAAGGCCTACAAAAAGCAGCAGATTTTTAGCGAAATTATTTAGCCGATATTTTTTAACGCCCCAAAATATTTTTTTAAATTAAAATTAGAATTATAAAAAAAAGATTCATGACAAATAAATTTTAAGAAAATTGATTTTCGTTTTATAATTTTACTTAACCACGATACGTATCCTCCAAATTGCAAGGTAAGATTCATGGTAAATCTAGTACGCATTGGTCAAAGATAAATTTATAGAAAATATTGAACTAAAACAGCATTTACAGAACAAAAAATAAATATTTCACAATATATATATAATATATATATATATATATATATATATATATATATATATATATATATATATATATTTTTATTTTTTTTTTTTTTTTTTTTAATGTCAATTCAATTAATTTTTTTTTCAATCAAATGTTTGCTACCGAAGTTAAAGTAACTGGTTTAAATTGGCTTGTTTTAAAATGAACTTAACATTTAAAAATTATCTATATGGGGAACGGAACTCGAAGGCCGAACGAGTTGGGACAAGGGTCTCAGCGCGCTCGGTACTGAAGGTCATCGGTTCGAATCCCAGCTGGCGGGTTAAAATGTTTTTCGTGGCGGACCGACAAAAGTTTTTTGACCTTCCCACCCTGGCTAGAATAGGTTGAGAACCTGTAGGATAACTCGTCCTTTCTGCCCTACTTGGAGTACACAAGGACATTAAGCCCTTAATCCAAAAAAAACAACAAAAAACAATCTTTATAAATATAAACATAAATATACCCCTATGTTTGTTTACTAGGGGGGAGGGTAAATCTCAGTGAAATATATAATTTGTGATGTACAAGAAGATTTCGTGTTTAATTAATAATAATCAAAAATTTAATTTGTGATATTTTTAATGAGTATATTGTTCGCAGATTGGTGCATCTCCATATGGGTTTAGGAAAATAAGTATATATGTTAAGTCGGTGAAATTTTAATGTAGACAGATTTTTTAGGATTCGAGCAAGAGATTTAGAGTATTGTATTAAATAAAAAATATTAAATAACATTATAGATTTATTTAAACCTAATGATGGGATATAAACCCGAACTATGTCATTATTATACTCGTATATATTTGAGATTATTTTTTTAATTTAGTTATCTTTATTATTGTACTTGTTTATATAAGAATCCAAAAAGAATCCTGAAACATAGATTTTTCGATATAAAAAAAATTAAAATAACTTTAATTACAATAATTGCCTTTAACAATTTATTCATTATGTAATAAGTGAAATATATTATGAGACTAACAACAATAAAAGTGATAATATAAAATATTAAAACTACAAAATAATAAATAGGTTTATTGTATATTTAAAAAATAAATTATGATGAAATGGGATAGGAGGTAGGGTTGATTATGGGGCGAGAGATTAAAGTGGGCTTGATGGGACCATCCCTTTTCCCAGCTCTGCCTTTTCAGATGTCACTTCAACTCTTGGGGTAATCTGTTATTTTATTTTTCTAAGCAAATCTTTTATTCCTAGCTTCCTATGTATATGGAAGAAAAAATATCTGCATCATTTTTCATAAATGGAGCAACATTTTTTCATAAATGGAGCAACATTAATTTTATCTCTGAAAACGTGAATATGCGCAATCCATTATTACCAGATATAATAGCGTACAAATAAATATGTGAATAATGATAGAAAGTCCATTGGTATACTATTTTCTACAATCTGAAGAAAAAGGACTACTAAATATATATATATATATATATATATATATATATATATATATATATATATATATATATATATATATATATATATATATATATATATATATATATGTTTAAATAATAATATATTATTATATATATATATATATATATATATATATATATATAAAATAATAATAACGGCCGTATATAAGGAATTGGTTTAATGTAGGTACTCAGGATGAAAACTTGGATCCATACCACCATACAGGTAAGGAAAAACTTAAAAGTTGAGATCGATTTTTGGGATAAAACTAGAAGTTTCGTAAAATGATTTGTATGATTGTATGAACAACAAAATAAAAGACAGAATGGAAATGTCAAAATATGTCTTATAGGTAAAATAGGCATTTAAAACGAAAACATTCGAATGAACTGCTATAATACTAAAATTAGCTGTGGAATGGGATACTCGATAAAAGTAGAGATAATGAATGACCTGATGATGACAAAGTCATCAATCGATAAACAAAAATTTACTTCAGCAGCATTTCGAGAGTTCAAAAACTACGTCGTAAACCTAAGATTTCATGTTCCTACAGTATCCTTTAATGATATTCCACTAATCCCTGTTGAACAGACCCGCTACCTAGGACTCCACTTGGACAAACGTCTGACTTGGAATCCGCATACAAGACTAAAACGACAAGAAACTGCCCGTCTTTACAGACTACTTCATCATTTACTAGACAAACATTCAAAGCTCCTAATTAATTACAAAAGACTTATTTACATGATTGTGATTAGACCTATCTGGACGTACGGAGTTGAGCTTTGGGGCTCAACTAAACCATCCAATTTATCCTGTATACAATCCTTATAATCCAAAATCCTTCGAAAAATCCTCAAACCTCCTAACTTTGTCCCCAATAAACTAATCTATGAAGATCTTAATATTCCATATATTCCTGATTTAGCCCAAACCAGATATCTATCCTTTCATATTAAGCTCCATAACCACTTAAATTTACTAGTTTCACAACTTGTTTCCAACTCCATTCCCGATAATGGAAAACAAAATTATAATAAAGAAATTCAAACCATAATAATCACTTTGAAGCTAAATACAAGGGAATAATTTGAGGATCAGTAAATTAATCATTAAAAGAACATATAAGAGAATGCAATAACAAGACCCAGAATTCCAACTTCATGGAAATAACCATAAAATGGCCTAGAGACCTTCTAGAGTAGAATTTTTATTAAAGCGTTACAAATAAGTAGTTCTTTTCAAGTTTTAACTTGTTATTGTAATCGTTTTCAACACATTTACTTTATGTATATATTTAGTACAGTTGTAAATTTCAATAAATGGACATAAAAAAAAAATTAAAAAATGGCTGTTATAAGTGAAAGAGGGTTTTATTGGGCGCTAAAAGGCTAAGATAGTAGCAGCTGATTGGTGTGACCATCCTTCGGGAGTTAACAACCCCGGCTATAAATTAGTGAAGCATCAACCCTAAGGATGACCTGAGTGAAAAAAAGAAATCTGAGTGGACTCTCTTGTAAGACACTGGGAGCCACTTTTCAACAAGGCTCCTCCTCTCTTTGTAATTAATAGCTCATTTGGAGCTCTTCTGTCCCCTCAGCCACTTACTGCAGGTAGCGAGGCTCGAACCGTTAGCTCAAACAAAGGAGGTACCGACGGGATACCTTTTTAGCAGCTGAAAACCTTAAAACTGGAGCACTTAATGAGCTGTAGTGCTAGCTTTGCATGAATCTATTCAATATTCAAAATTTTATTATAAGGTGAACCCTTATAATTGAATAGGCTCGGCATTTCACCCAAATGTTTATAATAAAAAACCACTGTCCAGAAACTCGAAAATTTCGTCATTACAAGACAGTAATTCGGCCCGAATGTTCATTTTCAGCGGAAACGCTAATTTGAAGAACAATAAAAGAAAATGAAGAAATAAGGAAAATGTGAAGAAAGACAGTGAGGAAGATATTAGGAAACAGAAAAATTGGAGAAACTTCCAAATTAAGAAGTAACGCACAAATATACAAACACGTACATAAAAAATAACAGATGAAATTAGGATAAGGAGACTAAAGAGTCCAAGCAGATTAACAAGAAAAATCGTACAGCATTTTGAAAGATTAAAAGGCAAACCCCCTTGACTTCAGAAGAAACATAAAAAATTAAAAGAAATAGGCTTTAATGAAGAAGAAATTGAAGAAAGAAAATACTACACAAACAGAATTAAAGAGTGGCTATGAGTTAGGGCCTCCAAGGCAAAACTGCTCCAAAAAGATAAGGTAGAAAATGGACGGCAGAAGAAAGGAAAGCGAAATGTGAAAAGTTGAAGGAGAATTGGAGAAAGCGTAAAGTTAACTTGGTGGCTTAAAAAACATGGTCCTTAACTGGCCTGTAACGAAAAAAAAAATGAAAAACAACCAGTAAACCCTGTTATAGTAAACCCCCAAGCCTGCCAAAAAAACAAATCAAAAAAACATTACACTTAAACTCGATTGCAAACGGGAAAAACAAATCAAGGACATATCTACCTATAATCTACTGCTCTTCTCAATTCACATTTTAGAATTAAATAGATCGAATTACTTAAATTAATAATTGAATAAATTAACCATTTATGATTATTGGAAATAAACAAAGTTAACAGAAAATAGGGATTTGACTTTGATGATACCAATATAGCTCCTAACGGGAACGTCCTACGCGACAAATGTTGTTTAACAAAAAATATTCTCCATTAAAATTCTGATAAGGTGAATGTCAAATTTTCAATTCGAGCAACACTAACAGAGGTAAAGCGAGTCAAAACAAACGTGAGAAAAACGAAACACCAAAAATGTATAGACCCCTTGACCAAAGGGCATATTCCTAAAAAAACAACAACATAATTCTAGGTTTTCCAGGCAACTTTTCGAGAAATTCAAGTTAAATTTTAATATAAAACTTGTGGTCTGATTGTCTCTGGGATGATTCTCGATAATTTTATTTAGTATATTATTTGTGATTAATCCAGTCTTAGTAAAATATTCCTTTGATTTACATATGTTTAAATGTTTTGTTGTTTTAATTATTTGTACATTTTGTAATAGAAATATTTTCTACATCAATGATTTTCTTTTCAAAAATCAAAAATTACATAAATTATGATAGCATTTAAAATAAAATATGTGTAAAATATGAAGTTTCCCCACTTACACTGCAGGTTATTGTTGTACATGATAGGTCAATGTTTTTTATTAAATTATTTCTAGCGTATAAGGTTACGTGAGTTTAATGGGTGTAGATCTGATACCTCTCCTTACCAACTAAAACCCACTATTTTCTCCACTTGCTTTCACTTTTATAAATCTCAGTGGTATCTAAAAAAGAAATGGCTTTGGTGCTTTTCAACATAGAACTTTTATTAAAATCCTAAAATAACTTTTTGTAATATATAGTTATATATTTTAATTTGTCAGTTTCAGCTTTAGTTAAGATAAAAACCATTTTTTTTTTTAAGTTAAATAAAATTAGTTTAACAGACTTGCCGAGGGCAGCTAAAAGAAGCTGAGTGTGGTTCCCTGTCCGATAAGGAAAGCGCCTCGTTTTGAGGAAACCCTCATCCATTGAATTAATATCCATAGTTGGGTCCCCTGAGTCCCTTCAGTGTATTCTTATCTAGGGACCTTACAAGGCTCTTAGTCAGCCATTTAATTTAGCCCTAGATAAAGGCCTAAGGGCTCCACTATCTCGCTAGATAATGCCCCGACTTTCAACACGTAGCCAAATAAAAAAAACCAAAAAAAAAACCGTACATGATTTGAATAAGACCCTGTCACCACTTAAGTTTTTTTTTACCGATATCGTTCTACGAGAAGGAATCCGAGGTTTTAAGAGTTCGGGAGTCTATCGTAAAAGTAGGCCTGGGTAACCTTTCTTCGTTCTATTATGCTGCGATAGCACTTCAGATAAACCATAGGTCAGGAACATCATTTTAATTCCAATATTCTACATATTAATTCTTTTATTTATTTTTATATTATATTATACAACTGTACAAATATATACACCAAGTAAATGCGATTACAATGACATGTCAAAACTTGAAAAGAACTAATCATTAGTAGCACTTCAATAAAAAATCTATACTAGAAGATCTCTATGCCATCTTCTTTTCAGAAGCCTAAGAGGATTATCGGGAATGGAGTGGGAAGCAAGTTCAGAAACTAGTGGATTTGAGAGTAACATATTAATTTTAAAACCAATAAAAGAATGTTGTTAATATATTTTTTTCTCTTTATCTTTATTCTTAATTCACAATAAAAAGTAACAATAAGGGACTTTGCTAAAAGTGTTATAGACTTGAGGGAGAGTAGCACTCAACATTACCTCCTCCTGGCATGAGTTAAATAATAAAAAAAAAATTGAGCAAATTTATCAGCCAACTTCTTTTCAACCTTCTGAGAGTAGTTATAGGGGTATGTCAGTCGTCTTTGATGAGTATGATATTAAGTCTATGGAGTTTGTCGTGAAATCGTCTATAAAGGTTATGTATATGTCCGTATACTGTGGGTACTGAGTAAATCTGAATGAATTGTTTGGTTTGAAATGTACCAAGGTGATTTCGTAATAATTCTAAGTATTTTTGATTGAAATTAAAATTAATATTGGAATTAGATTCAAATAGCAGCTACACAAATAGAAAAATAAAATATTTTGCATTGAAATTAGAAAAATAGGTATTCATATTTGAAAAAAAAACAAAACAGGTTTCAATAAGAAACAGCTCTTTTTTGCTTTACAGTTCGAATTTTTTTTTTTTTATTCTCCATCCCCAAAGAAAAATTTAGATGTGTATAATTCTGTGAATAACCTATAAATCGGTCTCGTTTTCAATGTCTTTTTTTTTTCTACGTTTTCTTCAAGGAATAAACTTCATAATTGGTTTGTACATCCTATACCTAACAACCATAAGTAACTATACACAATCCTAATCTCAACTCAGAATGATACGAGAAACATGACAGACATTACCCTTTTTTTGAGATCAGTAAATAACATGGTTAAGGGACGTTGGATAAAATAGTTTTATAGTTCAATTTAGCAGCCGATAGATGTATTTCCATTTTTCGCAAATTAATAATCCTCTGATAATTCTAAGCTCGATTTTTATTAAGGTCGATATTTTTCTGTTTCTAAATTAACTATTCAACTTTAAAGATAATAGTCAGTTGTTTGACTTTCAATATTTTCCTTAAAAAAATAATATAATCATCTCAGATCTTCATTTGTCATATAATGTCTCTAAATTTTAATATCAACAATAAAAATAAAAACTCTGTTCCTATCACAAAGAATGAGAATTTTAAAAATAATTGAATTGACACATCTAAGGTATATTTAATTATTTATCAACATTTTCAATTTTATATATTATATACAACAAGTAAATTTGAGGAAAATTATTACAATTACCTATATAGAACTACTCACTAGTAACACTACAATAAAAGTTCTACATTAGAAGGTCTCTTGGCCATCTTCTTTTCAGACATCTTGGAGGATTATCGGGAATAGAGTGTGAGGCAAGTTGGTGCAGTGGATTCGAGTGGGTATATGGAGTTTACTATGAAAGGTATCTGGTTTGGTTCAAATCAGCAACATATGGAACATTAATTTCTTTATGCATAAGTTTTGTTTGTGACAAAATCAGGATTGAGAATTTTACGAAGGATTTTGGATTGTAGGGATTGGATATGATAAAAATCGGAAGGTTTATAGAGCACCAAATGCTCAACTCCGTATCTCCGAATAGGTCTAATTACTGTCACATAAATATGTTTTTAGTAATTTATTGAAAGCCTTAAAAGCTTGTCTAGTAAATGTTATGGAATGTGTATTTGATTTTAATTATCAATAATAAATTTCATGTTTATACAAAAATTTGGTTTGGCCCAAGTTAAGTAAGGTGCAAGACCACCACTATATAAAGTTTCCAATTTTTGGTGAAAAAAAGTTGAGTCAAGGTTTTTTTTTTTCTGTTAAATAATTGAGAAGTTTCCGACCCTGAACTGTACAAACTATTCCCAAACTGTAATTAACTTGAGCGACAATCGGCGGCAGTGATGTCCCCCAAAGCAAAGTTGACAAAACAAAGGAGTTAGAGATTCGTGATAGAACTGCTAATGCTCTTTGTAAAAAGTTAGCGCTGGGGCCTTCCCTAACTGCTGACAGTTACCTTGGCCTCCTGGAGGATTCTCCAGTACGGCAGTTCTCCAGCCTGGATAGGGCCAACGGATTAGCTCTGTCAATATAAAGTTCTCACAACCAGAGATTCTCTCGTAGGTACAACTAGTATTTTTTGAGTAGTCGAAAGTATTTTTAACAAAATTTCTTCATTTAATTGATTCATATATATATTTTTTTCTCAAACAGAACACGATAAAAATTTCAATCAAAAAAATTAATAATGGATTTACTTATGAAAGAGACACAGGACGTATACATCCTAAACGTGACCAAAAAATGGAGATTCTCCACGAGTCATCTATCCAATGGCATAAAACTATACATTCACTAAATATTTTATAAATCATAATATATATAAGAAAAAAGATAAAATTCAAATAAAAAAAACCAAGAATCATTTAATTGAAAAATAAAACGAAACAATATTAAAACTTTACGATAACTTTGGTTCATTTCTCGGGAATGTAAATTAGTTTCCAAAAATCATTTTTGTTATCTAATTACAATAATTGTTTATAATTTTACAAAAATTTAAAACGAAAGAGTATTGAATGAGCCAGAAGTGTTTTTTCCTTCGCTAGAGTCCATGACTTCTTTGTTTCTGATGTATAAATTATTCTTATATTTTTTCTAGTAAGAAGCCGAAAAATTAAAATCATTAAATAAAAAATTAGTTTCACAATTAAAACTTTAATATCTGAATTAATTTTATCAGAACCTATCTAACACTCTTCCACATTCATGATCCATTTTCCATTATTACCCACCTCAATTCACATCACACAGTGACCTATAGGCCAAACAGCTGAAAAAATTCAATATATTTTAACTAATGATTGTATCGACTTATCATAAGTCTAATTCGGTTCAGAATGGAAAAATACATTGGCATTTAATTCTGAATATTGTTTACTTCTGGATAAGACCAAGAAAAATTGGAATATCAAACGTACAAAAAAAAAAAAAAAAAAAAAAAAAAAAAAAAAAAAAAAAAAAAAAAAAAAAAAAAAAAAAAAAAAAAAAAAAAAAAAAAAAAAAAAAAAAAAAAATTGGTATAGGAAAATCTCTCAGAAAGCATTATTGTATTATAATTTATAAAATGCGTCTAATAGTAGAGATTGCACTTATGCAGCAATTCCATTTAAAAAAAAGTATTGAGAACTAGAAACAACTAATTTACCACAAACAAAATCCAAATTGAGAACAAATACAAATCATACAACAAATGGACTTAAATAGACAATTAATAATTTGATTGGTCGGTGTTGTCCTTTCATATGCAGAGAGACTAACTTGGTTCAGGGTTCCCTGGTAAGCTTGAATATATATATATATATATATATATATATATATATATATATATATATATATATATATATATATATATATATATATATATAAAATATAAATATTCAAATGAAAGTATTTAAATATGTTTTTCTTTTACTTATTCCTCTCTAGATTACAAAATTTAATAGAACACTTCTCTTGACCTCTCGAATTCCATAATAAGAAAGGAACGCTCCACATTTTCTGATCCCAATTGTTGTTATTAAAATTTCAGTTTAACGTGATTGTACCGATTTTGATTCATAAGAATAGAATTTAGACCTGATTTAGTATTAGATGGCGGCACCTGTTTTAAATCAACAAAAGTATAATAACACGTTTTTCGTTTGTTTCTTTTTTTAATCTTGCTCTGCCAATAATTCCAAAAGAACATAGACTAATAATGTATTAGAACAGCAATTGGGAACAGCTGGAACTACCTCCCCGAAAATCTAAGAAAGGAAACGAGTCGTCAAAACTTTTTAATAGCTAATCTTGGAACAATTCTTCTAGTCCAACACGCGATTCCCCCCCCCCCCCCCCCCCCCCCCCCCCCCCCCCCCCCCCCCCCCCCCCCCCCCCCCCCCCCCCCCCGAGAAATTAGCCAAACAAGTTTTCGAATAAAAGCCGGTCCCTAAATGGTTCCTTCTGCCGTTAGCGAAGCGTTTAAAATATAGTTTTACTAAATCTTTTATAATATTTATGATCTTGGCTTAAAATCTTACTGATCTAGATTTTAAAATTTTATAAATAATGTCACGTAGAACCTAAATTGAAAATAAATTTAAGAAGGGATTTAAATATAGAGAGAAGTTCAACAAAAACAACTGAAGTGATTAAATCAAGATTAAACCTTCTTCATGCGCCATCTCAGGCGAGTTTAACTTAAGCTAAAGATCATACTAAAAATAAACCCAACAATGAAATACCTAACAAACAATTTCCTATTAAAATCTACATGAAGATAAACACAGGTACACGTATCGATCAGTTATACTCAGGAAAGAGACACTCTTCAGAAAGTGATTTAATTATAACTAACAGATTATAATATTAATTACAAAACTAGCAACATTTAAAATAAGAAAATTCGTTTATACAAGAATTCGGTAAAATGTACAAATATATAGAGAGAACATACATACATATATGTTCGCGCCGATCGGCGCTTTTGTGTTAAGGGGAAATGAGAAAATTGTAAGTTAGTTCAAGTGACGCCCTCTACCGACTTCCCTCATTAACCGGCCCTTTACTTAGTTTTCCCTACTGCCAACCAGAGGGCAGTTGACTTTATTAACTCTCGCAAAGTTTAATATGCGGGAGTTCTAATCGCAATCTTAATCCCCTCAGGACCATTCTCGGTCACTCTGTTCCTGCACTCTGCCCTGGATGCACCTACTTTTGTCCAAGACTTCATAGTCTTCCTAGTTTACATGCTCAAGGCTCACATAGCCTTCCGAGAACCTTTTATATGTTAAAAGTGTTTTCCTTTCGTGCTACAACCAGTAAAATTTTCCTTTTGACTTTAATGAGTGGTGATAGCAGAGGAGGAGAGTTCAATCAAGTTTTACAGGCCACAGGGAGCGTTCGCCTGTCTGTGAGGACTTCAGGGGCCCCGCGAGAGCTAGAAGGCGTCCGTAACCAGGTGAGTGCGCTTATCTGTATTTTTTGGTTGAATTATTTTCCCGCTAACATCTCCCCAAAGTTGCAGAACCTCGCTTTGATTAAATTCTATACAGTCCATTTTTACTGCGCCGAGGCGAGTTATTCGCACCGGCAATTTTCATTAACATTTTTGGTCCTCCGGGCCGGATATATTGTACCGCATTGAAGCGAGAATTTTTGCAGTTTTGGGGCGATTTATCGGCCGCTCATTTTTCAATTTTATTTATTTTACTGGTTATTATTTTCAAATTTCCAGAAATCACGAACTTTTGACCACCTTCCGTTCAAAGTACGTGATTGCCAGTTTCTGCCGGTTTTTAGCTAACCCTATAATCAGCCATTTTGTCTCCATTAATTTGATCAGCTGGTCGCTGACGTCACCACCTCCCACTTCTCTAGTAAAGTACTCGTTACTGCGTCTCGTAACAGTTCCCGCCATATTGCCTTATTGTAACGTCAGTTACAATAACGTAATAATTAGTCTAATTAATTTAGCCACTCTCTCTCCTTTCCCTTACTGCTTTGCATATTACAATTTTATTTTATCTGTTTATTTATATATTCCATATTTTACAAAATGCCTTCTGAAGACAAAAACATCATTTTGCAAACACAATTATTGGCAAGGAGGGAAACAGTGTTTGCTGTTATAACTAGCGGTTGGGCCCAAATAAAAGCTTCTTCTGTTGAGGATATTTTTTATGTTCAGGCTCTTTGCGAGGATTTACCCTCTCTTCAAGCTAAATTCGAAACGGTAAATGAAAAAATCAGTGACCTAAATTTTATCCTATCAAAACAGAATCAAGTAGATACCCAAGCCCCAGCTATAGCCTTCAATGATATAGCGCGTAAAATTAAATCCAAATATTTTCAGTTAAAAATAGAACAACCCAGTATAACCTCAACACCGGTTGCCACCCCTATTCATTTGGCTCAAAGTGCTTTCTCCTTACCACCTATCAATCATCAATCATGGAAATCTTCGGAAACTGAAAATATTGAAAAACTCCCAGTTGAACAATCCGTGAGTACAGACCATAAAGACTCAAATGTTTCTGACATTCCAGAAAACATTGACCCTTCTATTGACATCCATACATGTAGGCATGCACTAACCAGTGATAACGTTCACCAGGACATGCAAATCAATAATCTAGATGCTTCTTTATACTCAAATCGAGTTTCAATAATTAATCACGTAGATAAAACAGGTGGTGCTGATACCACTGTCAGTGATTCATCTGATGAAAGGTCATTTGCTTCTCTTGCAGAAGAGGATAATTACATCTCATCCTCAAATAGCCGCTATTCTTTAGCCAATCAACATTGTTCAAAATTCCTTCTTATTAAAAATAAAAACAATAAGAAACCAGTATGTTCACAAGGTAACCAAGATAGAGTAACAAGTAAAATTCCGGTCTCGAATCCTATTGAATCTACTTTTTTAAAACCACCAGTTTTAGATATCAAAGGGTCTGTACGCTCTAAAGTTTCAATATTCGACAAATTCTCCCCAGTAGGGTTTACTGATGTTTCTTCTGTCGCTAATCATGCCCATATTGACTCTAGGGGTCTTACCCGTACTCATTACGCGCAGACCAACAATTTATGTTTAGGGACTCAAGATCCCTCCTCTTTGACCAATTGCCAGGAGCATTGGCCTCCTCCTTATCGTGACCCCGACTTAAGCACCAAGCCATTACCGGATCTTAAGTCTACTCCCATTGCGCTCATCACAAATGAACCTGACCATACCTTTAAACATTTTTCTGGGTCTCTCCTTAATATCCGTGCCGATAAGCCGGCAAAGCCGCCTTGTTGCCCTACTCCTTTCCTCGGTAGCCTGGAGGTCCTCAGGGTGGGCGGCATACTTGACAACGCCGTTCCTAATTATAATTCACAACGTTATAAGTGGACTTCAAATTCCAAACGCCGTTGTGGAACCACGAAACAGGGCGACGTTGTTGTGAGCAAGGGACTGAACAGCTCCTCACTCTCCCGGCCTTTAGCTCTTATTTTCCGAGCATTTTCAGGATTCTCTACTCAAAATTCGTACCGGAAAGCCGGCAAAGTCGCTTTGCAACCTGACGCCTTTCATCGACAGCCTGGGTGTTCTCAGGGTGGGCGGCCGACTTAAGAACGCCAATTTAAAGTACGATTCCCGTCACCCAATTTTGCTTCCTAAGTCCGCATATCTATCTCTGTTAATCTGCAAGCACTTTCACATTTCCTCCCTACACGCTGGGCCCACTACTTGCCAGGCCCTCGTGTGTAGCCGTTACTGGATTATCTCGTTGCGTCAGCTGTTAAGGAAGGTGATCCACCGTTGTACCACATGCCTTCGTTTCCGTGCTCCTACCGTGCAACCCATTATGGCTGACCTGCCTTCGTGCCGCGTTCGGCCCAGCAGACCTTTCTTCAACACCGGGATTGATTTCGCGGGGCCATTTCAGGTTCGCGCGTCGCGGCTTCGTAAAACTGCTCTTACCAAGGGTTACTTCTGCGTATTTGTATGTACCGCCACCAAGGCCGTGCACCTCGAATTTGCCTCTGAGCTTTCCACTGCCGTTTTCCTGGCTACCCTAGATAGATTCGTTGCACGCCGCGGTCTTCCGCATTCCATTCTATCTGACCAGGGTCGTAATTTTGTCGGAGCTACTAAGCAATTAAAAGACGTGCATCTTTTCCTCCGCGCTCATCACGAGGAAATTTCGAATGTCTTGTCGAGTCGAGAGATAAGTTGGGTATTCAATCCTCCTTTAGCGCCCAATTTCGGTGGTCTTTGGGAAGCCGCAGTCAAATCCGCAAAACCTTTGTTATCTCGGTTATCCACCGAAGTTTTATTCACTCTCGAAGAATATGCCACTCTTTTCGCTCGGATCGAGGCTATTCTAAATAGCCGTCCTATCTGTTCATTGCCTTCTCCCCCCGCGGATGCCGCTGCTTACTTAGGTCCGGGACTCTTCCTCATTGGGGCTCCACTTTTATCCGTTGCCGAGATTCCTATTTCTGAGGATCATCATTTAACGTCTAGATGGACGATCATTTCCCAGTATTCGCGGCATTTTTGGCGACGATGGTCCAGGGAGTACTTAAACTCGCTGCTGCAGCGTACTAAGTGGACCGCAGTGTCCAAACCAATAAAGCAAGGCGATGTTGTTGTGATCAAGGGTGTGAATAGCCCTCCCCTCTCCTGGCCTATAGCCCGCATCTCCGAACTCAAGCCCGGGCTCGACGGTGTTCCTCGAGTGGCCATCCTTGAGACCTCCAACGGTACCCTCACTAGGCCGATCAACAAGCTCATTCCGCTCCCGGAATGACGTCTGTGCCATTTATGTTTTTTATTTTTTATAATTGTTGCTCAGTTGGGCGGATTCTTTTTTCTTTACTTTGTATAATTGTTTACAC
Source organism: Euschistus heros (assembly GCA_003667255.2). Lineage (NCBI taxonomy): Eukaryota > Metazoa > Arthropoda > Insecta > Hemiptera > Pentatomidae > Euschistus > Euschistus heros. The sequence goes on along the minus strand of RCWM02000208.1, from coordinate 962,330 downwards.
AGTAGTACTGTTTTATTTTCTTTACATTATATAACTGTTGCCCAGTTGGGCTGTTTCCTTTTCTTTACATTGTATAATTGTGCACCCATTCTTGTTACAGCTTTTTTATTATTCCTTTTTTTCTTTATCTTTCTCTTTACTCAAATTCAGCTTTCTTTTCTCTTATTTTATTGTATAAATTTGCTGCTGCCGCCCTCCATTCTCATTGTATAACTTTTGGAATAAAATTGGGCAACATCCCAATTTTGGTGGGCGGTATGTTCGCGCCGATCGGCGCTTTTTGTTAAGGGGAAATGAGAAAATTGTAAGTTAGTTCAAGTGACGCCCTCTACCGACTTCCCTCATTAACCGGCCCTTTACTTAGTTTTCCTACTGCCAACCAGAGGGCAGTTGACTTTATTAACTCTCGCAAAGTTTAATATGCGGGAGTTCTAATCGCAATCTTAATCCCCTCAGGACCATTCTCGGTCACTCTGTTCCTGCACTCTGCCCTGGATGCACCTACTTTTGTCCAAGACTTCATAGTCTTCCTAGTTTACATGCTCAAGGCTCACATAGCCTTCCGAGAACCTTTTATATGTTAAAAGTGTTTTCCTTTCGTGCTACAACCAGTAAAATTTTCCTTTTGACTTTAATGAGTGGTGATAGCAGAGGAGGAGAGTTCAATCAAGTTTTACAGGCCACAGGGAGCGTTCGCCTGTCTGTGAGGACTTCAGGGGCCCCGCGAGAGCTAGAAGGCGTCCGTAACCAGGTGAGTGCGCTTATCTGTATTTTTTGGTTGAATTATTTTCCCGCTAACATCTCCCCAAAGTTGCAGAACCTCGCTTTGATTAAATTCTATACAGTCCATTTTTACTGCGCCGAGGCGAGTTATTCGCACCGGCAATTTTCATTAACAATATAGAATGTTCATACATACTACTCCAGATTATGCTTAATGAAATAATCCATAAAAACGTAAATTAAAATTCTTTTTAATTTGACCTCATACAGGTGGTAGTAGCGACGAAGTTAACAACGAGTTAAATATTATCCCTTAAAGCAGGATTTTTAATACCTACATTATGAGAACTTGATCGATTTGGGCTTTATAATAAGGCCTTAAATATTTTTATATAATATTGGATGTAAAAATTGTAATTTTGGAATTATTACATGAGTTTCAAAAACTATCATTCTACTGAAAAATAAACAATGTTCACATATCGGATTCTTTTTGACAGCCAGATATATAATGTTAAAGTAAGAGAGACATGGAAATTATATTTTAAACAACTAATGAAAGTTTTTTAATATGTGCTATTTCTTTATTATAATACAACTTCGGATGTAATAAAATAATTTAAAATAAAAATAATATTATCATAAACCATTATTAAACCTATTTTGAGCCATGTACTCGTACGTGAACTCAAGGGGAAAAAAAAAATCAGATATCGAACGCATTTATTCCTTCCAGTCTCAAGTCCTTCAAATAATATTAAATGCTCTATATTATGTTTCCAACAAAACTCTACATAATGATATCAATATACGTTTTGTCTCTGAAAATCTAAATTCTATCAAATTATTCCAACTATCTCTGTCCATTGACTCATTCGTTATCCAGCTTAATACATCCTTATAACGCCTCGCAAATCAAAACGGCAATGGCCTCGAGGCCAACTGTAAATACATAATTTACTGGAGTTATGGGAATGACCAGCATCTTTACTCAAGTCGTGTGCGCTCTCGCTCCGCTTGAATCCAGTGGAGGATTAAACTAATGACACAGCTCATTTCTTACATTAAATTGCATTTCTCGTATAGAAAAATGTTTTGTTTTTTTTTTCCATTTCTTTATTTTAAGGTTTGGTTATTAATATTTTTTTTACTTTCGTTTTTATTTTATGAATGACTAAATTGTCATCCATGATACTCAATGCCCTTGAGCGAGGCAGCTTGGAATATTCACTCATTAAAAAAAAGGAGAAATATCACAACACTATAATATAACCATAATAAGTTTCAACTAATGGTTGAATTAAACGGTTATGCCATCGGTAACGGATTCGAAAAAGTTTTTAATCAAATAAACTCCCTGAATCTTTCCAGTTTTAGAAACTTTTTCTAATTGCTCTTCTCGATTTTAACGACATCACGCTCGAACACAGGTCTCGGGGTGATAGATGCCTAACAATTTCGGATAGGGCTTCAACGATTGGAAAAGTTTTCGAATAAAAAGAAAAAAAAAAAGCCTGCTAAAGTGGAATTAAAATTTATGTTTAGGAGGGGAGGGGGCGAAATTAAATCGTATTTTAGGGCGTAGGAAGGGCAAGAGGGGAATAATTCAAGGGGATTGGACAGACACTCACCTGGTTCGGCTAAATAGATAATCAAAGGGAATACTGAGCTCGGGCTACGAGGAATTTTTGACTGTGTGTCAACTCTGTAGTGAGTCCCTCTTCTTTTCATCTTAATGCAACTGCAAAACGAGAACTGAATTATTCCTAGAGGATAAAAGGCATAAAAGCCTTCGGAAAATCCGATGATGTGAGGAAAACATTTTATTTTTCCGTTTTATAATATAGTGAGAAACATAAATACAACTAGATTATATAAACAGAAAATAAATAATTTTAATTTTACCTGAGGTTAGTAAAAGATATGTATGTTGACAAAATGTTCGAAAAAAAATTTTTTTTTGTCATACTACGCGATTTAGAATTTTAGAATTTATTGCATTACCTACATTGATACATAAATGATGTAAACCATATAAAATGCAATTTATAATAAATTATGAATATTATGAAACTGAAAAGACCGGATGAGAGAGAGAGAGATCAATTTTTATTTTATTACTTTATGCACACAACCTTTTCCCGATTCGATCGTAACAAGTTAGTCTAATGTTGATTTTCAGTCTATACAAAAATGAATAAATCAAGGGTCGAGGGTCTGTCGGTACAGAAGGTTCTATGATCGAATTCCGCCTGGGCGTGTTAAAATTGATTTCGTGGAAGACCTATGGAAATAATCTTGAACTTCCCACATAGGTTAGAATAGGTAGGTAACCTGCAGGGTAACCCGTCCTTCCTGACCAAGTTGGAGTACATAAACAACTCCAACAAACAAAAGCAAATAGAAAAATAGGAATTTGGTTGAAGGAAACTTCGAATAGCGAAGAAAACCCTTTCAAAGAAGAAGAAAATTAAATGTACTTATAGTGACCAAAAGTTAGAGTGTAGTACCAAACTAATAACCATTTTTAATAATTCTATCATTGTTTTAAAGATGAAACGTTTTAGATATTATATTTTTCTATGAATAATACAGAATAAAATAAAAGTATTAAAAAGAACACATAAAATCATAGTAACTAATCGTGTGACAACGCGAACTATACTCGTCTAAGTACATAAGGAGGTAAGGTCATAATAAACAAACATCAACAAATTTGATGACTCACCTGCAACGTCTAGTGTGGCGTTCTTGCTCCTCGCAGATCCGGCCTGGTTGGTAGCGAGGCACCAGTAGACCCCGGCGTCCGTGTCCCTCTTCCCGTTGGTGACCCTGAGGAAGAAGAGGGAGCCAGCGGGCAAGAGGACTCGATGGGGGGCTGGGGCCAGCGGCTCTCCGTCCTTATACCAGCTGACCACAGGTTCCGGGGTGCCCTCGGCCTTACAGTTGAGGGTGGCCGGTTCGTGGCGGGGCACTGTCAGGTCTTGAGGATCTTCTGTTATCCGAGGGGCCCGCAGCTGCACTCCTGTGAAGAAATCAAACAATCAGCCATAGTGCAATATATAATCCAGAAAAATAGCGACATATAATTCGAAAAAAAAAAAAAAAATTCTAAGCTAATAACAACTTCAAGTTATTTTATACTAACAACTAATTCTATATTAAACTCACTATTCTATCTAACCTTATTTTGTACTAGATTAATATAATATCCTTATATGAGCTCTATGCTATCTTAATACGGATTATGAGCAGCTAGACAATGGGGAGACGGCCCAGCTTACAATTATACGTCATATTTCAAAAACCAATCTTCTTTTAGATCATAAATCGAAACAGGGTAGCGCGAAAAAATCAAGGCTCAAAAAGAGGGGGAAAAACCTCTATGACTGTATGACAACAAGGAAACTTGGATAAGCAGCACCAATTAAATTGGATAAATTAAAAAAAAAGAAAAAAAAAAGAAGGCAGGTCAATTTTGTGTACAGTGTATTAAAAATTAGTTGTATTCCTTTAATCATGAATTTAAAAACAGAAGGAAAAAAACAATAAATAATGCTTCATTATTATTATATTATATCGACTCATGAATCATAAAAACTTTTCCCTTCTCTCTCGCTCTCTCTCTCTCTCTCTCTCTCTCTCTCTCTCTCTCTCTCTCTCTATATATATATATATATATATATATATATATATATATATATATATATATATATATATATATATATATTTAATAAGGTTCTTGAGGTTCAGCCAATAAATAAAAACAACTATGGCGACATTTCGAGACCATGTTGTTCCCATAATCATGCCAATGTTACTAGTGGCCAATGATATTGTCTATATACGGATACAATAGCACATCCACTACTAACATTAGCATCATTATGAGAACAATATAGTGTCGAAACGTCGCCAAAATAGTTGTTTTTATTTATTGACTGAACCTCAAGAACCTTACTAAACATCTAATAGTGACAGTCAAAACATTTATCCATCTATATATATGATTTTTTCTTGATGGTAAATAAATTTAATTACAGTGGCTTCAACTATAGACGACAGTATGTTATTGAAAGACAGGCTGAGAGCGAGGAGTATCATAAGATGATGGTGGAGGGGGGAAGGGGGGAAGGGGGTAGGGGGGAAGCTGAGGGAGATATTGTGCTGCCATCTATTGTTCCTCTAAACCTTTCCACTCTAAACATTTGTCCCCAAAGGGATCAGTCCCAAAAATAACACAACCGCCGCCCAATGTCTTTTATCCTTCTCCTTTATTTGTTCCCTTCGGCAAACCTCATCCTTCCCGTCTTACTGATTTTATAATATCCCCTCTTCCTTTATATTGTGTATTTGATACCATGTTTCAGGGCCTGTTTATATTCTACAGGCGAAGGTTATATTATTTTCGATACATGTATGAAAGATGGACATACACAGTATATTAAATCGTATTAATAAAATGAATGGCTAGAGATTTTAACAGAGAAAGGGTACAACTTTCCGTTAGTTTCTGATGTCTTGATTCGCCAATAATAACGAATGATTTAAAAACAAATAAATAAACAGCATTTTTTTTTTTTTTTTTTTTTTTTGAAAAATTTACGGCTGATGTTTTCTGAAGTTTATTCCATCTTTTTTAAAAGTATTATTCGTGGTAGTTACGGTCTGATTATTCTGTGAATCGATGAAATTGCTTGTAATCGGAAACACTCAAACACTTTCATAATACAAAACCAAACTATCCGTTACCATACAATATTTTCTTCATTCAAGCATTGAAATTAGATTTTAAAAAATCTGAAAGCCTTATTATGTTACAATCTTATCCATATTGACCTCATTATCCATGTGTTACTGATTTGGCTCTAACCAGATACTCATCCTTTCAGAATGAATTTAACACCCATTAAAATCCATATTTAGGACAGATGAATTATTCGCCACTTCGAAAGGAGTTTTCTTTTATCCAAAGTCTAGTTTCGAATATAGAACATCCATCGCCAATTATAAAAGCGAACGAAAAATTCAAAACATCAGCAGTTTGATACACAGATTATATCTATTATTTTGAAAGAAGACAAGAAATCAAACATGTTGATTTTCACCGAATGAAGCAGGAAGGCTTTTCTAAGCCAAGTCCTGGAGTAAAATGGAATGCAATAGAAAGATAAGGGAGAGTAGAGAAGCACGCTAAAAATTCAGGTAAATAGATTGATAAGGTAAATTGATGGTTTCAACGAGATAAATCGATTTTTCTTGTTCCTATAGGAAACGAAGACGAAATAGGACTATTGGAAAATATTTATTTTATTTGTAATATTTTGTAGAAACTTAAGGGATAGTCCGTTTACCAAATTATTTAGTTGGCTGCACACCTCCAATTTTTTGTTCTGTTACTTCTCATTTAAACAAAAATCTGGATCGGTTTTAAATGATTTTTTTTATGCGCATAGATATTTAATTTTAGCTATTTTTTACTTGATGTATTATTTTTACTTCCGAGTCTTTATTGAATTCAGGGTCATTTTCATTTAGATGGATGGCGAAATTAGAATTTTGGGTCTTATCATTGTATGCTCTTATATGTTCTTTTACTCTTTGATTTAAAGATCGTCCAGTTTTTCCCGTGTATTTTGATTCACAGTCATTACATTTTAGTTCTATCATGACAATGGTTTATCTATGTTAAATGCAGAGTTTAAACCCTATTTTTTTAAAATTCATTTCCGACTTTTGTAGATATTGTGGAGTAATATGGTATCAAGATAAATTTCTTCGGTGTAGCTTTATCCTCCAGGGGTGTTATGTATATATTATTCATAGTTTTAATTCATCAATCCTACATAATTTATCAATCCAAATAGTATTGAAGTCTCTGAAGTGTATGACAAGAGAATGGTCTCGAGACCAGGCCTTAGTCCGATGGTAACTATTTAGGTGATAATAAGCTGAATCTTAGTACAAGATTATTTATTGTATGAACATACTATTTATAATGATATAGTATTGTTTATTTTATAATTATTTAAATTAATTGTTTAATGATCTGAACCTAAGGAATTCGAGAATTTATTAATATAGCTCCAAATATACAAAGGTGCAGTCCCTCATTGTGGATTACCTAGCCCCATCATTAGAATATGCCTCGCACGGCGCGATAATGAATGCCCGACTTGAGGGCCAGACCGCGGCCCCCTCTCCCTCGGTGACATTTGTCATCCAGGAACTCGGCGACAAGAAGATCCATTAACTTTTATCAAAGGGAGGGGGAAAGGTTGGTGCAACTATTGCCTAGGGCCTTGATGAAAAATCACCTGAGCCCACCAGATGGCGGCAGGTGAGACCGTACTCAATATAGAGAACGAGCTCAGATCTCACCCCCCACCTCCCTACCACATGTGCGCCTCTTCATTAAACTGCCACCCTCCTCTCGGCAGATCTTCCTTCAAGAAAAATACAGCGGGCAGGAGATCGCAAGGGGTCGAAGGCCGGGGAGGTAGAATAATATTTGCCCTTCCAGTTAGATATTACTTTTCGTTAAATTACTTTCACAAATACTGTTACACGCATGTGTGTTTATATATATATATATATATATATATATATATAAATATATATATTTTGATTTCGTTAACTACATACATACATTCGTTAACTACATATATATATATATATATATATATATATATATATATTATACTATATATATATATATATATATATATGCATATCTTAACTATTCTTAATGAAAAATAACATAGAATAAAAGTGATATAAATATAAATATATAAATTAAATTATGAAAGCTAAAAATGTTGCAAAGATACCCTTCCACTTTTTATATCCTTGGACAGAATTGTATTAATAAATCAAAACAGATTTTGTCATTTGTAACTTATGATTATTTCATGACTATTTTGATTTCGTTAACTACATACATACATATATATATATATATGCATATCTTAACTATTGTCTTAATGAAAAATAACATAGAATAAAGTGATATAAAGCAATCAGCTATATTTCATTTATATTATTTTTTTTTTTTTCACATGACATGAATTTCTTCCTGGCTGAAGGCAGAAATTTAAATTTATGTTTCTTCGGCTTTGGATCGACTTCGGGTTATGGAGACCCTCCTGGGGCACACACAGCCTCTATAAAGTGTATAACCTTAATTAGTGTGGAAACGTGATTGCTGACCACATCACCTTTATTTATAACTGTTGGTCACGAAACAATACAACCTTAACAAGTACTGATCCTAAGACCCTTCATGGGTTGTAGCTGAAATTTTAATTTATTTATTTTTTTAATGATTATTCCAGACTTATGCTATATATTCATTTCAAACAAATTTAAATTATAAATAGAAATGCAACTAAATAATAAATAAGTAATTATTTATTTTTAATTACAAAAATAATAACATTTTAGATTTAATTTAAGAGTCGCCTTATGTTCATACGATAAGCTCAATTTAAGCAGTATGAAAAAAAAGAGCACAGTGAATCTGTTAATCAGCATCTCAAAAGTCGTAAGATTTGAAGCAGATTGTAAGGGTTAGAAGCAGTAACAAATCAGATCAGAATCGAAAGTCAGTTCGTCAGGGAAATTTCCGAATTTATCTGAAGCAGTTACTGTGACCGCATAGTGCATGTTCAGGTCTTAGGAAAGTGTACAATAGGAATATAAAAGGGTGGGTTTCCTCTTTTTCATTATATTTTAGAATAGAATAGTATTTTTAATTTTTTTTTTTTTTTTTTACTGGCCCTGAAAACTCTATACCTCTATATAAACTCTATCGTCGATACGGCGAAGTATCGAATGTAAAAAAAAAAAAAGAAGGCATTTTTTGTTTTACTTTAGCAATCGATTTAGGACAGATGTACGTTGTAGAGAACTCTCGGATCTGAATTAACTCTAAAAAGGAGAGGAACAATCCTTTCAAATGGTCGGTTATGTGTACTATTTGATTACACTCAAATAAATGTAACGAATCGCTAAAGATCGAAAACAAAAAAAAGGTTTTTTTTCCCATTGAATACTTTGCGTTCGTATCGACAACATGTCTAAAGAACTTTGTAAATCGTCAGTTTGTTAGTCAGTTGTGTATTTCTGATTATTTGACATTAACTCTTTATTAGCAGCTTATGCTGTTGGTATTGCTGTTCACACAAGACACACCGATTCAACACAGGCTGCATTGACTCCCCAAAACCAACCCCCTTACTGACTCTTCAAGACTGGTTAAAACTAAACAAACTAAAATAAGACAGCGCCTAAATACATACACTTACTAAAACTCATATATACAAACTACAATCATTACGACTAATAACACGACCTCCATAGTGCTATCGAACACTGCATACAACTTACACATACCCACTGTTCTGAACAACATCGAAATAAAATACAGAATATTCCAAAAAAACTACATGACCTTCCTAACAGATTGATAAAAAAACGGCTACATACAATAAATACTGCTGACAAAACTTACTGAAAGCTAAAAAGGAACTGGATGAGGGACCTCCTTAAGTAAGAAACATCCTGAAATAATGTCAGGAGGAAGTACTGGTCTCCCTCATGTTCTATTTATTATATTTATTATTTCATCACATTCGCAGGTTGAGACAGATGTGAATCAAACAATAAAGTTTCAAAAACTTGCTTATTTAGAACTATTTATTCAATGAGAATCTTGTCATAAAAAAAAATCTCATTATTATAAAAAGTCTTAATTGTAAAATTATACCCTTTGAAAAGTTCTCATATTCTTCATTGACGAAGGAGCAGTAGTCCTTATAGTGTTTGTAGTTAAGCACAAATCGTGCCCAGTGGGCTACATGATCTAACTACTACCCCATCTCCTGCTATCAGACCAGAAGAACTGATGAAGAGGAATTTAAGAAGAGTGGGGAGATGAAGCGGCGATAAGAGCATGAGTGATTTAATGGCTTGATGGAGTATTGATTATGGGGAGGTGCTCCGCCAGCTCCTCCAGGGTAATTCGGTTACGGGGCAGAAGGATACCCTACCCGCGCGGCACCGAGGTCTTGCGGGACCATCTGTCCGCTCTGCACGGGGCAGCTGTAGTCATTATGTTGACTAATCCCTTTTATTTATTTCGTTCCTTTACTGTTGTATACTACAAGGCCTTGTGGTAAAATTTCGAATCTAATCGGCACTTAAGAGACCTAAATCAGTAATATAATTTTTACTTAGGCCTTGTAGAATTCTAAGGTAAACGAAAGAAATAAAAAAATGCATTTTTTCTTCACATTCGTAAGTCTTACATAGTAGCAACGATAAATATAAGCCCAGTAAAATTTCTCTTACCCCTCTCGTAAACAAAGAAAATCTTTCCCGTATATATTAAAAGTTTATTAAAACTAAAACATTATATTTTACACATTCATAAAAAATAAAATTAAATCAACTACATTAAAATAACATTTAATTATTAATTCATCTGTTTTATCATTTGTATGTTTAGGATTAATTGCATATATTTGACTTTGTTAATTGTTTTGAGATAAATACTACAGTAATATACAATTTCACTATACACATAAATATATACTCAATAATATCCAAACAATAATTTATAATCTATACTATTATATAGAAGGACAAGCAATTTTTCGTTTGTGGTCACTAATCGCGAAAAATACTACTGTACCAAATTATAACCACATCATCTTGATAGCAATTTCTAATGAAATTGTTATTAAAAAATCGGTAAATATGGGGTTAGAAATCGTTAAAAAATCGATCGATAAGTGGCGAGCGCCATTCTAAAAGGGAGATTACAATGTTATAGTTTTATAAAGAGCTTAAAATTGATAATAAAATTTACTTAGGTTCAATTAAATAGCTATTTAAAAACAGATAAATATGTGAAGCTACATGTGGATACATGTCGCAGGTGAAGTTTCAATCCTCTTTCAATAAAAAGTTTTTATTGATAAGGAAATTAGTTAAAATTATAATAATAAATTATTATAAAAAATATAATAATAAATAAATTTAAAACAAAAAGTGCAAAGAGTGTGTATTTCATTTATTTTATTTCTCGCTAGTAAAATAACAGCATTCCCCTCGAAAGCTTGATTAAATAATTGAAATCAAATATTGAATGAACTATACGTAAATATTACACATTTTTTAATTGCATGAAAACAGAAAGAGAAAACGAGAAATTGCAGAATCAGTTTTTCCCTAACCCTTGTCAATTAATTAACGTCTTGTAAAGAGAGTCAACATGAAAATACGCGCGAGTCATCAATTCCAGCGACTTTGGAGGGAGACTGCTCTCATCAAACAGAGCGATAGAGGCAGAGGCCGATGAGAGTGGCTCTCAAAGGACTCACAATTACCTCGCCTCCTCTCTCAACTTTTAACGATTAACAAATAAGACAATCCCTTCCCTGCATCGGGTGCATTCAGTCCGGGTGGGTGCATCTGAGCTTCAGTAACTGCGATAGAGCTTTACTTTGCTTGATAGAACGAACGCTTTAGTACAGAACGTACTTCTGTATTATATTAAGAAAACCTCTATAGAAACTGTATTCAATAGGAGATAACTTTCAATGTATTAGTATTAAAAGTTAGAGCATAAGAAAAAAAAATTAAAAAATACTCATAACAAATACCATTTTAAACACATCTGTACCAATAGGGGAAACATTTTGGATAAGCCAATATAAAATAGGCAGAGAAATAAAGTTTATCCAAGGTCATAGCCACGTCATTTATCGAGCCGTAAAAGGAATTTTCTTATCTAGGGATTAAACCCCCCAATTGGGCTGGATAGGTATTGTCTAGTCTAATACCTAAAGTTGTCGAAAGCATCAGGTCTCTCGTGCTAAAAGTTGTCGAAAGCAGTAGGTCTCTTGTATCTAAAATTCTCAGGGAATGCACTTTCGTCGGCGAACACTGACAATTTCAGAATTAGCTAGTGAGAAATCGAGAAAGCCTGGGGATAAACTCCCTGTGAGCGGAGCTCCGGAAAGAAGCGATATTTTTCGTCGGAGAGGTTAAAGAGGTTTCATAATTTTCACCCATCCTGAGAACCCCACTTTTCGAAATCGAAGACTCCGAAATCAAGTGAGAAGGAAATTTTATTAATTTATTATTGTTGAATAAATTAAAATCGTTTTAAGGTTGTTTTTTTGTTATATTATTGTTTTCTCGCTTTTCCCCGTATTATTTATTTATATATAAATATTTTACATAATTACAGTTCACTGTATCGTCTCTATTGGAGGAGAAATCGTCGTAGGATTATAAGATAAACTGACTGGCGTTAATACATTTATTTAATAAAACCGTTAGACACTAGTACAAAAAAATAATTCTCACAAATATTTATATAAACCTGGACCAAAACCCGTAGAGGGGCTAAGGTGTAAGTATTCAAAAAGGATAAATTAAGTTCAAAATTCCTCGCAAAAAATGTAAGGCTCAGGCATCCACTTCATAGAAACTGGGAGTACTTTGAGATGGTTTCCAGAACTCAGATTAAGCAGACGGCTAGAAGAAAATATTTAGTCCACTCACAGCCGGTTTCAAGAAGTGTTTTTATCAAGTAAAAATTTGCTTATTAATTTAAATTTAAAAAAATATATATACAGGTGATGGTATTGACAATTAATAATTGCAAATATACATAACATAAAACATATACAAAGTATTACAAAACTTTTTAGGCATGGACGAATCCGTAAATTTAAATTCTCCTTATTAATCCTATAATAATGTTATAAATACAATATTAATAGATTAGTAAAAACACTTTTTTCATTAAAATAAATAAACAATTACCGAAACCACAAAGAGTAAAGGTTTTGTCACATCCTACATATAGCCCAGATATTGCACCATCAGGTTATGGTTTCTTTAGATTAAAGACTAATTTAACAAAAAGTCAGATCTTTGATGATTATGAGGACGTAATAATTGGATGAAAAGAGTTCTTTGTTAAAAAAATAAAAAAATAAAAAAATCCAGTCACTGGCAAAAACATGAGTGAAAGTAGTTGAAAACATTAGACTTTACTTTGAAGAGTGGTATATAATAATGGTTTAAATAATTTATCTGAAATACAGCAATGTTTCATTTATTTATAGCTGAAACAAGCTAAACAATTCTTAAACCTGATCTTTAGCTTTTTAAAGATCTATAATAGGTGAGCCCCAGGCATTGGGATGTTTTTTTTTCGGTTAACCTTTAGAGTTAGAATAGGAACATTTAATTTATTAGTATTGTATTTACTACTTTATCTCTCTTCTTCTCCTCACTATATATATATATATATATATATATATACTATATATATATATACACATATATATACACATGTGTATATACACATATATATACACACAAAACACGGCCCTCTAGCAGATATACAAAATGAAGGGGAAAAAGATATGATATGACCGATTTATACAAACCCGCTCACGTAAATATTTATAAGCGGGTAACATACTTCAGATATTTATATTGTATGTTTCATATTAAAATTTATTGTTTATCCATACAACTCATCCTTTTTGGTAAAAGTGAGCTAGCTGTTATGGAAATTCATGATGAAATTATAGTAGCCCAGTATGTGTCAACTCACTTTCGGGATATTAAAATTTTGCTATTGTGTTCATATTGTACTACAGTGCTCGTCTCGTCCGGTTTAGACTGAATAATCTAAATTTTGAACCTCCTTAACAGTTTAATGTAAAAGTGATAAGTAAGTGGAATAAGCATACAATACAATGCTTAGTTTCTATCTGATTTCGTTGTAAACATAAGATTTCCTGTTCCTGTGAATTATCATCCACTATTCCCCGTTGAACAAACCCGCTAACTATGATCCAATCAGATAACAGGTCATACTTGGAATCCACCTACATAACTAATATGATAACTGTCCTTTTTTGACTACAAAAGATAGATCACAAGACTCAGATGTAAATACTCATTGTAGCTCTAAGCTGTGTGAGCTAATAGCAAAGCCTTGACCAACTGATTCGTTCTTGTGCCACCTCTCTCCTAATAAAGTCAATACTGCCTACACCAGGCTAAGATGATAAATGACTATAAGCAGATCCTTTGGACTAGGACTTAGGGAACTAAGGATTGTAGATCCATCAAACTTTTAATTCATCTCGCATCCAATCATTATAATCTAAAATCCTTTGAAAAACTTTCAATAATTCTTAGTGTCACAAATGATCCATTAAGCACAAAATGATGCAGACTGGGCCCAAACCAAATACCTATCCTCTCCTGGTAAAATTTTTTATTAACTCTATTCCACAAGTCTTTCAACTTGCTTTCTGTTCCCGATGACCATCCAGTATGTCTAAATAGATATTAGGCTTCGTGACTTTCTAATGTAGAACTTATATTTATGTGAATAGGCTACATTACAATCGTTTGAGCTTTATATTTATGAAATCTAAATATGAAGAAAATAATTTATAAATATATATATAAAGTCCAGTTATATAGTACGATTCTATTCGAAATAAATAATTATTACTATGGTCACCTAAACTAGGTGGGCAAAGTTGGTTTGGGGGTCCTAATGACGTAGATATTTTAAATATCTATGAATGATTTTTTTTTTTTTAAATTACTATTTTTTTTTTTTTAATCATAATTTTATTCTATATATATGCTACTATTTCTTTCATTTAGTTTTAAGGGATGAGCGTGTGCCTAACAGCAATATAACTAATGGTACTTATTTATAGTAGATTAATATCTTTATCAAGGGCTTTATTAAAGTGTAAAATAAAATATAAGGGTTATAGCTTCTCAGTCAGCGTCTTTAAAGCAGAAGTATCGTAAAAAATAATACGATACTCATATAAAAACAGTTATTTAACGTAATAAAGTCTCTAGGGAACTAAAACATATTTACTTTTACCGTTTAATAATGAACCCTAATAATAGTAAAAATAATAAATATTAGATTTTTATGTATTTTTTTTTATTTCTATTTTTTATTTTTTTTATTTATCAAAGGACAAGTATTGGAAAACTTGGAAAGAAATGAAATTCAGAAGCCCACGTTTCATTAGTCCTGATTGTGAAGTGCGCTCAAAGCTTTTTGATTGGAACTGAAAGAATAACTTCACTTTTTTCATCTATTTTTTTTTTCTTTTTTTTACAACGGACCAAGAGAAACAATTCGTAAAACTGGAATGGTGAATGCGTGCAGGATTTTAATTAACTTCTTTCATAGACATTGTTTTTTTTTTTTTAAATTTTTTTTTTTTTTTTTTTTTAAATTTTTTTTTTTTTTTTTTTTTTTTTTTTTTTTTTCCAGGATATAACAGGACCTTTTGGAACAAGTATTCCAATACCTGGGTTCCCAGTGCAGCGGGAACAGAACACCGACAGAGATACAGTTCATTAACAGCCACTAATGCACAAAGAAGAGACGAGGCACGGACCGGTCGGGCTTTGGCAGATGTGGAAGACCCTACTGTAGAGTACGTGAGAGGAATCTTGTGGGGTCTTCTGCTCTGCATTGCGGTGTAATTACCAAAGAGAGCTTTATCTTCATTCAACAACACCTCCCCACCGCTCCCCTCTGAAGCGTTCAGTCTTTGTTATTAACGACCTTTGGGAAGTGTACTGTCGGTTGGCCATCGGTGACTGAATACGTCCAACAGAAACAGGGATCACAGAGTGTTCAAACAAATGGACAAGTTGAAGTAAATCTCCAAGGCTACATGGAGCCAGAAAAATAATAATATAAGAAAAAACAATTCTAGCTCTGATTTGTGTTTCTCATGGTACATATATTGTCTTATGACTTCTGGGACACTCGGATTATCTCAGATTAGACCAAAGATCAAAGCAAGTATACATAGTATGCTTTTGAATAGGTATGTATATACTTACATTACTATATACAATCATTTAATAAGTCGGAAATGGACTACTAAGAGGGCTCCTAGAACCTGTCCAATTCCGACTCACTTAGCTGGAAACATTTTTGATTAACTCACGTAGTCCATAGTGTCTCATTCGAAAGGGAAAAAATATAATAATATTATATAATTATTAATAATAATAGAAGAAAATTTTTTTCTTCTGTCCTCCGACTTTGTTTTATTTAATTTTATGCAAGGAAAAAGGAAGGGGATGGGTGATCTTTTCTTGCCTTTTGGTATTTTAAGATTTGTTTTCTTCTCGGCCATCTCTGGGGGTCCTATATCGACTAAAGGTACTACTTTTTATGTGTCGAGTGTGGAAGAATACTTTATTCCTACGTGCCAGCTATACTTTATTAATAACTTTTTTAATTTTATTTTGGCCCAAGACTTCCATTGAAGTCCTCTACTGGCCTGGGTGGAAAGGTCAAGATTCATTGTGGGTCCGCCACGAAATATATTTTAACACCACCCAGGTGGGATTGGAACCCACCTTCTGGTTACGAGCGCGCTGAGACCCTCACCCCAACTCACTCCATTGACTTCCCCATATTACTTTTTTATCAATGAGTAACAATAAAATAATTTTTACAAGAGTAAATGAACGAACAGATACCATGTTAATATATTAAAAATACACGGCACGTACACGTACGCTTATAACATTTTTTTTTTTATCAGTAAATAATGATCTCTTCATTATTCACAGCAATCCAATATTTTATCAAAAACCTTCAGGAATGGTGTCAACATTGGAAAATTGATAAATAAATCCAAAAAAATATCAAATAACATTTACTCTCCGCCATAAATCTAATACTTTCTGTCATACAGTATTTTTTTTATGATCGACAAAAATGTCTATCTTCCGGCTTCCTTCTCCAACCTCTCACTCCCAGTCTTCATAGGTCGTATTTTACCTCAGCAGTAGAACATGGAACCGTACTTGCCCGTGTTTTTGTGCCAGGAAGGCCTCGGTTCAGCTATTTTCTGATTTCTCTTGACTTTTTCTGGTTGTTATATAGATTTATTTTAATTTCTCCAACTGCCTTCTATATGATATCAATGCAATGGCCGAAACGTTGGTACAATAAAGTAGTGTGTAATTCATTTTAACAATTTTCATTCTTCAAATTAAATATACAAGATACATATTCTACCAATCACCAAATACACCTCCTCGTAAAATTCTACTGCCCACTGTATTCTAGATCTAATATTGTTGGAGAGTCATTTAGTTCAGTACACAAAAAAATAAAGTATAAATATTGAAATAACCAGTGAATATTTAAAATCAATAAGAAAAAAAGAAAAAATGTTTTAAAATTTAGCTCTATTTGCTCTATATGAGAGAGGACAGGTCACTTCCACCCACCCCCTCCCGCTCCAACAACAATACACGAACTGATAAATAAAACATTTGGTTACAGCGGAAAGATTTTATTCAATTAACAAGGCAGTGAATAATCCAATATGGAGGACATACTAAATCACTCCCCCCTTCTCTCTATACAATATTTAACCTAAATGAATATTTGACTAATTCAATTCAGGATTTATCACACCTTTGATTGTTTAATGTTCGATTTTCACTTTGATATATGACCTCAGATTTATTGAATCAGACACTATATTCGGCAATAACTTAGTGTCCATAAATCAAACATTTATCATGATTCCTGAGTTCTCATTAATTGTTAAGAATATAAGCTTAATGTATTCCTAAACATTTTTCACACACACACATTTATCATTTAATATAGAATTGTTCATCGTGAATAAATAAAATATTTTGATAATTTTTCTTTGTTTTTATACTTAGATAGAAGCAATTGCTACAATAATATAAGCACACTTCCTATTTATAATTAGTTACTCAATACCTTTTGTTTCTTACGAAAATAATTAAACATCGTTACAATTAGTAATTGCACACTGAGCGAATTCAAACATCTTAAAATGAGTAAGCAAAAACTAGGGATATTTAAGAATTTTATTAACATTAATAATTTAATAATATTTCTGTTAGGGCACCGTAAGGGTAACAGAAGTTGCACCCTTGAACAGCTTTTTTTTCCCTTGCGTACCAACTCTGGAACGCTGGTTCTGAAAGTTCACTAGACCAATAATTAGTCAATAAAAAAAAATATTGAATGCCTTTTTTTTTCCTCCCCTTTTGAAGCATTTATTTATTAATAGACAATAGTAATATAATTCATTCAATTTCTCTCATATATCACTCTCAATTCCATTTACATTTGTGTTTATATATTAAAAAAAAAAAATATATAAATATATATATATATATATATATATATATATATATATATATATATATATATATATATATATATATATCTGCCGTAATGTTAAAAAAAGGAAAATAATAAAACAAACAGAACTCTGATTTAACAAAACAAAAAATTCAACCAAAAAAAAAATCAACTGCTAATATATATACATATTTGAAACTAATATTTATCTTTACGACAAAATTACAAAATATAAATAAGTCTAAACCTTTATACTGAAGCAAACATATTAAAAAAAAATAAACTATATATATATATATATATATATATATATATATATATATATATATATATATATATATATATATATATTTCTTGCACAATTCCATTATAAATACCCTGTGAAAAATGTCATCCTTTCGGTCCTGTAAATTACTAAATTTGATTCTTTTCGTCTTGGCCGGCCGCATACGAACTGCTTGACGACGGTCGTGGTCCAGGAGTCCCAGACGAAAAAAAATAAAGTCCTGAGTTGAGATTAAAAAAAACAATATAGGAGCTATACGGCCTCCCAATTGCCGATAACCGAAAGTTTGGGTATATCTTTCGGAAATTTAATCGTAATATTTACGATTAATGATAAGAAGGAAAAATGTTCTGGCGAGCCACACAATTAACAAAAAAAAACATCGTCCGTGTTACATGACGCTCACTGGTCAACAACTGGCCACCAACCACTGAGCCTTAATACTACGTCCTAATACATGATTGTATCAAATGAAAACAAATAGCTGTTATAAACATTTAATATAAAATATAACAATATTTTGTTGTTAACATTTTAAATAGATTATTTTTCCTAAAATATGAAATTGAGAAAGAAAGTTTTAAAATAATTTAATTTAAACAAATTATTAGGAATTGTTTTAAATATAACATGAACGGCTGAAACAATTTCTATTTACCAAACTACATTTACCAATCTTTCATTTGTGGTAAATAATTGGTTTATTTTATTTGGAGGCTAATTATAATCTTAGACTTAATTTACAATATTTTTCAGGACGTATCAATTCCATATACCAAGTTGTACTCCGATTAATGGGAAATACCTAAACGTTTTAAAATTTCAGTGCAATTAAACTTCCTACCAATTCTAATGCATTTATACATCATGTACTTTAATAAATAAGAACAAAAAAAAATACTGAAAGCTATACAGATGTGGTACCTAATAAAGGTGGACGAATATAATTACCAGGAGAGATAAAAAAAAAATGTAATAATGATCAAATTAAAATTCAAGCCAGTGAAGAATATTATCGAGAAAATTTTATGAGGTGGTATGGACGTCCTAAATGAATGCAAAAGAGTATGGCGGCCAGATTGGCTTATTCAGACCAAGGTTGAAGGTAGGACAAGCTGACAAAGACCAAGGTATATTCGAGATGACGGGGTAAGAGAGGTAAATAAATTATTATTTATTTATTCGGTGCAACAGTCCTTAGAGCAGGACCAGGACCTCCTCAATAAGTATCCTTCTTCCATCTCGGTCCGCGGCCTTGCGGCGCCATCCTCTCACCCCAGCCTGACGGATAAATAATAATTCATATCGAAATAATCCCCTTTTAGGACAACAATTGTCTAGGTATGTTACTCTGTTTGAAAACGGCGAGCGGCTTCGGAAAACTGATTTAAAACAAAAACTTGATTTAACTACTTAGTAGCGCGGTGCACACTGGAGAAACTGGTCTTGTGAAACATGGAACTAAAGTTGCTTGCAACATATAGATAAGATTATATAGGTTGGTGCACGTTCATTTATGAAACACTAGTTTCATTGGTTTCAGGAAACCGAGTTTCAAGAAATTCCTTAAATCGATTTCGTGTTGCTTTAGTTTCGCTTTTCATCAGTCCAAGTCTTTTTTATTTTTTTCATTTATTCAATTACAATGACTTTCTTCTTTTTATAATGATTTTCCATCACTTTAAATGGCAATCCCTTATCAACATAGTTCATATTGCTAAATACTACTTGACAATTATTAAAAATATTTCAAAGCAATAAAACTGTTTTCATTGAAGCGTAATTGTTAATTTTTCCTCAGTACTCAGAGCTAACCTCCAGGCGGCGACCTTTGTTATTAGTGGATTCACAAGTTCTAATAAGAGATCAAAAAGTGGCTTCAACATCCTAAAAAAATCCTCAAATTTATTAGGATCTCTGCTTACTTCGCGAGCTACAACAAAACAGCTGTGTTGCCGATCCCTAATCATGCAGTGAAACCAGGACTTGCGTTTTTTTTTTCTTATTTCTTAGCCACCACCACTACACAAGCATATCGTAGTCAGAATTCATCACGAAACTGATGGAAAACCGTTGCTTTTGTGTGCACCTTCCCAATGAAACAGTTTTCTTGGATTCCATTGCATGAAATCAGTTTCATAAAACCAGTTTCTTCAGTAAGCACCGCGCCTTATTCTACCACAATGATAATATATTTGTCATTTAAATGTTTAAATATTGTTAGTTATTGTATAAACATATGTTCTATCTATCACCCTAGAATCGGTTTTGGAGAGAAGAGACCCTAATGGTTCCATTGTGTTGCACTAGGATCTAATATGTTTGAATACCAAGTTATTCCCCAAGACATCTTGAAGTCATCTTTGCAAGATAAGTAGTAGATGATCTAGTAGATTCCGGTATTAGGCCATGTTTTATGCATGTACGTAGGGACAAACAGAAAAATAAAAAGGCAGAGCAGGAGACACGAGGGCAGAGAGATGGACAAAGAGAGGCGTCAGTGGCGGGCAATGAACATACGGATGGGCTCTGATTTTTTATCGCCAGTTGGCTGAATAGGAATCGAGTTGTAGGGATCGATGTTTGCTCAACACTTATGTCTCTGTCCGTTTGTCTCCCGCTCTTTTGTCTCCGACTTCTCGTTTTTATTTCTTCTCTTTTATTTTTTTTCATTTATAGTCTGTCCTCTGTAATTACAGAGGGACCTCCAGTGAGTGTGCTATTATTCCCAGAATATTTTTTAACAGAGATAAATTTAATTTCGATTATGAACCTGATATCGATCCATAGCATTACGATACGCATTTTTGATTAATCTCTTAACGTCCACTGAGTACAATAGCTATTAGTTGCAACTAATTACAGAATAAGTAAAATTTGAATTAATAATTTCTATCTTTTATTTATTTTTTTAATTACTTTGCACAATTTTTTTTTTTAATTTATACATAATTTAACAAGAAAAAAGGAGTAGTTATCGAATACACAAACAGTAAAATATGTAAAGGAGACATTAACAACACTATAAACGTTTACATACAAATTTTTTTTTTTTTTTTTTTTTTTAAACTATTGATTGATATTTATAACCGTATATAGCAATTTGTATTAAAAAAAATCTGATTATAACAATATAATTACAATGACATGTTATAATTTGTTAAGAAAGTACCCAGCAAGTGTTCTATATTGGAAGGTCCCTATATTTTTCAGACTCCCTCAAAGGTTTGTAGGGAACCGAGTGTGAAGCAAGTTGAGCGACTAAATGATGAGGGTATAGAGTTTGCTCTGTATAATTGGTTAGAGTCGCATCACAGCAACAATTAAATCAATTTTCGTCCTTTTTTTAAATTTATTTGATTGTAATAATTTTTTAAAGGGTGCTCCCTCTTCCAGTTTAATTATTTTTAAAGGACACTATTATAATATCTGCCAGGATATAATGATTTCTAACGATCGAAGGACATTCCACCATTATCGTATTTTAAGGACACTCTTCTCGTTCAATTCTTTCGAAAATTCGAGAGGTAAGAGATAGCCTCTCGACCCTATCTCTATGGCACTAATTTCTTTCAGTAAAAATAATTACAGTATTACAGTATAAATAAAAAAGAATATTAAGTTACTTTATTCTCGTATTGTATTTTTTACCAGTACGTTCCTATTAATTTATTTTTAATCCTAAACACTATGGGTAGTCATAATTACAATCTAGGAAGGACATTATATAATAAATCATACAATAATGAATTATATAGTTATAATTGATTTAGATTGGATAATATAGCGGAGATAGGATCTCTAAGAGTGCGCCCTGTAATTAGTACCACCTCGCCTTCGGCTTAGAATAGGATCACGTATTATTGGTCTTATCTCAGTTTAAAAATAATTCTCTGTCTTTAATTTACACTTTATAAAAATAAAATAAAATGATTAAATAAAAATTGTATAACAATAAAATTAAATTTTTAAATGAATTAATTCAAGTTGTTTTCAAGGATGTTTTGTTCATTCAAATTAAAAATAATAGAGCATAAAACAACAATTTTATTTAATAAACGTTCATTTAGTGCATTAAATTATAATGCAGTATTCGATGAGTTTATGCTGTTATTTTTTTTTTTCTTTTTTTTTTTTTACAAATACATCCTATAATACAAATCCTATTTTTAAAAATTATTTGGGTGCTTTTTACAATGAGACGCCCTGGTGACACTAAAGCATAAATGGTGGCGATCAAGAAGGCAGTGAGAAGGAACCTTTTTTAAGGTAGAAGCTCCTCGCTTAAAGTGTGTATACGATTAACTAAATTCTTGGTCCCAAGACAACAATAAGAAATGATTATTTACTCGTATTTGAAGAAATTTTCACGTTAAGTAATACTTTGAATTCAGAGCGGCAATTTAATTTAATTTCTTGAAAACATTTTAATCCTCAAAAGTTTTAAAGATTGTTATATTTAAATATTATATTAACGTATCCAATCCTAATAATAAAAAAAACCTCCGTAAAATCCTCAATGCTCCTTATGTCACAAACTTTTGTATTTAATTTTTTTTTCCTTTTTTTTTATCCGAAAACGATCGTTTACACTAATTCTTTCGATACAAAAATTATCATTACTTCATATATACCTAGAAACAATCTGATCCGATTTCAAAAATAGCCTAATTTAAACCTTTGAATTTAATTTATTTATTTTGTATGTATTGTTGAAGTGTAATGTAAAAAGTTTTAGTAAGAAAAAATTTAAATTTTCAGTCTGATTATAGAATATATCCCGAAACATATCGCACATTGTTAAGTTAAAATAATAATAACTTGATGTTGATTGAATTAAGCACACGAAAAGAAAGAACACTTGCTATAATATCAGATAGCAGCACCTGTTTAAAAAAAACAAATGGTGGGCTGCGGATTTTCCATTGGCTGTCCAAATATAACCAACGAAAGACAGTTCCGAATCGCAATGATTCAAACGGATAACTGATACAAATGGGAGACCGCAATCCTCGGGAACTATCAACCATTACCGAACAACAATTAGACAAGTTCCCGAAATAATCAACCATTTATCAACGTCATTCATAAAGTTGAGTCATTTGGTTCGTTAGAGTG
Organism: Euschistus heros; assembly: GCA_003667255.2. Classification (NCBI taxonomy): domain Eukaryota; kingdom Metazoa; phylum Arthropoda; class Insecta; order Hemiptera; family Pentatomidae; genus Euschistus; species Euschistus heros. Next base: position 938,970 of record RCWM02000208.1, on the reverse strand, counting down.
GCTAAGGCGGCGAGAAGAAAAGCCCCCCCCCCCGCTCCTCCCCCTCCCACCGAACTCTGCGAGAAAGTTTCGCCGAGTTAAATCAAACTGGGAAGTGGGAATGGCGTAATTAGGACCGGGCCTTGGGGTCAGGGAGAGGGCAAGAGGGGGGGGATTTGATAGGGAAACTCCCCGCTACTAAAGACTATTACTCATTAGTAACAAATGGTGGGGGGTAGAGAGGAGGAGGGGAGGAGGGGAGGGGGTGGGGATCCGTGTAAAGTATAAAGTACTATTAGTGCCCAGGTAATACTAATACTAATGCTAATGGCATCTCACTAATTTATTTTAATGCCCCGATTGCCTCGATAAATCTGTTCGATCCTGCTTTTCTCAGAGCGGGACAGCTTCAATGGCAGATTTGTAAAGTTTTTTTCTTTCTTTTCAAATAGTGACCTTTCGGTTAATTACATTCGCTATGAATTTGGGTTTAATAAAAATAAGTACTCGTTTGAATAATCATAAATTTCAGGTAAACATCCTATTCGAATAGTGGCTTTTAAGAGGATTTATGAAACTTTTAACCAGATCACTAGTGGAAAAATTAGTAAAGCACGTATATATACCCATATAAACTCGAAAAAAAAGATAATAATAGAACCTTAAAAAAAGTACATGAAAATAAATCAAAATTAAATTTCCTATAAGATATTTTTTTAGTTTTCTGTTTCTTCTTTTTTTTTTTTTTTCGTAAACCACTATATAGACGCTAGACGTGTTGACGTTGTAGAATATAAAAAATATTTTATTCTGGGACAAAGTTTTAGATTATAAATTAGATAATAAAATAAGATAATTAAAAGTAAATACAATTTTACAATAAAATAAGTAATATAATGAAAAAAATAACTACATACATATATAAACTATATTTATAATCCGTAAAAGAAAAATATTATATAAGAAATTGACTAAACAATAGAATTCTGATGTTAAATCAAGTAAACGATGAATAAGAAAAAATGATGATGAAGAATAAAAATGAAAATTATTTCAATGATAGAGAAAACATTACCATATGAAGATTGTTTAAACAGACTAAACTTTTATATCTGATATGCTTGGGTGAAATTCATTAAAGCATCTATATAATTAGATAGCATCCGACTGGAGGGAGGAAAGGTGGTGGAAGAGGAGTGTTTTAAAAGTTCCCAGGGAGGATGCATTACGAGAAGAAGGAAGAGAATTCCCCATAGTTTTTTTTTTTTTTAAATGTCTACCCCAATTTTTTTTAAAAACCTTTTATTGAAATATATGTACAATCTGGCTCAGTTAAGGCAAAGGGTAACAGTACTAAAGAGAATTCATTCGTACTATATATACTAGTTCTCACCTATACACGATTAATAATAATAAGAGATTTAAAAAAAAAAAAAAAAAAAAAAAAAAAAAAAAAAAAAAAAAAAAAAAAAAAAAAAAAAAACAATAGTTACAAACATCAAAAATAAAATGAATAATAAAAATTAATTACCAAAAATTAAAATAGAACAAAAAAAATAAGAAAAGAAAAAAAATACTTCCAAATTAGAAACAAAATTCAACTTAATAAAATAATAAATTACATTAAATTTTCTAGAAGATATATTTTATTTTTTTCTTGTTGCTAAACAGCTATTTAGGAAACAAGGGAGAAAATCGAAAGAGAGAAATAAAGCGAAAATATATAGCACTTGTTTTTTTCAATAAATTTTTATGTTTCCTAAGGTCCCGATTCCAAATTTTAACTCGAAAAGTTTAAAAGAAGGGTCAATACAAATAGAAATTAGTGATTAATGTGCCACTTCAATTGTTATTTGGTTTCCTGTGTAAAACTCAGTCTTCTGTGTTGTATGTTCTATTTCGAATTATTGTATGTAAATATAAACTAATGATGAATATCTAACACATTCGATATTACGCTTATAATTATAAAAATAACATTATTAGTGGCAAATAATCAACAAACTCCTAGTATAATATATATTTTAAAAAATATATTCATATATGAGGTATAGAATTCCAAAACCAGCCAAGTCCAACATCCACATTTTGTTTTTTAGCTTTTGTGCTATATTATCTTTAGGTGAAAGGTTTTCGCTCAAAACTAGATGTAAGGTTGAGCAGCCTTCAATCATCTGTTTATTATTTATCATCTGTTTATTATTTACCATCTGTGTTTATTACTTTATCTTAACCTTCATTAACCTATTTTAATTGTTGTTTGCTGTAACTAAATGTTGTATTTACGTGTAATTTAATTCTTTACTTTCATTGAATAAATCACGTTTTAACGATCTTAGATAGATAAACCTCATTAAAAACGGCTATACGAAAAAATAAAATAAAATCTTATTAATCCAGCCAGACATTTACCTCTATTGACCAGCTGTGAATTTTTTTTTAAAATGGACTGGGCTGGTTTTGAAATTTTAAGCTTCATGCCTGTATACACAAGCTAACGAACATCGGACACAAAATTGATTAGTTTTTCATATGAATCATGTTACTCAAGCATTTTTTTTCGTTATTAAACAAGGAAAATGCTTTATCAAAAAAGATGTATATTAAATTCACATATAACTTTTTTTTATTATTAATGTATATATTTTTTTAAATTTTACTAAAGGCTGATGATCTGAAAATGTATTAATGAGAATATATAACATAATATAACGACTAAACATACAATATATAGGCATATATTGAGCGGTTGGGAGGAATCGGACAGTGGGCGTAACGTGGGAGTAGGATGGGCCTGAGTGGAGTTCCCTGTTGACATGAACAACCTTTTCCCTTTAATTACTTGTCAATTAATTAACCTAACTGCAGCATCAAAATGTATACAGCGCTATCTACATTCAACTAACCTGCACTACGCTATACGGTATATAGATTACCAATAATATGTTATTTAGTATGGAAAATAACATTTCTAAAAATAGAAGATTCCTTCTTAAAAAGTTTTTCAATTCGCATTAAAGAGAAAAAAAAAACTGTTAAAATTTTTAAAAAGATTTCTTACTTTGATATCCAAGAGCATAAAAAGTTTTTTTTTTTGATAATTTCGTTTTCTAGCTAACATTAAATTCGAGTATATTAACAAGGGGCGGACACACTCAGTCTCTCACTGGGAGTTTTTTCGGAGGTTCCGGCTCAAAAAATATTATACACGTATTTTGCCTTTGGAATAACATTAAGCTAATTTATTTTATATCTCGAGTTAAAAAAATTAATATCGGCATGATTTTTGCACCAAACGTTTTATTTTTTAGAGCAAATTTAAGTAAACATACAGCCGCTTTAAAGATCTTGTTTTAGGCTAATTAAATTCTAAAAAAAATTATTAAATCTTCAAGCAGATATAAAGTACCTTTATAGATTTTTTTTTACACAAAAGATGACGTCAGATTCTAATTTAGCATTCGAATGAACTCTTAAATACGAAATTTCATCCACATAGAAAAATAAAAAAACCTTCAATATTTGGTAAACCATTTTTTTTTTTTTTAATTGGCAAAAATATCAATAGCGGTTACGCGGTAAAACGTATCGATTTCATATTTTTTACTTATTATATATAAGATTCATATTATTTACCGAATTATAGGGTAGTAATACACTTGAAATGTCTTTGGTTTCATCTTTTTCAAACTCAAGTTAAAAATCAAAATGTATTTCGGATTTACCAACTTTTTAAATAAGATTTTGTTCATCTTTTCAGTTAAAAATCAAAATGTATTTCGGATTTACCAACTTTTTAAATAAGATTTTGTTCATCGATCATTTATATACATTAAAATAAAGCTGAGGCTCTCCTCTTTCCAGAAATACCAAGCAAGTTTTATTGCATAACAACGTAATTGCGATTTAAAGAAAAGTTAGCAACAATCGATTTAAAAATTTCATCCCCCTTGAAAATGATGAAAAAATAATATTTTTATTTGTATTGAATAAACATTTTTCAATGTTTTTCGTGGACGCTGAATTAAAATCTGAAGTCATTTTTTTGTATCAAAAAATCAATAAAGGTAGTTTGCTTGAAGATCCGATCTAAAAATCGGATTTTTTATTATACCTATTCGTTTAATAGTATAATTTTTTAAGGCTCCTTGGAGACAAAACCTTATTACTATCAGAAAATATATATACATATAATGTTATTCTATGTTTATCATTTTATTCATTTGCTGAATTTTCCCCCTTATAAATTTTATTTTATTATTCACTTTATATGTTTATTTTTTTTTGGATGAGATTAATATAATTGTTTAGAACTTTATTATTTTTTATAGCTATTGTTATTGTTTAAATCTAGACGGTGCAAATAAATTTAACTATATGGGCAATAATTACCAATAGCAGTTTTTTGTCGTTAAAAAGAAACAACTATCAGAAAAAAGTAAATTTATCATATATCAAAAAACTAAATACAAATTAAAATTAAAATTTATTTTTCGCTACTAGTCGAAATTGAGCCGTGGAGCATCAGGAAGAAAGGAGTTCAAGTGCTCAAATCCCTCTTTTTTTTCAGGAACCTAGAGAATAGGAGTGTTAATAAAGATTATTATGAAGGGGTGATATATGATTTGAACCAATTCAGTAATACAGATCGAACATAAAGTTCATCGGTATACTTTTTTGTCACATCGAAAATAGGATTGAGAATTGTGAAGGTATTTACTAGGGAAAGAATTAGATTCGAAAGGAAATGAATAAGTAAGTAAAACCCAAAAACTTATCAACGTATACCCAAAGAGACGTAACAACAGTCAATGACAGGTCTTAAGCATACTCATATATTACTTAAAGATGAACTTTTTTCGAATTATTACCAAATTATACTACACTAGATTAACATAAAACCGATCAATACGGCCTACAAGTTGGCGGTACGGGAGCAGCGTAGAGATTACCTCCTCACACCGCCAGGATGTATAATTAATAAATTCCGAAGGTGAGGCTCGGATAGCAATTAAAGCAGGTGGACTAGCGGCAATATAGGGGGCCCTCGGGGAGGTTATAGGGAGGGTACAGGGGGTCCTAGGGGCAGTAAGGGGCGGGGATTAGCCTAGAGCCTCGTTACTGTCTTTATAGCCAGCCACTGGCCCCGGCTAGCCGCCACTGCCACGACATCAACCGAGCTTAGCACCGGCATCTTATCCGATATCTAATGCAAATAGTCCTCCTAGCTCAGCGGGAAACCCAACCACAAGCAAGGTTTAACCGAGCTCTTGTTCATGTAAATTATAAGCGATTAGTATAATTAGAGTATATATATATATATATATATATATATATATATATATATATATATATATATAATATATATGTACCATATATATATATATATACGCATACTCTTAATTTCAATTCTCAAGATTAATACTGTAAGAATGTCCTTACAATTTATGCCAGTATGTTGACTAATCCTTATGACTTGAGTAAGCCTGATGGGAAACATTTATAAGTTAAAAACACACGTGCAATGTCGAAAAAAAAAATCGTGATTTATGGTTATTTGTGGCACTACTGGAAAAAACGTGTAAGCCCACAGTAAGCCGCAGAAGCAATTTGTATTGTAAAAAGAGAGTCAGGTACCTGTCGAAATATTGTCGCACTTAATTTCGTTTGGATCAGTTAGGGAAAAAAAAGTTGCTTTGTGTTATGTGGATTTATTTATCGATATTCACGATTGTATACATATATACAATAATTAAATTAGAGCAGCATTTAAATAAAAAAATTCTATATAAGAAGGTCTCTTGGCCATACGTTCAGACGTCTCGGAGGATTGTACGGCTTACTGAGGGCTTACACGTTTTTTCCAGTAGTGCCACAAATAACCGTAAGTCACGATTTTTTTTTTCGACATTGCACGTGTGTTTTTAACATATAAATGTTTCCCATCAGGCTTACTCAAGTCATAAGGATTGAAAGAATTAGTCAACATATTGGCATAAATTGTAAGGACATTCTTACAGTATTAATCTTGAGAATTGGAATTAAGATATGCGTTCATCCTTAACATTTGTTCATGCAGAACTTTCTGCAACAACCTATTATAAGTTCTAATTATTTTTTTCTAAATATTTCATATATATGTATTATATATTCCATATATAGATATATATATATATAATCTTGTAAACCACCCAAGCTACGCTAAAGGTGTATGTTTTGGCAAAATATGTAAATTATGACATGATCAGTTGACTGGTGTGGGTATTTCACGGTGTTAATTATAAGTTACATATATAGGATCTAATAGTAAATTTAACCAGATTTTAGATAAAAATATTAAATTTTGGATTGGACAAATGGTTTTGGAGTTATAGCGAATAATGTGCCAAAAAAAAACATTTATTTTACAAAAATAAGTGATTTTCAGCGGAATAGCTTGTGTATTTCAAGAATTTTGATAAAAATTTCATATATAGGATCTAATTGTAAATTTAACCATCTTTCAGATTGAAAAAAGAAAAACATTTTGAATCGGACAAATACTTTCGGAGTTATAATGATAAATGTGCCGAAAACAGTATGATTTACAACACTACAGGTTTTTCAGCGTCTGGGATAATATATTATATGGGATATTATAACTCCCAAGTATTTTATATTTTGTCGCTCTAATTCCTCAAGTATTCGTTCGATCCCAAATTTCTTTTTTCAATCTCAAAGATGATTAAATTCGCTATCAGATGCTATATATGTGAAATATATTAAACTCCAAAACCACCAATCCAAAATTTAGCACGCTAAAACGGGTTAAATTTACTATTAGATTTACATGGTAAATATGTAAATACCCACACCAGTGACATGTCATCATTTACATATTTTGCCAAAACTGGTGTGGGTATTTCACGGTGTTAATTATAAGTTACACGTATAGGATCTAATAGTAAATTTAACCAGCGTTTAGATAAAAATATTAAATTTTGGATTGGACAAATGGTTTTGGAGTTATAGCGAATAATGTGCCAAAAAACACTTGGATTTTACTACAGTACGTTTTTATTAGCGGGCTGGCATGTACATTTTACGGGGTTCGATTAAAACTTCATTTATAGTTTCTTACAGTAAATTTAATTAACAGTTGAAAAACTTTCTTCGTTATCGTGTTATAGATAAAAAAAAACAAAAATAACGGGTTTTTTTGCGATTTTGAATATGAAGCCGTATAAAGCAGTTGCCGTGGTAGCAAACTTCAGATTCGGATTCAGCACCCCAAAAAACATAAAGATCCGTTGAGAATAAAAGTTCCACAGTTTTTTTCTTCGGCAAACCCTTATTATACTGGACTATTTGTAAAAAGCGCGGTTTGCAAATAAACGAAGCTAAGACTAAATATATGTTAACTTCGCGAACCCAGTCTCAAATAGAACAAATCCAATTCAGGGAGTACATTTTTCCAGCGTGTGAACAATTTAAATACTTAGGGTCACTAGTAACAAATAATAATGCTATTATCGCGGAAATCAAAGGACGAATAGTGGCAGGTAACAGATGCCTGTTCGGAGTTCAAAAAGCTCTTAGGTTCAAAAATTTATCGCGTAAGGCTAAAATAACAGCCTATAAAACCATTATTAGACCCGTTATTACATACGCAAACGAGACATGGGTGCTAACAAAAAAAAAGTGAAGCACTACTCCGAGTTTTGAAGAGAAAAATATTTAGAAAGATAATTGGCTCAAAATGTCTAAATGGCGAATAGAGAGTAAGAAAAAATGATGAATTAATGGCATTGTTTGGTGAGCAAGATATAGTCGCCCAAATAAAAAAAGCGAGATTAAGGTGGCTGGGACACGTGGAAAGGATGCCTACAGATAGATTTCCTAGAAAACTGCTAAATGAAAAGCCAGAAGGTTAAAAAATGCGAGGGCGGCCACAATTGAGATGGTTAGATGACGTGGGGAGAGGATGGCGCCGCAAGGCCGCGGATCGAGAAGGTTGGAGGAGGCTTATTGAGGAGGTCCTGGTCCTGCTGTCGGGACTGCTGTGAGGACTGTCGCACCGATTAAACAAATAAATAAATAATAATAAAAATGAAAACTAAAGTTAAAATACAAGCATAGATTATTTACAGGATACACTCATCCTAGGGTTTCCCTGACAAGAGCCATACACAAATGGAGGGTAAGACAGTTCCAGGGAGGTACCAGTTCTCTCACTGGTGCGAAAAAGCCTCCCACTTGGACTGTGTGAGAAAACTATTTACTTACTTAATTAAAAGAAAACAAATCTAGAAGTTATTTCTCAATACAAATATGAAATTTCACAATCAAACCTACTGAGATAAATCTATAATGCTATTTACAAATTATATAGATCCTTTACAAGCATAGCGAAAAGAACTTCTACAAATGGACCTAAAACACAAGAATAACAAAATTTTAAACTCTGAAATGTTGTAGTTAATAATTAAACTAATAAATAAACCATTTCCATATATTTATTTTATAAATTTGACTGAAGAACCAGATAAGCACAGACCGGTGATAAAGATGATATCGCAAGGTGAGCATATGGGAGACAATGACGTGGGGGCAGGGCGCTCCGCTGCTCCGGTTCACGCAACATTTACCCCAGTCATATGTAACATGCCCTTTGCTATTTTTTCCATTTGTAATCTTTGACAATGGTACAGCTGCCATCGGGTAGTCTGAATGGTCAACCAATCACCGAGAGTCTGAAATCCTTGTCTCAGCGAATATATTGTTTACATATTCTTTACAAAAACTTTACACGTCAATATCTTGAGGTTTTTCAAAAAAGAAATCTACTGTTCTTGATTCTTCATCTGCAATCCAATAATCAAAGTTTGAGTCATCTGCCACCTATTAATTTTCTTGTATGTATATAATAATAATCATTATAAAAATATTAATAATATTAGTGACAAATCACTTATCTCAAATAAACACCCTCAGAATAACACAAAGTATCATAAAATGGTGAAATTCTCTGGTTGCATTCTTTTCGTTAGTGCTTTAATATTGGCATCGGCAGTGCTATCGATCCTGCGGAATCGTTCCTGGGAATCGACTTTGAACATCGATTCCCGATAACGATTCTTTTCTCAAAAATCTGTGAAATAAAGAACCATTCTTTTCATTTATACTGCTTCTTAATTGAAAATAAGTATTAATTCAATATTTCAGTTAACAAAGATCAAGTTTAGAATTATTTCAAATTATTTGGCTTCGATACCTAATCGGGATTTCGTCCAACTAGATCGCTAATGTTCCACTCCGCTGGGCAAAGTAATTAGGCAGCAGTCATATGTTTAAACCAGCTGGTGCAAATTAGTGGCAGTTCAGGCCAAATTGGCCAAACAGTAATCGAAGTAGGAGCAATTAGGCGATAGTTGGTTTTTGAAATTTGACCATAAAATAACAGTAAGTTTTGACGTAGATTAACTTTTCAACGGTTACCGAAGATCTGCATTAGGAACTTTCAACTCCCAAGACAGGTTTTATTTAGATTAATTGTTAAAAAACTTGTGATTTTATTTAGTTCTAAATAGTTATTAACGTTATTAATTTATTATCATATCTATGCAACCATTAATTCTTCTTCTTCTTCTTTGTAACGGTGTTTCGCTTCGTTGGGTTTCCGTTAGGTCAAACTATCCTTTTACAGTTCTCTGTCCCACCAATCACCGTTCCTCAGACCTCTTGCCATTTCCTCCACTATCTCATCCTCCCATCTCCTTCCTGGTCGTCCTCTCCTTCTATTTGTCAGAGGGTTTCATTTTCTCACCGTTTCAGGCAATCTTCCTGGAGGAATCCGACGTACATGTCCATACCACTTCTTCTTCAGAACATGTTCCGTCACGCTCTCCGTAATTTCCATTTTCCTCCTTATATCTTCATTTCTTACGCGATCTGCCCTGGTTTTCTGGGTACACCTCCTCCAGTAGTCCATCTCGACTACATTTAATTTATCCCTAATACTTTTGGTGAGGGACCATGTCTATCAATAATTGAAAAATCCGTTTCTTATTCTTTCGGGATAAGGTCCTGCTCCACAAAACCGGATGCAAGATGCGAATTGCCTTCCTAGCTATTCTATTATATTATTTGGTGGATTTATCACGGGTCTTAGATTCAAAAGTTGCCCATGAAGTCCCCTGGATGCTTATACATATTTAAAACAATTTTCCCAATCTGAATGTTTCCCTTTTTACAGGGTGCTAAGGGAGAATGTTTCGATTTCTTTTTTCCCCTCCAGTACGAAACGACAAGCAATATGTCTCCGGAACAGCGCGCTGAAACGGTCGACATTTATTCGGCTCAAGAGGGAGTAAGTAGAAGAACTAGAAGAGCTTTAGAGAGGGCGAGCCCCTGGAAACAGTTAACATTAATTCGTAACAAAGACAAGAGATAGGTAGGGGAAGGACTCTTCTGGGGGGAGGGGGTCTCGTAAAATCTTTACGACTTCCAGCCCCCGGAGTAGGGAGTGATCGGGCGACACCCGAAGCCATTAAACCAAATCAAGACTTATAGAGGCTTTTCTGAGTAAAAAGTTCACAGTATTGTTTGGTTCCTGTTTAATAGGTCCAATATCATTGGCAGTTGATCCTCGGCCCCCTACCATCGGCTACGTGAGTCGAATCCTCTCCAGGTTCCAGGTCCGTCGTCGTCCCCTCTCTCTCTCTTCCCCTCCCCTCTCCCGACGGCGACGGGGGAATTCAAATAAACCATTAGCCGGATATTAATACCCGATCCGGTTCTCTAATTACAGGAGATCGGGAATACGGAATTAGTTTCGCGACTTCGGGAGGGGAAAGGTATGTTTACATCGATATCGCCTGTTTTATGTTTCTTTGGTACATTTCAATTAGAAATCGTACCCCTTAAACTTTAGGAAGTAGCTTACTGTAGTTTCCAGATGCTTCTTCTAAATTGGAGGGTTTGGTGGATGAAAGGATTATGTCACTTTTTTTATTTAAGTACAATCTAGTTCATGGATGGAGAATTTAGATGCAGAAAAAGTTGGTAGCTAAATCTAAATATACCAAAACAACTAAAAAAAAAGTTATGAAGAAGATGAAAAAGAGACTATGCAACATGCTCCTGCTAAAGGAAAATGTAAAAAATTAAAAATAAACTTAAATTACTCAAAATTGTGTCTTGTTACATAACCCCTTTATCCTCGAAATCCTTCAATTATTATTAGTAGATATATATTCAACAGAAAAAAAAAACCGGACACTCAGATTTGGTCTCATAATTTTGTTAAATACATTAATCCTTTTAATTTATAGTAAGAAATGGTTTATAATATAAGTTATTTACACAAAATCTGCCACAAATGAATAATTTTATTGATCAATAACAAAAAATTATAAAATAAAGAAAAAATAAGAAATTAACACATTTAAAAAAAAACTTTATTCTTCATTTTTATCAGGTTTGCTGACAAGTAATGTTCTTCTAATAGCGGGTATTTTCCCCTCTCCTACCACGAAAGAAGCAAATCCAGTCTGGCATAAAAGAAATTAAAACAATTCAATAAATAACACAGAAGTAGAATTTGCGAAATTTCAGTTATAGGTAGGTATTATTTTTTAAAAATCAATTCCACATTCTTTCAAGACAGGAAGGTATGTATTTATCACAAAGCATTTTTTTCTGTGCCGTTTCACAACGTATTAACAAAATTATGAGACCAAATCTGAGTGTCCGTTTTTTTTTTTTTTTGCTGTTGAGTGTATAAAGGTAACTTGTCAGAAACCAACCTCACATATTAGTTATTAGAACTAGCAATAGTGAATAGCCACTGAAGGATACCGTTTTAGGTCGGCCAGGATCTGACGATTTGTGACGGCCAAAGGATATTCTTGACGACTCTTTCCAACAAATCGATTTTCATCCTTTAGAAATTGATTAAATCTGTTTTAAGGGACACTCTCGTATACTTTAATACTATTTCCAGGGCACTGAAGAATAGTAGTTTCAGATTTGCCATGATCGAACGACTTTTGACGGCCGAAGGATATTCTTGGGCACTCCTTTCTGACAAATTAATATCCGTTCTTTATAAAATTATTAAAATCATGATATTTTTTAAAAAGAAACTCTCGTCCACTTTAATCATCTTCACAGGACACTGAAAGATACTAGTTTCAGATCTGCTGATTTTTAACAGCCGAAGTCTTTTGTAATTAAATATTACAATCTGACTCTTTTATTAAGAAAGAATGGCTATAAAGTAAGCTGACATAATGAGTTGACCTTTGGGGCTCCTATTAAACGATATAAAATGATTATTATATTCCAAATGTCGATAATTTGAACTAAACCAGATACTAACGCTTCCATGGTAAACTCCTTAACCATTTAGATTTAGTAGTTTCCCAATTTTCCAACTATTTCTATCAACCCTCCAATACGCCTGAAAATAAGACAGCGTAAGGATCTTTTAATATTATAATGCTATAAATTGGTAGGTGCTTTAAAAATCGTATATATGTCGGTATAAAAACAATCTCATTTACTGTATGTATTTCTTAGAATTGGCAAATTTCGATCAAGGTTGCAGAAAAATAATACTTTCGAGCGATCAATATTCTACAAACTATATTATAATATTTAATGACGGAGACGGAATAGCTCAATGGGCAAGGCACTAGACTGCCAGGCACCTGGGCCCGGGTTTGAATCTAGCCAAATGCAGAAAATTTACATTCCCTTTTTTAAGCCGTAAACGACTGCACGGTAGAGTTACTATTCCGCTCACACCCAGTCTCTATACATTAGATACCCTTTGCAGAAAAACACTAGCGGTTGAACGCGATTTCAACCAAATCTCCTCCTTTCACAACCGTCGCCCGACTGAAATAACATCCTAAACAAAATACTGAACCCAAGACCCTTCACGGGTTAGAGCAGAAAAGGTTTTTATTTTATTTATTTCTTTTTTTTTTGGAATATATGATAAAGAATTATTTTATCTAAACTGTATTTAATCTGTAAGCTAACTTAAAATAAAATAATAGTAATACTCAATGCCCTTTTTTATGTCACAAATAAACTTATTCATAACTTTTTAAATGTCCTATATGTTGCTGATTTAACCTAAACAAAATAACAATCATTCGATGCAAGCTAAAAACATACTCAAATCCAACAGTCTCCCAACTGCTTTTCACTCTATTCGAGACAACCCTCCGAGGGGTCTGATAAGAAGATGGCCTCGGGAGTTTCTAATGTAGAACATTTATTGGAAATGCTACAAATGGTTAGTATATCTCAGGAACGGTAAAGATTATGAAAAATGTGTATATAATAAAGGATGTAGAGAATTTAATTAACTTTAATTTAGTAAATAGTCATGTTTTGCATACGATGCACCGTTTTCGAGATATGAGCCCAAAACCAAAAAAAGTTACCTTCTGCGCCCCATCCCTTCTTGTTCCCAGACCCGAAAACCCCAGAACTTATAGTATGTTTACTTTCTAACTACCCTGAACAAGTTTCCAAAGAAAAACCTTGGATTACAGAAATCGCATTCTAAAATACTTCATTGACTGGACTAACTGTCCATTAAAAAAAACACAATTTTTTTTATCAAGAACCCATTCCCGTCGCATCCTAAAATTTTGTCCACATGTAGTCAGTAATAGTATAAATCACATATATTTCTTTCGAAAAAATCGAAGGGTATGTATTTTGGGAATTACGAAAACCGTTTTTGGAAATTTCGAAAAAATTCAAAATGAACCGAAAATATATTCAGTGATATATCATATTACAGGGCATTTCAAATAGAAAAGAATGCCGCAAATTTGAGCTCTCTGGTAGCAATAGTTTTTTAATGGCGTTATTTTGAATATACAGAGGGAGGACCGAAAACAGCAGTTTTTTAGTTTTTAAAACTCAGAAAAGAAATGTCAGAAAAATGTAATATTTTACATTTTTACTAGTCTTGGTAAGTACAGCTCCGTACAGGTCCAAATCTAATGTAGAATTGGTTGATTTGGCATGGAATGACCCTACAGTTTTTAATAAAGTATAAAATAAAACAGTGTAGAAAAAAACTGCAGTCTAGTTTATATAAGCTGAATTAATGTGACGAGGATTGGTGACGCCAACTAATAACATAGCGTTGACCCGTCACCTTCGTGACAACCAACAGATATATTTATGCCACTTTGTAATTAAAATGCAATAATTTATTTCGCTCGATAAATTATATATCTTTCTTATTAATACAAAATGCTTTCGAAAGTGTTACTTTTTCTTTCTTTTCTTTTTTTTTTTTTTTTTGTAGTGAGAAGTTGGCAGGTCCCCGAAAGATATAAAAACTCTAATGAGGATAGACGAATTTTGGTCCGAAGCCAACAGCTCGCTCAACCAACATTTGTCAAAGGTTCAAAGCGTCCGTCCGCTTTAATTCTTTTCAACGCTTCTTTATAGCCCCAACTACTGGAGTCATTTAACATCCATCTGAAGGATTGTTAGAGATCTTTCTGAAAAATTATACTAGTTCTCAGTGTTTATTTCCACCCGTCTCCTAAATTCTGAAATATGTTCTGACAGTTTTGCAAAATTACAGCTAATCCTGAAGATATAGAATTAGATTACTCCTGTTGACATCCTCAAGAACCTCATCCATGATATGTGTATATTATTTATATATTTGTCCTTCTCAGAGTTCTCCAGCACATTAGTTGACAAAACATATACAGAAAGCCTAAGATATAACTTAGAATATAAAATAAATAAATAAATAATTCGTTAGCCAGATTGGTTAGCCGTAATAAAATATAATTTAGTTGAGGGTTGAAGTTATTTGATGAATATAACAAAAATAAACAATTGATTGTGACGAGGTTTAGAGATACACTGTGACCATTCATATTACCTTAAATACTATGTCTAATCACTCGCTTTAAAATAAACATTTTCTTAGCTGAAATTGAAAATTCAAAATTTAAACGATAAAAAACTGATCGTTGTTTTCGATTACTACAATATTTACATGATAAACATTCAAAGCTTCTGATGAAGTGAAGAAGACTCATTTTCTTGACAGTAATTGACGTTTTTGGACATACCGAGTTGAGGTTTAGAGTTCAACTAAATCATGCAATTCATCTCGTATCTAATCCTTGCTTTAATATATAACAAAACTTTTTTACAATGGCCTTATGTCTTATATTAGTCACAATAGTGACAAAAACCAGGTATCTATACGTCGATGATAAGGTAAGCTCCATACTCACACAAATCTACTTGTCTCCCAATTCCTAAATCTTGAAATAGTTGGAAACAATGAATTGACTTTTTTTTTTTTTTTCCAATTTTACCTTTTAAATAGCCCACACCAGATACCTATCCTTTCATAGTAAACTTAGTAACCACTGAAATCCACTAGTCTCTCAACTCTCAACACTAGTCTAAAAATGAAATGTTTTTGAACTTTTACCGAACTGCTACTAATGAGTATTTTCCTAACAAGTTATTATCCTGTTATTTTTATCATTCTTCCACAAATTTACTTCATGCATTTATTGTTCCAGTTATTGTATACCCAATTGAAACCACTAGTCTCCTAACTTGGTTCCCATTTTATATCGGATAACCCTCCAAGGGGACTGAAAAGAACATGGCATAAAGACCACATAACATAGATTTATTATTTGTGCAGTTGCTATATTGATTAACATGGCATTTATTCAAAGTTAGCCTAATTCATTTATCGTATTATTCTACAGTTTTGAATAACAAGAAAGTAAAAGAGTTTTAAATATAAAAATCCTTGATATTACTATACCTATCTTAGAATCTCAACCTATAAATATACTTCCTTGGCCGATTCCTATCATTGGCATTTGTTGATAAGATAATAATATGTCAAAACTGAATTATAGTATTTTAAAAACTTTTTATCCTCGTCGAATCACAATAAAATGGTCAGTCCTTTCAAAAAATTGAAGTATCTCTATGATTCTTCCAAACATAGAGTTTATCAACTTGATGACAAAAAAATTACTGGTCCAGAGTATCTCTTTTTTTTATTCCCCATTTAACTTGAATATTATAATTTTTTTTTTTAAATAATTATTTTTTATATCAGATAATTGAAATTTACAACAGTATAAATATATACATCAAGTAAATGAGCTGACAACGATTACAATAACATGTCAAAACTAGAAAAGAACTATTCAATTTTTTTAGTGTAGCAATTCAATAAAAATTCTACACTAGAAGATCTCTAGGCTATCTTCTTTTCAGACGCCTAGGAGGATTATCGGGAATGGGAAACTAATGGATTTGAGTGGTTATAGAGCTTACTATGAAAGGATAGGTTTCTGGTTTGGGTTAAATCAGCAACATATGGAACATTAAGGTTTTTATGGATAAGTTTATTGGTGACAAAGTAAGAGCATTTAGGATTTTGCGAAGGATTTTAGATTGTATGGATTAAATACGAGATGAATGGATGATGGTTTAGTAGAGCTCCAAAGCTCAACTCCGTACGTCTAAATAGGTCTAATCACAGTCATGTAAATTAGTCTTTAGTAATTAATTGGGAGCTTTGGTTTGTCTAGTAAATTTTAAGTAGTCTGTAACGACGAGCAGTTTCTCGTCGCTTTAGTCATATTTTAAGTTTAAGCTCAAAGTTTGATACTACTTTATTTTATTTGACTACATTCCATAATAACTGTTGCGCTTAGCGTCTGATGAAGCCTTATAAAGTAGGACAAAACGTCGGCACAATAAATCGATTTATTTTGTATTGTATTCTAATGATTGCGTCCCAAACTAAGATCTAAAATCGATACGGATTAGCAGTTCAAATATATAAATGATAAAAAGTTTAATATTATTTGAATCATAACTTATCTGGATTGAGTAGTATTAGATATATAATATAGACGAAGACCTTTCATCAGGCATGTTCATCTTACCTGAAACATAAAATTAAAGTAATTAGTTAGCAAACTAAAAACTTATATAAAAGTGATTTAAAACTATTAATATTTTATAGCTTACATAAATATTCTGCTATATATCGCGAGGTTTAAAATTAGCACGTAATATCGAAGGATTTAATAATAATCGAATCTATTAGAATATAAATCAGTTTTGAACCTTTGGGTAGACGTGGGAAGGATAAACGTCAAATATACTTCATGCTAAGGTACAAACGAATACAGGAGCATATATAATACATACAGGACACGTTGTATCCATGTTTATGTATTTACGCTCCTGCTTTAACCCACTTTTCGCAGTGACATACGCCTTTACATATTTTAATATTCAATCCCTAACAGTACGAGGCTAATTTGACAGCTGATCGGGCTGAACATCCGATATCATTAATTTAAAGTTATTAAGGTTCTAACTTAATCATGATGAGTTCGATGGGGTATAGTGTTAGTAGTATTTTTTATCAAAAAGAGTTTTACACATAAAATACTTAATTCCCCCCTGACTGGGGAAAAAAATAGGTCATGGAGATGTTTATCTATAATATACTGATTTTCACGATTTGCATTTTAGAACTAAAAGGATCAAATTACGTAAATTAATAAACAAAGCGAAAATATTGGTTCCAAACGTGACTTTTTTAATTCAAACCAACAACATAGCTCCTCAACGGTTGGTCCTAGCGGGGAATACTATAAGTCAAAAAATATTCTTCAATTAATTTCTGATTAGAGAACTGTTAGCAAATTTTGCGATCCAACACAGCTTAAAAAAAAAGTGACCTCAAAAAAGTATAGACCCCCAATTAAAAGACATATCATAATATTTACATGGTAAATTCTGTACCATTTGGGAAAAAAACAAAACAGAAAGGTCAATTTTTGTCCAAAGTGAGATGATAGGCAACCCATATTGGTGTCCTACACATCGTGTAAAAGTAGGAAAATCGTAATATCAAAGGTTTCCTTTAAAACGCAATGGGAATTTTTAGGCAACTCGGAAATTTACTTACAGATTTATACAAATTCATTTATCTATTTATATCAAAACATAATTCGTGCCCTAAAATTGGTTAAACGTATTTATCTTTCTTTTAGAAAGATTTGTCCAGATGAAGAGATAACAGTTATACAGTTCTGAAACGTCTTTCATTGGCTAAAACTAGATAAGTACAATTATCCTTATTGATAATATCGTGAATAACTACGGAAGTGGTAGTGTGAATAATCGATTCTTTTGATTTCGGGTGATAAACTAGGTAAGTGCGGGTGCAATTTTAGGTAAGTCCTAAAAATGTATGATACATTAACAAAATTAAATATACATGCGTTCTATTATAAAATAGGGAGAATTGGTAGAATAATGGCGGTTGGAAAAATAATTTATGGAGAAAATTCGATTTACACTGAAAACAGAAAAGTTCAAAGCGCTGCCCTGAAAACCTATATTAGACTTGCCTAGTTTTTCCCAGAAAGGTACAGAATTTAACTAAATAAAATAGGACTATCGCCTAAAACTCCAGCTGTTAGAAAAAAATAATACAAAAATAATTGCAAAACCTAATATAAATAATGATTAAATATATAACATAGTTAGAGGCAGATATGCGACTATACGAGGATATAATCAATCTGTACACTTGGAGGGCTAAGAAAGATGGAGATAATAGATAATGGTTTGTAAAGGATTTATTCTTATTTTATTGAATGTATTCTTATACATTATATAAATTAAATTAAACAGCAAAAATAAATCAAATAAATGTGTTCTTATTTTTATAAAATAAAGTGCAATAAAAAAATAAATGGGAGATGTCAAACCTCGGTGATTCCTTGCTGTCGCGCCCTGGTTCGAATTTATGAAAAAGGGCCCTGAAAATTTATTTTCTGCTCTTTCAGCAATACCTCGACTTTTGTATCGCAAGAAACTCCTGGGACCCACCCAAGCTCTTTAAAGTGGGTACCGCCATTTGGGGGAAAATCCAGGCGGTGGAGCGGAATTGCAGCCAAACCACCTTTCACAAGCGTTTAATAACAGTACATCCTTATTTAAGAACTGGGTAAACCCTTTTAAAGAATCTTCATGATTTTTAGTGGTGCAGGTTTTTTTGCTTTTAAGGAAAATAAATAGTGAAAATAATAAAGATTCTTTATGCTCAAAGAAAAGTATTTCATTATTTATATGTAAATAATACATTCTTTAATTTTTTTTTTTTTTTTTAATCATCACTCCAATGATTATTCAGAGGTTATTGGCCATTTTATTAGAATATTCAATTGATTTTAAAAACTTTTTCTACTTTTTTTTACAATCTTGCCAATGTCCATATCTTCTGCAATCCAAACGGGACTAACCAAAGAACTATTGATAAACAATTAAATACAAAATATGGTTTGCACCTTCTCATTTTAATTTTTTTTTTTTTTTTTTTTAAATTTGTTACTATTTATGTCCTTATGAACTCCAACGATTACAGGCTGTCTTCCAAGTTACCAACCTGTTCTAGCCAGGATGGGAAGGTCAAGATCCATTTCGTGGGTCCACAATATTAAATTTTAACCCACCTAAGAGGATTTGAACCCACGACCTTCTATACTGAGTTCTTCCACAAATCGTTTAGCCACCATCAAATCATGATTACAGTTGTTCTGGTATAATTTTAAACATTATGTATAGTGATGTTCTAATAATTTAAGTCTTTTTACTTTAGCTCTACACATCTTATGCACTCAATCAGCCTCCACCGGTTTTCAACTACAGGAAAACATTTAAAAGATTTGATCATTGGTATCTCGTGGAATCTTCTACTGCCCATCATGACAGTTGGGAAGAATTTAATCGTAGCTAAAATTGTACCATAGCTATTTTCCATCTAATTTCAGGGAATCAATCACCTAATTTGATTCCGATAAAATTTTTGAGTCAAATAATCTTTTAGTCTACTAAACAATCACAAAAAGATTTACTGGTTATTATATTAGGTGGTTGATTCCAGAAAATCAGTTATCAGCTATGATTAAATATTGCCCAACTCTGCCCATCATGTAGAGTGTGATTTTATATTTTTTCAATTCCACATTTTGTTTATACATCAATAATGCGATTTTTTTTTTCATTTAAACATTTTTTGAAAGTACTATTATTTTAAATTTTTCGTTTGTAATATTCGTCAATAAAACAGTTTACTTAAAAAAAAATCTTACGAAATAAAGCCAAGCAGTATCGAAAAGTTGAATCGTAGCATCTGTAGATAAAGGGTTTGCGGTCACGGATAAAAAATAATAAAGAATCCACGCCTCCAAAATAACAACAACAAAAAAAAAAGGAATAATAAAAAGGGAAAAATCGCTCCAGTAAATAAACAGAATAAGAGGATGGGATGGGGAAAAAGAGAGGGATGTTGATCAATCCTTGGGGCAGATAGAGCTCTCATTTGGAAAGGCAAACATTCCCTTTCCGGGGTCACTTCCTTCATTCGCCCAAATTGATATTACCTTAGCCTCCAAATTTATACTTTAAATTAACTCTGATATAGGCTAGATTTTAATAATAGAAGATAAAGAAAAGGCACTAAAAGATTAGATGTCCATCAGCACAATAAATGTCAAAAAAAATATTCTTTCCAGAGATTTAGTAATAATTAGGCTCTCTAATAATTGGGTTTCCCTTTAACTTAAGATACTCCCGCTGTCAATTCTTTATGGGATGGGTTTAAGATTCACTTACTAGCGTATCCCCCTCTATTTTTAGTTAGGATCTCTCTATCCTTCCTTCTAAATTAAAACATTGTTGATACCCATGCAAAATGTTAGCAAGTATGAAATGTACATAATTATCAAATTTATATAAATTGGCCGATTCGTTCTTAAAGTACAAATTTAGTTTTGTAAGGGTTAAAAACCAAAAGGTTTTTAACTTGAAATTTTGAGTTTACCCAAGCGAATTTTTGATTTTGTCAGCAAAACGCGCTGCACGCTATATGGCGGAGTGGTTTTACAAATATAATATACAATAAATATTTACTCATATCTCCAATGATCCAATTAGTTGTGATATTAAGCTGCGAACCAACAGCTAAAAACTAAATTAGCTGTTCAGCTTAACTTTAGCTAGCTAAAAAATTAGTTAGCTAATGCCAAACTCTGATTCTAACCCCCTTTCCTATTGGCGTTGAAAATATTTTCCTCAAATATAGCAATAACATTAACAACATTTATATTTAGTAGGTGTTTTTCTTATAAATATGGACACTTGAGGAATCATTATGGAATTTCCACATCGACTTTTACCTATCGGTCGATTATCAAACTTTACAACGCAACATATATTTTTCGCTTTATGATGACAATTCAACTGTAAATCTGTAAATTTTACTACTGCTAAACCTTCCTTGAACTATGGAGATGGTATAGTTGAATTTGGTATAGATTGGTTTAGTACGTTTCGCGGTTAGTGATCACAAACGAAAAATTACGTCCTTTTATATAATAGTATAGACAATTTTTTTTAAGTTTTATTTTTTCTGGCTGTTTCAAATTTTTGAAAGAAAAACCTAATTTAAAATTAAATTAAAAATGTATGGAAAAGGGGAAAAAAAAAAAAAAAAAAAAAAAAAAAAAAAAAAAAAAAAAAACGAAACGAGAAATTTTGAGAGACCGATTAGCTCTTAGGATATATATAATATTATTATAGTTTAAGTATTGTGTTAATGAGTTGCCATTTGTGAAATAATAATATAACCTTAAGTGAAATATTTTATTCACGTAACCATAATCTGTTAATTATGCCATGTCTTTTTTTCCAAGCTATTTGTGATAAAAAAAAAAAAAATGTTGAAAGGAAACTTAACATACAAAAGAACGGACTATTGTAGAAATAAATATTAAATTTAAATTATTATCTGACTAATTGTGTAGACATTTGTATCGATTAACTTCGTTAACCTGACGATAAAATGTATTTTTCAATAAAATTTTTCTTTATGAATATATAAGAAAAAATATTTTTACTATTTATAATATGCAACAGGAATACGTCAAGAAAAAAAACAAAAAAACGGACGGAATAATTATTTGCTAATGAATATTTAATTACTGCTGCTTTCGATTAAGATCTTAAAAAAAAAAATTTAGACCCTTTCTGCTGTAAAATCGTGAAAGTTCCTAATAAAAAATTCCCTCTCAATGTTTCTTGAGAACTCTCAAGTAGGTACTTTAATGAGAAAAGGTTTTAAAATCAGCAATAAGCCTGCCTAATGAACGCTACCTTAACTCCCTTCAAGTTTTTACGAGATTCAATTTATAAACAGAACAATATTTTTTTTTTTTTTTTTATTACGGACGGTTCTTAGCGTTCTCCACAAATTTAATTTAGGATCGGTGTTTAGAAATCATTAAGAATTATAAATAAAAATTTCGCTCGTGGTTAAATAAGATTTTAAGAAAATGAAGTAATTATAAAACTCAATTAGCACTGAAATTAGTTTCAAGACTAATTAGTGAATTCTAGAATAAATACAAAATGTGAATATTAATTAATTTTAACATATCACATTACTTGACATCTATAAATCTACATGGCCATTGACCGATTTGTACCTAAAAAAAACATAAATACAAAAAAAAAAAAAAAAAAAAATATATATATATATATATATATATATATATATATATATATATATATATATATATATATAAATTAAATTAAAATTAAAACTAATAAATAACTAATAATATAATTAATAGAAAGAAGAAAAAATACAGGCATAAGTTATCTTTAAAAAAATGATAATAAACAATGTTTAAAAAACAAGAAACAACCGATTAGCGAAATTCAAGATTTTGATTACAACCATTCTATATTTAATCATTAACTTTTATTATTATTTTATTATTAAGTTTTACTATATTTTTTTTATAATCCCAATAGCATCATACTTTTGTTTTATAATACAATATTCACATACGATTTACTATAACTATAAATTCCTGTTTACTATCAAAGTAAGTTTTTAATTATAAACATTAAAAAAAATTATAATTTTTTTAAAAGTTTTTAACAAGATTTTATAGCTATAAAACACTGAATCAAGCAAACTTTAAACGTAGTAAAAAAAATAAAATCAATATTATTTAAAATAAGTTGAATGCTAATAGAAAAAATAAAGTCATTTAACTTGAAAGTATACAAAGGGTTTAATGACGAAACAGATTTATTGTCAACATGTCATTTGATAAGGGACGCAGTGAAATGCAAGATTTAGAGGACAAATTAGGGGAAGATAAAAAGAAACAAACATGAAAGTGGTTTCAAACAAATTAGAAGGAAAAAAAAACTACAGTAGGCAGAGAAGTGAATGAAATGAGGTCTGGAAAGTGGGGGATAATTAGATGGCAAAGTAGACTGGAGAAGAGGAACACAGACAATGCCTTACTAAAGATAGAATCTTGAGGTATTCCTGGTTTTATGTGTCTGTCTCGTATCTCTTGGCTTATGTACAGCTAACAAGGCTAACTTAAGAACTTAGGACTAAGAAGTATTTCTTTTTTTAATTTCTAATATTTTAATATCGAAACTAAAAAAGAAAATATAAGAAATATAGGAAACAAAAATATTTCATTTTGTAGCATTCAAATGATAAGAAAACTGAATCTGACTATATGACAATGTCTTACTTGTAAAGAAACTACTCACTGATAGGACTCTAAGATGTAGGAATATAAGAATTTCTGTATCAGAGAGAACATGTTATTTTTTGTCGCTTAGGCGGGTAGTCGATATAGTAAAGAAGTTTCAATAATCAAATGTATTAAGTAACTACATTGGATAGCCCTGCTTTAATATGAGTAATAATATTTCTTGAGGTACGAATGATGACAGAAGAATCAATACTATTACTATTGATGAATTATAGGAGAGTTCTGTGGAAATTTTCCTTTTTTTATTTAAAAGCTAGATTGGAATGTTAAACAATCATCATCAGTTCTAAAAACTTACAAAATATTAACATCAAAACTTTTCTACACGGATTATCAATCAAAACTGGCCTTAAACTAAAAAATAAATAAAATAAAAGTAGCAAATAATCCATCAATCTTAATAATAAATCTAAGTCTATGTGGTACAGTATTTTTGTAATGATAAAAGTGTAGGTGACTGTTAAGATGAATGGAGAAGAAGATAATCAAGGATGCAGTCAAACATAAACACCATGTCCAAGTAGAAATACTTAAATTGTGCACCAACGTTTCGGCCTGCCTTGGAGGTCCTCTTCACCGAACCACACTGGAGAGGCGACGAACGAAGACTTAAACGTTGGCAAACAATTAATGTATTTCTACTAAGACCTGTTGTTCCTCTTTGACTGCATTCCTGATTATCTTCTTTTCCATAGATGTATTTTCTTTTGTCAATATATATATATATATATATATATATATATATATATATATATATATATATATATATATATATATAAAATTGCTTAAAGGGCAAAAAGCAGCAGTAAAAACTGCTGATAGTTATTATTGCCTTTATATCTGAACTTAATTATGCCGTCTAAATTTTTCCGCAGATGCATGACTAGTTATTTTGTTGCTGTTCCTACTGAAAACAAATCTAAAAGGGGTCTTGTCGGACAAGGACAAGCAATGAGAACTTGGGGGGATTTAAATTTGTTTCCAGTAGGAAGAGAAAGAACTAATCAGTGACAGGGAAAACCTAAAGGACAACCCGTCTACCAGACCTTTTCGTCTCTTTACACTCAAACTGCTCAAGGATGTTTGATTTCTTGTCTAACATTTTTAAAAATTCAATAGAAATAATCTGTCTGGCTAAGTACTGATCTTTTTCATTTTTTTGTATGTTTTTTTGAACTGATGATGAATGTACATTCGAAACAAGTAAGGGAAAATAAAAAAATAAAAGTGGCTAATAATTCATCAAACCAAATTGTATTGATCCTTCAATACCATCATGATGTACCTCAAGTGATTTATAATTACAAAGGGAAAAATAATTCACTAAATTAAATTATATAAGCTTATATGCTTAATGAATTTGTTAGTACTACAAGTGTATTGTTCACTATCACCCAAGGCCTCACATATCTGACAAGGTATACCATGTTTATCCATTTCTCTCCTGTACTGAGGACACTCCTCGAAGATATGCAACTATATAGAGAAGAGAGATCTCTCCTCGCCATCAGGTAGTCCTGGATTATTGTGGCAGTGTCCAATTCACCTCCTCAATTCTACATTGCGTAAGGATTAAGCCAAGGCCTATATTTGATCTGATTTGCTTTACCACGCAAACTTAGGTTAGTTTAAATCTTCATATAAAGCGGTCGAAACATATCTTGCACGGACAAGAAAGTGAACGTTACCCGCTATAACTCATGGGATTGCTGCTCTATCTACTTTCGTAGTTGGGTATGCTTTTTTTGAAGAATCGGTGATCTGGTTTATGATAAAGTAAATTTCCTCGATTAGAGGGTTGTAGAAATAAATTTTATGAAGGATTTTGATCGTATTCGAGTCAGAACAGATAACTATCGACTTTGTTTCTGTCCTCTTGTTGGATTAGTTATCAACATACACCTATTAGATAGAATACATGTGAATAATAATTATTATTGTATAACTCAACAATCCTCTTTATTATATAGGATATTGTTAACTATAGCCCTTTTGCACATGATAGAGGAGATAGGATGGCCCAAACTACCCACAACAATGACCCTCCTGAAGGACCTTTGCCGAAAATGTGCTGGTCAGCAAAAGGGTGGCCACCGTGTGCTATAATAGCCCTTGTGGTTAGTAGCCTTTTAATACCGCCGCCTCCCGATAGGGGCCGCTCTCCTTTATGTCCCTAATGTCACTTTGTCACTCAATTCGGTTAGCTATGCCAATGCCGACTTGGGGGGAATTCAGAATTGGAAAATTTGAAGACGAAGAACGAAAAGTAGGTCGTAAGAAGAGCAAAAAAAAAAAAAAAAAAAAAAAAGAAGATAACGTAAAAACAGCTGATTAGATAGTGATTATTAGATATTAAAAAAAAAAAAAGCGGATAAAATAAATATGGATAGTAGATTGTGATTTTTCTTTGGGCGATCAACTTTATTACGCATCTAACTGTTAGAAAATTAATTTTCTTCGTCTTGTACACACATTATTTTGTGTATTATATTTTATGATATAGTTCAATATATATATATATATATATATATATATATATATATATATATATATATATATATATATATATATATATACATGAAAATTTAAGAACCGAATGATGTGAAGGTGTTTTTGAATAACAGGGTCAGGAAAAATTGGGAATCTACTGACTAACAAACTTATAAATATAAAAAAAAAAGTACAAAGCAGTGGACAAGCACCGTAAGAGGTAATAGAAGAGAATAAGTGGTTACAAGGCTGAGGATCGGACATTCCAACCTAACTCTTGGAATGTCTTTAACTATCACAAAAGAGACCCAACCACATTGTAAAAGATGTCAATCTCCAATGACTTTTAAACACATGATAGAAGATTGTACATTACTGCAACAAGAGTTAGAAAATAATAAAATATCCCGATCCACAGAACTTTCTCTAGAGGTCTCGAGAAATTCCATAGACAAAATTATAAAGCTTTTAAAAGAAAAAAAAATATAGTTAATAATTGAAATAATGTTTTCGTTTTTCATATCATTATCACATTTCAATGATTCCTCCGTCCGATTTATGAATTATGTGAAATTTTCTGTGTAGTATTATTTTCTTTGATATATTAATGAACAATATAATTATTACATCTGAAGATTTCTGCAATCTCAAGACACTAACGGACATATATTTTCATCAATTTTCAGTAAAGAATGGGATGTTAGAAGGAATGTTTATATGATCTAAAGAATTTATTTTCCCCGAATATTAGACAATCCAACTGGATCATGTAACAATTTAAATGTAGAATTCTAAAACCAGCCACGTCCATTTTATAATTTTTTTTCATAGAAGGTCGATAAAGGTAAAGGCCAGACTATATTAGGAAGTGCCTTTTTTTTTGTATAAAAATTTAAATTTTTAGAATTGAAAGGATGAAGTTATTTCAATTATTAATTAAATGAAATTAACTATTGATGATTATTTGAAATAAACAAGAGTAGAGAGAAAGTAGTTTTCAAAAGTATCATTCGAACCAATATAGCTCCTATGCGGTAGGTCCTAGTGACAAATTTTATATAACAAAAAATCGTCCATTAAATTTATGATCAGGAAACTATCGGCAATTACTTTATCTGAGCAAACACAACATAGCTGGAGCGTGTAAAAACGTCACACCAAAAAAGTACAGAACCCCAGCAAGACATATCCTTGCCAATAAAATTATTAATCATAAATATAACTAAATAAGTTATATCAAATTGTACTTCAGACATAAATTTATGTATAGTAAAATTAGCCTGGATATAGTCCTATTGATTCTAGTGATATAACATGTGTCATATAATTGGATAATTTCAATAGTTATAAACCTATCAAAAGTTGATTTCTCAGAAATTTCTTATTAATGAGTACATTAAAGTTAAATAGATATTGAAAACAGTTTTATATTTCATAATCATAATAAATATCGGCATTTACAATTTTTCATTGATTTTAAAACGACTTTTTAAAATATATATATTTTAGGTTTATTTTTATTTAATACAAGAGTAAAACGGTTATATACTGCCCATTATTTTCAACTACTTTAGCATTTATTAAACAAACGTTACAAGTTTCCAGTTAATTAAAAATACTTATTTATATGGTATAAATATAAAATACTTATTTCGGAATTCTGCACTTCCATTATAAAATGGAAGTGTCGAGTTCCAAAACTAGCCAAGTACATTTCATAATTTTTTTCATAGAAGGCCGATGAAGGTAAAGGTCAGACTGGATCATGATGGGAAATTATTTTTTGTATGGCCGTTTTATATCTGATTTCACTACTTTTTAAAGAAAACAGTTCACCTAAAGACAGTCTAATAGAAGAAACATTAAAAAAATAAATCTGGAAATTAGAAATTTTCACGTTATATATCTATAACAAAATGAAAAAAAAAAAAATTATTTCAAATGCTATTCTAAGGCGTGAAGAGCAGCTTGGATGCCAACTTACATACGGGTTCAAACCCAAGATAAAAGTTTCATTTATAGATGAAGGGTTGCGGGCATTTGTAAATATACAAAGGGTATTGAAGAGGTGAGGGAGATGGCCCGAGTCCCACCTGACCAGAGGCAACACTGATCCCTGACCCGGGAAGAATGCGTGTTTATTCCTTTCTGGGGGCACACCCTGGTCCCCCCCACCCCTCACGTCGTGAATAATAAAAGCTTAATACTAGCCCTTCGACGGCAGCAGCTCACTAATGCATGAGTGAGACCCTCCTACCGCCGATTTTTGAAACATTTATGCCCCAGCAGTGGCAAACCTTGGCCTCCCTCGAAGAGAGGACCCGGATTTCTGCGCCAAACACGCCGCCCGAATTCTAAGCACCTCCCCATCTTCGAGGAAGTAGTGCCTCTTTTTATTATTCCGCGGGGTAGGGTCAAGACAAGAGGAAAAAAAAGTATATAAACGTGAGCCAATATATTTTAGATTCTGAAATCGCTTTCGATCATGATTAATATAATAGTATGACATCTAAATACACAACATAACCTTAACGAGCATTTTGCAGACACTTAATCATTTCAATTAGCTCCTCAGTTATGCAGACTGAACCAGGTACGATACCGATTTCAGGTAAAATGTCAATGGTATTTAAGAAAACAAAATTTCTTGATTTGTTTATACTAGTGACTTAGCTGAAAGAATAGTACTAATATCTCTTTGAACTTAGCTTTTCCTGATTGAGGGACAAGCAGCTTTACCGCTGATACTTTAAATGTAGTAAATATAGTATGATTGCATTTTATATATTTATATATATATATATATATATTTTTATATATATATATATATATTTTTTTTATTATTTTTACCACTACTATCCATAATTGAGTATTATGAAAAAAACATGACGAATTGGATTCTTATCACCCTTCAAGAGCAAATCCAAAAAATAAAAATTTGTGTTAACAATCTTCATGAAAATCGAATAAGTTCACGAAACATAATCTGGACAGTATATATATATATATATATATATATATATATATATATATATATATATATATATATATATATATATATATATATATATATATATATATTTAACTGGAGAAGTTAGCAATGATAGTTGAATCTCGCCATATCAAAAGTAGGGATATTAAAGCATTTTGAAAAATTTTGAAAAAAAACAAAACAATTTGACAGTGTAATACATCATTTTATCCATGTTTGTAAGTTATGAATGATAAATACAAACTAGGCCCAACAGAAAAAAATATAATACGTTACATTAGATAATTAACTGATAGATGAAGGAATTAAAAAAAAAAAGAGAGCAAGAATCGGCTAATTGGGAGACATGATAAAACGGCCGTGATTGGTCGGTGGAAGGAGAGAGGTGGATTTTGATTGGTCGGCGGTGGTAATGAGTGGGGGTCATTACAGGAGCTGCAGTCGTAGCACGTAGCTTTTTATCTACTCTCCCCCCCCCCCCCCCCCCCCCCCCCCCACCCCCCCCCAACTACAATATCCCTCCCAAATTAACTTTACTCGCTTTTTCCTATCCTTTATCAGCTCCATTCTTCCAATATCCTCCTACTATGTAGCCTCCCTTTATTATATTCTGCTGAGCTCTACAAAGAAATATATTACTTCCAGTTTCATCAAAATAATATGGATGAGATTAATTATGAAATAAAGAATTATTTATATATTTTCAATATATAAAACTGAACTTATTTAGAAAAAAAAATAACAGAAAATAAACTAAGATAGACTTTGTAAAAGCAAGGATTATCATTCAAACAGTATAAACAAATAAAAAAAAACAACCAAAACTCGATAAGTCGAAGTTAAGGATGAAAAAATTTACTACGAGTTATTAATTTTCTAACAAATTTATCTATAAATATATTTATATAATAGCTTCTACCCCAGGTAGCCATGGCTAATAAAAAGTAAATAAACTGACACAATAAAAGTCTGTCTTATTCCCGAAATGAAACAGTACTGAGGATAAGTGAGGATAGGGTTTGAGATAGACTGGTTAATTATATATGTTCATGGTTCTAGGAAACTTTATAATAAAGCCTCAGAAAATTCGACTTATAGAATCTCGGAGGTTGTTTAGAGAAAAATTTTACTAGGAGTTAGCAATTGTAAGTTCGAGTAAACGAACCCCTTTTAAATGTTAAAGATTTGAAATAATTTTGTTCCTATAAATCAGAAATTTATTTACTGCAGCAATAATGAAGATGTAGCCAGTTAGGATGTGCAGTCATAGAAACACAATCAAAATAGAAGTTTTAATTTAATGTTCCGAACGGTTCCTTTGCCTAAAATGCAAGCCATCGTCACGACTAGAAGAAAAAACAACTTTAGGACTGGAGGAAAAAAAAATGAAATAAATAAACAAAAGATAGAAGAAAAAAAAATGCTACCCTGATGAAGGCTTGCATTGTAGGCCGTAACGTCGGCACAATAAATAAAAATTTATATTTTGGTTGTGCTTTTTATGGCTGCACACCCTAACTACCTACATCTTCCTTCATACGTTTGTCCCTAATTTAGATATTAAATAAATGAACTAAAACGATAACAGTAACAGGTAATACATTTCAACATAATAGGAATTTTTTAATTTTTTTAATTTTTTTTTTATTTACAATTTATTCCTTCGTCGTAAACATCCTGCCCCACAGTATCCTTTAATGATATTCCACTAATCCCTGTTGAACAGATCCGCTACCTAGGACCCCACTTGGACAAACGTCTTACTTGGAATCCACATACAAGACTAAAACGACAAGAAACTGCCCATCGTTACAGACTACTTCAACATTTACTGGACAAACTTTCAAAGCTCCCAATTAATTACAAAAGACTCATTTACATGACTGAGATTAGACCTATTTGGACGTACGGAGTTAAGCTTTGGCTCTATTAAACCATCCAATTCATCTCGTATCCAATCCTTACAATCCAAAATCCTTCGAAAAATCCTCAATGCACCTTACTATGTGACCAATAAACTTATACATAAAGATCTTAATGTTCCATATGTTTCTGATTTAGCCCAAACCAGATCCCTATCCTTCCATAGTAAGCTCCATAACCACTCCAATCCACTAGTCTCCCAACTTGCTTCCTACTCCATCCCTGATAATCCTCCGAGGCGTCTGAAAAGAAGATGGCCTAGAGACCTTGTAGTGTAGATTTTATTGAAGTGCTACTAGTGAGTAGTTCTTCACAAGTTATTTACATGCCATTGTATTCACTGTCATCACATTTACTTGTTGTGTATTATTTTGTACAGTTGTAAATATCAATAAATGGAAAAAAAACAACTAACAATTTATTGAAATTTACAACTGTAAAAATATACATTAAGTAAATTTGTCAAAAACGCTAACAATAACATGGCAAAACTTGAAAAGAACTACTCATCAGTAGCACTTCCATAAAAAATTCCACACTAGGTCTCTAGGCTATCTTCGTTTCAGACGCCTCGGAGGATTAACAGGAAAGGAGTGGGAAGCAAGTTGAGAAACTAACGGATTTGAGTGGTTATGGAGCTTACGGTATCTGTAAGCTGTTATGAATGGTGTGTACGGTTATGAAAGGATTGGTGTCTGGTTTAGGCTAAATCAGCAACATATGGAGCATTAAGATCTTTAAGGATAAGTTTATTGGTGACAAAGTAAGGAGCATTGAGGATTTTTCGAAGAATTTTGGATAATAAGGATTGGATACGGGATGAATTGGATGGTTTAGTAAAGCCCCAAAGCTCAACTCCATAAGTCCATATTGGTCTTATCACTGTCATGTAAATGAGTCTTTTGCTATTATTAATTGGGAGATTTGAAAGTTTGTCCAGTAAATGTTAAAGTAGTCTGTAACGACGAGATGTTTCTTGTCGTTTTAGTCTTGTATGTGGATTCCAAGTTAGACGTTTGTCCAAGTGGAGTCCTAGGTAGCGGATCTGTTCAACAGGGATTAGTGGAATATCATTAAAGGATACTGTGGGGCAGGATGTCGTAGGTTTACGACGAAGGAATAAATTGTAAATAAAAAAAATTTAAAAATTCCTATTATGTTGAAATGTATTACCTGTTACTGTTATCGTTTTAGTTCATTTATTTCATATCTAAAGTAGGGACAAACGTATGAAGATGTAGGGTGTGCAGCCATAAAAAACACAGCCAAAATATAAATTTTTATTTATTGTGCCGACGTTACGGCCTACAATGCAAGCCTTCATCAGGGTAGCATTTTATTTATATCTTTTGTTTATTTATTGGATATTTAAAATTGAATTTTAAAAAATAAAGAAACACTATATATCAGTGTATTACTATTTATGGTCCCCAAAATATCGTGCATCGATATTTTTCTTACGATACCTATTCCTAATTACAACAATGTGTTATTTATTTTATTTTATGCCGAGTTGAAAATCTCAAGAAATGTATTATAATAAAAAATGAATACAACACCTTTGATATATTTTACATGATTTCCATACTACCTCGTCCCCTTTGCAATCTCGGTAAAAAATCACAACATGCAGGGCGTGATATCAGTGAAATATCGAACGGCAGTGAGGCAAGAAATTGAGGAAAAGTGATGTAAATTTTAAAGTGACCCCTAGGGAGAGCGGGCGCGGGGACTATTCGCGGTCCGGATTGGTCCATACGTCATCCGGGACAGCCAATCGGAACTGCCGTTCCTCTGTCCCAGGGTGTCCATAACTTGGTCGGCTTTATATATAGTAGTCTCCAGCTATACATAAGGCCTTTATATATAGTTGTTCCAAGTTCCGACCGACCCTAAAGTTTCTATGCAACTTCGAGGCCAGATAGGGACCGCACCGGACTCGACAGGCGGGGCAATTAAGATGACTTCCCTACCCGGGCCAAGTTTCTCCATCTCCGGCTCCCTATAATAAAGGAATAATCGATCTCTTTTATCATATCGAAACTTCAGAATCGATTGTAAATGATAGGAAATAAACAAAAGGCAAATAAGTCATTCTAAAAAAAAAAACTCAACTGCTGAGTAATTAACTCTCTAAAATTAAACAAAATTTATTTGGCAAATAAAGGCCAATTCTCACAGCTGTAAACAAAAAAACTAGGAGAACTATAACTAAAAAAAAAAAAACTTTATATTATTCCGGGTGAAGACAAGCTTTTTTAATATATAAATTAATAGTGCCCGTAATCATCATAGGCAAACTTCCAATCTCAAATTAACATCCAAGAAAACCAAAAAATAGTTAAACCATTTAGGGTTGGAGGATGCCTACGATATAAAGCGATGAAAACTCATATTCGAGGTCTTTCTCTTTGTTACTACTGTAGAACCACACTAATCCGTCTCCCGCTAGTCCGACTATTTCTGTAATCCACCTTCTCACTCATAAAATCTTCAACTTTGGAATAATAAAGGTCGGGTGGTTTCGATTTTTTATATGTTGTTAGAGCTGTACTTGTGTACAAAAATCCAAGTTTTGGATCTTGAAGCACCACCGCTCTCCAATTGGTAGCGTCAAAGCGTCAAATATTTCGAATATTTATGGGCATCCCCAAAATATCTGCTGCACGGTTGATTCGAATCTAAAAAACGCTAGTTATATTCTAAAATTAAACTAGGGGAAAAAAAAAAAAAAAAAAAAAAAAAAAAAAAAAAAAAACTGTACCACTTACAACCCATGAAGGGTCTCGGGTTCAGTACTTAGGTAGGTTGTACTGTTTCTGAGCCAACGTTTGTGAAAGGAGGTGATTCGGCCAGAATTCACGCTCAACCGCCAGGTTTCTTTCCCCCAATTAAGGGTACCCAATGCTAAGGAGGCTGGGTGTGCCCCAGGAGGGTCTCCCGACCTCGAATTCGATCCACGGCTGAAATAACAGAAAATAAATTTTCTGCCTTCAGTTGGACTCGAACTCGGGCCCGGAAGCATGGTAGTCAAGTGCCTTACCCACTGAGCTACCGCGCCTCCAAAATTAGACAAGACTAAATTTAAAACAATTTGAGCAGAAAAAAAGGTTTGTAGATTCAACAGGGGCTAATATTCAGGGGCTAAATAAAAGCTTTCAAATGTTCTGAAGATTTATAAATATACTAACATTTTTACTTTTTACTTTTTTAAACATTTTTACTTAAGCGTATATAAATATGTATACAAAGT
Organism: Euschistus heros; assembly: GCA_003667255.2. Lineage (NCBI taxonomy): Eukaryota > Metazoa > Arthropoda > Insecta > Hemiptera > Pentatomidae > Euschistus > Euschistus heros. The sequence continues at coordinate 904,643 of RCWM02000208.1, read as the reverse complement.
GAGTACCTCATAGAGTAAAAGTAAAAAAAAAATGGAAAATCATATTTATATTTATTAAATGAATATAATAATGACTTATTTACACAAGTTAGTTATTTGTATGCTAAATGAAAACACAATTATTTTCCGGTTTTAAAAATAAATTTCTCTATGAAATCGATATGGATCATTAGGTAATTTAATCATACCATATGAAAGCTAGTTAAATTTTCAAGTTTTGTGAGATTTGCAGTTTTGTGGATAGTTTTTTTTTTTTTTTTTTTTTTTTTTTTTTTTTTTTTTTTTTTTTTTTTTTTTTTCAAAAAACGGTGTATTATAAGACATTGTAACTTCCGTAAATAAGGTGAAGATCAAGTTGTTCTTTAAGTCCCAAGTTTGTAAAATTCAAGGTTATATGTACTCTGCTCATATAGGAAATTTAATGCATAATTTGAAGATGTAGTAAAAATTTGAAAAATATTTAAACAAAATAGAGATATTACAGCTTCTATGGCAAAACGTGGTTTCCTCAAACAAGTCTTAGAATTATCGTATATCTGCAACGGATTGGAATTGAAAGGTAAGGACTGCGGCATTTTTCTTCATTTTTGATCTTGTTTTACGCATTTGTTTGTTATAATAAGAGGTACTCACTCACCCTATATATATATATATGCACAGAGGGGTATACACAAGCACATTTGGAGTACATATTCATCATTTAATGGTAAACTGGTGTCGAGGAAAAGGCACAAATGATAGCCATTCGTCATAAAACCGGAACCCCGTTCATTAAGACTGACAGAGGGTAATGCCCGAGATAGTTGAGATTTGTTGCAAACGCAACGGATATGAATCAAAGCGGCCTGACAGGGTATTTCAGGAGCCGGGTCGGAACAAACGCGCTTCGTGTCGGGATCGCTTCGAACCAAAGATAAAAAAAAAACCAACACCTCCGAGGGCCTGAACAAACAAAGACCGTGTCTCCGGCAACTGACTCCAATATATCATAGTAATTATCGTCTTCGTGAGTTATATTTAACCACAAGTATAATATATAACCATACTGTTAGTAAATATTATTATTATAAGAACAATCAAATATACAGGGTTAGTCCCTCTTAGCGTAAAAAAAAAAAAAAATTACTGCAGAACCTCTGTCCTTTCGATTTCAATCCGATGCAGAAATACGGAAATGACTTTTTTTAAGAAACCACATTTTTTGACATAAAAGCAGTGATATCTCCACTTTGTTTGAATATTTTTCAACTTTTGGCCACAACTTCGGATTTAGCGTTAAATTTGCTATAAGAGCAGAGTAAATGTATAAAAGTCAATTTCTCCATGAAATCTCTACGGAATCATTACTTTGATCATACCATATGAAAGCTGTTTAAATTTGCAAGTTTTTGTAAGATTTGCAGTTTTGTGGATATTTTTTTTCTCGAAAAATGGCGAGCGTTGAAGTATAAAAGACATTGTAGCTTCCCTAAATAAGGTGAAGATCAAGCTCTTCTTTAAGTTCGAAGTTTGTAAAATTCAAGGTTATTCGTACAGCTGTTGTGGTAAAAAAACGTAGTTTCCTCAAAATAGTCTTTGATTTATTGTATATCTGCAACGGATTGGAATAGAAAGGTGAGAAAGAATTTTATCATTCAATCTGTGGGTTAAACTAGTATCGCATAGTGTTGGAACATCATGGTTTGTCCAAGAGATTGAATGGTGAGAATTACTACGATTAGTTACAAAATATCCTACCACAACTTCAACATGATATTGCTCCTGAAGTTCGGCAAAATATGACTTTCCAACACCATGGTGCTCCTCCACATTATTCGAAAGCAGTACAAAAATGAATAAACCAACGAAACCTCATATAGATAGGTAGAAATGCCTTTCCCCAGTAAAAACAGACTCATTTGTCCACAAAATTTACCTCAAAAAGTGGTATTCATTAACATCTGCATTCAGAAGCCAACGGTAAAATTGAGGTCTATGTTCATTAGGTTTGGATTTTAAACCTTACAATGGAAATCCAATAAAATAAATCCTAAATAATAATAATAAATAAAGAAATGTAATTACATAAAATCCTTTGATCTGGCGTCGCTTTATTGGCAGTCTTCCTTTATTTTCTATTAAACAATTAATTTTTTTGTTTTTTTATTATTCCAATGAAGAGTCTATTATGTTTAAAATGCATATTTCCAGTAATCGATTATCATAATGTATTATTTACTTACACGAGTAATTTATATGTATGCTAAATGAAAAAACCAAGTTTTTCCTATTTTAAAAGTTAATTTCTCCATGAAATCAATACGGAAACATTCATTTGATCATATCATATGAAAGCTGGTTAAATTTGCAAGTTTTTGTTAGATTTGCAGTTTTTTAACAGAAAATATAATGTTAAATCTGAAAATGTGGTCAATATTTAAAAAATATTTAAACAAACCGGGGATATAACAGCTTTTATGGTAAAAAAACGTTGTTTCCTTAAAAAAATCTTTGAATTTTTATATATCTGCAACGGATTGGAATAGAAATGTAAGATTTGCGGCATTTTTACCCATTTTTGATCTGGTTTGACCCAATTTTATTTATTTATTTAATTTTTTTTTTAATTTTTTTTTTTTACACTAAGAAATAAACCGCTCCCGTCACATTCTTTCCCTACCCGCACGTAAATCTCTAGTTTCCTCCCTTATCCTCCCTCAATTTGACAATGGTTAAGTAATATATGGTGGTTTAAAACGAATCATGAATTGTTTGTTTATTTCGTTTAACGTCACTTTATGCTGCTATGGCTAATCGGACGATGCTACGGTGGGAGTCCTAAATTTTGCCTATCCAGGTATAATTAGGATAGGGATCTTTAACGAGTACCTGACATCGCACAGGCTCGGGACCCCCATTTTACGTCCCTTCCGAAGGACGGCATAGCTGAGGATTTTTTACTCCCTTTAAAAAATCCTAAGGTCATCTGCCGGGCTGCGAACCCGCGATCTTGGGTTTAGTAGGTTGCTTTGCTAACCACTTTACCACAGGTGACCCCAACGAATCATGAATTGCTTTATAACATTTGTCTTAGGAACCTCAAGACGTTCCCATGTCTCCCATTTTTAAACCGAGCTAAGTATTTTTACAAAAAATAATTTTTCTTGAAATCGTTTGTAGATAGTAAGTGTTTATTCATTAACAGTTGTCATGCGAAGGTCAGTTATGTAGAGTTATATAGTTTATGTACTAGGGTGCTGTAGTGATAGTCCTGAATGTTGTTGCCTGGAAATTTAGGGCATTGTTATACAAGTGACTTTAGGTTTCAGTAAGAAATTATAAGTGTTCATTAGGTGTCTATGTTGTAACTTAAAATGTTTTGAGAAAAGTGAGTATAAAAGTCTTAACCTTTGATTGGGAGTTTTCCCTTTTTTCTTTATATATTGACTAGCTTAAAGTACCATGCTCCGCTACGGTTTAATATCATTAGGATTTAGAACAACTTAAATTATTAAAAGTTAAGCTTAAAGTTGATAATTATTATTACTTAAATAATCCTAAAGAATTACATTCTTGGAATAATTTCAATAAGTAAATTTGACAATTTGCAAAAGTTAATTTTATATTATTTTGATAGTCCTCCAGTGAAGCTTTGAGGCAGCACTCTTACCCAGCTCTGATACCAGACTATCAGCTTTTCTTATAGCATACTTTAAGTAAATATAGTCTCAACTTTTTTGAAATACAACTTGGGCCTGGTTGAGAAAAGCCGATTTGAAAAGGGCCAATTATAGTTCAGAACAATTATCTTAAGGAAGAGTAGTTGGGGTGAAGCAAGGTTGGTTGGTTGCTCGTAAGGAATATGAACATCGAACTGGCCTTACACGTCATCATCAGAGAACATATGTCTTTTAATAGTTTCTCGTCACGAAACAACTCAAACTTGTAAGGGTACACCTCTGCAGACACCATGAGCTCACAGAAAGTACCATACAATAGGATTTCGACATCGATCGTATTTTTGTTTGTTTACAACTATAAGGAACTTAATTTGTGGTCAAAGTGTGCGACTTAAGCATCTAACCTCTTTTTTAACTTAGCTTTTCTCCAAATACCATATGACTATTAATCTATTATTATTAAAAATTGTAGTCGCATTTTTCGCGAATTAGTCGCGATCGAGGTCGATTTTTTAAAATTCCTTTCATGCACCTACGGCATATCGAATAGGAAGCTACATATCGAATTTCATTCCAATCCGTTCGGTGGTTTCTAAGATTTCGTGTTAAATGAGTGAGTGGTATTTGACAAATATATAGTAGATGTACGTCATTCTACTATCAAATAATTATTCCTTTTTTATTTTTTCAGGATCCTTTTTGTTTTTGTAGCTCTCGTCCACCACATTACCTCTTAGCTGACCCCAGCATATCACAAATATATGTTCTATGCATGCATTGACTTGATTATAACAAAACTGACAGGTGGGGTTGACATATTGAGTAAAGCAAAATGGACATAAATGGCTTTTGATTATTAATTATTGGCTTGGGATTGAATTAAGGGATTGCCCTATGGCGGGGTATAATGACATGTAAACTAGATCTCGGTGGGCGGTATGCCACTGACAGCGGGTCTGGTCTAACCAACTCTTACTAATTGCTCCGATTACAACCCCATCATCATATTTGTTTATTTTTATTTATTTTAAAACGTAACATAACAATAGTATTCTCATTTAATTTTAAATTGCAAAAATAACAAAGAAAAGAATAATATGATTTATAAAAACAACAGCGATATTAATATATTGAGCGATTGATATATGTGGTTGACTATTTGAGGAATAAATTCCCCCTTTTTATATGGTACCATAACTTAATTTGAAAGAAAAAAATATAATATAAATTCATGCTGCAAAAATGGTTGAGGGAGTACAGAAAATAAAATTTAATAAATAAACAGCTTATGGTCTAAGCTCCTAAGAATAAGAACTAATACACAATGACCTTAATATCACATATGTAGCTGATTTGGCACGAACCAGATACCTTTCTTTTCATAATAAACTAAATACTGACCTAAATACACTTTTCTCTCAACTTGCTTCCAGGCGTCTGATAAGAAAATGGTATCGGTAATCTTGTTCAAATGTAGGACTGATTAAAGTGCTAACAATAGGCAGTTTCTCTAAATGTTTTTGTCTTTTCATTACTCCTTATTGTTATTACTGCATGTCTTCTTCATGTATTTTTCATTTTATTACTATTATTATTATTATTTAATGTTTATGCGAACGAGCCTCTGATGACCACGCAAATCATTCACTTCTTTTGAGGATTTTAGATCTTCCATATCTCCTTCATTTTTTCACAGTGTGATTTTTTGCTATCTTCCAACCATTTAGTTCCTTTTTCCACTTTACTTCCTACCTTACAGAATTCCCATTAGTATACCTTATGTATGAATTGTGTTCTATTTTTCACAACTATCTCTGTTAATCCAGCTTCCCTTTGATCTTTCTTTACTTCAGTTATCCATCCCATATTCTTGATTTTTTCTGTATGTTCCATAATATGTTTAATAAGACGTAAGTTGCCCATCCTCTTGATGTCTCTCAAAATCTCAACCTTCTCTTCTTCATGTCGTGAAGTATGTTTGATATTTCTTCACTCCCTTCTCTGGTTTTTATCTTTTATCCTTCATCCGTCTTATTCGTCCCCAATATCTTTCTGATGATTTTTTCTCCCTATTCATATTAAATGTCTCTGCCACATAAAGGCTTTCCGACTTCATCACAGTGTTGTAATGTCTAATCTTGGTGTTTCTGGACATGTATTTTGTGTTGGAGACTTCACCAGTTTTCTATAGAGCTCTCTTCATCTTATGATTCCTTCGTTATCAATCCTTCCTTTATATATATATATATATATATATATATATATATATATATATATATATATATATATACACATTTTTTTTCATACACAGTTGTAAATTTCGATCAATAAATATGAAAAAAAAAATATTATTACTATTTTAGGTGCCGTGTACTACAACTCAGGCTAGAGGCACCATCGCTAAATGGTTTATTAAAATCGTCTTTTAATAAAAATCAACATTTTTGCCTCAAGGATCAGTCTTAAGCCCCACACTATTTAACATCGCAATTAATGAGAAAATTTGTTCTGAATCCAGTTAGAATCTCATTATACACTGATGACGTTTTAATTTATTTTAGCCCCACCGATATTAACCTTGGCCAATTATTCTTTAAAATTTTATTTTAGATTTCATTAATTGTGCTTTAATTTGTCTTTTTACATCAGACAGATATAAGAAGTTACTGTGAGTTGGTTATTACAAGAACTGGTCCTGAAAACAGAAAATAAGATATCCTCGACGGTTTGCCCTCCTGATGGCCTCTTCCAGGATTGACCAGTTGAGCAAACCTCCACCGTGACTAACTGACAGTCTGTGTTTGCCTCTTTCTTCCATTGATTTACCGCCTCTGGTCAATATTTGCTGGCCATCTCCACTCCGGCCCTCCTCCCTCCTCTACCTTCCTCTACTGCAACCCCTCTGCTACGGTCAGCGGGATTCGCTGTACGGAAAATTAAATAATAACAGAGGACAGCTTATCTAGAGGATTGTGTCATATGATACTGGGGGTCACAGGGCAGGATAAGTCGAAAGGTAAATATACGACTTTATTTTATTTATTTATTTGTTTGTCATCTAATTCAATACAAATGTATTTGAGTTAGTTATAAAAACAACTAGGTTATGAAGAATTGAACATAAGAACCATACCTGATAAATATAAAAATAAATTTTAGACTAAACTATAATAACATTCAAAAGGCTTGTTTCTTAACAAAGTTACTAACAATCGATAGTACTGCGATAAAAGTTCTATAATAATCTTCTTTTAAGTCACCATAGGAAAAGAGTTGAGAGACTAGAGGGTTTTAGTAATTAAGTAGGTTACACTATTAATGGATAGGTGTTTGGATGTGGTCAAATCCACAGCTCTAAGGTCTTTAAGGAGAAGTTTATTTCTGACAAGTAAGGAACATTCAGAATTTTACGAAGAATTTTAAATTCTACTATATGAAATACCAGATATCTTAGTAGAACACTACAGGTTATCATCGTATACTCAATCAAATCTGATTATATAAATCTTTTGAAATTTATTAAGGTCTTAGAATGATTATAGTAAACGTTATAGTTTGAAAATGTCTTGCTGTTTCTTGTAGTTTTGGTCTTGTGCGAGAATAAAAAAAAATAAAATAAAGGAAAATACCATAACGGTTTATATATTAACATTGTTATAGTTATTATTATAAGTTTTTATAATAGTACTTTCTTCTTTTTTTTTTTTTTTTTTTTTATTGAAATATATGTACAATCTGCCTCAATGAAGGGCAATAGGTGACAGTGCTAAAGATGTATTCATTCATACAATGTATAGAAGAAGAAGAAGAAGAAAAATGAACTTTATTCTGGGACAACTTGTCCCCTAAGAATAACAAAACGAGTACAATACATAAAACAATCGTCTGGCTATGATAATTAATTATAATAAATGATTATAATAAAAAATAACAAAAATTAATTAATAATTAAATTATGAGTTACAAAAATAAATTAAGGAAACTTGTAATAGGATACATCTTATGTGTACTATTATAATGTATATAAATATTCATGTTTTACATTTGCTCGGAAGATTGAAGATCCAGGAGGTAAAGAAATATATGTTGTTTAAAGGAAGTAAGAGTGGAGCTTTTTCGAATTAAGATGGGCAATGAATTCCATAAAGAGGAAGCACGGATAATAAAGGATTTCTCCAAGGATGCAGTTCGATGCGCCGGAGTGTATAGGTTTATGGGTCGGGTTCTAGTATTTAAGAGGTGAACGGAGGAGCGCAGAGTAAGGAGGTCATGGAAATAGGCGGGTTTTTTGGTTTTTAAGGTTTGGAATATGAGAGCACCCAGAAAGTATTGAAGTCGAAAACTAGGGTAAAGCCAACCAATTTCAGAATACTTATGAGATATGCGAGAACGTCTGGAGATCCCGAAAATAAAGCTAATAAAACAGTTCATTACTCTTTTACATCTCATCTCGAGCTCATCAGACAGTCCTCCATATACTGTGCATCCGTAGTCAAAGTTAGGGAAAATGAGTGATGATACTAAAAGTTTTCGAGTACTTAATGGTAATAAATCACGGTAATGTGAGAGTTGCTTAAGAATAAAAATAGATTTCCTCGTGATTTGAGAGATATGGTTATTCCAAGCAAGATATTGATCGAAAGTTATTCCCAGATTTTTAATGGAATTTTGGAAATGAATTGGACGGTTTTTGAGGAAAAGCAGTGGATAGTAGGGAAGAACTTTTAGGTGAGGTTTTGACCCACCCAATGAGGATAGCCTTTGTTTTTTCTGGATTCAGGCTTAATTTATTCTCCACTGCCCAAAGGTTAATGCTATCTATGTCTTTCTGTAGCTTACAAATCGCCTCTAGCATATTTGAAGGATGAAATGGTAAATATATTTGCAAGTCGTCAGCATAAAGATGATATTGGGAGTAGTGGATGCGATTCGGTAAGTCATTAACATAAATAGAAAATAGGGTAGGTGAAAGAGAAGATCCCTGGGGGACTCCTCGCGAGAGTGGTAGTGAAGATGAGTGAGGTTTTCCAGGTATAATTACTGTTTGCAAACAGTTGGATAAAAAGGAAAGAAGCCAGCTTAACGCACTATTAGCTATTGAGAGGTTATGGAGTTTGGAGAGAAGGATTGTATGGTCAACAGAATCAAAAGCTTTTGAAAAATCAAATAGAATCAGGATCGTAATATTCTGTTGGTCTAAGGAGAAATAAAGGTCTTGGGTAATTTTTACCAAAGCAGATTGCGTGGAGTATCCGGAACGGAAGCCTGACTGGAAAGAATTAAGGAGGGCTTTACATTCAAGAAAGGAGGTGAGTTGGGAATGTGCTAATCTTTCTAATGGTTTGGATAAATTTGATAGGATTGATATAGTGCTGAAGTGGGAAACTGAAGAAGGAGAAGGTACTTTGTTCAATGGACGGACAAGGACTTTTTTCCAAGCTGTAGGAAAAATGGAGCTTTGTAAGGAGAAATTATATATGTGGAGCAGGGCAGGCAAGATAACAGGAAGGCAGAGTTTTATTATTTTTAAAGGTATTTGAACCAAGCCGCAGTCGTTGGTATGAGATTTAAAGACTGAATCGATTAGGTTATTAGGTGAGATATTAAGAAAATAAAAGTTACTAGAATTGAATGGGGTTTAAGGAATAGAATAGGATAAGGTGTTTACAGGGATGTCATTAGGGTGGGGGTCAGCAAAATAGGAATTAAGTTCATCTGGAGTGACTGGATAGTTGTCATCAGGTTTGGAACTGAATACTGAAAACTTTCTCAAAATTTTCCATTGAAATTTAGGATCAGGAGCTTGGGATAGAATACTATGAAAATACTGCGATTTAGCACGGCGAAAAGAGGACTGGGTAAGGTTTCGAAGAAGTTTAAAAGATGAATAATCTTCTGAATGTCTAGTTCGCCTTATACAAGTACTTATACACACAAAATTAATGATAATAGAAGATTAAAAAAAAATAATAATTATATAAATAAAACTAATAATTCAATTATCAAAAATAAAATGAAATAATAAAAATCAAGTAACAAAAATTAAAATAAGATACATTCTTACTATATGTACAATACAGACACACTAAGACTATCTACTGGGGAAACCTTATAAGGAGTCAAGGCCAGACCCCAAGAGATCCCAGCGCTGCATCACTGATAATATCCAGTGGAGGCCGAATGGGAGCGCTATAGGCACATAATAGTACTGATGTCACAGATATGACTTCTTACAAGGGGGATATTAGACAACTCTTTCCACGATGATAAACACTCTATGTATTGGCGGATTTAAACCGTCACCTTTCAGAATCTTTAGTTTTATAATTTAACTAGAAGCAAAGACAGACAAATAGAGACCCGAATCACTAGATGCCCATATATTAACATATATGGTTCCAAAGCCAACAATAAAAAATGGTGTTCTATTTTTTTTTACTACATCAAAAACTATCGGGTTTCAACTATATAGATGATTGTTAAGTTATTAACGCAAAGTTATACTATTAAATGCATCTTGAAGATACAAAAATGTATTATGTACAATTACGTATCTGCAGTAATAAGCTTTTGCTTATAAACCCGAAAGATCCAACCAACCATGCACTAACATTTGCAACAATCAAAGGTTAGAATAGGCACAACAATTTTTACATGCGATTACTTTCTAAAGTTAAAACTGAGAGATATTGCATATGTAATGTATAGAAGACATTTTTTTTTTTTTTTTTTTTTTTTTTTTTTTTATATATTTATTCACACCTGTCAATTAAAATTTGACAACCAGTGAATTTGCTGTAGGAATTTAAATGGCTTGAAAGGCATGAGAGGTAGCAGAACCCAGCGGCACCTCCAGTCAACTTCTCTATGTGTTGTTGGGAATATGTGTTGTGGACATGTTGGTTATTAGTGTATTAGGATGTCCATGTAGTTTTTCGTGGAATCGTTTGTAGTAGATTTGTATTTTTTCTTTAACTGTTGCTATGCGTAGGCCAGTATGTAAAGTTATGTTGCTTACGTCCCATGGGGCTTTTGTAGTAGTCCTGAATGTTTTTTGCTGGAAGATTTGGAGTTTGTTAATATGTGTCTTTTTAGCTGTTCTGTATATCTGAGAAGCGTATGTCCAAATAGGTTTTATTAAGTAAGTATACGTGTTAATTTATTGTTTAAGTAGTAGAGTTGAACGTTTGGAGAGGAGTGAATATAAAATTCTCAGTCTTTGGTTAAGCGTTTTACTTTTTTTCTTTATATGTAGACCCTATGTCATTCTTTGGTCAAACGTAAGACCAAGGTAGCGTACAGTGTCTGTTTGAGGAAACGGCGTGTTGTCAAGAAAAACTGGTGGGCATGTTTCAAGTCGAAGTGTAAATGTAATGTGTTGCGATTTGTCGTAATTTATAAGTACTTTCGAAATATTAAGCCAGTCATGTAATATTGACAAATAATGCTGTAAAGTCAGTGAAGCATGATTCGGATTTGTATCTCTTGTTAAAATTTCTGTGTCGTCTGCATATGTCGCAGTAAGAATATCAGAGCTTATTGGAATGTCGTGTGTATATTAGAGGATCAATGAAACACAATTTTTAAAAGATATAATAATCAAAGAGAATTCCAAAAATCTTTTTTATACTTGAAATCCCTTCAAGTTACACTGAAAGCTTTATGAAACTTGTTGCTGTAAGTCAGAAAGTTCATCTAGCATGATATACTGTAAATTTACTGCACGATAGCAGTTTGGGCAGAGGTAATTTGCAGATTGTAGGGAAGAAGAGATGACCGGAGCTGACTGGACGCTACCGCAGGGACCTTTGTACTCGCTAATTGCCCTTCAGTATCTGGACTAATGACCCCATCAACTGCACCGTATAATATCGATACTCATCGCGCTACAGATTGCCCCGGACCGGTGGAGCTACTCATGTGAGTAATTTGATCCAATACTAGCGCTTTGCGGGCAAAAACTAGACTAATTAATTTCAAGCTAGCAGAGCTTCAATATAAATTAAATAATCAGTTCCTCTGATAATGATACCATATGATTTATTTAGTAAGAAAAAGTCATATGATTAATTGGGGAATAGTTATAAGTTCGTAAATCACGAATATAAAAATAGAAACATACATTAATTGGTAAAATTTACTTTATTTATTTATTGATGTTTACAATTGTATACATTATACCTACCAAGGAAGTGTGTAGAAGAACAACTACTTATTAGTAAAACTTCAATACAATTTCTACAATAAAAGATCTCTAGCCTTATCTTTCAAACGCTTCGGAATATAATCGAAGGGAAAGAACTTGGAAGACTGGTGGATTCAAGTGGGCATGGAACTAATCACGGAGGTATAGTTATCTGGTTAACACAAATTCTGTAATATTATAAACACTGAGATCATTATGGATAATTTTATTTTGGACTCTACAGCTGACATCCCAACTCATGCTACCACTGTCCTCACCACTTACACTGACGACACATGTGTGATATCAGCAAACAATGATCCCTTCATTGCCTCTCAAACACTCCAATCCCATATCCTAAACCTTCAAGAATGGTGTCAAAAATGGGGAATTAAAATAAATCCAAACAAATCCCTCCAATTAACGTTTACCCTACGTCGTAAACCTACGACTTCCTGTCCTACAGTATCCTTTAACCCATTCAATGCGGAAATGCAAATAGTTTTTTTGTCTCCCTCGGTTTTTTTTTTTTTTTTTTTTTTTTTTTAAATTTCACTTTTATTTATTCTAATTTTTATTGCTGTTGCGTTAATTTTAAATTTAAACTAAAATTTATGCGCGAAATTTAATTTTTTTCGGTGCGTTATATAATGCTCTCCGACCGGCACGAAAGTTTGCCTATACTAAGCCCGCATGGCACTCGTTTTTGTGTGCTAAAGATCGATAAAAATTTGGCTTAAAACTGTAAAGTTATGTATTTTATAATATGATTATATTGTATACATAAAATATTTATGTCAAAATTATCGTTTTCGTTTTTAGAAGCCAAAAAAGAAAAATGTTTTGCATTCAACAATCACCAATTAAAAAAATATAATTTATTAAATAAAGATACTATATAAAACTAATACTATTTCAAAACTTAAACTGTTTTTTGTAATTTACTATTTCCACAATATTTACAACTTATTTTACGATAAAACCTATAAATTACTACTTACTATAACTTACTAACTAAAAATATTAATATATTTACAATAAAAAAAAATTAACAAAAAATAAATTTTAAAAAATATAAAAACGTATTACACGATAGTTTTTATTGACCTTTTTTTGGAATTTTCCATGAACATTTTTTTTTGATTTACTGTACCTAGCTTGACCATGACAACTGCCACTGGTACTATTGTAAATAAAAATGCTGGGGCTCCACAGCCCGTAGTACCGTTAGCAAGCACCAACAAACCTACTGTACCTCCGGTACATATTACATCAGGGATAAAAGGAATAATAAAAAAATCGACTACACCTACTTAAATTTTCCATCCGTAGGAAACTCTTGCAATACAAGACTAAAGCGACAAGAACTGCCCGTCGTTACAGACTACTTCAACATTTACTAGACAAACGTTTAAAGCTCCCAATTAATTACAAAAGACTCATATACATGACTGCGATTAGATCTATTTGGACGTATGGAGTTGAGCTTTGGGGCTCCACTAAACCATCGAATTCATCTCGTATTCAATCCTTACAGTCCAAAACCCTCAATGCTCCTTACTTTATCACCAATAAACTTATCCATAAAGATCTTAATGTTCCATATGTTACTGATTTAGCCCACACCAGATACCTATCCTTTCAAAGTATGCTCCATAATCACTCAAATCCGTTAGTATCTTAACTTACTTCCCACTCCATTCCTTATAATCCTCTAAGGCGTCTGAAATGAAGATGGCCTAGAGACTTTCTAGTGTAGAAGTTTTAATAAATTGCTACTGATGAGTAGTTCTTTTCAAGTTTTAACATGCTATTATAATCTTCGTCAATACATTTACTTGATGTATATATTTTGTACAGTTGTAAATTTCAATAAATGTATATAAAATATAAATAAAATATTTTTGACTCAATAGGCAGTTGGGATTTTACGAAGGATTTTTGTTGATAACGATTTTATATAAGAAACATTGGAAACTTTAGAGAAGTCCCAAAACTCAACTCCGTAAATCCAAATTACGGTCTTATAAATCAGTTCTTTGTAATTATCTAGAAGCTTAGAACGTTTGTATAATAAATGTTTCAGTAGTTTTTAACGACGAGCAGTATTCGTCGTTTTAGTTTTGTAGGGGGATTGCCCGAATAGAACCCGAGATAATTTGCCTGTTCAAGTGGAGTTAGTTAAAAAATAATCTGAAATCATTTAAGTTCAGACATAAAAATTGTTAAAATGTCGTAATCCTACTGCTTCCTTTCCTACAGTAAAGGCACAATTGAAAAGGTTCAGGTAGGTTAATCCTATGTCTAATTGGTTTTTTCCATTCTTATAGGAAGCAAATTTAAAGTGGGACTAATGGAAATATTTATCTGATCAGTTAAACGAAAAATCTGAATTGGTTTTGAACAATTTTGATATGATGTTTGTAATGATACTTGTTTACTTTCTGAAAAAAAATCCGCAATCTAGTAATCCATTTGTCAAAAACTCAATAGACGTAACAACAAGCAGTTTCTTGCTGTTTTTTTTTTTCAAGCTGCTTCAACATTTACTGAACAAACATTCCAGGATACCTATAAATCTCAGAAGAATAATCTACATGAATTAAATCAAACATATTTGGACATGTGGAGTTCAACTTTCAATTCTTCTCATATCCAATCCTTACAATCGAATATCCTTTAAGAAAACCAAAATCCTCCTTACTATCTAAAAAAAATAAACTTGGGGTCTCAAATGTAATGATATGACCCGAACCAAATACCTACCCTTCCATAATAAACTTCATGGCGTCTCCAATCTTCTAGGATTTCAACTAGTTTCCCATTCGATTACCGACAACTCCACAAGGCATCTGAAAATATGGCCTAGAAATGTTCCAGTAAAGAACTATAATTGAAGTGCTACCAATGATGTATTTGCTTTACGTATAAATATCATGTCAGATGAACATTATTTGTCACTTGTACTGACTGGATATCTGTCTTTACACAGCTGTACATAAAAAAAAATAAATGTAAAAAAAATATTAATTATACATAATTCTATTAATTACGAATGCATATACGTTGTTCATGGTATCAGTAATCAACGTATCTGTTACTGTTTAGATATGCAAAATGATACAGTACGGGACTTTTGTGCTTGTTTTTGAATCTGTTTGCCGAACGATTTTACTCCCCTCGGTTAAATAAAACAGAAAAAAAAAATGGCAAACATCGTTTAGAGGACACAGATAGGGGTTTAATAAATTCCGGAATTAGGGCAGATGTTTGCTGCGGTGTGGGTACAATGTGTACTGGTGTACAATACTAGTCGGCGATGTATACAGTACACAGAACACCGTACACGGTGGGGGGGGGGAGGTGGGTAGCGGTAAATCTGCTGACCCCAACGACAGTGGGCTAGGACCATGTTACCTGTGGTCGACCTGATTACCTATTCATCAAACAGGAGGTAACTTTAACCGTTGAAGGGCTCTTTTACAAATCGGATTTACTAAGTTAGTCTTCAATGTATTTGATGGTTTCAGTCTTGGGTGTTCGTAAAATAAATAAAATATCTTTAAGTTCTCCGCTTTGTTAAATATCAGAAGAAGACGAACAATTATATTAAGACTAAAAAATGGAGTTACATGTCCTAGAATGTGGTTTTAAGCTTTATTATTCTGTAGGTTAAGGATAATTTCAGACGACCTTAGTTCTTATAAGCTAACCGTTATCTAGTATGTAGGTAACTGTGAGTACTAGATCACTAAACACTTTTTAAAAATTAATTTATTATAAAAATACCTACCATAAAGGTTCAGTTTTTTGATAGGGATGTTCTCTTTCCAGGCATACGGTTATGAAAGGAGATTCGGTCGAAGCCACTTTTTTATCAATTAGGAGTACCAAATTTATAAAGGCTGAGTGTGCCCAAAAAGGGTCTCCTCCGAAGTTTGGTCCATGGCGTTTTCATAAAATTTCGAGCTTTGAACGTTCAAAAATAAAATTTATTACATACATTAAATCAAAACTTAATCCTAAATGAAATCTGGTCTGCGAGAGAATGAAATATCTTAATTTCGTTTAACCAGTTTACACTCAGTCAAAACAGGGACCAAACGGACAGCAATATTAACGAAGTTTGGGGCGATGACAATGTATGTGTGCCGTTTAAGATTTAGAAATTTTTAGGAGGGGCTTGGTTCCTTGACGGAGAGGTTCTGTGACCTTTTGTCAAAGAAAACCCCAGACCAACTCTTACAGAACTTGCAGAGAATCTCTTAATCAGCAAATCGACTCCAAGTTAAAAAAGATTAAAAGGAAAGATTAAAAAAAAAACACGAAACTTAAGTGGTAACGGGCATAACCGCCAAAAAATAAACGTTATGGATTTTTAACATGGATATCTTTTGGCAGGGGGTCTATAGTTTCTTTGTAATGTAAAGCCTCGTCCGGGCACATTGAGTGTAACGTTTTTTTCACCCTCAAAAATATTACATTTTGACACTCTCTAGATGTGTTGTTGTTGCTCGGGTTGAAAATTTGAAGGACAGTTTTCTGATCAGAAACTTAATGGACAATATACTTTGTTGCTTAACGTTTGTCAATAGGGCCTACTGATTAACAGCTATATTGGTTTGAATGAATAAAATCATTAAGGAAAGAATAAAGACAGCTGGAAGATGGAAACTAAGAAGGTGGTCTTCAAGAATACTTTCCTCCCTATTCTAACCTATGCAAGCGAGTCTTGGACCCTCACTTCCAAATACAAAAGCCAAATCCAATCCATGGAAATGCACTATTTAAGAAAAATAGAGGGGAAAACAAGAAGAGATCGTGTGCAGAACACTTCTATGAGAACAAACTCAGACCTGCGGCCTGCAGAAGAAAATCCAAGAAAACCAACTCCGGTGGTTTGGGCACGTCCCGCGAATGGCTGAAGACAAAATTGTCAGAGTTACCCACGAGGCCGGAAGACGACCACAAGAAAGACTTAGGAGGAAGCAATCAAAGAGGCCTTTAACAAAAGAGGAATGGACTCTTTTTAAGTGTAGAGATTTTCAAGTGTAGAGATTTTTTGACTTGCCCTTTTAGTGTTGCTCGAATCTAAAATTTGCCGACAGTTTCCTTATCAGAAGCCGTAAATATAAAATCAGTGGATTATAGATAAACAAATCCATGTTCTATCGTTTTTCCCAGGCAGAAAGAAATTTACTTTTCTATATTACATAAGACTCTCCAGATCACTCGCCAACCGACTAAAATATTTCAGACGCCTTTTGAAGATAAATTCACAATAAAAATTCAATATAACGTGTTTTAGAATTTGTTGGTAGCAAAGACCCAAGCTCTTATTCCTATTATTAACGCGTTGGCAGAAATATACTGAGAGTAATGAACAGTATTCTGTTTAATAAAATATATTCAATATTATTTTTTATATTTTAAAACGATATACCAGCATTAATTTCCAGACAACCTGATATAACTAAGTTATATAAGTAAACAAGACAATCTGAAGCCTTTGGTGTCAAAAGTGGTTGACCGAAACCCCATCTCGGTTTCGGTGAAACTGAGGAGTTTACCAAAGAGCGAGGCTAAGTCGGCTAAGACTAATTCCGAAGGCGGATAGGAGATGTCAACGAGGGCGGTTAGTTAATTGACTCCTAACTGCTCCCACCTTGACAATTAATTAACCCTTCCAGTCAACAGGTCCAATAACTGTCCGCTCTATGGTCACTTCACTTTGGAACACTGATTGTCTGCGACCTATTGTTTAACGCTTGTCAGGACCTTAACGATAAAATTAATTTTGTCTTCATTTAATATATTCGTATCAAAATCATTCAATCAGAAAATTAATAATTCCTAAATTTTGTAATAAAATCATTAGATAACCAAAGAAGTCACGATTTGATAAAACAATTAAGAATTTAATTTCTGAAGAAAGTCTCGCTATCAAATTCTTCTTACTTGCCACCAAACTGGACGATCAGTAAATCAAAGATTAAAAGAACATATAAGGACATAGAATAATAAGACCCTGAATCCCAAGTTTGCTATCCATTTAAATGAAAATAACCATACATTCAATAAAGACTCGGGAGTGACACCAATACATCCAATAGGAAATAGCCTAAAATTAAATATTTATGAATCATTAAAAAAATAAAATCGTACAAAACCAATTCAGATTTTTTAATAAATGAACAGATAAATATTTCCAACAGCCACATTTGTTTTTAACAGGAACGGAAAAAACAACCAGACATAGGGAAAACCGAAAGGACCCACTTTGCCTGACCATTTCCCTCTCTACGTATTACAACTATAGGTCCTAATATCTTTCAGAAGTACGTTTGCCTCCTTAGCTGAGTACCAATACGTATGATTTTGGTCTCACATTTTTGAAAAAATTAATATATAATGTCTTTGTGGCAAAGCTCTGAAGTTTTCAACATTTTTGTATGTTTTAGAACTGATGATGAATGAATTGACAAATAAAATAATTCCAATAAAAATGGCAATTAAATCATGCAATCCTATTATTTATGCAATCCTAACTTTTAAGGTATCCTTTTCACATTAAGGTTGCCAGTTCTGGCTGTAACTTGTAACTCATATATTTGAATGCCTATTTTTGTGTGGGTAGTAGGGACCTATAACAGTACAGAACTGGAATTATAGTCATTTTTACCATGATCATTGTGTTTACTTGATCTATAATGTATTTATATTGTATATAGTTATAAATTTCAATTAAATAAAAAAATATATATATATTTTTATTAATTTATTTTTTTAAATGTTTTTATCATCTTGGTCACATCCCATTTTTTGTTTTTTTAACCCTGATAAAGACCTGCAAGGCAGGACGAAACGTCGGCACGCCAAATATATTGTTTATTTACCTGAATGCACCCCTGATCATTTCTTCACTTAAATTACATCTCACAGACAACAATATAATCATCATCGTTTTTGGTTATTGTTTATTTAAAACATTAATTTTTTACAAATTAATATGCCAATTGATTTTTCTTATTTTTTTTTACTTCTTTGTAAATAAGGTATGAATGTGTATACTTTAGAAGAGCATAATTATTTATTATCCTTTATTGTTGCGGATTGCATTTTTATTTTTATTTTTTTCAAAATAAAAGTTGTTTTTATAACAATAATAGCAGCCACATGGAACCACTGTTCCACCATATTGGTTAAACCTGCATGACTTCCCCAAATCGATTCCGATGCTTCACATGATATCAACATTTATCGATATCTTTCCTATTAATTCCATCTATATAGTTTTAAGTTGAATGTTATTCTTCAGTGTGTTACATTGATTTTTTCTTATTTCGTCCTTCCTAATGTCATAAAGTGTAACACAAGTTAACATTACATTTAATACAGATTTTTTATTTTTATTTTTTTTAAATCGCATCACCCGACTTTGGGGTACGCTTGATCAATCACTTCCGAGATGCCTGTACATTCTTTCTCTTCCAATATTTCTTCATTCTAACTGATCTCTTCCTATCCTCCTCTGATATGTGGATCGGTTTTCTGATGTTGGTTTTAGCTTGGAGCCTTAGCTTGGAACCTCTTAGTTTTATCCTTGGTTATGGTTTTGGCTGTACCTTTCTTCAACATAACTTCAGTAATCTGTTCTAATAGTTCTTTCAGATCCTTTTTCACTTCTTTAAACCGATTGGGTTTAGTTTCCATTTTGTCAAAGAAGTAAAAGATTTTTTTAATTAACCTGTCAGGATTCATTCGTAATATATGTCTATAGAAATTAATCCTCCTATTCCTTATTGTGTCCAATAGTCTCTCTGACTTAATGTAGAGGGCTTCGTTCCTGTAGAAAACTTGTTTGTTATTTTGGAATTTGGGACCCATGATCCTCCTCAAAATTTTCCTCTCCTTGATTTCCAATTTCTCTATTTGCCCTTTCCTTGCCATGACTAGTGCCTCTGCTGCATCGAGCGCTCCTGGTTTAATTACTGTGTTATAATGCCTTGTTTTGGTGGTTCAAGAAAGGGTTTTCTTATAGTATGTGTTTTTGGTTTTCTGGAAAGCAAGTTTCACTTTCGTCTTTCTCACTTCTATTGATTTCATGGTTGTTCCAGTCAATCCATTCCCCTATAACATAGATTCAGTGAATAATATATTGATATTTTTTTTTTTTTACTTTCCTAATGCGAGAAAGTGTATCGGAAGTTAACAATGTTACTTTCAACACTGATTAGGTGTTTTATATTGTCTAATTTCTACTTTTCTAATATGAGATATAAAGGAAGAAATAATTACTTTTTAATATAAGTTTCGTGTTTTGCGGGAATAAAGGAGAATAAATTATCCCCCCGAAAAATAGCGACAACAACATCGAAATAATAGAAAGGTCACAAAGAAAAAGGTATTTTGAGGTGAAGCAGTGCTTCGATTATACTTTACAAAATTTCGATTGAAACCTGTTTAGCTTGATGCCCAATTGCAACTTCTTGACTAGGAATCGTAACTTACAGACACGTTGATCCATGGGACATTTACAACTGTACAATTATATACATTACTTAAATGAACTGATAACGATTACAATAACATGTCAAAGCTTGAAAAGAACTACTCATCAGTAGCACTTTAATAAAAATTCTACACTAAAAGATCTCTAGGCCATCTTCTTTTCAGACGCTTTGGAGTATTATCGGGAATGGAGTGGGAAGCAAGTTGAGAAGCTAATGGATTTGAGTGGTTATATAGCTTTTATATCTGAACTTAAATGATTTCAGATTATTTTCAACTAATCCTTATTTGAAAAGGTAAATTATTTCAAATTCTGTATGGGCAATCCCCCTACAGGACTAAAACGAAAAATACTGCTCGCCGTTAAAAACTACTGCAACATTTATTATACAAACATGCAAAGCTTCTAGATAATTACAAAGAACTGATTTATAAAACCGTAATCAGGCCTATTAGGATTTACGGAGTTAAGTTTTGGGACTTCTCTAAAGCTTCCAATGTTTCTCATATAAAATCGTTACCACCAAAAATCCTTCGTAAAATCCCAACTACTGCCTATTGAGTCAAAAATATTTTATTTATTTTTTATACATTTATTGAAGTTTACAATTGTACTGAATATATACATCAAGTAAATGTATTGACGACGATTATAATAAGATGTTAAAACTTGAAAAGAACTACTCATCAGTAGCACTTTATTAAAACTTCTACACTTGAAGGTCTCAAGGCCATCTTCGTTTCAGACGCCTCGAAGGATTATCAGGAATGGAGTCGGAAGCAGGATGAGAAGCTAATGGATTTGAGTGGTTATGGACCTTACTATGAAAGGATATATATCTGGTTTGGGCTAAATCAGCAAAATATGGAACATTAAGATCTTTAGGGATAAGTTTATTGGTGACAAATTAAGGAGCATTGCGGGGTTTTCGAAGGATTTTGGATGGTAAGGATTGAATACGAGATGAATTGGATGGTTTAGTGGAGCACTAAAGCTCAACTCCGTACGTCCACATAGGTCTAATCACAGTCATGTAAATAAATCTTTTGTAATTAATTGGGAGCTTTGAACGTTTGTCTAGTAAATATTGACGTAGTCTGTAACGGTGAGCAGTTTCTTGTCGCTATAGTCTTGTGTTGCAAATTTAAGTAAGTATTACAAGAGTTTCATACGGATGGAAAATTTAAGTAGGTGTAGTCGATTTTTTTATTATTCCTTTTATCCCTGATGTTAAATTCAATAAATCTTAAAAAAAATATGTTCATGGAAAATTCCAAAAAAGGGTAGAAAGACCGACAGATGAGGTAATATAGGGAGGGCCATTTGACAGAAGACTAGCCGAGTCCCTTTGAAGCTCTGCCTCTTGAGGGATTAACTTTTCAACAGTTGCGCCCACTTGTTGCTCCCACAAAGCCATCTTCCCCGCTCTTCGATAATTACCAACCCGCTGCGTGGTCTTCCTTTATTTTCCAAACAAATATTCTTCGTTAGATTTCCCATCGGATCGATGGTGCTCATTGTCTGGAGAGGTCGGGGTGGGAGGGGGGAAGTCTATCTCCGATAACTCAGGTGGGGTCGTCTGAGGGCTCTGATGCCGTCTGAGATAATTCTAATCTTAGCGCCTATCTTAAGTAATAAGTAATGGAATATCTGTTTCTGTTTATGGTAAAGGAAAAATTCTTTATGACTATTGAAACAAATCTCGATCTACTGCACTAATGACAATAATATAATTAAAAATAGGTAATGACCATAGACTCAATATTAAGTGTATTTTCTCCATATATGCTGTACATATGTGAAAAGAGTGACATAAATAACATGTAATATAGAAGTACCAAGACCAAAAAAAAAACGAAGAGAAGGGTTGGTCCACTGTAACTTGGGGTAAAAATTTTGTTTACACAAAATAACTGTTTGAACGGTTCCTCAGTTATTCCAAGCGTATTTTAATAGCCACAAAATAGTGAAGGTTACAGATAATCAGAAAATTACCACCTTATAATTAAAAAAAAAACTCAACGTGCAGATCTCTCAAATTTTGAAAAAAATTGTTAAAAAAAAAAATATTAATTTAAAGTGAACGTCTTTAAAATGGGTTAATATCTTACCTTATTTATGAATCTCTACATCAAAGAAACGCACAAAATATTTTACTAAAGTATTTATCACAACACTATATTAAACACTAAAAGGAAAACTCTTGTCATTTTTATTTAAAATGATTGACTTGTTTAATCATTTATGTGAGTAACAAAAAAACAAAACAACAACGTAATAAGTAAAGAAGAACTATTCAGTCTGAAGGAAAAGGTAGCGAAATTATTATTTTATATATATATATTTTTTAAATAAATACGCATTAATTTAAAAATGTATTTTATCTTCATTGATGATTTCAAGG
The DNA here is from genome assembly GCA_003667255.2 of Euschistus heros. NCBI lineage: Eukaryota > Metazoa > Arthropoda > Insecta > Hemiptera > Pentatomidae > Euschistus > Euschistus heros. Next base: position 881,883 of record RCWM02000208.1, on the reverse strand, counting down.
ACGTTGGGTTTTAAATTATAGTTGGTAAGTTCTTTTACAGGTTTTTAAACATAAAGTTAAAAAATATGAAGGTATACTTAATGATATTAGCTAACTACTTGTAAGGGGAATAAAAGGGGAATGGGTTCAGACATTTATTTTTCTTTCTTAATTTAGTAAATTAATTTACTGAAATTTACAACTGTACAAATTTTTACATCAAGTAAATGTATTGATAACGATTACAGTAGCATGTCAAAACTTTAAAAGAACTGCTCATCAGTTACACTTCATTAAAAATCATACACCATAAGATCTCTAGGTCATCTTCTTTTTTAGACGCCTCAGGGGATTGAAAGGCTATGGAGCTTACTATGAAAGGATCGTTGAACGGATCTGTTCAACAGGCAATTAAAAAATATAGGCTAGGACTCTGAAGAAAAGCTTACATGGAATCTTTGATTGACAAGAAACAATTCGTATTTCCGACTTCTCCTACATTTACTAGACTAGCATAAAAAACTTATTTAATCACAAAAGACTCGTCTACATGGTCTGTTAGACCAATTTGGAATTATGGAGTCGATCTTTGGGGTTCCAACAAACCTTTGAATTCTTCTTGTATTCGACCCTTACAAATTAAAATCATTCGTAAAATCCTGCATCCTTCTTAGTATGCCAAAATAAACTTATATCTAAACATCTAAATGTCCCATACATTGCAGAATTAGCCTAAACCCAATCAAATTCCGACAACCTTCTGAAGCATATGAAAAGAAGATGGGCAAGGGACCTTTTCATTAAAATTTTATTGAAGTCCAATTAAGTAGTTTAAGTTATTTAAAAAATAATAAATAAAATAATTTCCAGATTTAAGGATTAAGCTACATTATACTACGCACTAGATTTCCATTAACAGAAAGACACTGTACCCTCAAAGCGTACTCAACAAGGGAGTGAGCATCCATAATTGACGGGCGAGTCCATTATTAAAAAACAATTAAGGAGGGTAAAAACAAAGATGAGAGAACCCTGGGACGCAGTTCCAAATTGAGCAGACCACACAGCTTAGAGTGGCTCGACCAAAAGGAATACTCTATCAACTGTAAAACAAGTGAGGGTTAGGCTCTGCAGAGGGGGTTATCTCTTCACTGTTCTCAACTCTTATCTGTATTCTCTCTTGAAAACTAAAGAAAATATATCGGAATTCTATTAATAAATGTAATAATATAAAGTGCGATTTTAACACTGATTATTATATACTACAAAAATGTATATACATAAAAATATACATCATAATTTCAACAAGAAATAGCCATAACACAAAAAGTTGTTTTAGTTAGACCTAATAATCGAAATATACAATGATAAGAATAAAAATAAAAATTAACTTCTTCATGATTGAGAAAAACGATAGATGATGGATAGGTCTGTCTTTAATCTACTGTTTCTGATAAGGAAACTGTCGTCAAATTCTCGATCCGAGACACAACAGAGGTAGAGAGTTTATTCTGGGACCTATAAGAAATAATGTACAATCAACCGACCTTCAGAGCCTTATAATAAAAAAGAACAAAACAATTATAATAATAATAATCAAATTAACACAGAACAAAACGACATTAATAAATAAAATTCTTTCTGACTGGGAAAAACATTCGATCATGGTATATGTCAATCTATAATCTACTGATTTTCCCAAACTACTACAATTTTAGAATCAAAAGGGTCAAATTAATTAAATTAAAATAGCAATCAATGAATTATCAAAAATGAAAAAAATTAAAAGTTTTATAAATTTGTTGAAATTTACAACTGTAAAAAATATATACATCAAGTAAATTCGGTAGTGAATAAAATGGCATGTAAATAATTTGTGAAAAACTACTCACTAGTAGCACTTCAAAAAATTCTACATTATAAGGTCTCTAGGCCATCTTCTTTTCAGAGGCCTCGGAGGATTATCAAGAATGGAGTGGGAAGCAAGTTGGGAGTCTAATGGACTGGGGTGATTATGGAGCTTACTATGGAAGGATACGTATCTGGTTTGGGCTAAATCAGCAACATATGGAACATTAAGATCTTTATGGATAAGTTTATTTGTAACAAAGTATTAAGGATTTTAGATTGTAAGGATTGGATAAGGGAAGAATTAGAAGGTTTAGTTGAGCCCCAAAGCTCAACTCCATATGTCCAAATAGGTCTGATTACAGTCATGTAAATGAGTCTTTTGTAGCAAATGGGAAGGTTTGAACGTTTGTCTAGTAAATGTTGAAGTAGTCGTAGTTTCCTGTCGTTTTAGTCTTGTATGTGGATTCCAATTCAAACGTTTGTCCAAGTGGAGTCCTAGGTAGCGGATCTGTTCAACAGAGATTAGGAGAATATCATTAAAGGATATTGTAGGACAGGAGGTCGTAAGTTTACGACAAAGGGTAAAGGTTATTTGGTGAGATTTATTAGGATTTATTTTGAGTTTTAAAAGTGACTTTTTTTTTATTCAAACCAATACAGCTTCTAACAGTAGATCCTAGCGACAAATGTTATAAAAATAAAAACAATTTTCCAATTAATGCCAAAATAGGAAACTATCTTCAAATTTTCGATCCGAGCAAAACAAATTGAAATAGAGCGTTACATTTTTGAGTTTAAAAAAAAGCTACACATTTCGAGGATGAAAAAATGTCAAGACCCCAAGCAAAAGAAATATCAATGTCAACATTTTCTAGAAACCTACTTGGTTTTTCTCTTTAAAACTTTTGATGCTAAATAGCTAGATTTATCAATTATTTTAAACTAATAAATCCAGATAAATATATTTTTTTTTTTTGACATGTATCTTTTGGATGAGGAGTCTCTACTGTTCTGGTGGAACGTTTTTTTTTTTAAATGTAAAATTTTGACACGCTCTAGCTCTGTTAGTGTTGCTTTGATCGAAAATAGCTCGGGCAGCTTTCTTGTAAGAGACTTAATGGAGAATATTTTTTGTTGTATTAAATTAGCCATATTAGTTTGAATAAAAAAAGTTGCTTTTGAAACCGCTTTTTTCTCTCGCCATTGTTCCTTTCGAAGAATCATTGAATTTTAACTTAATTTAAGTAATTTGATCAATTTAATTTTAAACTGTAAATATGGAAAAGCAGTAGGTTAAAGATAGACATATCCATGTCTATTGTTTTTTTTCCAGTCACGGAGGAATTGAGTTTTTTCCTAACATTAGGGAAATCTATTTGTATTAATTACATAATTAGATATCAAAAATTTAAAAAAAAACTATCATTAGCGGTAGTGGTCTACATTTCTAGGAATCGACTTAGATCATCGATTCTCAATAACTATCCTTTTCTCAAGAATCGATGGAATCTTAAAATCGACACTCCCTATACTGAATTAAAAAAGAAATAGGTAATGAACTTGATACACAACAAATCTAAAAGTACAAAAAAGAATCATCATTAAAGAAAAATGATAAAACTTTCTTTAGATGTACCACAACTTAAATAATATTTTATCCATGTGCATATTATTAGTTTGAATTATTTATTTTTTCGGTGCAATATACAATAAAGCAGGACCAGGACTTCCTCAATAAGTCTCCTCCAATCACCTTGATTCGCGGCCTTGCGGAGCCACCCTCTCACTCCTACCTGAGGCTAGGTCTTGCTTCATGTCATCTAGCCATCTCAAACGTGGCTGCCCTCGAATTCTAAAACCTTCCGGCTTTTCTTTTAGTAATTTTCGAGGTAATCTATAAGCAGGCATCTTCTCTAAGTGTCACAGCCATCTTAATCTTGCATTCAATTTTTTTCAATTGTTTTTAAAAAACTTCATTTTTTCTTATTATCCATTCGCCATTTAGACTCTCTCGGCCAAATATATTTCTAAATATCCTTCTCTCCCAAAGCCCGAGTAGCTTTTCACTTCACTTTATAAGCACCCATGTTTCACTCGCGTATGTAACGACGCGTCTAATAATGGTTTAATGGGCTGTTTTTTTAGCCTTCCTCGTTAAATCTTTAAACTTAGGAACGTTTTGAACTGCGAACAGGCATCTGTTGCCTGCTGCTATTCGTCCCTTGATTTCCGCGTTAGCATCATTATTATTTGTTACAATATATATATTGTTATTTTATCAATATATTATTTATTTCGAAATAAATGTTCTTTTTTTTCTTTGTTTACCTTATGTAAAAGGGTAATACCTTATGCGGTTTGGGAGAGGGTCAGATTGAAGTATAAGATCATATGATAATTTTCTTCTCCGGTATATCCCCCCCCTTTCCCTCCCGCCTACCAGTCAACTCCAATAAACTTGAAACTCGTCCAAAGGCAGTTATCGTCAAAGAGAAATAGCAGGAACTACTGAGCAATCTTTATGATTTACAGACGAAATTTACTGGCAGAGAGAACCTAGTGCAATCCTTGATGTTTTATTACCAAGAGGGTTATGAAAACAGCCATCAAGATCTGTGAATATATCGTAAGTGATAGATGGGACCAGAGGTAGGAGCGATATTCCGACGAAGGGACGAGACATAGACTTCCTGCTCAGCGGTAGCAGAACTGACAGGGCCTTCAACAGCTGTCACCCAGAGCTCACAGACATTTATCATGTACCACTGCCGCAACGCTACATGTCCGCTCCCGTCCAGGGGGGGGGGGGGGGGGTTCATCCCGTCGACGTTTCCCTTTCGGCTGCGGCATTCGATCCTGACAGGGCGGTCACGCTAGCATGGAGTCGCTTGTTTATTCTTTACGATCTGGGAGGAGGGTCCGGAATAGCTATCAACGACAGTGGCCAAGTCATTGTAAACTGGATTCGAAGTTACTAAATTAACACTGGAGATACTTTCTTTAAAAAAAAATATTCTTACCTGAAGAAAAACAAACACAATATTAAAAAACTTATAATTAAAAAAAATCAATCTAAATTAGTATAATATTAAAACGAAAGGTCACTATTACTCATCGAAATGATACCGTTCAAAAAACGACGTCCTACTAATTAAAGAACAAACCATACCACTATGTTTTTTTCTCTTAGCAGCTCTTATTTTTTTAATTACTTTTAAAATTGTTTTAAATACTTTTTAAAATTGTTTTTACACCAAATAACCTTTACCCTTCGTAGTAAACCTACCACTTCTTGTCCTACAGTATCCTTTAATGATATTCCACTAATCCCTGTTGAACAGATCCCCTACCTAGGGTTCCACTTGGACAAACGTCTTACTTTGAATCCACATACAAGACTAAAATGACAAGAAACTGCTCGTCTTTACAAACTACTTTAGAAACTACTTCACCATTTTCGAGACAAACGTTCAAAGCTCTTAATTAATTACAAAAGACTCATTTACTTGACTGTGATTAGACCTATTTGGACCAATCCTTACAATCCAAAATCCTTCCAAAAATCCTCAATGCTCCTTACTTTGTCACCAATAAACTTATCCATAAAGATCTTAATGATACAAAATAAGTTCTTCCAAGAAAAAAAAAAAAAAAAAATTTGAAATACCATTGTCTGTACTCACACAATAGAGATTTCTTCTTAAAATCCCCGTCCTTCTCGATTCCTTTTCTTAGTCTTAGATCGGTCCTTTTCAAATTGAGGGAAATAGTACATTATGTAGTTACACGTTTAGGTCGAAAAAAAAAATGAGGTGTAAACGTCTGAAATAAAGTTTAATTTGTCAATGATTAGTAATTTTGTTAGTTCGTAGTGTTTGCTTTTGATTTTATATAGAAGTTTGTTAGGAATTCATTTTTATTCTTGCATTTTTTTTCTTATTAAGCAGCTGAAAACTTAATTATCAATATTCTGAAGATTTAGAATGAAAACACACATAAATTTTTATTCAAGCGTGACAGTACCCTAGTCGAAACAATTGTAACGGAAACTCGTAATCGGTTAATTTCCTCTAAGAGAAAGTAGAAATTTGGTAGCAAACAATTTAACCTACTAGGAAAATATATTCTTTCTTTGGACAACAAGCTCTCTATGAACGGAAGGCACTATTCTGGTTTGTAAAATATTGTGCTAGCCACATTAAACTTGAAAAGTGAAAGACAAATATCCATTTTTTACATTTTATATTCTTTTAAAATAAATTTACAACGTTGGAAGAAGGTTATTGTAACGGGGGATATTTGATTAATAAATGCGTTAGCTTTTAACTATTTATTTTTATTTAAATTCCATATATAAAAAAAATAGATGAATCTTTAAGCGTAGAGCATGGTCTTCATTTTTCTTAGATAGAATTATCATTTAGTTGCATACTCCGAAAACTTCTTTACATTCATATGTTTATAATCACAATTTGTAATCAATAAAATACAGGATACAACTAATGTTTAATCGGTTCAACGATTATCCCTATGTCCAAGCTGAGAGCTATACGCACGAAGTATTGCTGAGAGGTTTAGCAGCGTGCGAAGGACCCACGAGGTGCCGGGCAGGAATCAAATCAGTGGCGAAATGAAATGGATGTCTCCTCCCCTCTCCCCTCTACCCCCCAAACAATTCCATCTCTGTCCAATTTGAATCTAACCCCCTCCCCCTCCGCTTGCATTCGATTAAGGAGCAAGAACTTTTGCACGGTATCCCAAATGGGGCAATCATTCTTGAGCAGCAAATGAGCCCTTCCTGCTAACCCAATAACCTGAGGCTAAGAGGAGAGCGGGTGGAAGAGAACGGCTTCGGTACAAAAGAGGAAGATACTCGTTCTAAACATCAATGACAATATTCAAAGATCGTTCGTAAAAATATTGGTGATAATTATTAAGCTCATTGTTTAAATTAATCAAACGATAACGACATTAATACTTCTCAACTCTCAGAAATGTTTCAAATCATATATAAGGTAACCACACCAATCCAATAATCAACTTGCTTCACATTCGATCCCCGATAATTCTCCGATTCGTTTGAAAATGTCCTCTGAAACATTAAAAACATACCTAACTTTCTGTAGTTTATGATAATAACTTTAGAAGACATATCTTTTTGATTATATTTTTAGGATTCTGTAACTTAGAAATGCAGTACAATCCCGATAATCCACGGAATTCGATGTAAAGGAAATCGTAGACAATGCAATCCAACGAATAAATCTAAATCAGCCTAGAAATGACATAAATGGACAGGAAAATACATATTTATTTATTACTGTAGACAACAGTGACACTACGGGATCGAGCAGCCCAATATAACCTTACCACAGTGGTACTGTCAACATTATTGGGGAGAACTGGAACGATATTGGAAATTTTTTTAATCAGAGTCTAAAGAACATTTTGAGAAATCAACGTACTTTAATTTTAATGTATACGTAATTTAATGAGTGGATTATTGGGTATTATCCGAAAGCCGGATAATCTACCCAAAGGTAGTATTGAGTGAAATATCTCGTTTTATACAGATTTGAAATTTAATAAATAGATTCTTAAAAAAATATTAAAGTTTCCATAATTTAATAAAATTTAACTCATTTAGATCCAAGGCTAAAATTAGTTGAAAGTTTTGATTTTTCTCCAAATAAATATATAATTTAATTTGAAGAAAATTAAAAAATTGTTTTTTAGTTAATAAAACGTAATAGCAGTAGAAAATGTTTCGCTCACTCAACATCGACAACTAGAATAAATCATTAGACAAAATATACACACACACAAAACACCACTATCATTTCTCAAACATGATATTAAACAAAACATAATATCAATCTGGAATGATCAAATCTGAAAAATCCCCAAGCCTGCATAAATTCATTCCAAGAATATATTAAAATTATGGGCTATATATATATATATATATATATATATATATATATATATTTCAGAGATAGATAAAGTGATGTATTTATAAATGCTACAATACTGTTTCGCGAATTTAAATCATAAAAATCTTTAAGGAATTAAAAAAAAAATTACAATTTTATTTTTTTTATTTATTTATTTTTTAACATTTATAGTTTGCTTTAGGGCAATCTGGGTGTACTTTAACATTAATGTCGGGACCCAATGGCCAAGTTGGGGCAACGGTCTCAGCGCGCTCATAAACAGAAGGCCCTGGGTTCGAATCCCGCCTGGGCGGGTTAACATTTATTTCGTGGTGGACCCACGAAATGAATATTGACCCTCCCACCCAGGCACTGGCTATATCCTGTAAGATTTACTATAGGATTTACAATATACTGTAGGCTATATACTATACTGTAGGACTTCAATGGAAGTCTTGGGCATAAAAAAAAAAATTGAACCTTCAGTACCGAGCGCGCTGCGATCCTCACCACAACTCATTCGGCCATCGGACCCCCTCTCACACTATTTAATTGTATCAAAACTTATTAGGTTGAAATGAACATTTAAATTTTACAGCTCATCAGCGTTGAAAAATAACTAATTGTGCTATCACTTGTCAGTAACAGGACAGAAATATTCTATAAAATTCATTTTAATATTCCAGTTTCGATACTTATCATATATAAAGGCCTGAAGGAAATAAATATACATATATTATCAACAGCTTTAACTTAAATAGGACTGTAGAGACTTTAATCCAGCGGCCCCTGGCGGAGGAGAGAGGCAGTAAGTAAGTTGGCAAGGTGCACCTGGTGCACTTGGGATTACAATTCGCCCCCGCACTCAATAAAGTTCTACACGTGTCTCAAGTTCTCAAGATGGAATAGTCTCAGGAGTGTTACACCACGACAATCAGCATTCAGGGAACACAAATGAGACCAATCCTCATTACTATATTTCTGTGTTAAAAATCATGATCAAAAGTTATTATTATTGTGATATTTAATGTTGTTTCAAACTTCAATTATGTTTCAAACTTAGATAAGAAAAGACAAAGAAACAACAACAAAAACAAGATTACGAAACAAAGAATTTTTTGCTACAATAGCTTTCCTACAATAATATATAACTAATTCAGTATCGAGTTAATCATTCATAAAGGTTTTAACTTAAAAAATGAACTGATAAAACTCAATTTATCCTCAATTTGGAAAAACAATAGAACATGGATATGTCTTTCTATAATCTACTGCTTTAACCAATTTACAGTTTAGAACTAAAAGGATCACATTACTTAAATTAATAATTAAATTACATTACCAATTTATGATTATACGAAATAAACCAAGTTGAGAGAAACGGGGCGTTTCAAATTGGACTTTTTTCATTCAAACCATTATATCTCTAAAACAGTAGATCCTGAAGTAAAATGTTATATGGCAAAAATATTCTCTATTAAATTTCTTACCAAGAACAGAGATACCCCTACGAGATAACACAAGTCAAAAACTTCTCATAACTAATCCAATGTAAGCAAACGTGACTTTTTTATTCAAGCCAATATAGCTCTCCTAAGCATTTACCATATTTACCATTATATCTCTGACCAGAAAACTGTCCTCAAATTTTCGGTCCGAGCAATACCTACACAGCTATAGCGTGTCAAAAAGTTACATTTTTCAATGTGATAAAAGCGTTACACCAAAAATGTATAGCCCCCATCAAAACACATATCTATGTCAAAATTGAAAAAAATAAATACTTTCATATGGAAACAAAAAAAAAAAAAGACCTAGTTAAAAACTACCGTATATCCAGAGATAAATTAATAACATATTTGCTCTGACGTGTCAGGAACACAACTGTATAACATATCCAGACATATCCACAAGACAGATTTCTACCGGCAACACATCAATCTTCTACAGAATATGCCTGAATCAAGCCAAAGAAAACTATAAAGAAGTGTCTGAGGGATTTTAGATAAAATGTAGAACCTAAGAATAAGTTTAAGTAGGTACAGTTAAACGCTAATGTTTCTAACTTCTGATAAGCCGTTCACATTATAATTTTTAATTTACTTATTTTATTGTGAAAGATAATATAAAAGTAAATTAATATTATAAGCTGTTACGTTATATTTTGTTTACTAATATTAATCATTCTATCATTGATTTTTTTAAATCAGTTAAACAAATTTTATTGTTTCACAATGAGCAATCAAATTACACGTTAGTAACTTGCAATATTAATAAACATATTACCTAATTTACTTAGGTAATTTATATTATTTTATTTACTTGAGAGTTTATTATATGTATATGGTTATTTCATCTTCTTTATTATTGTGTGCTATCTTATTTATTTATGAATTCGATTTTATGGATTTACTATTATCGATTCTATTCATTTTTATTTTATTTTCTTCTCCAATTTAAACATAATTTTCTTTTATTCTAATATATTTACATTTATTTTAAAATATTCTTATAGATGGAAAGTGAATGTAAAATTTATAACAAACTTTACGAAAAAAAAAAAATAAAGGACTCATTTAGCTTCACTATTATTTTCCAGAACACAAATAAATTACTTTATTATATATACCTATATATTTATGTTACAACTGCCACAAAAAATATTACTATTTTATTTTTTCAGAAGAAGTCAATAATAAACTATACAAAATTATCGAAAACCTAAAGAAGGAAAAAAAAAAAGAAGAGGCAAACTACTTAATAAGTTCTAAGAACAAGATCGCACACCAATCGCGTAGAATTCGTTTCTGAATAATTATTCTTACCTGTAAAAAAACAAACAAAAAAAAAAGTTAAAACAATAGAAAACAGAAACAAACAAAAACAAAAGAAGATTTACATTAAAAAATTACAAACTTTTCAGTATATTTTCGACTCATCAAGAATCATAACAAACTCATCTTGGTAAGTCAGTAATATAAACATAAATATGCCCACTATACAGGACTATACTTAAAATTATAAACCAATGTCCCTTTCTTTTATATCAAACAAATTATTAGAGAAGAATATTTGTCATATCAAAAAATCAAATATCAAATATCCAATTGTTTTTAACCTAACAGTCATAGAAAAATTGATTATATATATATATATATATATAAATAAATATATATATTTTTTTTTTGAAAAAGATATTATCCATCCACTAGAATGATGCATCCATGATGGATCAGTGAAGAGAAAATATTTCCCTGGTTCGGATGCGAGCTCGGTGATCTAGTGGATGAGGTACCACGCTAGAGAAGTGGAGACTGGGGTTCGAATTCAAACCGGGCATATCTATTCTCTTCAAAAATAAAAAAATATATTTAAAAAATATTTATCAACCAAGAATTATTTCATAATTTAATATACAGGACAGCACGTCAATAGATCCATTTAAAAGTAATGTTCAAATTGAACATTCATCCCCGAATTGTACATCGCAATTGCGAGTGCCCGGGGGTATGGATCAGAAGAGAAAAGATTTCCCTGGTTCGGATACGAGCTCGGTGGCCTAGTGGATAAGGCACCACGCTAGAGAAGTGGAGACTTGGGTTCGAATCCCAACCGGGGTCCAATCTTTTCTCTTCAAAAAAAAAAAAAAAAAAAAAATATATATATATATATATATATATATATATATATATATATTTTATTTTTTTATTTATTTATTTTAACACTTTATTTATTGTATAACTGTATACATTGTATTATATATTATAAGGATCTTTAATAATTTTATTTTTCTCTTTCAATTCATTTCTTATTATACCTGTTGTGTGAATGGATCCATAAAACCATTACTTATTGCCTTGTTTTAGGCAGATTATAATACTGTCTCTATAAAAATGAAAAAAAAAAATTAATTATGAGATTAATTTTTTATTTATTATTTTTTTTTTGTTTTAACTATAATTTAACATGATTCATAGAGCAGTACTTACTGACAGCCGTTAATGACTAACGCCGTCATGGTATAATTATTATTATATCATAAATATACCATATACCATTATAATACAAGTACAATCACAAGTTCCTGTTAATATTTCTACGAGAGATAACGAATTTTTAATCTTTTTGGTACAGACTACTAGCCAGGAATTCTCATCTTTCAGTCGATAGAAAACTTTTAATATACAAAACAATCTTAAAACCAATATGAACCTACACAGATAGAACTGTGGGGGACAGCAAAACAATCCAATATCAAACGCATTCAAACCTGCCAACCCAAAGTGCTCCGAACGATTGTCAATGCACCTTATAAAGTTACTAATAAAACCCTACACTATGACCTAAAAATACCTTTTGTCCTTCATCTTATTCCTTCAAAATTCTCGAAATTTCATTAAAATCCATCCAATCATCCCAATCCTCTAGCCCAATCGCCTATCCTGTCTTAACCATCCCTATAAACCCTCCCAGAAGGTTGAAACGGAAATGGCCCCGAGACCTTTTGTAATATAATATTATGCTGGAGTCCTGGTAATGATCAGCTTCTCAACTCAGGTCCTGAGCATATATGGATATAGCGCTCCCACTCAGCCTCCACTGGATATTACTAGTGATGCAGGTGAGAGAGCAGCGCCGGGATCTCTTGGGGTCTGGCCTTGACTCCTAATAAGTGGGGGAATATGCATGATTCGGGGTTCCTCAGGGTGTATTGTACATATAGTAAAAATGTATCGTAATTTTTTTTTTTTTTTGTATTTTAATTTTTGTTACTTAAGTTTTATTATTTAATTTTATTTTTGATCATTGAAATATTATTTTTATTTTTATAATTATTATATATTTTATTTTTATCTTCTATTATTATTAATTTTGTGTGTATGAGTACTTGTATATATTGTATGAATGAATAAATCTTTAGCACTGTTACCTATTGCCCTTCATTGAGGCCGATTGTACATATATTTCAATAAAAGTTTTTTAATCAAAATAATTTTTTTGTCCCTTATCCTATTTCTTTTAGGGGTAATACCTAATGGGAGTTTATTTTCTCGTATACGATCCTTGTTAGATGTTTTCTCATGTAGTGACTAAGAGGGTGCGAAATGGAGGCGCTAAAGTATATTTGCAGTGGATATATATAAAGGCATACAGTCAACAGCGGAGTAGAGATTGGCTGGCGGGGAGTCCCCTTTGTTTACCATGAGGTTGCCAAAAAACATAACATAAGGGATGGTTGGGTTGGGGATGGAGGGTGAGAAGCAGCTGTTGAACGATATTTAACCAACGAGAGAGATTCGTTCCTTGCTAGGACAAGCGATATTTATAGCGACCCGGGGCCACTGCTAACAACCACTTAGACCAGCCCAGCCGGGCTTCTTTTATCTTCCTACCCTTATTTATTTCTCTCATCCAGGAAAACAGCATTTATCCCTTATATCTTATAAGAGGCATACTCTCACTGGGGCATAATAGCCATGGTGTAAACAAAGTATCTGCGTTTTATCTTGCGTGTAACGTATATTTAGCTTCACAGACGTTACATTTTAGTTCAAGTACACAAAAGGATACTGGTTACAGATCTGCCAGGATCTAACGATTGTTGATGGTCCCAGAATGTTCCGCCATTGTATCCCTTTGAAAAATAATTTTTAAAAAAGGATACTCTTTCATCCGGTTTAATCTTTTGGATAATTGGCATTCATAAGGACTAATAAAATATTGTATGACTTGAAATTGTACTGAGGTACGCACGAAAGTAAAGAAGGATCAATACACACAGAATTGATCAATTACAGTAGAGCGTCGAAAATATTAACGCCTCCTGAGGAATTGTTTGAATATTTAATTCGTGCGGAAACAACGGAAGTTTTACAATTTTGCGGGCCAAACTGTGTACTAAAGTATGGAATTAAAGTTAAAGAGATCCTGGAAGGTACCGATATTGCAACCTCAGTTCAAGAGTCAGAAAATACAATGAAGGCAGTGACAGTGAAGAAGAACCAGCAGGCGACGACTCAGTTCCTTCATATTCTGAAGTTCTTACGGCGTTAGAGACAGTGATGACTTGGTACGAAACACACATATAATCTAGTCCAGTTCACCTCTTGCTACTTAAGCGAATGAAGGACTTGTCTGGCAGAAAACGAGTATCGAAGCAGACGCAACCAAAAATTAGCAATTTTGTTTCTTTTTGTGTGCTGTAACTATTCAGTGCTCTGTTCGTTTACATTGTATGTACTCTACATATTTCTTCAAGAAACCAACTACAGTAATGTACATAGTATACGTATGCAAGCACATAAAAAATATTGTTTTTATTTCCTGTAATGTATTCCAGAACTGTATTTTTAACTATGGGTCTAAGCGGAATTTCAAGGTTATGTTCGCATATCCGAACAACATTTGATCAAAATTGCTTCAGATTTTCGACGCTCTACTGTATTTACAACTACTAATTTTTTGAATAATTTCAAATTCTATATATTCATCATCAGTTAAAAAAATAATAAACAGTCGGGTTTTGGATTGTAAGTCATCCTGAAGGTACTGTTCCTTCAACGATTATAAAGCTTCATATAATTCGTAATGACTTCTTGAAAAAAAGAAGGGATAAAAAAACCAACCGATATTCGAGAGTTCTCTTCTTACCGAGTCTTCGAGTAGAAGGTGTCTTCTACCAACAAGACTGCTACAAAAGAACTGCATGAACCACCTTGCACAACGGGACGAATAAAATAATCAATGTAAATAAATAATTTTTCGTATTCTAAAAGTGTGAAATTTTATTTTTGTCACTTTAAATTAAATACAAGTCTTATGGTTTACATTTCGTTTAATTTTCACCGGCATGCTTCAAGTCCCGAATGTGCCGGATAAAAAGATGTTTACTGTATTTTGAAATCTACTGGATTTTTTCTTTCACAACATTATTTGATGTATAACTAGATGTAATTATAATTTTAACCTAATATTTAAGGTATTGTCAGCTGTTCCAGAATAAAAGAGTCACAGTATATCGCAATAGAAGTACGTAAAATGTAAAAATAAAGCACATCAGAAGTAATCTCGTCATCAAAAGTGCAACAACCATCATTCTTTGAACTATGTCAAGCAAACACGTCAAATAAGCAAATTGGATGTCTAGAGAATGAATGACAAAACTTAAAAGAAACGAGCACAAAGAGATGGAAAATTGGTAAACTATTGTATCCGACCTCTTCTATAAAAAGACAAGATTGAAGTATCGAATGAAACGGAATGAAGACTCTTCCTATCTTGGGGGGGGGAGTGGGGGGGGGGGGGGGTAAAATATTTTAAAAAGATGAACAAGAAAAAGAAAATGATGAAAGGTGGTCCTTATATCATCGCTCAAAGGCGTTTCTCCTTCAACATCTCAATATCCAATTTTAATCTCCCCCACGAGCTACTTCGGCCCACCCAATTCGATAATATTCTTCGATATGTTTTCGAGGAGAATCGATAAGTAGTTGAAATCGCATAAGAATAGAATCGATAACGACTTTACCATAATCAGAATCTCCATGCGTTATTTCGTGCCAGTAAGTTTGCTGGTTATGATATTCCACTAATCTCTGTTAAACAGATCCGCTACTTGGACTCCACTTGGACAAAAGTCTTATTTGGAATCCACATACAAGACTAAAACGACAAGAAACTGCTCGTCGTTACAGAATACCTCAACATTTACTAGACAAACGTTCAAAGCTCCCAATGAATTACAAAAGACTCATTTACATGATTGTGATTAGACCTATTTGGAAGTACGGAGTTGAGCTTTAGGGCTTTTAACTCGTTTCCAGTCCTTACAATCCAAAATCTTCCGTGAAATTCTCAATACTTCTTACTATGTTACAAATAAACTAATCCATAACGACCTTAATGTTCCATATGTTGCTAATTTGGCCAAAACCAGATGCCTGTCCTTTCATACTAAGCTCCCCAGTTCATACTACCCACTCAAATACACCAGTTTCCCAACTTGCTTCATACCCGATTCCCGATATTACTCCGTTGCGTTTGTGAAGAAGACGGCCGAAATACCTTCTACTGTAGAAATTTTAATTGAAGCGTTCAAAGCTTACAATAAATTACAAAAGACTAATTACTTGACAGTAATTGGACACTTTGGCATACGAAGTTGAAATCTGGGGCTCTACTAATTTAATTTTCTCTTATACAATCGTTACAATCCAAAATCCATCGTAAAATCCTCAGTACTCCAACTTTCATTTTATTATATTCTCAATATTACTCTGAAGCATCTGAAATGAAGATGGTAGAAATCTGTGGCACCTGTGCATAGTGGACTAAGAGCGAACAGCGATTTTAGGAAAACTGAATTGAATGTTTGAGATTTTTCCCTAAATCGTCCAGTTAAAAAAAAATCAAATTTGTGGGCCTTACACTGTTGATAGTACATTTCTACTTATGTTGGTAAGGTATCATTCGGTTCTTGCCTATATTCTAATATTTAATACTAATCGTTCCAAAAAAATCGAACTCAGCCCGCATTACACTAATCGATTTTGTGTGAAATGGACTAAGTGATTAATGTTAACGTGATTGACCTCTGAAAGCCAAGTGCTTAAATAATTTTCAGAGTTGAGATAAACTAGGTATACCTTAAATAATATTTTTCCTCTTTCAAAAATTTATTTTTGACATTATTTATATTTTTTTTTTTACATAGTAGAAAATGAAATAACATACACAGCATACCTAAAGAAAAAATTAAGTATTTTATTGGTAGTTTAAAACACTGAGAAAAAAAAAATCACCAATAATTGTCTTCCATTTGTCTTCTTCTTCACCTGAATCTGGGTACAGATCCTATCTAAGCAGGATGTATATTTCACCTCTTCATAGAATCGCCTAAATGCTGGACTTATGTAGGGAAAAAGATCTAACAGATCTTTCATCTTTTCTGCCGCTACCGAAAGTGCTTCAACATATCTGATTGCTTGCTCTAATTTTTGTAGCCTGCCCTTTTTCAAAAAACTTACTGTTTTTATAATTAACATTTATATCGAGAGTCGACTTGTAGTAGAGAACACCGAACAATCTTTGTTATAGTTAAGCCATCTTACCTTCCCCCAATGCATGGTGCCCTTTTCATTATCTTTTTTTCTATTAGTATGTAGCTGTTCCTTTTGTGCAAAAGGGGTTTCGTAAATTTGACTCGCTTTTCACAAGTAAAAGATCAAGATTGAAGTATTAGCCCACGATTCACAAAGGAATATCCTTCATTGCAATGGACGGAACACTCAGCCCGTTAGACCAAAGAATAGAAAAAAAAAATACGATTCTGGTGATGTAGATAGCTCGAAATTCCCAAAATTCGACTTAGCCCACTATGCACAGGTGCCACAGAAATATATTCCAATATAGAAAATTTATTGGAGTGCTACCAATGAGTAGTCGCTTAGCAATTTATTAAAATAGTTTTTACACATACTTATTAAATTTATGCAATATAAAAACTTAATTATTTAATATAAATGTATAAATAACATGGGTATCATCGGTGTTAGTAACCGTTATGCACAGGTTTTTTACAGTAACAGTTAATAAAACGGTTGTAACAGTAAAAAATCTTTTCGTGCAACTATCATAAAACAATGGTTGTATATCAGTTGATAATTTTCATGTTTTTTTAAAGTGGAATCCATCACATACCAGGGTCGATATATACCACTATTTTTAAAAATCTTTCACCAGTATGAGTTTCTTATAATTCAAATACATACGCAATACTATTTAAAATGTTTTTGAGGAAAAAAGAAGTTATCTGTTTGAATACTTCGAATTTCTTTTATTCGAATTAATTTAAGAGAACTGGAGAATTTTAATTTATCTGTAATTGTAGAGATTTTTCGATGGACATAAATCTTTTTTAGTGACTTTTACGATAAAATATTTTTATAAATTTATAATTTGCCTGAAACAAACTTATAAATAATATCAAGCCCAAAACACTATCCCTGGTAAATTTTAGGAATTATTATTAAGTGTCCCTGGCCGCGGGGGCGGGGTAAGGAAACGACCGACGGGTAGAAGGTATGATGCGGTTTGGCTACCTGGGTTTAGGGTTTAGGGTTTAGGGTTTAGTAAATATGGCGGTGGGGCAGGTGATGTAGCGGCCAGTGGCCAGCTCTGGTCAGGGCAATATATCTTCAGCCCCATGTCCGAGCCCTGTCCCGCTAAAATAGATCAGGACTAATATAGTTTGCTGGATTTAAGAGTAAAGTACTAAAGAGGAATTGAATTAGGAACTGGTGCATTATTTGCTACTTCCCTTGTTTCGTTTCTTTTTTTTTTTTTTTTTTTTTTCGAAGATTAGTTTCAAATGTTAACCATTTATCATTTCAAACATATGCGAAAATTCAAAAAATCATCAATTCAATTTTAAAAACATTTAAATATTTAGCCATTTTGACAAATAGACTAGGTACATACATTTTTTTTTTTTCCGACTATTTTTTTTGTTTTTTACAACTTTATAGAGTACATACAACAAGTGAATTTAAGGAAAATTATTACAATGTCATGCCATTAACGTGAAAAGTACTACTTACTAGTAGCACTTTAATAAAAGTTACAATGTCTCTAGTCCACCATCTTTTCTGACGCCTCGGAGGATTATCGGTAATTGAAGATTTGAGTGGGTATTGAGTTTACTATGAACGAATACATACCTGGTTTGGGCATATGGATCACCAAGATCTTTATAGATAAATTTGCTTGTGACATAATAAGGAGCATTAAGGATTTTGGATTGCAAGGATTGGATTCGAAAATAATTGGGAGGTTTAGTACAGTCCCAAAGCTCAACTCTGTATGTCAGAATAGTCATGTAAAAAGTCTTTTGTAATAATTTGGGAGCTTTGAACGTTTGTCTCGAAAATGTTAAAGTAGTCAGTAATGACGAGCAGTTTCTTGTCGTTTCAGTCTTGTAATTAGATTCCAAGTAAGACGTTTGTAGGGAGCTTTGCAAGCGTAAATGTACAGTAAAATCAAATATGTTTATTATCACCTTAACCCTCTTGTGCATAGTGTAGCATATCTGCAGGATTATATTTATACTTATGTCAGCGAACTCTCTTTGCGTTTTCTGGAACTAAATCTTGTTGTAGAGATGCTACATGATCCCTCTAGGCATGAGAGGACTTTGCATGCCCTAACTGGGCCAGGCATGTCTCTAATTGTCACTTACACCTCCAAGTCCTCAGTTGTGGAGACACCTCCTTTCTTCCAGTAAAGTGTTCTTATTTCTTTTTATAACATCCATTGTCTTTTTTTTTTTTTATCAAATAAAATTTCTGTGGCTTTTCTTAAGATATGTAGTTTGTAAAATATCAATGAGGATAAAATTCTTGTTTTTTATTATCGAGATAAATCACTTTTTAGTTAAGTGCAACATATTGTATGTCATTAATTAAAATGGCTAGTAGGTGAAAAATATTTTTTTCAGCATTTTTCTATTAATAAGCTGACTAAAACATATTCAAAAAAATTTATTAGAATAAAAAAACAAGCACTAAAGGGTTAAAACGGTATGACTTTATAACCTATTGGTTAAGAGAGTAAACTGTGGGTTAAGAAAACAAGGGGAGGGGGAGTAGTAAGCTGTATAATAAGGTAAACAGACAATGTCTTAGGTTTTCCCTATGACTGGTTGGTTTTTCTAATCCTACTGGAAAATAAGTTAAAATAGGACTGTTGGAAAAATTTATTCATTTAAACAAAATTTGACATATTTATGTCTTTTGGTTGGCGGTCCATAGTTTTTTTTTCACCATCAGGAATGTAACGAATATAAGGAATGTAACAATTTTGTAAAAAAACGCTCTAGCTCTGTTGGTGTTGCTCGGATCGAAAATTTGTCTTTTAATCAGAAATTTAATGAAGAATATTTTTTGTTATATAACATTTGTCACTAGGACCTACCGTTTAGGGACTAAATTGGTTTGTATAACAAAATTCACGTTAGAAACCTTTACTTTCTCTAGTATTAAAACTCTATTTCGAATAATTATTAATTGCTATTTTAATTAAATTATTTATTTAGTAATTAAATTTTTTTATAAAAATAAGTAATTCGAACCTTTTAATTCTAAAATGTAAAAAAGTAGATTATATATCTATGCTCTATTGTTTTTTCCCTATTAGGAAGAATTTTTTTTTTTTTTTGAGTGTCACCACTGAGCTAAGCTTTGCCCAAAAATAAATAATCCAGCCATATGCAGACGTGATAGCAGGCCTCATAAGAACGCGGTTCTAGGAATAAGGAAAGCCCACTGCAAAAATGTACTATATATGAGTATTATTTTGTATATTTTAAAATAAAGATAAAAATATAACCAATAATGATCTCAGTGATTAGAAATGTTTCTATATCAAATTGAGTAGAAAATTATGATGAGACTACAACATACATATTCATTCACACATTAGTTCTTCTATAAATAAAAACAAACGTGCATGCTCGAATAAAGCAAACAACTGTTGAAATCTATAATCTGTTCACTAGAGAATGGATTAAAAACAAAAATAAAAATCATGTCGAGGTACAACGGGTTGTTATAAACCTAAACAGACTGGCATGCACGGAAGTCGTGGGGGAGAAGTTGAGGGGAAGAAAAAGGAAAAAGAAGAAAAAAAAAAGAAGAAAATAGCCCAATTCTATTACCAGAAAAGAAATGGTGTCGAAACTAAGGGTCTGGCTGCATGCGATCCCCGACCGAATAGACCACACAAATAAAACACGACATTCATAACTCAAAATAAATTTCTGTCCCACAACACCACACCACTCTGCACAAGATGTTCAGGATCGACTCCACCATAACTACATCGAAATACAACTCAGCTCCAAAGAGGAATCCCAAAATTGTTATTGCTGTTCGGGCAGGACGCGGATAAAGCAACAATCCTCGACTATTCGCCGGCAAATGGAATGGATATTATTAGAAATTCCTGAAATGCGTCGTACAGCCCGGCACAGATCGGCTGGCCAATGATCTGCTATTGGTTCTCTCGGTGTTGTTATCTCGGTGTCGTTCTTTCGGTGTGTAAATAGTTCTAATTCGTTAATTGAGTTGAAAATATCTATTTTATTTGCTGTTTCTAAACTAGTAAAAAAATAATATATAAATGAATTATTAGAAAATAAACAATAAAACACAATAACAAAATATTCAAATGAGTCCATCAACGTCAAAATTGTGTTTTTATCTTCTAATTAAATAAAATCATTTTTTCGGAGAAACGATCATGGTAGGTACTAGAAGCAAAGGTTTGACAAAAAATGATGTAACATTTGTTTTTTTCCCGAAAATCACCGATTTTCAATAACGAATATCTCGAAAACGGTTATAATTTCGACAAATTTATACAGTATACATTTTATAGTAAATTTAGTTAGCTTTAATGTTTATTTGAAACATATTTTTCTAGAGTCAACTGTTATTGAGATATAATCGAAAAACCATAAAAATTGAACTTCTTCCTCCCCCCTCCCCACCGTTAGCTCACACCCCAGGAGCGATGACTTTTAGTATGTTTACCTTCTTACTATTCCTTACGAAGCTACATAGTCAAAAATTATCGCATATTTCATGCATTCTTTCCCTTCATTTCAGCATTCATTGACTGGACTAAAAGACAATTTCCACAAAAATTGATTCTACTTATACAGGTGAACAAATTCCAGTTAAAGAGTTTATTTAAGGGGGAAATACGTTTTGTTCCCCTTATAGAGGTATT
Source organism: Euschistus heros (assembly GCA_003667255.2). Lineage (NCBI taxonomy): Eukaryota > Metazoa > Arthropoda > Insecta > Hemiptera > Pentatomidae > Euschistus > Euschistus heros. The sequence goes on along the minus strand of RCWM02000208.1, from coordinate 860,332 downwards.
CCACTTATACAGGTACCACATCCAGGTTCGACTGTATAATATATAGATGCATCCTAGGGAAACCTGGAATTAAGCTTGTTATGCTTAAAGAATAAATCTTTTTAGATGATTATTATTATCTTCTTATATTTATATTATTATTCAAATAACTATCAATGCACAAACACAAAGACGACAGTTCCTTGAAGACAAGTAGAGAGAAGTAGGGGCGATAAAGACAGGTGAAGGAGAATATAGCTAGCCAGTTAGGAGACCCAGAGCCAGACAAATCAGAGGCAAGGAGAGAGCTAATCCACTCAGATCCGATGTCCACCTCCGCCTGGGGACTACCTCTCTCAGGCAACACTAATCTTTTACCGTAGGATCCCCGACCTCTGGTATTAGCCCACCCTGGGGGGAGGTTAGTGAAGACTGTTATTGATGCGGCGGTACCCTCACCAGTACTGGCTACCGTGGTGCCCTAGCAGTGCGGTAATCTGCGGTAGATTACACTGCCTCGGTAAAGTGCAATTAGGTCCGCTCTCGGGATCAACTGTTGGTATTAGTCAAAGAGCCCGCTAAGCTCGCCGTAATGTTCCTCCTCTAGCTGACCGGCTATCTTATTATCATAGTCTATGTATCTATTCGGTATCTTCCTAGGGAACGGATTAAGTAAATTAGAAACATTAATGTATTAATTTAATTTAACCAAATGATAAATATAAAGGACTAGCCATATTTCGTTTATGATCACTCAAGGCCGGATTTCGTGCAGTAAAATTTTTAAAAACTCGCAATAAAAATAAAACACGTAGACAAACGTGAAATTCAACCTTTTAAGCCCCCGAGGGTCTGCAGTTTTATCTACCACGATGTAAATATAATTGTTTTCTATTCATTAACGTACTTCCACAAAAGAATGCTTACAACAATGTTTCAGATAATGTTTTCTCAGGGTGCTCTGGTTAGGAATCTTTTGTTTAGTGTATTTTGGAAAATAAAAAAAAAACTTAAAAGGGCTTGACTGCAGTTTATTGAATGCAATATTGGAAGCGACCATGGCATAAGATACATCGGTAAAAAAAAGTTTGAATGATAAACAGCTTTGTGTGAGTATTTATTTAGCTAGAGTTCGGTTGGGTTTTTTTGCTTATGAGAAAATAGAATGTATTTCCTTGAGTTAAAAGGAGCATCCACAATGAGATTTTCGATCGGAACCAATTGATTTATTCCAAGAAGGGTAAAAATTTGTTTCACCGTCTAATTTCAATTCTGGATATGGTTTTATCCAAATTTCAATTTTTTACGATTGGCTGGCAGTTACTTCAGGCATTTTCACTATAACTTGCACTTGTTTACCGAACTATACTAAATTTTAAACTTAAATGAAAATAAAAGAGAAGATTGAAAGGTGGAGTAAAATCAAATTAGATATTCTACGAATGTTACAACAAGTAAAACTTTGTTCAACATTATACCATTTCATTAACGAGTTCGAAGAAATTATTGGAAACCAAGGCTTGATTTTATTTTTTTTTTCTTGGAAAATTATGTTGGCAAATGTTATTGTCGATAATTTAAAAATAAATCGCAACATTTCTTTAAAATAAAAATAAAAAAGTAAATAATTGAAGTATCAAAAAGTGTGATTTCGTAGTGCAGTAACCCCCAAAACGAGCAATTTCGTGCAATACCGAGCAACTGCAAGGGAATCCAGTTTATAGAGATCACTGATCGCAAAACTACAGAACTAATCTGTAACAAATTGTAACCATATCATTTACATCGTTCTAAAAAAGTTTAGCAATAATAAAATCTACTGATATTCAATTAATTCGGTATAAAAAAAAAAGGGGGGAATAAGTGGATAACTGTGAAGTTCGAAAATAAACCGGTAGATGGCGAGCGCCATTCTACATGCGAGGTTACAAAGGTAAGGTGTTGTATAGAGCTTGAATACCTAATAAATACTTTTTATTAAATGTAATTATTATCATTGAAAATGAGAAATACATTATATTATGTAGAAGTCTCACCTTCCGGAGAGATCATTTATCGGTTTTATCTGTTTTACACAAAATACGGACTACAATAATATTGAACACGATAACTATAAGAACAACCAACGATCAAAAAACAATGCCAGACAACATTTGCCCACTTATCCGTCACATTTTTTCCTGAATTTTACCAGTCAAAATTCACACATGAAACAAACTTATATTATGTAAAAACATTACTTTTTTCTTAAGAGCTTTATAATTTTACCATCACTTTCATATAACGTACTTTTATGTTAAATTTAAAAAAACTCAGGCATAAAGGTTTCTCAATTTTTTTCTATTTGGGCACATTATAATTTTGGAATTTGTGGGCATTTAAAAATAAAACAAACTAATTAATAAATAATGTATCAATTTTACATTATATTGCATTTTCAGGAATTTACTTAAAAACATCAGGGTTCTAGATCAGATTCTAGTGGAAGAGAGAAGGTAAGGAAGCGGAGATTGGGCGAAGGGGAGAGCACCACAGCGGTTTGAGTGTTCAATGAGATGTTGGAAACGACGAGCAGTTTCTTGTGAATAAAATTAAAAGTAATTCGTAAATAACGTCGTATCAAATAATAGGCACAGAATTCTGAAAACTAACAATTGAAATATCCACGGTACTATTGGCTAGGAACTAATCCTCACAAACGATATCTATGTTTGCACTCGCCGCTTCGGCCGAATACCTTCCCTCGCCCCGAGGAGGAACGCAAACTGGCCGAGGTAATTAACTAATATTTAACCCTGGCCGAGAAGTTCCCCCGCAAACAGAGCCCTTTCACCCCTTCCTTTCCCTAAATCTTCTGGATTACATCTCAACAGCCGTTTACCTAATCATCCAGGAATCGTCTTCAGGGCCCTCAACTTCTCGCTAATGCAAATCATGCACGCTGTGGATTTACATAAATGCATTTGGCTGTTATTGTGGAGGGGAGGAGGGGTGCAGACTGTTTGCTGAAGACCGCTTCAAAGACAAACCGACACGAGGGGGAGGAAAAGATCCCATCCCCAGGGACAATAAGCCTTGAATAATTTTGGAATAACGTCTTCAATGTTTGTTTCATTACCTTCCAGGGGCTGTCGGTAATGAAACGCCACCTTTCTGAGTTCTGCTTATTTAGGAAGAACGTTTATCCTGAATTCATACTTGATCGAAACGTTAATTAGTATTAGTTCATGTTTTATTGAATTATATATACTCACTACTAAAAGCTTGGGTTCATCCTGATCAGCTGAAGTGGTATAACAAAACAGAAACATAAAAATATTGCTTTTATTATTACTAACAATAATATTGATCATAAGAGCTGAAAAATAAATTAATATGAACGAATTTAAATACTAGAGTGCATAGGAAAAATAACAATTAAATATTTTTACGATGAAAGAAATAAAAATCCCAGTCACATTCAATATGAAATATAATAAAAAATTGTACTTTCATTAATTGCATTTTTTTTTCCATGCACTAATATTCCATTTTATGTTTTATTTCTGTATCATATTACTGATTAAAATTTTTTAAACTCAATTTTTATTTTATTTTTTAAACTTTTATTCAGCATAGGTTAAAATATAAATATATATGGAGAAGGACATGGGATCCACGCATCAAGGAACAATTCAATTCCTGGGGAAAAAAGATCATGAATATGTCTATCAATGATGTATAGGTTTTCCAAATGTACATTTCAAAATAAAAAGGATCAAATAACTAATTATTTAATTTAATTAAATCAACTATAAATGATTATTCGAAATAAACGAAGTTGAGAGTAAAAATGAGTTTCATACGAGACTTTCATTGAAACCAATATAGCTCCTAAATGGTAGGTCCTTGCGACAAATGTTAGATTACAAAAAATATTTTCCATTTAATTTCTGATCAGAAACTATTGGCAAATTTTCTATATGCCCAACTCCAACAGAGGTTGAGCGTCACACAATGTTACATTTTTGAGGGTGAATAAAAAAACGTTAAACCAAAAAAGTATATATCTCCAGCCGAAAGACATATCCATGTTCAAAAAAAAAAAAAAATAAATACAAAAAGTCTCTAAAGCAGGAAATAATTTAAATTTTCGTTTGTCATAGTTTATGCTATAGTTATTCACATGTACTTGTACAGTTACATTCAAAACCAATTTTCTTTTTTTATTTTCAGATCTTTACTAATTCTAAAATAACTAAAATGATTACCTAGACTTCGTATCTCAAAGTACCGCCATCATTTAATTAATGTTTGAATATCTATAGTAATTTTAATATATGACGAACTATTTAGTAATGAAGATAATTCTTTTTTTCTTTTACTTTCAATTTGTGCTTATCAATAGTAAGAAGGGGAGTGAAATTTTGGCACAGACAAGATAATCCTTATCTGTTTTCATGAAAGGGGAGAACGCATTGTACGCGGCAGTGAGATATCGACGAACAATTAGTAAACGGTGATATTGGCCAATTTGGTCCGGGCCATTTGTCAAGTCTTTATCGCTGGAGCATTTAGTAATTTGATTAAGCACATCGAGGGAGAGAGTGAGAGGGAGTGAGAGGAGGGAGAGAGAGAGGATGAGAGAGGGATAGAGGAGGGAGGAGTTTCTTCAATGAAGGCTAATGAAGCAAGGAGCCCTGGGGGGCCGTGTGTCACTGATGAAGGTAATTATGCGATATAGAAGGCTCAGTGGCAGGGATCAGATAGCTGGCTGCCATTATGTCCTATCTGGCGCTATCCGCTGCTAGATCTCCCTGTCCTGGCTGCAACTCTATGCCCTAGAGGCGTTGACTTTAACGGTTATCCATAGCTTATGTTGGAAAACTGAATTTCTGGTCGAGGATCCGAAAATCCAAATAAATATTTTTAAAAAAAAAGTTTTTAAAAGACCGGGCATATATTTATTTTACAGTGTCATCTCGCTCATCCGAACCCTCGGTAGAGTGAAAAACAAAACAAAAAAGAAAGTGGAATAGAAACAAACTTTATGCCAAGACAATACACTTTAAGAATAACATTAAATACCCGAAAATAATGTGATATCTGGTCTAGAGATAAATAAGGTTTCATTTTCATGAGCGCTACAGTCATAGTCGGACCTTGGCTTCACTAAGTACAAACAGCCATTCCTATCTCCCGCCTTCCACCTCCAACCATTCACTCCCAGTCTCCTCAGACCATCCAGGGTGTTGTCCAGCCACCTCAGCCTTGGTCTTCCTCTCAATCTTTTTCCTCCCGGCCTGCCGTTCATCATCTTTTTTGGAAGTATATCTTCCCCACCTTAATCTGCCTACTTTGACTATCGAAATGATGTTGGCTTAACCGAACAATTGTTCCAGCTCCAGGTTGGTTCTTATTCTTTGATCCGTGGTTATTCTTTAAGCTTTCATAAGAGCCAAAAAAAGAAATTACGATAAATAGAGTCTATTTAATCTAAATCAAAAAGTAAAGAAATTGATATTAAATATGAATTTTTAAGATATACTAGGGATAAATAAAAAAAAAAAATCATTAAATCATTACAAATTAAACTAAGTCTTAACATTTTATTTATTTTGATTTGCCTCCGCCCTTCAGGGTCATTGGTAGTTCGTCTTTAATTTTTTTTAATTTTAAGTCTAAACATAACATAAAAAAATCGTTACAATCCTTAACCGTAGAAGGCACAGCTTTTTTTTTTATGGTGTTAATTAGTAAATCTCACTGTAAGTTTGTTCTACTTTCGTTTTCCTTTGATCTGTCATTCACCCTAGAAGGCTCAATTTTTTTTTTTTTTTATCGTGTAAAAAATATATGTATAGTTAGTGATTAGTAGTCAGGAAAAAAAAAATTATATTCCAATAATTGATAAGAAAATAAACTTTTTATTTTAGTTGTTCTGTGATTTACTTCAGCCATTGATAATACGTTACCTGTAGTAATATAAAACTAACTTATCTCTGCAAACTATACACTTTCTTACGACACAGCATTTTTTTCCGATACAGAACCAGAGATGTCGCTGTTAATATGTTTATACATGTAGGAACGTTAAAAATGGTTAGGGTACTGGGGGGCTTATAGGGTTTAACTTATTATTTTTATAATTTTAGTATAAGTTATATGATAAATTACCTTTCTTTAATTTTTAATTGATATATGTACTTTTTTAAACCAACCCTTTAGCATATATTAAGGTGAAGCGTATAAAAGGTCGAAATGAGTGGTTTTTATTTGATTTTTTTAAAAAATTATAATTTTTTTTTTTTTATTGCGTAATGAACATGATTAAAAATGAAACTACACATTTTTTTTTTTATATACTACCTATTATATTTATTTTGTAAAGTTATATTTTATATTGTTATCAATAAGATTATACGTTGTATTCTTAATATTTTAAATTTTATAACTCGCATGGGATAGATTGTTTTAACATGTAGATTTTTAATTTTTTTAAAAATGACTGTTACGGTTTTTGTTTTATTTATTTATTTCTGTTTGTGCTATATTTATTTTGTTATTGAATATTGTCAAATGTAAAAATTTGATTGATTAGTATGCTGCGTATTTGGCAACCCATTTAAAATGCGCAGCACTGCTTAATAAAGTGTTTCTCTCCCCCCCTTTTTTTTTAAAGTAAAAAGTAATGAATAATGGAATAGAGTCAGAAACAAATAGTAGTTCAAAATATCAGACGCTAACAGTGGAGGTGTTTTTGTATTATTATTTTTTTTTTTTTACACACTTGAGGTTTGGATCCTGAGCCCACCGACACCCACCTGCTTACTGTTTGTTTATGGATAAGTGCTCACAGTTTACAATAAATACGATGAGAGAGATCATCAACTGCTACATTATGCCCACCTCGCCGCCATCAATAATCCTATGACAGGAAGGTTTCGTTACTCGGAGTCTCCCATTACCTCGGGGAATATCCTTCTGAAATATCTAACTGGTCCTTAGGAAGTTGATCTATGGCTCTGAAGGAGGATTAGAATATATTAAACTGATTTAACACGGGCTGGAGGTGTTCACTTACTTTAATGAGCCGGTCCCCACTATCTAGTCACTTCTCCTCGGAATTACATCCTTTCCAATTTATAACCTCCTGGTTTCGACTCTACAGATAAGTAAGCTCAACCCACGAATAAGTAACTATAGAATAAGTAATAAAACCTAGAGCGTCACCATTAAAAAAAAAAAACTTTAAAGTTAAATTCATTTTTTAATACTTATTCGACAAAACAAAAAATATATAAAGCAAATAGATAAAAGCAGATGGGTTGTACATTAAAAAAATAACAATAAAACTGTACAAGTTGTTGTGTTGTATAAAAAAATGCGAAATGAAACATTCAATGCTGAAGTTGATTTGTATTGTGATGGAATTTTGAATAGCCGAAGATTTACAACCTATTTCATTAACCAAAAATAATTTTTTTTTAAAGCTGAAAATACAGAAATTTTCCTTTTTTAAAATATAATTTAATACTTGTTGTAATACATTTAAGTGATTAGTATTTTATAATATTTATGTTCATAAGTAGAATTTAACATATATTATAGCAGCAGCCGAATGTAAACCATTAAAAAAACAGAAAACCTAATAAATTGGATACATGGAGTTACAGCTTGATTATAGAGCACGCTTTAAGTTGGCGTCTATGGTATTAATATCGGGATGTATCGGAGAAAATATCACTATAATTTTATCTGCATATTCTTGCATATTGGATATTTTTTGTAATTTGTGTGAACATTTTCGCCAAAACTTTATCAAATAAGCCATATATTTCCACTACGCGACCCGAAACAAGAAAAAACAAAACAAAAAAAACAAACATTCCATTTAGTGCAGAAGCCTTAAATGGTTACTTAAAATTGTTAAAATTATTTTTATTTTTAAATAATAGCAATCGAAAATAATACAATTCAGTTTTAGAATAATTACACTAGCTTTCCCCTTCGCGGTCTTCTCCGCTCTCCTCAGAAGCAAGTTATATAACTTTAACTAAAAATTGAAGTTTTATTTATATGGTGCCAGTTTTAAATATAGGTGTTTTCGATTCAAAGGCATCCATGTTTTTCTCCTAGATTTTAATATTCTGTCTAAATATCAGAACACAAATTTTATATTAAAAAAAAAAAGACAAAAGTTTATTTCAAAACCTTGTTCTGTGTATACAGAAAGCGGCTTCTAAAGAATACCAAAAGTACATTTTACATTTAATGCGCATTTAAATATTTATATCAATACGATTTGTATAAAAATGCAAATTAATCATTTAAAAAAATATCATATACAAAAATATATCATTATGGATCTATTTTTGTTGAATCCTCTCAGAAATACGATAACCTGAAAAGGGGCTGGCTGGGAGGCCGTAAAGCGGGTAATAATTTATAGAGTAATCTCGCACTGGGCGGGACCCACACGCTTATTCACACCTCGGCCAGGTGGGATGTAGCAATTAGACTAATCGATATGTATCGACAGCTACGTCACCGAGTATGTAATCTTCACGTCTACTCTCCGTCTTGAATAATACCCCCTTAGAACCATGATAGTCAGTTGAAGGGAGTAGTTACGGATTCAGTCTTAAGCTTTCAGGTTAATGTATTTAAGGCATGGCATTGTTGTTCAAGTTACAGAAAGCAGACGTATTAGAGAGGAATGATCGTTATTGAACAGCAATTTTGTTGAATTGGTTAATGAGGCGTATACAATTTACAATGGTAATGTTAAATATCACCATTAAAGTTGTCCACTGGGTTTAGATTTTCAGAATTCCAAATTAAAAAAAAAAAAAAAAAAACTAAATAAATCAAAATAAAAAGGTAATTTCACAGCGATTCTAAACAAAACCAGCCTTGTTTAAAATAATTCTACTAACTAGCTTTCAATATAAGGCACACCACCAATTCCCAATAATATGGATCCAACGGAGGTATAATATAGGCCCTTAGCTCCTCAACTATATTAACTATATTGACATGCATAAGTCTTTTGGCTGGGATTTTTTTGGGTGAACGTTTTTTTTTCAAAAAGTTATAAATCAGTCAGAAATATAGAATTTTTTTTATTTTTTTTTTATTTTCCTATTTTCTCCCTCGAAGTGTGTCAACTCTAGCTAGCTAGGCTCTGTTGGTGTTGCTTTGATTGAAAATTTGCCAACAGTTTCCTGATACGACATTTAATAGAAAATATTTTTTTCTTTTAATTTCTAGTTTATTTAGGAACTATATTGGTTTGAATGAAAAGAAAGTCACGTTTGAAACCTTAGTAAACTTCACAATAATCATTAATCATGATACATAAATATAAAAAATCATTAATTGTTAATATAATTTAATTATTAATTTTGTATCCTAGGCCCCATCTTCTACACGGTGTATACAGCTGACATCCCAACTTATCCTACCACTGCCCTCACCACTTATGCTGATGACACATGTGTACTATCAGTAAATAATGATCCCTTCATTGCCTCTCAAACACTCCAATCCTATATCCTAAACATTCAAGAAAATGTCAAAAATTGAGAATCAAAATAAACCCAAACAAATCTCGCCAAATAACCTTTACCCTTCGTCGTAAACCTACGACTTCCTGTCCAACAGTATCCTTCAATGACATTCCACTAATCCCTGTCGAACAGATCCGCTTCCTAGGACTCCATTTGGACAAACATCTTACTTGGAATCCACATACAAGACTAAAGCGACAAGAAACTGCTCGTCGTTACAGACTACTTCAACATTTACTAGACAAACAATCAAATCTCCCAATTCATTACAAAAGACTTATTTACATGACTGTTATTAGATCTACTTGGACGTACGGAGTTGAGCTTTGGGGCTCTACTAAACCAACTAATTCATCTCGTATCCAATCCTTACAATCCAAAATCCTTCGAAAAATCCTAGATGCCCCTTACTTTGTCATCAATAAGCTTATCCATAAAGACCTTAATGTTCCATATGGTATGTTACTGAGTTAGCCCAAACCAGATACCTATCCTTCCATAGTAAGTTCCATAACCACTCCAATCCACTAGTCTCCCAACTTGCTTTCTCCTCCATCTCTGATAATCCTCCGAGGCGTCTGAAAAGAAGATAGCCTAGAGACCTTTTAGTGTAGATTTTATTGAAGTGCTACTAGTGAGTTAGTTCTTCACAAGTTATTTACATACAATTGTATTTACAGTCAACACATTTACTTGTTGTATATTATTCTGTACAGTTGTAAATATCAATAAATGAAAAAAAAAAATAATTAATTTTAATAATTGGAGACACAATTCTAAAATGTAAAATGGGAAAAGTAGTAGATTATAGAGATACATATCCATCCATGATCTATGCCAGAAAGATGTTTTGATGATTTTTACTATGTACTATATTCTCACCTAGCCAAAAGTTTTGGTCAGGTCCGGCAACTAGGCCTTCCTCGTGCCCAAGTTAAAACACTTAATACAAATTACTTCCATGGTAAAATTTGATGGCATAAAGGCATAATGATGTCCTATTAGTTGGAGTGATTGTAAATAAAAAAAAATAACGAATTAACAACGGCTCTTTATAATCTGGAAACAGAGATTTCACATGAAATGATCTAATAGTTTTACGAGAGCTGACTTAATTTTAGAATTTTAAATTTAGCATTTAATAATCTTTCTACCAGAAAACTTAGGCATTATCATTACTAATAAATTGTAAGAATTAAATGTTCATGGAAAGAATAGTTATAAATTTGATAATGTTTCATTTAGATACAGTTTCGATTAGATAATTTAATCAGGGATACTTTCAAAATCTAAATATATTAATATTAAGTGGTTCAAGTGTCATTTAGACATTTGTTTTGGTGAAGGGCCAATAAAGGCGGTTAAGAGGCGATACTATGACACCGTGACTCTCTTCAAGCACTCCTCAGAGCTGAAGATTGTTTTTACTTCTCTTGGAAGGAACAGAGCCAGACTAAACACCACCAAGTGGCCGGCACAGAAATTAATGAACGCGCTAGGACAGGCTTGTTTTTATATCCCCTCTCCAAACCGTGGCCATCTGCCGGCAAAAATACGGTACCTGATGCTTTCAAGAGGCCTCCCAACCTTTTCCACTAAACCCAACTAAAATGTCTTTTATTTTAAACTAGGCATAATTAAACCCTTAAACTGAACTTATATCATTTTTGTATTTCCGTGTTCCTTTGACCTGTCTTCAGGACATGAAAACTAAAATATATTAGTCCTAAAAGGCTCATTTATTTATTTTTTCTATTATTATTATTATTAATATTTTTTTTTATGGGGTAAGGACTATACATGATGAAAAGAGTGATTAGTAGTTAGGAAAAAATATAAATAATCCATATAATAATTTTCCAGTAATTTGGCAGGATTTTTTTTTTTTTTTAAATCTCAGTTCTATCATTTATTTCAGTCATTATTGCAAATATACTCACTGTAGAAATATAAAACGTTACCTACCTCTGCAAAATATACACTTTAATACTAGACCGTATATATTTCAGGAAACGTAATACTGAAAAATACAAATTCAAGTTCTAGATGTATTTCTTTCCCAATGAACTTAATGTTTATTAAGTGTATACATTTGAATCCATAATGCTAAATAAACATGAAAATATCGCCATGGCTTTGAATACTATTTTTAAAATGATTTTAATCATAATCAGTTAATATCACTTATCAACAGAAAATAAACTACCAATCTTTTTTTGTTCTACAATTTTCTTTTATAATATTCCACTAACTACTGTTGAACAGATCCGCTACCTATGACTCCATCTGGATAAAACGATTTTCTTGTTATCCAACAACTAAACTAAAAAGACAAGAAGCGGCTCGTCGTTACAGACTACTTCAACATCTACAAGACAAACATTCAAAGCTTTCAATACATAACAAACGACTCATTTACATAATAGTTAACAGACATATTTATTTAGACATACTCAGTTTAGCTTTGGGATTCCAATTCATTTCGTATACAATCCATAAAATCCAAAATCCTTCAAAAATGCTCCTTTATTTTTTTAAATAAACTAATCCACAATACTTATCTCAATGTTTCGTATGTTGCTGAATTGGCCCAAATCAAATATTCTCCCGCTTTGCTTCCTATTATTTTCCTTATAACCCTCTGAGCTTCTGAAAATAACATAGCCGAAGCACTTCCTGATATAAAAGTTTTATTGAAATTCTGCTAATGGATAGTTAATTTATAAGTAATGGATATGCCATTAATTCACAGTCCCACAAATTTACTTCATTATTGCTATTATATTTATATCAATTTCTTTGCTCAGTTTTAATTTTGAACATGTTCTAAGGATTGAACACCAACAAAAAACAAAAAAAAAAAACGCATTAAAGTATTTCTACTTAGACACTGTGTTTCTCTTTGACTTCATTCCTGATAATATTCTTCCCCATTCATCTTAACAGTCAACTATACTTTTATCGTTTTTAATATTCGTTCTACTAACAAAGAAATTTCATGACGTAATCTAATCCTTAGGTTTAAGATTCTCGTGCGAATAGGAGAGGTCGGATAGCTTAAAGGTTGGTTCCAGAATTGAAGCTATTGACCAATAGACTAATTCAGGACGAAGTACCCTTCGCCTGGGTCCAGTTAGCAATAGATAACTGTAGATAAGGCCGTAGAGATAGACAGAGACTGGCGAGCTGCAGTAGTTAAGTGGCACGCCACCTCCTAGCCCTGAGCTCTGCAATCAGCTATCTATTGCAAATAGTATAATCTTGATTCCACTACCTTCCAACTAACAGGGTTACTTCCTGGAGAGGAAATGTAAATTTATTATTTCGAATAGATATCCCAGATTGGAAGGTTGAAAAGGTGTGAAGAACATCTGCATGACAGGAACTATCAAATAAGTTGAAAATTATAGATACTTGGGAACAGTTTTCAACAGATCAGATTTGCTTACATGGATATAAAGGGTGTTCGGCTAGAAGGAGGAATGTCCAATAACTATAGTTCCGAAGAAATCGCAAATTACAAAGTCTATATTCTTCCTCATCGGAAACGGGTTTATAAACTCTATAACATGAGATAATCTTTTTTCTAGCCTTAGTGAAACCAAGTCAGAGCAGAATTTGAGAAAGAACTAAAAGCAGGTAAATGAATAAATAAATAATAAGTGGTTCAGTTTCGTTTTAAAAATGTCACTTTTACATTAAAAGTGAGTCTCGAATAGGAAGAGGAAAAGAGTTAGAGGAAATAAATAGACTAAAGATCGTGACGGTAGTAGTTAAGGACACAAGGTTTAGAGAAGGTTTAAGAGAAAGATGAAAAAGGATGGATATAATTAAAGAATAAATAATATTTAAAAATAAAAATACAGATAGCGACATTAAGCCCGAGCAATAAATTAGAACTCAAACAATAAATAAATACGAAAATATTATTATTAATTTAGGCTAAAGTTTCACCCCATCACGATATTCAAAAAGATGAGAAATAAATAAAACAACAGTATTATTGTAAAAACATAAAACAATTTTAGTCAATATGAAATATTGTTTACATTGTACAAAATTTGAATTGGAAATCTATCAGATAAAAATTTTGAATTGTAACACAACAAATAATGTACGCCTAATATCCCTAAGATCATTCAGTATTTCTAATAAAAAAAGTTATTTAGTTTTAAAATTATTAACTGAATTTTCAAGCCATTCTAATATTAATCCCCTCACCACAGAATTACACTTAATCTTAACAAATCAAAGCTCCCAATTTATTACAAAAGACTCATTTACTTGACTGTGATTAGACCTATATGGACGTACGGAGTTGAGCTTTGGGGCTCTACTAAACCATCCAATTCATCCCATATCCAATCCTTACAATCCAAAATCCTTCGAAAAATCCTCAATGCACCTTACTTTGTCACCAATAAACTTATCCATAAAGATCTTAATGTTCCATATGTTGCTGATTTTGCACAAACCAGATACCAATCCTTTCACAGTAAGCTCCATAACCACTTAAATCCCCTAGTTTCTCAACTTGCTTCCCACTCAATTCCCGATAATCATCTGAGGCGTCTGAAAAGAAGATGGCCCAGAAATCTTCTTGTGTAGATTTTTTTATTTTTTACTGAAGTGCTACTGATGAGTAGTTCTTCTCAAGTTTTGGCGTGTTATTGTAAACATTTTTTTAACACATTTACTTGATGTATACTTGTACAGTTGTAAATTTCGATAAATTGTTTAAAAAAAAAAAAAAAATTATTTTTATACCACTCCAAAACCCTCTGAAATTCTTTTCCTCTTTATATCTGACATACTCCTTGCCTCATACTTAATTCATAATTTTTTTCATTCAAAAATAGAAATTTTTTTTTCTTTTTAGAAAACTTTTTTCAAGACCTTCTAAATTTTATCCCAAAAATGCAGACAATGATACATAATTTTGAAATAAATTCCGTATTTTAGCAACATCTTGAATTTCCTTTAAAGAGTACGATTTTTACGTCAGTAAATTTTACTTTTAGTTGGGTGGGATTGTTTTTTTTTTCAATTGTGAATTATTTAGTTAAAACTCATACTTACTCAGTTTTTTTTTTTTTTTTTTTTTTTTAAAGTAAAGACTTTGATTTGTTATTTATTTATTTTATTTTACGACAAAATTTGTTGTCTGAACTACAAAAAAAAAGTTCTTTATCTAGACTGTATTGGAATTGGAATTTCTTTGTTATATGTTGAAATCTATTTACTAAGTTTATTGAATAATGAGTAGAAGTAAATTTTGTTGTAGTTCATATGTTTCAATTATTTCATTTATTCATTTTAGTTTTACTTTTAATTGGCATATCTCACTCATCCAAATGTACCTAAAAAATATTTCAACGTAGGTAAAATAAACCTGCCTTGCCCGATATAATATAGAAACATAACCGTTCCACCTGGCAAGAGAATATAAATTACAAAAAAAAATTTAAGTTACATCTATTCAATGGAAATACAGAGTGGAAAATAAAAACCAAATAAAAAAACGCTTCCATAACAGACAACGAGAGGGGCTTTTGAATGAACGGCGTATAGACAGTTAAAACTAAAAATTTCCACTTGATTTAGCAGAAAGGTTTTCAAGCGGGGGTGGGAGAACAGAAAAGCCATTTCCTCACCGAGCTATGGAACGAAATTACCGAAGCTAAATGAAGGAGGAAGGAGACTAAGTGGAAGATATTTACAACTGCCGATAAAGAAAAGAATGAGAGAGGTGGGGAGAGGGGAAGGGAATTGTAGGGGAGGAGGGGAAACAGATAGTACAGATTTATTGTCTTCCTCTGGTCCATCTTTCCATTATTACTGCCCTAACTAGCCATTACCTTCTCTCTTATCACCATTATTATATAACTATCTCATATTGTTACTGTGATTATTTTTGCACAGTTGTACATATAATTAAAAATATGTTTATTATATATAATATATACAGCGTGAGTCCCTCTAAGTGTAAAAAAAAAAAAAAAAAAAAAAAAAAAAAATGGGTGAAACTAGACAATAAATGAAAGAAAAGGCTGCTGACCGCAACATTCAATTCCAATCTGTTAGTGAACGGAACTTGGAACTGGTTCCAGCTTTGGACCGGTTTGGAACGAAACCAATCGATCAAGTTTTTCGGGTACTTGTCTGTGCTTTGTATCAAACCTTTGGGGTTTAATTTAATAAGCATAATATTCGCGTGTTGCGTAATAGGGTGGCTGGCCCCTTCACAGCCTCTTGCGGGTGGTCCAGCAGTTCACACCCTTTGTTGGTGTGAGTTCCATATTTCTCTACCTGCCTTTCCCTTACCAAGTGATATTCGGGGTAAACTCTGTATTTTCTAAAATTCATAAAACTGGAAAGTCGGTGGGCGTGTCAGTAAGGGGCGGAGCGTATACTTTAACAAAGGCCGAAAAAATATTTTAGATCAGTTTTTTTTGGGGGGAAGTTTTAGTCGAGCAGTTTTTGAGAGAGTCTAGGAGATGTCTGGTCTGGTCCCTTCTGAGCTAGTTCCTGGATCCTTCGGAGCTTGGGAGCTAAATGGAGCGAAACTAAATCAGAAATGTAAAAAAATGCTGCAGACCTCACCTTTCTATTTCAATCCGTTGCAGATATACGATAAATCAAAGACTTTTTTAAGGAAACCACGTTTTTTTTCATAAAATCTGTAATATCTCCATTTTGTTTAATTATTTTTCAAATTTTGACCTCATTTTCGGATTTAGCATTAATTTTCTATAATAGCTGAGTACCTGTAACCTTGCATTTTACAAACTTGGTATCTAAAGAACAGCTTGATCTTTACCTTATTTGGGGAACTCACAATGTCTTATATTACTCCAACGCTCACCGTTTTTCGAAAATACTATCCACAAAACTGCAAATCTCACAAAAACTTGCAAATTTAATAAGATTTCGAATGATATGTTAAACGTAGTGATTATTTTTCGATTTCATGGAGAAATTCACTTTTGAAACCGAAAAAAAAAATGGTGTTCTTATTTGGCATACAAATCAGTTACTTGTGTAAATAAAATATTATAACAATCCCTTAAAGTAAATGTGCATTTTAAACATAATAAACTATTTATTGGAATAAAAAGCAAAGAAAAAAATTATTGTTTAATAGAAAATAAAGGAAAACTGTCAATAAAGCGACACCAGATCAAAGGATTTTATGTAATTACATTTACTTATTTATTATTATTTTTATAATTTATTTTATTAGATTTTCAATGTAAGGTTTCAAACCCAATGATAATGAAGATAGACCTCAATTTTGCTGTTGGCTTCTGAATGCAGCTGATGTTGAAGAATACCAATTTTCAAGGTGAATTTTATGTACAGATGGGTCTGTTTTTACAGGGGAAGGTATTTCTACCTATCCACGCGGTGTATCATTGGTTTATTCGTTTTTGTACTGCTGCCGAATAGCATATATACATATTTGAAGATTCCTTAGATAAAAAATCTATAATAGAAACTTAATTCGAGCAAAACGTTCTTATTAATTTTAACTAGGGCAGGAAGGAAGGCAGAGTCTCATTTCGCGGGACTAAATCGGAATAAAAATCAACTGACCCAGGGAATCTAACCCACAACTTTTCTGTACTGGGCATTATGTGACACTTGCCCCATTGCGCTTGGCCATCAGCCAATAATTGCTTGTCCCAATTTTTTTCAGAGTTGGAGATATAATAAAAGAATTTTTTGAGGGTTAATGTCAACAATGCTGAACTACAAAAAAAGTGAAATCAATCAGATTGCAGATTAGTTACATAAATTTATAATATGTATTTAATAAACAAATTTATTAAAATATATCCATCCGTACATAAAAAATATTTTATTCCTAAATGTGTATGTATCATCACTGAAGCATGAGTAATTTAACTTTATAAATGGAATAAAAGTAATTTTTAAAAAATTAACCCGACTTCAAATTGTTAGATAGCTATACTAAATAGAAACAGCCAGTGAAGGGAAAAAAATAATATTTTTTAGGAATTACGGAAAAGTACCTAATTCGGTACACACGCTGACAATATTTTTGAGCTAGGTGCCAGCCATCACAGTGCAAACACACATTTAAAAAATGTTAGTAAAAATAACTAAAAAAAAAAATAAAAAAACAAATAAAAATTTACGGTTCGGGCAGGAGGAACTTAACCAGCTCCTGCTACTGGCTGGCACCGACCTCAAAAAATTGTCGGCGTGTGTATTGAATTAAGTATATGTTTAGACCAATCCGCTTTTGAATTTTGTTTTCCTTCTCCGTAATTCCTAAAAAATAATATTTTTTCCTTTTGGGTTCACTGTCTGTTTCTACTTTGTATATTTATCTACCAATTTGAAGTCCGTAAATTTTTAAAAATTACTTTTTTTTGAAGTCGTTTAAAAACTATACAAATACCTGCCTATATTTTCTTACTTTACCCATATCTCTGAAACTACTGGACTGATTTTAGTGAATCTTGAACTGTTCCCTAAGTTGAAGTGTCTATCTATCTATCTCGGCGCTACAACCCGTTGCGGGGTCCGGGCCTCCGCCAGCAACTTCCGCCATTCGTCACGGTTTTGTGCAGTCACCATCCAGTTGCGCAATCCCAGGATGCTCCAAGCGTCAGTCCCAACTCCATCCTTCCACCTGCATCTCGGCCTTCCTCTTCTTCTTGTTCCATGAAGCGGTTCCTTCAATAGCCTCCCAGGTAATTCTTCTTCCCCCATGCGAGCCACATGTCCCGCCCCCACCTTAGTCGGGCCAGTTTGATATACCTCCTGGTTTGTGCGTCTCCTCCAGGTTCCGTCCACCAAAACTCCTCTAAATATCCTACGGAGGATTTTCCGCTCAAAAACAAGATTTTGTTCACTACTCTTGGTTGTAGTCCATGTCTCTGAGCCGTATGTTAGAACTGTGCGTATTATGCTTCTATATAAGTGCAGCTTCGTTTGACGTGAGAGGATGCGGCGACCAAGTTGTTTACTTAGGCTATAATAACATTTGTTGGCAGACATTATTCTTCTAATCTCGACTTCTGTACGATTGTCTTGGGCTACCATCGAACTAAGATATATGAAGTCAGTGACTTGCTCGAATGTGTAGTCACCAAATGTCACTGTTGTATTGCGTCCAGGCGTCTCCTCGGTCACCAAATATTTAGTCCTTGTCTGGTTCACTTCCAGTCCAAATTTCTTTGCGGGAGCCACCAGTGCCTGAAATGCTTCCTCGACAGTGCGTTGAGACCGGCCAACAAAGTTGAAGTGTACCTAACTTAAATAAAAAAATCATCTCGATATGAGTTTTAGTTTTCGAGAAATTCAAACATACATACATAAAAACATCATTACAAACATACACTTACGAAATTAAGCACACGTACTTGGAAGCCTAAATGGACCATCATACTCAAATATTTTCCAATTCCAACAATATTACATGCATACATGTCAAACTGATATCCTCCATTTTTTGAAGTCGGTTAAAAATATCCTTTAAAAGGTTTAGTATAAATTTTTTCTATAATTATAATTTTCTTAACGGAAATTCAATAAATTTATCTTCTAGATTACGGCTGTCCTTTAACAAGAATAAACAGCACAGTAACCGTATACAATCAATTACCACCTATTTTTAGGATAGTAAAGAATGTGTTTTCGTGTTAGATCTTTTTGACACATTCTGTTACTAGGAACGAAAATTTGACAACAGTGTCCCTATCAGAAGTAGTAGATATTGATAGACGTATCTATGAACTATTGTTTTTCTCAGTTAGTCAGGGATAAATTGTGTTTTTTTATGTTAAGTATATTTTTTTTTTCCCGCCCCCTATCACTGCTTTGTGTACAGTACAATAATATACCTGCTGAATAAATACCGCCCGATATTAGCCAGCTGTAAATGTAGCAGCCCTATTGTCAGTAATGCTCCTGTTTACAGTATTTTGACCCGTCAAAATAAGAAGTAATCCTACGTTGCTTTCGCCGAGGGGGGATTGAGCAAACAGATGTGCATTAAAGGTTAGGGACCATGTTTTTACTGTTGATAGCCTTCCAGCCACAGCTGTTTTCCAATGTCGTCTTTCCCTTTGTACTCTTGAACATCCTGGTAATATGTAATCCTATTACATTATAAAGGGAAAAAAATAAAATAATATTATCGAAAAAAACAAATCCCATTCTCTCCTAATTATCACTTATTTGCAGTTGTTTGTCGATGAATTAAAGTATACACAAATACAATGCCGATTGAATAGTATCTACAGTACCTTTTCAGACCCTTCTCATAAAAAAAAATAAAAACAAAATTATACGATAAACATTATTATTATTTTTCCTATCGATTAAATTTCAATTAAATTATTAACACATTAATAAATTTAAAAATATTGTTAAAATAAATAATTGTATAATTTCACTTGAAGAACCGAAAACAGGGTTTGAAATCGATAATTAAAAAAAATATTAATAAAAATCAAATCCGATCAAGATTTTTATCTGGAATTTTTAAAATCATTTAATGATTTTTATTACGATCGATTTTTATTTTGTGATCATAAGTGATAATGATCAAATTCTGATTATTTGAACAAAATTTTTACAATTAACAATAATAATAATTTTTGAGTAATTCCTTTCTAAATCAGAAAGTTAAATTTTTTGAATTATCTCCAAGATGTATTTTGAGTAATTTGTATACAAATATATTAATCAATTTTTGTGTAAAAGGTGATTTTTATTTTCTGATCAACATTTTTTTGATCGCAATTTAATCATTATTATTAATGCAATACCATATCTTTAAATGAATGATCATAATTTTTAATCAAATCAATAAACATCAAAGGTCAATTGAAACTTTTATTTATAAATCAGGAATGATTTTTAAATTAAAAATCAAATATAATAACTATTATATGATTTTTTTGGGAAAAAAAAATATTGATTTCAAACCCTGACCGAAAGGTTTAATGCCTATATTACCAAAAATCTTTGGCTACATACTTACGATGAATCTCATCTACTTATACTCTCTGATTTAAACATCAAACAGTTTTTTTTACTAAAAAGTAATAGTTTTTATTTTTATGTTTACATTTTTCACGCAATTTACTTTTAACTTTTTTCTGCCAAAAAGAGAAAAAAAAATTAGATTTATTGGTACTTTGCCTTGGAGGGAACTGAGACCCTATTTTCAATTTCTTCAGTTATAAACGTTGAATAGAAGTTTCGACTATTTTTTAGTTCTTTCCTTTATATAAAAAATTAATCTTTACAAATCAACTGATATCACTTGTATGAAACAACAAATAACTTAGAAAACATTGTTGTAAACATGTCTCACCAAGGCAGGGTGAGAGCGTTTAAGACGCGAAAATTATAGTATGAGAAAAGCTGGCTACTGTCAGCACTCCAATGCTGAATTTTACTCCAGATCACGATGCGTACCGTCTTTCTAACCTATGAAAGCGGTTATAGAGATATTTTAAGGCGGATAGGGATTGCGACAGAGAATCGGGTAATAGGAAGATTTTGATAAAAATTTGAAAATTTTACGATGTATAGGGTCAAGAAAAAATGTTTATATATATTAAATCAACATGGTCACTATGCAATCATTTTAACATTATTATAAGTAGAGGTATCGTGGTTTATTTTTATCATTATGGAACGATATACAGTGGAAACTCGATATATCGAACCTCAAGGGGAACGAAAAACCTTCTATATATCCAAGTTCGATTTATTGAGGTGATGTCTGACTGTCTAAGATATAGGTCAGTTGTCACGGCACTGATTTAACCATTTCACAGCACTCTCGTCGATAACTTGCAACTCGGGCCCTTTCAACCTCTTTGATAATGAAAAAGCTTGATTTTCATACTTTATCCCATTATTTAAAATTGTGGATAAGGTGTTCGCTCGTATTCCAAACTTTGTTTCAATATCGCACTTTCTGTCAAACCCGGCATTTACGGCTTGAATAATTTTCATTTTTTTTTTTTTTTCATACAATAGGGTTTTACGCTTTACCATTTTCGAGAATAAAAAAAAATATTGAGGAACAATAGAAAACGAAACGTATCGTAAATGTGTTTAATCAGAAACTGAACAAAACTGGAAGCAAATGTCAGAAAGGGAGTCACATTTAATCCTTCGTAGAATCTTTAATCAGTCTAAACTCTACATGTTTATCAAATCGACTTCGATATACAGAGTGTTCGGAAGATCTTTGGCCAATGAGGTATCTCGGGTAGGGAGGTTCATTTTGAATCTATTTAAGGTCACTTGCCTATATACAAAATCATACGGTTTTTTTTGTTGTAAAAATTGCCAAAATCAAACATTTATGGCTTATAACTTCATTGTTTACTGATATATCATCGCAATTTTTTAAATTACTATTACATTGTCCATAAAAAATAAAGAGGATTTGATGCAAAAAACGAATAATAAAAAATGGGGTGATCGTTAAATCTTGTTAAAGGCAAAAAAAAAGAAAGTTTTTTAATATAATTTGGATTTGGCTGTTGCCCTTACTTTTTTTTTTCTTTCTTTTTTTTTTTTTTTTTTTTTAACCTGAACTTGAAGTTCTTAATTTTTTTTTTTTTTTTTTTTTTTTTTTTTTTTAAACAAGATTGAATGATCTCCCGATTTTTTTTTTTTTTTTTTTTTTTTTTTTTTTTTTTTTTTTTTTTTTTTTTTTTTTTTTTTTTTTTTTTTTTTATCAAATCCTCTATATTTTTCATGGATAATGTAATAGTATTTAAAAAATTGCGATGATATATCAGTAAACAATGAAGTTATAAGCCATAAATGTTTGATTTTGGCAATTTTTACAACAAAAAAACCGTAAGACTTTGTATATAGGGTAAGTGACCTTAAATAGGTTCAAAATGAACCTCCCAACACGAGATACCTCTTTGGCCAATAGAGGAATTTGTATAGAGGTTTCTCGATAAAAACTTCGTTTTGTAGAGGTGTGGTGTAAGCTAAGGAATCGTCGAAAATTCGACATATCAAGGTCTTCTTAACCATTCCTTCGATAAGTAGAGGTGAAAAAAACATAGGAATGATAGGCAGATTCAAGGAAAATATGAAAACTTCGATTTATCAAGGAATTCGCTTTATCGAGGTTCCGCTGTATCTACCGCGTTATTCTAACTTATTAGCTTCATTTGGAATACTGGCAAATCACAGCCGGGATTCCGTTTATCACGTGATCCATCATGTCCCTATCATCACAAAACAGGATCATGAAGGCACTATTACTTAGTGTAAACTTTCTTCCCTGGTGACTTGATATAACGGAAGTGACATTATAGGAAGGAAAGTCACCAGCTGCGGGACCTATCAGCGCATTATCAACCATAAATCACTCGCTGCCGACCCTCGACACGGAGAACGCTTTGTGAAAAAGGTTTTTTTTCCCCTCTCTAGTCCCCCCACCTCTCCTTTGGAGGATGTCAAAGTGGGAAAAAGTGGTCTAATTAATGGTGTCGCGAGGCTCTGAGGCGAAGCCAAAACAGGCGGAGGAGTAATGCTCGGAAATACCACCGTCGTCAGACAGTGTTTATTTTTACAATACTCAATGACCGAAAGCGAAGGCTAAATTTAGATCAAAAACTTTACAACAACAATGGTCTGTCAGTCATTTCGGGGGACGGGGAATCTAGGAAGAGGAAAGAGGGAGGTAAGGAAAGACACCCACTAGGAATAAGACGGGGTCCACTGTTTATTTCCTGAGATCAGAATCATTCTCAGGACCTCGGAAGTAAATCTAAATTTGAGTTTATCCTTCAGCTGTTTCAAATATACTTAAAACTTTAAATAAATTACGCGAAAGTTTATAAGTAATACATTACAAGGCATAATCGTCTTTTTACACAATCTTTACAGTATAAAACCCTCTGAAAAATTCTCAATACTGCTCAGTATTTTTTATTTTATTTGAAAGCCATTACTAAAATCACTTATATATTATATTTATAATACATAATTATATAGCTCAACTCTAAGCTTCTTGGCCCTCGGAGGAGTTAGCTAGCCTATCTGAAACCCAAACTAAAAAAATATTGTAGAACAAAATTTAGAAGATAAACCATTATAAATTTAATAAATACGATATGTGATCTTAAACTTCATCCATAATACTATATAACAGGCAAGACTTATTAGATTTTCAGAGAAATTTTTTACTATAGTTTTCATTTTCTCACCGTTTGTGTTTTTCTGGGTCACTGAACACGAATTTGAAGTTTGCGGGCAAACATTTTGCAAACATGTTTCGGTTATTTTTGATCAAATTTTGACACATCCCGTTTTTCGACTATATCTAAAAAAGTATGAGTTTTTTTCTCTCTCGAAAGTTGCTCTTTACACAATAAAAGCAGACAAAATTTTCTACAAATTTTTATTTGTAAAGTTTTTTTGTAGGGCTAACGCTGGAGCGCATCGCAAAATATGGGCGAAATTGCCAGACAGTGGAAATTCAACGATTTTCGACACTGCTCGCCGTCAATGATGTTGAACTCATAGAAATAAATTCAGGAATGTAAGAAATACAAAATTAGCTATGTATATAGAGCTCAAATGTATATATAGTTCACATATCTATATGTATATATAGCTCATGCATGTGTCCGTAGTCCGGCAATTTCGTCTATATTTTGACACGCTCTAAATTTTACTAATGAAAATTTGCAGAAAAATTTGTCTGTTTTAATTATGTTAACAGCAACTTTTGCAAAAAAAAAAAAAAAATACTTTTCGAGATATAGTTGAAAAATAGAATAAGTGACCAAAAAATTTACCCCAAAAATTTTAAATTCGTGTTCCGCGACCCAAAAAAATCAACGTTAAGAAAATCAAAACTATAGAAAAACTTTCTTCTGAACTCCAATTGTTTTGCTAAAATGTGCCTGCCCTAATAAGACAAGCCATTTTTCGTTTGAGATCACTAGCTAGTAGAAACTACTGAACCAACTTGTACCAAAATTTAACTACAATATCATCATAGTTCAAGGATGGTTTAGCAATAGAAAAAACTTACTGATTTTTAATTAAATTAAAAAAAACGATAAATATTTAAATTTAAGTAAAGTTTAAAAATCGAACGATTTATTACTTTATTTTTTTACAGTTGAAAATTATAACGAAAATATAATCATAAAAACGTATTCTTTCTTAGTTACAAGATTTTAATGCTACAAGAATAACGGTTAATGTTATTATTAATTAATTTAATTTTGCCTCATATATTTACTAATTTAAACAGGACCAACAAGACGCTTACAAGAGGACAGAGATAACGCTTCCTTTGTAGGAGCGAGCGAACAGGAGAGGACTGAAGGCTGGAGATATCCTTGAGATATCTCTAAGCAACTTAACACACACTGGGGCCGCAGAGTAAGGGGGGATGAGGTATCCTGTAGTCCTCTTCCGCATTCCTTAAAATTAAACATATAACGTTGCTAAAATTACAATAGATTTTAAAAAAATAATTAAATAAATTTAATTCAATCTGCAAAACTTTTTTCTTTTTTTTCTTATATCAATTTATTGAAATTAACAACTGTACAAAATATACACATCAAATAAATGTATTGACAACGATTACAATCACATGTCAAAACTTGAAAATAACTACTCATCAGTAGCACTTCTATAAAAAATTCCACACTAGGTCTCTAGGCCATCTTCGTTTCAGACGCCTCGGAGGATTAACAGGAAAGGAGTGGGAAGCAAGTTAGAGATACACAAATTTTCTGAAAGGACTCACCATTTTTTTGTGATTTGAAAAAAAAGAAAAAGAAATTCAAAATCAAAAATTCAAAAGACGGCCAAAGAGGTACATTTATAGGTTGAGATTATAAGATATGTAGGGTAATATTTTTTATATTCAAAAGGTATTTATTCCCTTGATATTTACAACTGCAGAATAATACGATAAATAAATTAGCCTAACTTTGAATTAACGGCATGTTAATAAATATAGCAACTGCACAAATAATAAATCTATGATATGTGGTCTCTATGCCATGTTCTTTTCAGTCCCCTTGGAGGGTTATCCGATATAAAATGGGAACCAAGTTAAGAGACTAGTGAATTCAATTGGCTATACAATAACTGGAACAATAGATACATAAAGTAAATTTGTGGAAGAGTGATTAAAATAACAAGATAATAACTTGTTAGGAAAATACTCATTAGTAGAAGTTCAGTAAAAGTTCAAAAACATTTTATTTTTAGACTAGTGTTCAGAGTTGAGAAACTAACGGATTTGGGTGAGTGCATATGGAGCTTACGATGAAAGGATAGGTATCTGGTGTGCGCTAAATTAGCAACATATGGAACATTAAGATCTTTATGGATAAGTTTATTGGTGACAAGGTTAGAGGCATATAGGATTTTTTGAAGAATTTTGGATTGTAAGGATTGGATACGAGATGAATTGAATGGTTTATTAGAGCCCCAAAGCTCAACTCTGTACGTCGAAATAGGTCTAATCGCAGTCATGTAAATGAGTCTTTTGTAATGAATTGGGAGCTTTGATCGTTTGTCTAGTAAATGATGAAGTAGTCTGTAACGACGAGCAGTTTCTCGCTTAAGTCTTGTATGTGGATTGTAAGACTTCTGTCCAAGTGGAGTCCTAGGTAGCTGATCTATTTAACAGGAATTAGGAGAATATCACTGAAGGATACTGTAGGTTATTTGGTGAGATTTTTTTGGGTTTATTTTGATTCTCCATTTTTGACACTATTCTTGAATGTTTAGGATATGGGATTGGAGTGTCTGGGCTTTTCAAACTAAATCCATTTAAACTTGTTTTCGCTAGTCTTCTATCTACTATTATATTATATTAATATATTTATGCATTTGGCCATAATACTATAGACACATGATTACTCAAACGTTGTATGGCCAACATCCAACATCTGGATAATTTAAAGGATATATAGACTGCAACTATCCTTTATTTATTCATCAATAAATAAATCGGTTCAAAAATTTGCCAACAATTTCCTAATTATAAATTTAATGAAGAATATTTTAGTTATATGACAGTTCTCGCTAGGGCATACGCTCAAGAGCTATTATATTGGTTTTAATAAAAAAAAAAATCACGTTTAAAACCTCTAATTTCTTTTAACTTTTTTGTATCGAATAATCATTAATTATTAATTTGATTTAAGTAATTTGGTCCTTTTAATCTTAATTTTAAAATTGGGAAAAGCTGAAGATAATCTATATCATATCCACGATCTGTTATTTTACCAGTAAGAAAAAACATCGTTATTAATGACGTTCTGCACTACTCCCAGTTGAACAGATCCACTACATAGAACTCCACTAGGGCAAACGTCTTACCCGGAATCCACATACAAGACTAAAACGACAAGAAACTGTACGACGTTACAGACTACTTGAACACTTACTAGACAGACGTTCAAAGCTCCCAATTAATTACAAAAAAACTACCTACATGACTGTGATTATTACGGAAAAACGTGATTATTTGGATTACGAACTTGAGCTTTGGGGCTTTACTAAACTATCCAATTCATCTCGTATCCAATCCAAAATCCTTCGAAAAATCTTTAAATGCTCCTTACTTTGTCATGTTCCTAATGTTGCTGATGTAGCCCAAACCAGATACATTTCCTTTCTTATTAAGCTCCATAACCACTCAAATCCACTAGTTTCCCAACTTGCTTCCCACTACATTCCCGATAATCCTTCGAGGAGTCTGAAAAGAAGATGGTCTAGAGATCTTCAAGTGTAGATTTTTTATTTAAGTGCTACTGATGAGTAGTTCTTTTCAAGATTTGTCACGTTATTTTAATAGTTAACAGCACATTTACTTGATGTGTAAATTTTGTCCAGTTGTAAATTAAAAAAAAAAAAACTTTTTAGTTTAAAACCTTCTAAATTTTTTCTTTGTCCCAATATTCTCCTTAATATTTTCTCTCCTTCTTTTCCATATGTTCAATTTCTCTTTTTTTCTTGAGAAACGAACATTCAGAGGCATGTAAGCTTTCACTAATGACACAATTTAAAGATATTAAATCTTATAATCTATACATATATATGTATATATATATATATATATATATATATATATATATATATATATATTTTATTTTATTTTTTTTTTTTTTTTTTTTTTTTTTTTTTTCTTCTTCTACTGAGTAGTTCCTTTCAAGTTTTGACATGTTATTATAGTCGCTATTAACATATCTACTTGATGCATATTTTTGTACAGTAGTAAATTTCAATAAATTGATAATAAAAAAAAAAGGAAAATGTCGTTTTGTATTGTTTATATTTTATTACTTTACTTACTTTATACGAATGAGCCATTGAAGACTACGCAAAGCATTCACTTCTTTTGAGCCTTTTTGATCGTCCATATTTCTTTCATTTTTTCACTGTGTGCTTATTCTTTTTATCTTCCAACCATGGTTCCCGTTTTCATTTTCTTTTTTATCGGACAGACTTCCCATTTGTCTACTTTATGTCTGAATTGCGCTCTATCTGTTATACCTCTCTCTGTTGTTATTCCAGCTTCCCTAAGATCATTCTTTACTTCTGTTATCCATCACATATTCTTGATCTTTTCTGTGTATTCCAGAATCCGTTTTGTCAGACGTGCGTTGTCCATCCACCTGATGTGACCAAAGAATCTCAATCTTCTTTTCTTCGTGTCATGAATTATATTCGATATTTCTTCAGTCTCCTGTCTGCTTCTCAGCCTATATCCCTCGCCCGTCTTATTCGGCCCCAAAATCTTTCTTATGATTTTTCTCTCAGTCTGTCCTATTTCCTACATTTCTCCTTTCCTATTTATATTCAATGTTTCCGCCTTCATTACAGCGTTCTAATGCCTAATCTTGGTGTTCCTGGAGATTCATTTTTTGCAGTAGACTTTACCAGTTATCCAAAGAGCTCTCTTCATCATATAATTCCTCCACTCATTTGCTTCTCGTTCTAATTCATTAGCTAGTATGATCTCCCCAAGATATTTAAATTTATGTACTCTATAGATCTTTCCATATTTTGCCATTATTGATGTAGGTTCTATTTTCTGATTTGAAATATATTGAGTTTTCTCAAAAGATATTATGTATTATAGATATATTTTATTATTATAATTTTTTTTGTTTTTTTTATTATTATTTCTTTTTTATTTTAAGGCCCTGATAGTAGGTTGAGTGTTATTTCTTATAGACCACAGAATAAATAAAGAACTTATTTATTTATTATATCCATTATTGAATAAATAACCAGGACTATAAACATTACTAATTATCGTATTGTTGTATGTTGAAGCATTAATGCTATTATTTTCCACAGGCACTTTTCGATAGGCAGAAGGTGAGCTGATAATACACCCGATGATTTCGGAAGAGAGCAATTTTAATAAATCCTTTCAAGATGGTTTAAGGAGACTAAAGGGGAATGTAATAAGTAATAAATAAGAGATATAGAGGAAGGATGGGGGCTGGAGGAGCTTGATGGCTGTTTACGAAGGGAGGAAACAAAGTCTGCCCTTTATTACCTAAACGATATCCGATAAATCCCATTTTTATAGGCGGCCCTATTTTAGCTCGGCTCTGGTCCTATAGGGCACAGGTGCACCCTTCCTCTTTATCGCTTCTTCCATGATTTGTCAGGGCTCATATTGCTTTGATCATATCATAGAAAGGATATTACATATATTATATGATTGCATAATAATAATAATCTTTAGAATGCTATCAGAGGTTAATTTCTCAGCAATGTCATATTATGAAGATATCAGATCAATAAAAAATTAGTAATAAAAGTATAGTCGACAGTTAAGATGTTACCCACATCTTAGTATTCTTGTTATAGTCTCTCCCATGTATCCATATATTTATTTCTTTTCTCTTTTATTTTTCATTTATTGCCTTTTTATTCATCTCTCCCCCTTATTATTCCTGTCTTCTCCTTATCCTTATTTTGCTTCTATGTATTTTCACTAATTTCTGTATCTGTTCTTTTCTAAGGTCTTTATTTTGTATAGTTTTTATCCATGATATTCTATATTATCCATTTGTCATTAGTTTTACTGTCTTTTTTTTTTTCCACATCTATTGTGTTTTTGTTAATTATAGACCTGCATCCCTGATTATCTTCTTCTCCAAAATAAATTAGGATTTATGAACTAGTTGTTACTTTTATTGCAATTATTTATATTTGAAAACTATCTTCGAATGACAAATATTTATCATCAGTTTTAAAAACATCACCACTTTACTACATTCATGTATAATAATTTTTTTAGGGGCTCCACTAATTTATCTCGTATCCAATCCTTAATACAAAATCCTTTGTAAAATCCTAAATACTCCCTATTATGTCACAAACAAATTTATTCATAAAGACCTTACCTTAATGTTCTATATTACTGATTTAACCCAAACCAGAGTCCTTTCATAGTAAACTCTATACCCACTCGAATCCACTAATCTCCCAACTTGCTTCACATACCATTACCGATAATCCTCCGAGGCGTATGCAAAAGAAGATTTTTTATTGAAGTGCTACTAGTGAGTGGTTCATTAAATATTAATAACAATCCATTCTGATAGTTTCCTCAAATTTCCTTATTTTATAAATTAATACAGATGTAAATATCAATTAATAGTTTAAAAAAATTTAAAAAAATAAATTAAAACTAACAGTAACTAAATACATTTTAATTACAACCGGAACTTTTGAACTAATCGAAATAATCGAGTATTTTATTATTGATTCACATATAAAGGGTTAGTTTAACCTTTCCCATTATAATACAGAAATTCGTACGAAATAACTACCGCTATATTATATGAACTAATATAATATATAATACTTACTTAACGAGGCAGCATAAACAAAAAAACTCACCTGAAACATAATTAAAAAAATAAATATTAAACAGTCTGATGAGAAGAAACATTTTTATGTTTAAAAAGCTAAATAATTATAATATATTAGAATATATAAGGTTTAATGAAGTTTAAGTAAAAAATAAAAACATGAAATAAAGATAATGATGCCAGGTATTGATACGATTTCTACTAAAACAATAATTTATTTTGGCAACAATCTGCTGAAATTATCGGCATAAATAGTTAGTGCTATAAAGTACTACAATAAAGTAGATTTTACAATGGTAAGGCTACTAAAACTCATCTGTAGCAAATTTTAATTACTTCGTCTTCATAGTTCTAGGAAGGTTTAGCAACAAGAAAACTTAAGTTAGCTGTCCATTATCTGCTTGAGTTCATTAATAGGCTCTGTCCATCTGGGTTACTAACCCAAACATTAAAATTTAAAGTAAAAGGTCTAATTATGCTTGTAGGTAATTTGCAAACACCTTATCAACTCTGTTAAAAATTACTGCTATGCGTGAAAATATCATTGAAGAAATATTGCTCAATTACATACTTCAATACAAGGTTTTTATCTGTTATTTTTTAACATAATTTATATTAATAATTATTCTTTAAAACTTCAATTATTAGGTAAAATTATCTACGTTCTTTGCTTATTAGAGCTAGCGAAGCCTCAACGGGAAATCCTAGAAATAAATACATGGATACGATATAACAAAAATATTCACCTATATTTAAAATATATACAGTCCTACACCAACTTCAACAACTAACTGGTTAACAAGACCACAGGGTATCCAAGAGATTCATTTTAGCAGAGTTAACACTTTGTAAGCTTATTGCGTACTGAACATAGTGAAATGTAGCAGATGTGTCGATTATCGAGTTGTCGATAATGTTGTAATATAAATTCTTTTTGAACAAAAGTATCGGCAGATACTAAATATGAAGAATCTACTTTTTGGTATAAGTAAAGGTTTCATATTTCTTATTATTCTTATCAAGATTTCTCTTCTTAGTAAGGATTTTCTTCACCAATCGCAGTTTCAGCCAGCATAACTCCTCGAAAATCCTCGATACCGGTTCGAGTATCGAAATACTTTGTTAACGACAAAATATAAATATATAGTTCTACATTAACATCAACAACCAAGTGCGGGGTTAGGCCTAGCCTTAGTTTCGCTTTTCAAACGGCTTTTGATGATGATTATTTAAGAATTTCAGGTTGTAGGAATTAGATATAGAAAAAATTAGTCCAATCTAACTCCAATTATTCCTCAAGAGTAGTCTTGTTTACAGGTTCAAATGAAGTACGTCCTGATGATGTACTATGTAATGGATAGATTAATAATAAAATACAGTTTATTGTCCCATAGAGGAATAAACATATGTTATTTTATTCTCTACCCCTCTTCTCCATGTAATAAATATATTTTATAATTATCTAGTGCATAGAACAAAACTATGTTACTTGCCTCCGTCTTCATTTCTAGACATGTCATTTAATCCCAAGACAAATTGAGTCACCCCGAGACACACTATTTTTCATCGAGCCTCAGAACTCTTCAAGTCTCGACCATTAATAGCAGCCAGGAGGAGCAAAGACAATCTGTCATTCTACCACCTCAAGTTTTGCTCCTTAAAACGTTTATCAAGCCTTGCTTGAAGATACATAAACAGTTGGAATATTGTATTACGTAGAAACTTTTATTTGAACGTGACAGTGGATATGGGCTAGTAATAAGAAATAATGTAATATCTAGACTACTATATAAAAAGTCAAGCCATATTTTGTTTGCGATCACCACGAAAGCAACTGAACCAATCTGTACCGAAGTTTGATGATATCATCTTAATAGTTGGATGGTTTAGCAATAATAAAATATACTGGTTCTCCATTCATTTATTATTAAAAAAGGGTTAATAAGTGAATAACGGTGAAGTTTAAAAATTTATCGATAGGTGGCTATCACCATAATACGTGAGAGGTTGCAAAGGTACAGTTCTATATAGAGCTTAAAATTGATGATAAAATTAACTTATTTACAAATAATTTTTTTTTTAAGATAATAATTTTATTATTATTATACTGTACACATTTGACAACCGGTGGTAAAATCTCCAGGCCTGGTACTAAATTATTAGGGATTATCCGCCTCCATTGAGTTATGTCAGGAATTTGTATTGTTGCCATATTATGTATCTCTTTGTTACAGCGTACTCGTAGTTTTTCATGAAAATGTCGATAAAGTTTATGAATATTTATCTTAACTGTCGGAATATGTAAGTCTGTATGTAGCGTGTAGTTTGACACATAAGGACGGGAGTCTGTTACCAGTCTTAGGAATTTGGATTGAAATGTCTGTTCCGTAAATTTAGGATGCATATGCCTCAGTTTTAAATAAGTAACTGTAAATGTTAGGTTTCTCTTTTAAAGGTACTTTTAAGTGTCTTTGAAGTATGGAGTATAAAAGTCGCAGTCTTAGCTGTAATGTCTGTTTTTTGTCTTGACATGTAGGCCCCATGTCAGTCTTCTATCAACCGTAGTCCTATATATGTCACTTTTTCAGTTTGATGTGATTCCAATGTTGTTTAAAAATCTACCGATATGCTAGCGCCATTCTGCAACATTGCAATCGTGAAACTATAAAACCCATCATTACCCATCATCTTCCTACAATAATAATAATTTAAATGTATAGCGCTGACTACCAGCAACGAGGCCTGCTGCACTGTTATATAAATGAATGAAATGAAAAAATAATCTTTATTCTGGGACATATTGTCCCCTAAGAATAACAAACATGTATAATAAGGTTGTATAATAATCTGGCTATTTTAATTTCAAACAAAGATAATAATATGTATAAAAGATAATATATGTATATACAATTGATCAATAGCACTTTTGGTATAAATATATAAAGAAGAAAAAGAAGAAAGAGAAAATAAATAATAATATGATGGTATAATAATTATATGCTTATATAATTACAATGTATTGGAGAAAAATAAAGAAATATATAAAATAAAGCACAAAGAATGAATAGCAACGAAATATATATAGACAAAATTTAAGAATTACTTAAATGTTGATGAGACGAAATATTTACAGATATACAAAAACATATATTCACACACCTGCTTCCAACTTATACTGTTATGTTTAGAAATTAGAATTCAACCATATGAAAACAATAAAATTATTTCCGCCGAATAAACATTATTATAAAATAAAAAATTAAAATTATTGACCTTTAGTTGTAAGCGTTAATAATTTAGTTTATAATCCGTAATAGTGAAATTCGGTTCAGGACCCACTTCGGAAGGAAAATTTTAAATAAACTGAGGTATGTTTAAGCTCGTTATTGGCTGGCGAAATACGGGAGTGTAATGATAATAAATAAAAAAAAAAAAAAGGCCATTACAATCAGAAATCGTATAAAGGACGAGAGTTGAAATGGCCGCTGAAAACAGAAGCGAGGAACAAAAGCGTTAAAACGATGACACTGAAGAGCCGTGTCCAATCAGATCGGTCCACAATACACCCCCCCCCCCCTGCAAGAAGACACTTTCCCCTCCCCTAGGTGTACATAAAGTGGATGGATATCCTCACAATGGGAACGGACTATGAAGAGGAATGGCGATAAATCAAAACGGATCACAATAGCGGAGTCAATTCTGTTTACTGTCGGGCGGTTTTTTTCACCGACCCCACAGCGATGGGCGTGCATCGCCATTCAACATCGCCGCCTCTTGGGATTTATAGATGTTAATGAGCCTGCTACCTGGGTCTGCTACCACAATGCGCTCTGTCGTAAATATTCTCAGTCTCTGTCATATATGTCCTTCCTTATTCATAGGATCCATTTTTTCTATATGCTGAACTATATTATGGTGAATGGCATAACGTATAGGGAAGCCTTTTATATACCTACTGGAGCAAGGGGAAAAAAATATAGGAAGATTTTAGGGCCGGAGTGTATTAGTGTAAGAACCTTGAGGGCCCTTATGGACAAGGAAGGGGAGTCCTTCTCTCAGCTTACTTATTGTATTAAAAAAAACACCAGAAAAAAAAATATATATATATATATATATATATATATATATATATATATATATATATATTTAATATCTTTAAATTGCGTCCTTATAAAACAGTTGTTCTCCTGAAAGCTTATATGCCTCTGAATGTTTGCATCTAAACAAAAAATGAGAAATTGAACATATGGAAAAGGAGAGAAAAATATTGGTAACAAGAAAGTTTTAAACTAAAAAGTAATACGGAAATATATCAAAATATTGAAAAAATTAAGTGATGCAATGAGGAAACGTAGATTGACATTATGAATCATTTAATGAGAATAAAACAGAGAAGACTGACAAAGAAAATTTTTCAACACAGCCTCCAAAAACAGAAAACGAATCCATGGATACGGATGGTCAAATAAGATATGATGGTAGCAAATAAACAACGGGATTCAATATAGGACAGAGACAAATTTCGGACAGAAGTCAATAAGATCAAATTTCTAGAAATGGTTAAAACAAAAAGTATTAGGCAGTGGTCAGATGAAATAAGGAAACATCAGGTAGAGGTAAGGAAGAATATTGGAAAGAACGAAAGAGCAAGGAATAAATTGTTAATCGTGGTCCACAGATGGACGAACTCTAAAGAAAAAAAAAAGCTTAATATCCTCATGATTATATAGAAAAATATTTAATTGAATTAATTTTACTATATCCCTCACTTGAAGTAATATGGATGACAAACGAAACAATCCATTCTTACAACATGATGTAAATAAAAATTAGCTATGCCCAGTAGTAATATTAAATAAATTAATAACACACTGAAATGGAGGAAAACAAATCAACATATACAACAAATTAACACTATACATAGAATATATCCAAGCATCTCGAGGGAACCTGAACCAAGCTTGTCCCATCGCTTCTCTCTCAGCTTCGTCACTAGCGTCAACAACTAATGGAGGCTAGGGGAGAACGCTATGGTACAGTCCGCTCAGAGCATGAGTGAAGAAGTTGACCATTGCTAGAACCCCAACTAACTAAATTTCGGAGCCACTGCAGTTTACTCTTCGAGATGGGTTATAAGTGTGGAACTGGATAATGAATGCTACAGAAGTTTAGGATGGTTTTCGCAGTGATC
This sequence comes from Euschistus heros, assembly GCA_003667255.2. Lineage (NCBI taxonomy): Eukaryota > Metazoa > Arthropoda > Insecta > Hemiptera > Pentatomidae > Euschistus > Euschistus heros. Next base: position 824,711 of record RCWM02000208.1, on the reverse strand, counting down.
AAAAATAAAACGTCCCAATTTATCTAACGCTCACAAAAGATGAAATATTAACCTTGACTGTAGACTAAAAAAACTTCTAAAAAAAAATCTACAGACAAAAAAGTTCGTTTTAAAATGTAAGACTGAAAACTAGACTTCGCTATAATTTTTTTTTTTAAGTTTGATTTTCTATAGGACATAATAACTTTAATTAATTCTTCAATGAAGGAGTTACATATATTGAAATTATTTCATTATTCATGGCATTTACTCCTCATTTATTATTAATAAATCTTGTTACATGTTTCGGGAACAACAATGTCCCATCCTCAGACTGAAACAGTATTTCATTATAATTGCACTTTAAAAATTCTTTTCTTGGTGTAAACACACCATGTCAGTTCCATTTACATATCTAAATAATAACTCCTATTATTTAGATATGTAAATGGAACTGACATGGTGTGTTTACACCAAGAAAAGGATTTTTAAAGTGCAATTATAATGAAATACTGTTTCAGTCTGAGGATGGGACATTGTTGTTCCCGAAACATGTAACAAGATTTATAAATAATAAATGAGGAGTAAATGCCATGAATAATGAAATAATTATAATAACTTTAGTTAAAAGGCTTTTAACCGTTTTTTCCCCTTACAATAGAACAATATCAGACTTGATAATTTAAGGGACAGAGTAAACCAGCCTGAAGGAATAGACTAGGGACGAAGAATGAGATAAGGAAGAAATAGGTAGAGGGAGAAGATAGTGACCATAGTGATAGAGGAAGGAGCTGGCAGCACCACACCACCACAACCAGGGGGGTGGGGGAGGAAGAGATGTATGCATGCCCTCTGATATTCTGCATGAGTAGGTTCGAGCCCCGCCTACATAATGCAATAAGCCCATCATATGTTCTAACTAGGGGAAACACTTTTTCAATTTCCTCTGCCAATACTGTATGGATGGTATATATCTTCCATCTTCGCCCTACCATCGCCCAATGTGCTGAACTTTATTTTTCCTTTCACCTCGAATTATGATAGGGCCATCCGGATAAAATAAAATAGGATTGATTTTTTTTTTTTTTTAAATCTCATATTAGATTTGGAATTTTAAATACTAATATAATGTAATTAATATCCTATGATGATTTGAAAGCAACTGAAGTCTATTAAAAAATTTCATTGTTAAAATCAACTTTTTAAATACATAAACAGTGAGCAGCTATGTTTTGGCACACTATTGAACATTGAATCAACACAAATATCGTTTAGGAAAATATTTTTCAACAATGAAAGTTGAATGAATTATATTTTAGTGAATTCAGGAGACATACGAAAAGTTTTGTCGTATATATTTTGGCTCATTAATACTGCTGAGATAATTTAGGATTAGAAAAATATCAGACAAGTGTTATTTTTTTAATTGAAGTAATAACGTTTTTTTTATTCAATGTCAGTTGAAGTACATTTGTGTCAACAGAGGATATGAGGGTGAGGCATTTCTAGTGGTAACGCACGTTGACATCCGGTGTAATCAAAATGGCAAGGTGAGAGAAAAAATGCATTTCGTATTTCTTTCTGACTGGGAAAATAATAGCTCATGGATATATCTATATATAATCTACTGATTTTCCCAATTTTAATTTTAGAATTAAGAGTCAAATAATTTAAATTAATAATTAAATTAAACAATCAATGATTATTCGAAATAAACAAAGTGGAGACAGGGGTTTCGAACATGACCATTTTTCCTTCAAACCAATATAGCTCTTAAACGGTAGGTCCTAGGGACAAATATTATATGACAAAAGATATTCTCCATTAATTTTGTAATAAGAAAATATTCTATTTGAGCAAGACAGAGCTAGAGTGTACCAAAAAAGATACTAAATACTAAGAGATACTAAATAATTGTAGGCAAAACTTGACTGTCTTCATTAAAACCAATATAGCTCCTTAACGATAGGTCATAGCGATAACTATTATATCACCATAGGCAAATTTTCGATCCAAGCAACTCCAAAATACTTGCACGGGTCAAAATATTACTTTAGGGAAAAAAATAAAACGTTGTAGTCGAGTGAAGACCGTTTTCAAGAAAAAAACTGCTGAACTTTTATCCTCAACTGAGATTTTTGTTCTTTGGGGTGCTGAATCCGACTCTGAAGTTTGCTACCACGGCAGTGTTTCATACTAAAATCGCAAAAAACCGCCCGAAATACCGGTTATTTTAGGTTTTGTAAGTATAACACGACAACGTAGTGTTTTTCAAAGAAAGTCTTAATTCACTATAATATCTGTAGCTGGAACCAGCAACGAACAAATTGAAAAAGTAACTCCGAAATCGAACCATATTTCGCGAAGTTATGGTCTTGGGAAAAATTGGCAAACTTGCGGTCAGTCCCACTTCTCCGCGAAAACACGTTTGTCGTACTCTTTTGGCTATAACTCCGAAACTCTTAGTCCCATCTAAAAGCTGTTTTTTTTCATCATAAAGCTGGTTAAATTTACTATTAAATCGTATATATGTAATTTACATTAAATCCCGTGAAACACACACGCCACCCCACTGAACATGTCCTAATTGTCATATTTTTCCGAAACATACAAATTTAGTGTGCTATCGTGTAAGCGTCCCGCTCGCCCATGTCTTTTCTTTAGTTTTCTAGAAGAGTTTCAAGCCTAGTAAATTGAGTGATGAAAAAATTTAAAGCACCGCAGTGCTTATTAATTTTGCATACTTAAAACTCACTTATAATTATAATTAATTATCAATTTCTAAGACTTACATAGACTAACTTATAAGAAAGGAAGTATACAACACTACAGCGAACAATGGACATACATATATTGCCCGTGTTTACAAAATGGGGGAAATTTCGAGAGGTTGGCTTTCGTTGAATGGAGTAGGTAAGGCAAAACGGCCTATGAGTATATAAAAAAAAATGTTACTCTTCTCGAAAGGTCTCGAATCCATTGTGAAAGAAAAGTGTCAGATGTAAGTAAAGGAAGAGACGTAGCGAGGAATCAGTTACAAAGGAGAACCCTCCCTTACCTGCCAGTGCATTGTGGGTAGGTTCGAGTAGTGGGGCCATTGTGGGGCTGTAGCACCTGGCTCTACGCTCGGCGGACAATACTCTAATCTGGGTAACGACACCTTCTTTCGCACCCCGGGAAGTCGCCATTACGTAGGGATTTGTGGCGAAGCGGTGGAAATTGCGGATAAGGGCAGATGTGTGGACATCTGTAATATGTCTCACTAAAGTACGTGCGACAATGCACCATTACATGATCCGCCAAGCACAAAACAGAAATCCTATATTGTAAAAAAAAAAAAAATAATAATTGAGATTATCTTTAAAATGCAGTACGTGCCACCTGTTTTCTTTTAAATACCACCTCTCTGTAGAAGACGATATTATTTCTGATTATAATAATTACAAATTAATATTAATTAACATTGTTTGTAAAAATTATTGAAGGCTAAATAAAAACGAAATCAATGGCTAAGATTTCTGTTACTCACATTTCTAAAAATATTTAATGTTACGTAAAAACATAAATCCAAACAATACCTAGAGAAGGATGAAAAGAAGATGAATGATAACTCTCTTGAGCTTATTTAGAAGGGGAAAAAAAAAAAAAAAAAAAAAAAAAAAAAATCAGGTCAGGTGGACATTATTACATACAGAGTTCTCTTCCCCTCATGACTTTCCCGCCACCTATTTCAGTATTTCACTAAATCCACTGATTGTAATAAGTCTGACAGATGTAAATAAATATTCAAAGTTAAAAAAGAAAAAGAAAAGTTATACATGGCTATCATTATTAGAACCGAATGCTTCATATAATTTTCGCTCGAATCACTGGATGTACAATACTACTTATAACAACTACACGGCTGGAGTTAATTATGAAATTTCAACGCGAATAAGTTACTCTAAGATATTAAAAAAAAACCAGCAACTATTCTATGGCAGTCACTATTTCAAAAACGAACAAAGTACAAAATGCTGAAGATACCTTTGATAAGAGAGTGGATACCACAAAGAACTGATGTCATAAAAATAAAAAAGACACCTAAGAAAATAATAATCAAAGATACAAATAATTGCTTAATAAAAAAATATATAGATTCTCAATAAACGAAATCAACTGTTTTCATTCTATTACTATAATGAAAAAAAAAAAAAAAAAAAAAAAAAAAAAAAAAAAAAAAAAAAAAAAAAAAAAAACAGCTGATCAACAACAGCACATTTATTTGAAGGGAGATAATGCTCTAAGGATTTAGGAGCAGATTATAAAAAAAACTATAAACGAAGAATTTACTATTCTGAAATATCCGACTTAACAAGAAATATATATATATAATTTAGTAAAAGAAAATAATTTATCATTTATTTAAATCCGTCTAAACAATAACATCCAATGTAAAGTTAAAACACATCATATAATTATCCTTTTTATAATGCTGGATTTTAAACACCTTACTCACCATATAATAGTCATTAAGCACCACAAACATAGTTTTTAGTGATGAAGCCTTTTTTTCTTTTTCTTTTTTTTTTAAGTAAGATTAATGAAAATAAACTCATATTTTAGTGAGTTAAATCTATGTTATTTATAAGCATTAAGAATTTATAATATTGTTTTTAACGATCGGATTTAATGAACTAATTAACATATTTTCAGAATTATTCTAAATTAATATTATAATATTATCTCTGAAGTTTAATTTATTTTTTTTGTGTTTTGAAAAAAAAAGACCAGTCCCTTAAAAAAAATCAGCTGTACAAACTAGCGCCATAAACATCAGGAAGAAGCAGGAGAGCTCAATTTTGCCGCGATATTTTTCACAACAGCTGTTCCCGCCATCTTATTTACTTCAACCCCTTCTTGTACTTCACTTTCTCTACCATTCTTACTTTATTTTTATTTTTTGTTTGTTTTAGCCTAGAGCAAAGTGGCGACTTAATATATTATTCCGCTTAAATATCTTTAAACCATTTATTGATATGTCAGAATGAAAGTTCTGACTATAGCATCAATATTTTAGTACAATATGGATGTATATGAAAACATCTATCAATAAACTAAAACATAAATCATTTACAAATTTACTTATTCAAAATAAAGACTTATCTTCGAATATTAGTGAATATTGTTATAATTTTTGTATGCAAAAATAATATGCACAATAAAAATATACATACAGAAATTAAATTCGGGACTGGATGGCCGAATGAAAGTTTCAGCGCTCTCTGTACTGAATCGTATCGTAGTTTCGAATCCCACCTGGCTGGGTTAAAATTTTTTTCGTGGCTGAACTACGAAAGGAATCTTGACTTTCCCTACCAAGTTTACAATAGTTTAGTAACCTGTAGGATAACCCTACCAATTTAATGCATGAATTGGTAATCTAGATTGACAGAGAACATTTACTGTTGTTAGCCATATATAGCTCGAATTTCAAACTTCACTGCGCACCACATATTGCTAAACATTCCTGGGACTATAAAGGTGATGCAGTAAATATGATACGGAGTAGTTCAGTAGTTTTCGTGGTCAGTGATACTATTTTTAAATAGTAAAGATATACTAATGATAAGTTAGTAGGTAAAATTTATATTGGAATAAAGAGTTTTAGGGAAACAAAGAATCTAGTCCTTTTTTTCTTTTAGTTTCTCTCTTTTTTTTTTAGAAGATGGAGAAAGACATTTCAACGGGTGATTCTTATCAGTTTTACTGGAATTTGGGAAACGCGGGAGGTTTGGAGAAAAGCTACCAGGTGCCGAGAAGAAGCTGAATGGGAGACCTCCGACTGGGTTGGCTGATTCAGGTGAAAAGGAGCCAGGAACGGTGATGTTTCCATCATTACCCGAGAACAAAGCGGTAACTCCAACCTGGCCCGCTGATACCTGCCAACCTCGCTTCGTCTTACTGTTACGACTTCTTTAGAAATTCCCCCTCTCGTCTTGACTTAGTTCCTCTAAGATTGTTTAAATTTAAGAGACTTAAATTTAATGTAGTTACAACTACGAACTACAAGAAAACTACAGACTCCTCAGCCAAAAGACATATCCATCTGAAAACACCGTGTGATAAGCCAGGATTTTATGATCTAGCATTAAAGTTTATTTGAGCAACTATTAAATTGTTTTCCACTTCTATTATAGTCCAGTCAATAAACAAATTTCAGAGTGCATGAAATAGGGCAAAAATTGTTGACTTCATAGCTTCGTTAAGAATAGTTAAAAGGTAAACATACTAAAAATCCCCCCCCCCTGGGATGGGATGAGCTAACGGTGGGGGAAGGGGAGAAGTTCAATTTTTATGGTTTTTCGATTATATCTCGAAAACAGTTGACTCTAGAAAAATATGTTTCAAATAAACATTAAAGATAATTAAATTGACTATGAAATGAATACTGTATAAATTTGTCGTAATTCTAACCGTTTTCGAGATATACGTTATTGAAAATCGGTGATTTTAGTAAAAACAATTGTTGCCTCACTTTTTGTCAAACTTTTGCTCCTAGTACCTTCGATCGTTTTTCAGATAAAAATGTCATGCAGAAAATCAGTATCAAAATTGTAGAGTATTACATTTACTTAAATTTCATATATACGTTCCTGGTATTTAAAGCAGATGTTAAACAAAAAGGGTAACATTTGTTTTTCCCGAAAATCACCGATTTTCAATAACGAATATCTCGAAAACGGTTAGAATTACGACAAATTTATACAGTGTTAATTTTATAGTAAATTTAATTAGCTTTAATGTTTATTTGAAACATATTTTTCTAGAGTCAACTGTTTTCGAGATATAATCGAAAAACCATGAAAATTGAACCTTCCTTCTAAATATTCCTAACAAAGCTATGAACTTAAAGATTATCGCATGTTTTATGCACTCTACACCCCTCATTTCAGCATTCATTGACTGGACTATTAGTATTAAGTTTATAAGCATGAATATTGAAACGTAAAATTATAGATAGTATAAAGACGACTGTTAATTAATGTTGATAATAATATTTTACTTGAAAAAAATATATGTATAAAAAAAGTTCATTTTAAACATTTAGACATTCTTAAGTTCATTGAGTATATTTTTTAACTCTATTTAGCCACTTAAGCACCTACATGTCGTTTTTCTTAACTTTAAAGAATACAATTAAAACTGATTTATTCATATTATTATCATTTTTATTATTGTCCAAATAAAATTTAAAAAAAATTAATATTTAATGTGTCTGAGAAAAAAAAAAATAGAAACTTACGACAGCCTTAATCTTCGCCGACGTATCACAATAAAAAAAATCAAATTCTATCTGACTGGGAAAAACAAAACATATGTCTGTCCATAATCTACCGTTATTTGAAATAAACAAAGTTGACAGATCTATAACCTCAGAATAAGGTACATTTATTTTTTTTCATTCATAAAGCCTAATACTACCATTAATATAAATTTTGAATATTTATTTACATGCAACAGCTTTAAAATTATACTTTTGATTATTTAAATATCTTAAAAAGGAGTAATATGTTTTCGAATCGTAGCGAAAGTCATTTAAAAGGGAACAAGTAGAAAAGCTACGTTAATATCAGGCTAAGAAAAGAGCAAGAAAGCAATTTTCTCAATGAGAGGCGGAAGATTGCAATATCCGGACATTGTCCGCTATTTGAGGTCGGAAACCATTTGGAACCTCGATGAGGGCAACTCAGTCACCCTATGTCATCTCATCAATGCCCGGAATGTGCGTGTTTGGTCAGTGTTCGTTCCTTATTTCACGGCGGAATTCTTCGTCAGGGAATGTCTCTACGCTTGCTATTTGCGGTGCTTAACTGCCGAGTCCGCTTAATAAGTTATAGCGAGAAGTTATAGGACGGACTTACAACTTGCATGCGACGGAACTGCACAGAGTATAACGCTAAGGTAGTTTCGTAAGCGAACGGAACAATCGTATCTCATGTCGAAATATATGCGATCGTAATGAACTTCGTAAACAATTCGTTTAATAATATATACAGTACAGTGTACCTTCCAGCCGCTATGCTAATGAATAGAGTGCAGAGGTATATGGTTATCAACAAAGGACAGTCAACGGATTTTTAAAAAAATAAATCATTTACATGCTAACTAATCCTAACACCGCCATAACCACGTATGCTGTCTTATGCTATTGCTTTAATTACCCTTTCACGGTATCAAAATACCTTGAAAACGATTTACTTAACCTTCAAAGTAGGATCTTTAATAACTGCGTTTGGGAATAATTGGTTGATGTGCTTCTTTAGAAGGAATTAAAGTTTCTATTGTGGCGCAGATGATATTCTTAAAATGATTACAAGTTTTAAGAAAACGATAAAAAAATAGCACAATTTTAATGTATTTATTTCTTTACGACAAACCGGGGAACAATCTTTCAAATAAACTACGCCAAAAACCTACCGCATCCTGCTTTACAGTATTCATAGATAATATTCCAGTTATCCCTGTTGAACAGTTCCGCTACCAAGAACTCCAATTGGACATATGTCGTAAATGGAATTCACATACAAGACTGAATTAATTCGTCAATTAATGAATTTGTTTATAAGATTTATATTTGGGATCCCCAGGCGTTCTCACACTACTTGTTGGTATTTTGATTTAAGGTGACTTTATCCAAGTTTTCGACGGCAATACCTCCTTGGTTCCTTTCTCTTCTAATCCTTAAAGTCCAAAAAACCTTCGTACATTTACGACATCCTTGCCCTTCGTTCTTTCATTCATCTTTTGAACACCAGATCTCAGCCTATAGATTTATATATCCCTTCTCATCGAACAGCTTCCTTTGAAAAATCCTTTATTAATCGTGCAGCTTTAGTTTGGAATTCCATACCCATTTCGATCCGGAATGCTCCTTCTTTCACTTCCTTTAAACATAATTTATTCATCTACCTCCTCAATTATCAATCTTCCGAAATTATGTAATAATAGATTAGTGTAAGAATGTTTTATTGCATTTTATTTTATTTTTTTATTCTGCTATTTATTTATATATTTTTTCATATAAACCCGAAGATTTGTTTTTAAATCTAAAATACCACCTTACACATTTACATGTATATAAGTTATATTCTATATAAGTTGCTGCCTGATATGTACCCAGCCAGACAATAATACCTTTTGATTGTACATTTATGTTATTCTTAGACAAGGTGTCCCAGAATAAAGATTATTTTTCGTTCATTCATTCAATAAAAAAAACGAAAAAAAAAAAAAGAGAACGTTCAAAACATCCAATACTCACATGCATGAAAGTATTGGGAACTATTTGGATATGCGTAGTAGAGATTTGGGAATCCACTGAACTGATTTCTTTTAAATCCAATCATTACAATACAAAATCCCTTGTAAAATTATCAATATCGCTGAATTAGCGTCTGAAAATAAGATGGACCAGGGAATTCCTAATGTAGATTTATTTAGCTTTTAATTAAGTCATCCTATTGAACAGATCCGCTACCTAGGACTCCACTTGGACAAACGTCTTACTTGGAATCCACATACAAGACTAAAAAGACAAGAAACTACCTGTCGTAACAGATAACTTCAACATTTATTAGACTAATGTTCAAAGCTCCCAAGTAATTATAAAAGGCTATACCTGACTGTGATAAGACCTATCTGGACTTACGGAGTTGAGCTTTGCGACTCCATTAAACCATCCAATTCATCTCGTATCTATCCTTACAATCCTAAATTCTTCGAAAAATCCTCAATGCTCCTTACTTTGTCCTCAATAAACTTATCCATGAAGATCTCAATGTTCCATATGTTGCTGATTAAGTCCAAACCAGATGTCTATCCTTTTATAGTAAGCTCCCACACCATTCCCGATAATCCTCCGAGGCGTCTGAAAAGACCTTCTAGTTTAGAATTTTTATTAAAGTGCTACTGATGAGTAGTTCTTTTCAAGTGTTGTTACGTTATTGTAATAGTTAACAGCACATTTACTTGATTTATATATTTTGTACAGTTGTAAATTTCAATAAATTGTTATAATAAAAAAAAATAAATAAAAAATAAAGTCATACAAATTGGTAGCCGATTTTAACAAGATATTGTAAAATTATTTTCACAAATTTAATTGATTTAGGTACCGTATATCTATTATATATTTGTCAAATACCACTCACTCACTTAACACGAAATCTTAGAAACCACCGAACGGATTGGAATGAAATTCGATATGTAGATTCCTCTATGGCTGTAGGTGCTCGCTAAGAAAGGAATTTTAAAAAATCGGCCTGGATCGCGGCTAATTTGCGGAAAATGCGATTTCAATTTTTATTGGGTGAATAATAAATGATTAATTGTCATATGGTATTTGGATATAAGCTAATTGTAAGTTAAAAAATAGGTTAGATCTTTAAGCCGCAAACTTTGACCACCGTTTAAGTTCCTTATAGTTGTAAACAAACAAAAATACGATCGATGTCGAAACCTTATAATATTGGTACTTTCTGTGAACTCATGGTAGCTGCAGAGGTTACTTACAACTTACAAGTTTAAGTTGTTTCGTGACGAGAAGCTATTAAAAGACTAATGTTAAAGAGGAGGTTAAAAGACTTTTGTTCTCTGGTGATGGCATGTAAGGCCAGTTCGATGTAGGGACAAAAAATAGATAAGAATCAATGAGTTCTATCAAGTGTATGATTCTCTATAGCAGGGGTCTCCAAACTTTTCAGCCTTCGGGCCACACTAACTACTTCCAAGGGCTCCGCGGGCCAACACCATTTTAATTTTCCTGCCGGTACCTATAATTTATAGAATAGTCTCCGAGTACGCACCCTCAGCGAGAAGAAGCTAGTTAAAGTCCCTAGTTCAATCATTATTGTGTTGTACTGTAATGTTACGAAGTTCTGGTGTATTCTACTCATTTCTTGATGACAGTAATTGACGTATAAAAACGCTAATAGAGGTGCTATAGTAATAGTTCGTAACGCCCTAGCGGGTTTGTGTGTGTTTCAAAAACATCTTTGTAACAGTATTTTGATTTGACTTAATTACTAGTGTGGAAAAGAAGCGGAAAATAAAAACTGTCAGCTAATCGACGGTCGCTGATTACATGCCTATTGAAAAGATGAAAAATCCTGAAACCTGGGTTTCTTTTGTATGCAATGATCACCAAAAAAAATCATTGGCGTGAATATTTGTTCCTTATTATATTGATGGAGCATACAGAAAAAAGAAAGAAGAAAATAAACTTTATTCTGGGACAGTTTGTCCCTTATGAATAAAATATGAGTGCAATACATAGGACAATCGTTTAGCTATGACAAGTGACTAATAATTGCATTATGAGTTACAAAATAAAAAAGATAACGACAAAAAAATAGAACATACGTATATTATAATAATATATATTACTAAAATATTCATATTTTATATACGTTCGGAAGAATGGTAATTGAGAAGGTAAAGAAATAGATGATGTTTAAAGGAAGTTATAGTCTGAGCGCTGGCTGATGGCACTTGGGCAAAAGTGAAGGGAGAGAGGTGTGGCTGATCAGGGCCAGTGAGAGTGGTGCAGGGTTCCTGGATCTCTCCCCTCCTACCTTGAGAGGTTACTCGACCACCGTAACCTGGGTCTCCCAACTCTGCGCCGGCCGGATATCTGTTCTATTAGAATTTATTTTTGTACAGACCCATCCGACATCCGCACGAGGTGTCCTGCCCATCTTAACTTCCCTTCCTTAATGATAGCTACAACATCAGGCTCGTTATAGAGACTATAGGTTTCTCTATTACTACGCCTTCTCCATTGTCCATTTTCAAAGGTGTGCCCATATATTCTACGGAGGATTTTCCTTTCAAAAATAAGGTCATTTTCATCAGCCTTTGTAGTGGTCCAGGTCTCAGAGCCATAAGGTAAAACAGGGCGAATGAGGGTCTTGTATCGGATAACCTTAGTGCGGTGAAAGACGAGGCTGCTAGAAAGATGCGAGCGGAGTCCATGATAACAGTGATTCGCTAAGATAATTTTTCTCCGGACACCAGTCGAGATTCTGTTTTCGCACGTCACTTATGGGCCATGGTATACAAATTCAGAAACTTGTTCAAACATATAATTACCAAAAGCAACTTCAGTACCAAATTTAAAGTTGGTGTTATGAAATGCGTTAACTGAGACTGCAGAAGAAGTTCTGGGTCTCAAGGGCAAACAGAAAAACAAGACCATGGTTTGATGAGGAATGCCATGCTTGAGCAGATAGAGAGAACAAGGTCTATAAAAACATGATTCAACGGAGACACACACAAGAAGTTCGATGGATGGATATAAAGCCACAAGGAGTCGCGAGAAGTACGTTCATCGAAGAAAGAAGAGAAGATGGCGGAATAAGCAGATGGAGGATATGGTAAAATCTTTCAAAAACAAAAATTCCTTTCAAATGGTGAAGGAAGGTAGACAATTATTTAAATCCAGGACTCCCGCATGCGAAGCAGAAGATGGCTTGCTAATCACGAAAAAGCAAAAAATATTAGATAGATGGGCTGACTACTGATGATACCATCATCGCAGGGGGACTGGCTGGAGGAATAGAGATTGAACCACCAGACGGGGAAGAAATAGCAGCGACCATCGAAAAACTAAAGAATAATAAAGCTCCAAGTACTGATAACATACCAGCAGAAATATATAAACATTATGACCCTCAACTGGTTACTTTCCTGCAGGATCTATTTATGGATATTTGGAGAGATGAATGCCTTCTTATGGAGTGGAAGAAAGCGATTATACACCCAATCCAATAATAAAGGGGATTCCTAGAATTGTAACAAGGAGAGGTACATCAGTACTTCCATGAGTATACAAAATTCTCTCCAGCATATTATACAAGAGATTGATTCCATACGCAGGGAAAGAAATTAGAAAATATCAGTGAGGTTTCGTTAAGATAATCAACTATTGAACAAATTTTAACCTCTGGATGATCCTGAAAAATACAAGAAGTTTCGAATTAATACCCATCATGTTTTCGTAGACTTTAAGCAGGCTTATGACTCGATTGATAGAGGGGAAGCATAAATGGCCATGACAGAAATGAATATACCCCAGAAGTTAGTCAGACTGGTGAGAATGACAATGGAAGGCAATAAATGCTTTGTAAGTATGCATGGGGCTTTCTCAAGAGGTTTTGACACGACAGCAGGTGTGAGACAAGGAGATAGTCTGGCTTGCCTTATACTTAATCTTTGTTTGGAAAAAGCCATAAGAGATTCCGGAATCCAAACAGGAGGCACAGTTCTAAACAAAAGTGTACGAGTTCTTGGATATGCCGATGACATAGATCTAGTCGGAAGATCATTAGAAGCAGTACAAAACGCTTTTGCTGCAATCGACAATTCGGCGAAGAGACTAGGACTATCCATCAACGGAGACAAAACAAAGTACAAGTTTATCGAGCCCCTAGTCAGTAAAGTGTGGATAAGTAACGTTAGGACTACATGACATCGAAGTGGTCCAGGAATTCGTATACCTGGGCACGCAGATTTATGTCCGAAATGACATCAATGACGAGATTGAACGGCGTATTATGGCAGCCAATCGATGCTTTTTTGCTCTACAGCAGCACTTGAGGAGCAGCATTTGTCTCGGAATGCTAAGTTAGGAGTATATAAAGCACTAGTCAGACCTGTTCTCACATATGGATCTGAATGCTAAACGATTTCAAAGAACAATGAGTTTTCGCTCGTGAGGTCTGAAAGAAAAGTCTTTCGCAGAATCTTTGGCGGTGTATACTCGGAAGGAACCTGGAGAAGAAGATCCAATGCAGACATACAAAGTCTGTACAAAGATATGGATATCTCCAAGTTTATTAAGCTCTCCCGGCTACGATGTTGCCAGAATGAGTCCGGAGGAGATGCCCGCGAAAGCTCTTACTGAACAAATCAATGGTACGAGGTGTATTGGAAGACCTAAACTACGATGGAAAGGTGGTATTGTTACTAAAACATTAACTCTACTTGGTGCCAGAAACTGGAAGGCGGCAGCACTAACCGTGATGACAGGTGATCTATGCTCGAGCAAGCCAAGTCTCTCAATCAGGCATGTAGTGCTATGTTAATAAATAATAATCTAATAATAATAATAAGTTATAGAATGTTAGGAGAAAGCAGCACATTAAATCGTAAAGTGCTCACATCGCAAGCTCGCGCAAATAAATTTCGACAGTGTTTCCATAATTAATTTTAAAAAAAACATAAACACATTTTTATACGTAGTTACGTGGGGGACTAGTAGCCCAGTCAAATGAGTTTTATACAGCAAATCTCGGAAATAAACCAATGAAGGTGAATTTTTGCTTATGCCTTTGTTTTGGTCTTCTAAATAAGTGGTAGAAAGTCACCGATCTCAGCACGTTAGCATAATTAGATATATAAGGTCAAAGGTCACAAAAATCAGGGTTTTTTTTTTTCAAATATCTTTATTTCTATCCATCGGCCGTCAATCAAAATAGTTACAAAACTTTTAGAGAATAATATTCTCTGTATTTTTTGTTCTATTCATTTTTATTTTTGGATTTGGAGCGGGTACCAGTTCAGACAAAAACTTGCTACTAGTGCCTTCCAGGATCGTTTCTCAGAAATATTGTCAGAATCAAAATTGTAGATCATTAAATTTTCTTTAATTTCATATGTACGTTTCTGGCTCTTCAATCAAATTGCTTATATCTCGAACACCGTTGAGAGTTAGACAAACATGTATAGAAACAATTTTATAGGAAATTTAATTAGCTTTAATTTCGATCCATAGATTATTTTTTAGAGTCCACGGTTTCCGAGATAAAATCGAAAAACCTAAACACGGAATCTTCTCCCCTTCCCTCACAATTTTCCCGTACCCCAGGGACCGGAACTTTTAGTATATTTACTTTCTAATTACGCCTAACGAAGCTATGAAATCAAAAATAGACGCATAATTCATTGATCTACACCCCTAATTTCAGCACTCTCACTGGGGTCGCTCTTTTCCGTGAAAACACTTTTTCCCCAGTGTCCCAAGTCCCATAAAATATCGATGTCAGCACCTTCAAAGCCGCTTACTGTTTTAAAATCCAAGTTTTTTTTTTGGCACATTTTTCACTTTAACTCCATAACTGTTTCTCCGATCTGAACTTTCATTTTTTCAACTATAACCTGGTTAAATTTACTATTAGACCTTTTATATGAAATTTTGATTAAACTCCGTAGTATATCCAATCAAGGCCACTAAAAAAGACCAAATCGTCAGATGCTCCCAAAACATACATATGTAGTGTGCTGGCTAGGGTGTATTACGTGGATTTCAAAACAGTAAGCGGTTTTGAGGGTGCTGACATCGATATTTTAGGGGAATTTAATATACAAGTTCTTCTATTAAATGTAACTAATCAGCTTTCAGATAGAAAAAATATATTTTGGATCGGACTATTACTTTCGGAGTTCTAGCCTAAAAAGTTCCGAAAAACATGTTTTCGCGGAAAAAAAGCGCGACCCCAGTGAGAGTGCTGAAATGAGGGATGTACAATGCATGAATTATGCGACTATTTTTGACTTCACAGCTTCGTTAGGAGTAATTAGAAGGTAAATATACTAAAAGTTCCGGTCCCTGGGGTTACGGGAAATTGTGAGAGAAGGGGAGAAGATCCCGTGTTTAGGTTTTTCGATTATATTTCGGAAACCGTGGATTCTAGAAAAATAATCTATGGATCGAAATTAAAGCTAATTAAATTTCCTATAAAATGTTTTCTATACATATTTGTCCAACTCTCAACGGTGTTCGAGATATAAGTTATTAAAAATCGATAATTATCGAGAAAACAAATGTTTATTTCACTTTTTTTCAAACATTTGAATCAAGTGCCAGAAACTACAATCTATTATCAGTGATAAATCACAACTACATAAATCCTATTAGTATTTTATATGTTATAATGTTTACATATATCTATAATGTTTGTTGGATTTATTTCATTTATTTGCTAAAGTAAATTTTAATTTTATGCTTATTATAGGCACTTGTTATTAACATTTACCTAGCTTAAGTAAATAAAACGGAGTTATTATTAATCGATGATTTTTTATTTTTATTTTTATTTTTTTGCCCCGCCGCCGCCGCGGGCCGGATTGATGGCACTAGCGGGCCGGATTTGGCCCGCGGGCCGTAGTTTGGAGACCCCTGCTCTATAGTATCGTCTCATGTTCTACCATGGAGAAGAAAGGTGCAGTATTAACATCCCTCAGCGTGACCCAAACACCAATACATCACTTAAGAAAACTGTGTCTGCAGCTGATTTTTAGGCCTAAATGTTAGTGGAGCGAGGCGGTGAAGAACCTTATTTACTTTGATTTCGTAATCTCCTAAACCAATTTAAGATTGATATGTACGCAAAAATAGAAACAGAAAGACTAAACTTTCTTCAAAAAAGTTGAGAAGTTAAGACTATATTCACTTAAAGTATTCCATAAGAAAACTGATGGTCTGGTGTCAGAGCTGGGCAAGATGGTAGTGCTGCCTCGAAGCTTCACTGGAGGGCTATCAAAATAATATAAAATTAACTTTTGCAAATTGTAAAATTTACTTATTGAAATTAATGTAAGAATGGAATTGTTCAGGTTTATTTAAGTAATAATAATTATCAACGTTAAGCTTAACTTTTACTAATTTAAGTTGTCTTCATCCTAATGATATTAAACCGTAGCGGAGCGGGGTACTTTCAGCTAGTATTATATAAAGTTGTAAATATCAATTTTTTTTTTTTTTAATATATTAAGTATATATTGCTCTCAATGCAATTGATGGGCATACCATACTCTGAAAAAAATGAATGAAGAATGCATCCAATGGTAGCTGATAAAAGTTCCTTATCTGGCAGATGCTTTAAAGGATTATCGGAAATTGAGTGGGTAGGTTAAGAACGAAAGCGTTTCACCTTTAATATTGAGAAGATATCTGCTTCGAGCTAAATCGGGAACATATAAAATATTTAATATATAATGGATAAGTTTATTTTTAGGTAGTGTGTTTAGGTATACGTTTGTGTGTGCTTAATATTAATAGCCGAGTTTTTTAAATCCATGATAGAAAAAAATGTTCAGTCCCAAACCTACCACCATCCACCCACATCCGTCTCCTGTCCGTATCATTTGGTAATGCATTCCTTCCGACTGTAAATCCTGCCAGTAACTTATCGCTTCCTTTTGACAAGTGACGCCTCAACATCTTCAACAAGGCCGAGGTCTACAAGGAATCCAATGAAGACTACCTATTACTGTTTCTTTTTAACTCATTGAACTCATATGTAATCCCACATATATTAAACATTTTGGTGATACCATAAGAAGTCCTAATATTCAACAATTAAAATAAAATAACAATTTTATTTTGATCTGCTGAGTATCTATGACTGCCTACCCTAACTATCTACATCTCCTATACTTCACAGCCAACTATACCTTATGATTATAAAATAAAAAAAGGTTAAAATTAACACAATTGATATAAATTTATGTTATAACACAATATAAGCTTGAACTTTAACTATTCATATATTACTGTGTTCCAGCTATTTATTATAATTTATTTATTTTTATTTATTAACTATACCCAATCAAATTTTATTATACTTGCTTATGTCATATTAATTATTTTTTGTTTCACCTTTTCTATTTTTTTGCTTTCGTACAGTTTTTCTTTATTTTTTATCTCTTTTAAATTTATTTGTTGTCGTATTTTCTTGTTTATTCTTCTAGCCCTAAAGAAGGCTTGAGATGCAAGCTGATACGTCGGCACAATAAATCAATACAATTTTATAGTGATTTCTTAACTGAACAACCAAATCATCTACTTCATAGTAAAATTTTAAATAGGTTAAAAAAAAAAATCATACGGGTTATGATTACAAAAGCAAAGGAAGACTTGAAGTGACACGTCCCGACCTGTTTTGACACCTTTGATTTATGGAACTGAGGCGTGAAAATTAGAAAGGTAGCGCCTTTAAGTTTTTTTGTAGACCGGATTTTTCAAGTTATACAGGTAAATAGTTCCTTCCTGTTACAGAAGAATGAATGTAAAGAAATTTAAATATTATATTATTATTATTTATTTGTTTTTTCATACCTAGTGGTAGCCAGACCAAACATGGTCTGTTGATTAAACATGGTCAACCATCAATGTTTATTTGGAGTTTAAAAACTTCGGAACTATTGTTGCAGTTCCCAACAATGCCGCTGGTCGCATTTTTTCCAGCACTGTTTTTGGCAGCTCCAACTTCTCTATAGAACAAATTGTGTCTTTTGGAACCAGCCCATTACAAGATATAATTATTGACAAGACACTGCACTTATCCAGTCTATATAGTTGCTTGAGTTCTTCTGCCAGCTCCTGGTATTTCCTCTTCTTCTCAGCTAAAACTCGGAGCATATTGTCATCCAATGGCACACCGATATCAATGATAAAAGCTGATTTCCCTACTTTGTTTATGATCACTATGTCCGGCCTGTTGTTTATGATCATATGATCAGTTATTATCGGGTGACCCCAAAATATCTTTATCCCTTTTTCCGAAATTATGGCTTGTGGATGATAATAATAGTAGGGACAGCTTTTATCCAACAGCTTCAACTTGTGGGCCATAGCGTGGTGCACAACATTGGCTACATTGTTATGCCTTTGAAGATATTCCTTGCCAGCCAGTACTTTGCATCCAGAAGTTACATGCTGGATCGATTCTACGGCATTTTTGCAAAGGCGACACTGATCATCTATGGTCTCCCCACAGATGTTCTTCCTGTATGCTTTGGTTGCGATTACTTGATCCTGGATAGCTAAAAGAAATCCCTCGGTTTCTGGGAAGATGTTGCCATATTTCATCCAAGTTAGGGATGCTTCGATATCCACTCCCTTGTCCGTTAGAGAATGATAAAATCTTCCGTGCAGGGATTTATTTTTCCAGGAATCAGACCAGGTGGCGTCAGTAACAATTTCTGGGGTGACTCCTGTTGAAAAATTGAGGGCGGTATAATTATTATCTAACGACGCAATTAGGGATAGTAAAGACGAGTCAGTAGATAGCACATAGTCGCGAATATTGTTTTCCTTCGTTCGACATGCTTTCAAAAGACTAGTCAGCCCGCTAATATAATATATTATATTATTATTATCATTATTATTATTATATAAATTTTCATTGACATCATTCAAATTGACTAAATTTTACTATGGAATTTGAGAATGATAATAAAATTTTTTAGACTTACTTTTAATTTGAAACCCTAATGGAACAATAGATACAGAATGGTGGAAAAAACCAATAATTTCCGAAAGATATTTACATTTTACCAGTCAATGCCCCAAAAGTTATAAAATCAACACCGCAAAAAATTTAATAAATCGTGCAATAAAGTTATCAACAGAAAAATATAAAGAAACCGTGGAAAATAAAGTAGTAGACCTTCTTTTAACAAATGGATATCAACATAGACTCATTTGTAACCTACTAAAACAACCATATATTCAATATATACAACAAGAAAATAACAATAAAAGATATTACACCATTCCATATATACAAACACTAACAGAAAGACTCAGAAAAACAGTCACAAATAACCATAAAACTGACTACACTGTCACAATCAAAAATAACTCCATCATTGATAAATTATTCACCAAAACCAAAGATATGGATAAGTTAAAATTACAGTTCAATATTGTTTATGAAATTCCGTGTGAAGATAGTTGTGGCAAGTCTTACTTTGGCACATCGGAACAATATCTTAATGGAGGTGTGTATTAGGGTTGGGCGATAGTCTATAGTTACTATCGATATATCGATAGGGCATGCCTATCGATGTTCACTATCGTTAGTTCCGACTATCAATAGATCTTTTTTACTAATTTCAAATTTTGAAAGTCTCGGAATTATGCTGATCTGTCTCTGCCCAGTGTCAAGTTCTTTTGAAATTTAATTCTGAATTCTTAGAGCTCAAGAACTTAAAATAACTCAAAGAAATTAAGGCATAGGAAAGCAGAAATGCTAGTTTTTCTTTCGGGAAATATGTGGCTCAAGGAGCACACTTGACTCTTGAAATTAACTATTTCGTAATTTTTCTTTTCTAAATATTTGATTTGTTCATTATTATTGTAACCATGTAAATTGTAAATACCTTTTTTAAAATTCAAATGAATTAGTTTTTTTCTCTCATCTTTATGATACAATCTTATAATTTATAACCCTGCAAATTTCAAATAGTAAGTAGATAATTGAATTTAATTAAATTAGTTGGAATTCTTTATTGAATAGCTTTGGAAAAAAAGAAAAAACTATCGAAAAACTATCGATAGCAATCGATAGTTCTCAACCGAGTGCTAAATATCGACTATCGCCCAACCCTAGTTTGTATCAACATAAATACAGTAGCACGTCTATGAATAAAAACCCGAACAAACCTGACCAAACAGCTCTCACCACACATTACAGGCAAACAGAACATTCTTTTAAATTTGGTTCCACCAAACTTATTCACCATGAACAAAATAATTTTAAAAGAAATATTAAACAAATAATAACCATAGAAAAATTTAAAAATCGCGTAATAAACAAAAAATCAGACATTCTAAATCTTAATACCTGTTATTCCAATTTAATACATTCAGACCAACAATATACATCAGATAAATCATTCATCCATTTATTAGTATATATTTTTGTACCTGCATCGTGGGAATACCATCCAGTCCTTTCACTTAATTTTTCCTAGGGAATTCCCCATAACCTTTGTAACTGTTTTTTCAAAATTTTACCCAGGTCAGTTGTGAACTAGAATTGTTAGAATTTAGTTAGTTTATAGTATATCAACCAGTAACATTGTAAGTAGCTTCATACTCCTCTATATTCTGTAATTATATATTATTCTAAAACATATACTTATGTTGTAGCTAACTTTATGTTCTGAAATAACTTGTATAATTATATTGTAACCTGTTTTTTCACTGTAGGGCATGATTATGAGAACAATATAGTCTCGAAACGTCGCCAAAATAGTTGTTTTTATTTATTGACTGAACCTGTATATATATAAGTAAGTTTGAAGTAGTAAGTAGGAGGGACATAACCTTAGACTAAGATGCTAAGTGTACACAAGGAGCAGGAGCAGGAAGGGCGGCGGTCAAGAGGAGAGGCGGAGGACCGCTCCCCTGAGACTCGAACCCCGACCCCCTGTTTGCCCTGGTTCCCCAACTTAAGCCATACTGAATTTACTGTTTATTGTTTTGTCCCCTTTAGTACTTTAGCAACTGCTACAACTGCAGTAATTGTCAACAAGGGGGTCCAAATCATTTTATTAAACAACACTTAGTTATTCCCATTTAGAACAGAACTAATAAGGAATACAAATTACAACCAGTCAAAACAATGATTCTACTCCAAAGTATTTATAACTGCAATTAATAATTTCAGATATAACCAACCAATTATCTTTTATTTTATTTTATACATTTTATACAACCAATAAATTTGAGGAAAATGATTACAATGGCATGTCAATAGCATGTAAAGAACTACACACTAGTAGCACTTCAATAAAGGATCTACGTTAGCAGGTCTGTTGGTCATCTTTTCAGACGCCTTGGAGGATTATCAAGAACAGAGTGTGAGGCTAGTGGGAATGGAGTTTACTATGAAAGCATGGATATATGGTTTGGGATAAATTGGCCGCACACCAAATCGATTTATGGGCAAATTTGTGACATAATAAGCAGCATTGAGGATTTTACGAAGGATTAAAGATTTTAAGGATTGGATAGGAAAAGAATCTTGATCCCGACTACCAAAAATTAAAACCAGTCGAAAACCTATGACGGAAGAGAGAAAGGAAAAACTATTGGCTGGTCTCAGGAATTATGGAAAATTAAAAAGTATCCAAAGGAAATGGTCATAAGCGGTCCTCGATGGGCTTAAATCAATAATAATAATAAAAACAAGCGGTATATACACCGGAAAGTTTAGTGGAGCTTCAAAGAGAAAGAACATAGGAGCAAAGACGGACACATCAGGACTAAGTTATTTAATTAAAAAAAATTATCTTCTACAGAAAACTGAATCACAAATAAGCGACATAAAAAACATAGAAAACATTTGAGCATCAACGGTCAATATGGCAACCCCAAAAACATGTTCCATGATATTCTTTCTATAGCAATAGGCTCAAAGGGTTATTTTTTGTGCATCTAGATTTACTTTCTAACATAAAAAAAAAGTTATAAAGATGAAAAAAATAAAATAAAAAAAATATCATCAACAGCACTGGTTAGACTTTAGATCATCAGTTAGACTTGATACCTAGTATTTTCTCAAGAATCAGTGGAATCAAGAATCGAAATTTGAAATCGATACATAGCTATACTGGATTAAAAGAGAAATAGTTGGATATGCATTTGATAAACAATATATCTTATATGTACCTTCAGAAATCATCGCCACATAAAAATAATGAAAATTTCTTTATAAGTACCACGACCAGTACTTTTGCCTAAATAATGTTTTATGCATATATTATGTTTGTATGTTATATAATTTAATTCGAAATAAACGTTCTTTTTTTTTTTTTACTAAAAGTACGGTTTGGGAGGGGGTCAGATTAAGGTATAAGTGCATGAGCCTAGTTATATAGGAGGGTTAATAATCTGAACCCAAAACCCTAGCGACCCTAAAGACCATTACTCGAAACCCGATAGCTCCACCGGACCTTAATTGCACCCTAAGCCTTCAATTTACATCGCAATTAAACAGCGAAAACCTAACCCAACGTCTGATCTAATCTTTGCCCGGGGGGAATTTACGGACTTCTGGCAGGAGGAGAAACCGGCCAGGGTTGTGGTCTTAACTGGGGGCAGAGGATTTGGTGATCTATGGGCTCGAGGTTAAGGGAGTTTTAGAATTTATATTACATTTGAAATAAACTGTTATCAAAACTTGTATGATAGTTATAAATCTAATAATAAATTCGATAAAATAAAATAAGATGAATTTTAGAAAAATATTAATTTTTAATATTGAACATGTTATACATGTTATACTAGCTGGTCAAAAGTTATATGTTTTTGAGGAAAGCGAGGGAGTTATGTTTAGTTTGTTAAACGCTGCAGCTCTGCTGTGTTTATTGATCATAAATTTAATAGAGATTGTGTTTTGTAATATAACATTTGTCGCTAGGACCTAAAGTGTAGGAGCTATATTGGTTTGAACGAAAAAAATATATATATAACATGTGAGCACCGACGCATACTCAGGTCCTCTCCTCAGTAAGTTC
This sequence comes from Euschistus heros, assembly GCA_003667255.2. Classification (NCBI taxonomy): domain Eukaryota; kingdom Metazoa; phylum Arthropoda; class Insecta; order Hemiptera; family Pentatomidae; genus Euschistus; species Euschistus heros. The sequence continues at coordinate 801,380 of RCWM02000208.1, read as the reverse complement.
GCTCAAAACCAAATTTTTTATTTATTGTTATTTTGACAATTGTTTGTGACTAAAAAAAAAAAAAGTAATAAATCAAATCAACTAGTTAAAAATAAATGCTCCGGTTTGTTTACTTTCAAAATTTTAATCCGTTTTATGTTGCGGTTCTTCAGATAGATGAAACAGAGTTCACTACGTGTAAAACCTTTTTCTCAAAAACGTTTCTATTTAAAGTCACATTACGTGGTGTTAACGTTAAGGTATGTAATGTAAAATACTAATAAATAAAATCTTAAGGATGAAATTGAAAATAAAATATTTAAATTTGTAAATTAAAAAAAAAAAATCATTGAATTAGATTAATTCAATTTTGCGCGAAGAAATCAGAAAACTGCCATTGTAATGTGATATTAGAAGCTCTTGTAAAAATAAAATTGAAGGTAAAAATGGAATTACTTTACGTAAGATATTGAAAATTTAGAATTTAATGGAAGACCGACAACAATGTTTTTAAGGCTGACAGGTAAAATTTTAGTATGATGACTTCTAGGATTAAATAGGTATAGAATAATTTTAGGTATTTATTCAGTTGTTCAATATGTACGTTAGTTCTACAAATTTTGTTTATCATTAAGATAATTCTATTAAAGTAAGTTTTATATTACTTTACTTTTGCAGGTTTTATCCCACAATGGGTTGCCTGGTTAAGTCAGAGCGTCCCTCCACTTCTCTCTATCCCACCAGTCATCCTCCTCAAGTCCCCTGCCACCATTTCCTCCTCCACACAGTCCCTCCACCGGGTTCGGGGTCTTCCTCTCCTCCGTCTTCCTGGTTGTTCCCACAACAGAATCTTCTTCGGCCACCTATGTTCTGGCATCCGCTGGCAGCGTCCATACCATCGTAGCCTGCTTCTTCCAATCCTCTCCGGGACTCCTTCGGTCACGCCCAGCTTAGTTTTATATTAAATATATAATGTAAGCACATTATTAAAAGTAATGCATTTTATTAAATTAAAACTTATTATTATTAAAAATGATAACTTTATCCTTTAGTTTGTTATTTACAATAAATTTGAAAACTGAAAAAACGGCTTTTACAGTTTTGAACGCGATTACCCTATTTAAGAACCCAGTGTGCAAGGTCAAAGGGTAATCCCTAAAACATATTCCATGTTATTATTTTTTTGGCCGACAATGTTTATAATTATTGATATTAACAACTGCATACAATATTGACATTACCCATTATATCAATAAAATCTATATTTCAGACACCTAGGAGGGTTATGCGACTAGTGGATACCAGTGGGTTTGGAGTTCACTACGAAAGGATAGGTATTTTATTCGGGCCAATTATGCAATATATCGCTCATTGGGCAAGAAAAGTGACAACTCAAAAAAAAATTCATTTACGTTTTATTTCTGATATTCCTATAATCCCTGTTGATCAAATCCGCTACCTGAGACTCCATTTCGACAAACGTCTCACTTGGAATCCACATACAAGACTAAAACGACAAGAAACTGCTCGTCGTTACAGACTACTTCAACATTTACTAGACAAACGTTCAAAGCTCCCAATTAATTACAAAAGACTCATTTACATGACTGTGATTAGACCTACTTGGACGTACGGAATTGAGCTTTGGGGCTCTACTAAACCATCCAATTCATCGCGTATCCAATCCTTACAATCCAAAATCCTTCGAAAAATCCTCAATGCTCCTTACTTTGTGACCAATAAACTTATCCATAAAGATCTTAATGTTCCATATGTTTCTGATTTAGCCCAAACCAGATACCTATCCTTCCATAGTAAGCTCCATAACCACTCCAATCCACTAGTCTCCCAACTTGCTTCCTCCTCCATCCCTGATAACCCTCCGAGGCGTCTGAAAAGAAGATGGCCTAGAGACCTTTCAGTGTAGATATTATTAAAAGTGCTACTAGTGAGTAGTTCTTCACAAGTTATTTACATGCCATTGTATTCACTGTCAACACATTTACTTGTTGTATATTATTTTGTAAATGAAAAAAAAAAAACAAAAAAAAAAACGTTTTATTTCAGAATAATGATCATTTTTGGTTTGCCTTACAATAGGAAATGTTACATAAAGGTATCTCAGCGAGCGGCCGCAAAATTGCGTTATGTTTGATTTATCCAAAGTTACGATGGCGAACGGTGGAAGCAGGAACAGTGACATATTTTAGTTTTGTATTGACCTTCACATAGATAACTTGTACGGGGAGTTAAGGACAGTGCCATATTTTGAGTTGGGACGGTTATCTTGCCCATGAGCGATATTATTATAATAACTTCTAAAACTTCTTTTGACTCTCCTGAAAAATTCGATGTTTTTTGAGTTGTGTCACTTTTCTTGCCCATGAGCGATATGTATAACTTAGATCGTTATGGATAAGGTTATTTGCGACATAATAAATTTTATGAACGTTGAGACTTTTATGAAGGGTTTTTGTAAGGATTAGATGTTAGTTTTCAGTTAAAATAATTACAATAGAAGTGGAAATTAATCTCTAAAATAACTCTGAAGATAAAAAAAAAGATGGAAATTTATTTATTTAGTTGAGATTATTTTATTCTACCTTGTATTCGTTTTAAGCAATAAACGGAATTCTTATTCTAAACACCATTTCTGTTTTCTTTTTCCTGTGTTTTAAAAATCCAGAATAATGGAATAATCTAAAAAAAATAAAAAATAAACGATTCAAAAGTGTATAAGGTCCCGAACCTACTAGAAGCTCGGCCAAATTTAAATATAAAAACAAAAGGGCGGAGAGAGGGCTTCCCACTGACCAAATGGGGCTAAAGGGAGTTAAATTGTTTAGAATTGTGAATGGAAAATGACTGTGAATTATGCAAGAGCTGGCTTTTAATATTCATGAAAGTAAAACAGTCCTCTCCAGCCCACAAAAATCGTTTCTGATCCCTGTTTGTTGGGGTCGACTCATGTAAATTCCACCAACCCCAACTCCCTTTCAACCATTGGAATAGACAGTCTAATTTTTATGTCTTTATATACCTTTTCTCACCCTCTTTTGATTTTCTTTTGTTTACTAACAGCTATAAACCCTCCTATCTGTGAATAATCATTTTAAACTGTTTGAATCCCTGCGATACTGAGAAGGTGCAAAACCTTGCATCATTTAATTGTTTTTTACTTCTTTATTTACTGAAATTTACAACTATATATATAAAAAAAAATACAAAGTAATGACATGGCAAACTACACATTGTTAAAAGAGGCCATCGTATTTTCAGATAACTCAAAGGTTTAGGAAAAACAAGTGAATTCGTGAAGGTCAGGTATGTTTTGGCTAATGTTGCAACATATGTAACGCTTAGATCGTTAAGGATAAGTTTATTTGCGATATAATAATGAGCATTGTGGATTTTACGAAGGGTTTTGGATTGTAAGGATTGGATAAGAGATGAATTAGATGAATTAGTGGAGCCCTACAGTTTAACTCCGTATGTCCAAATAGGTTTAATAACTGCCATGTAATTTTATGTGTTTTGTAATTAATTGAGAGTTTTGAACGCTTTTATATTTAAAAACGATGAACTGATGTTTCTGGATTACGAAGAAATTTGGGAAACAAGTGGTCACTTGGTCATCTTCTTTTCAGATGCCTCGGAGGGTATCGAGTTAGGAGACTAGAGGTATCGATTGAGTATGCAGTATTACATCGACAGGTATATTGTCTTTGTCAAATATATAACACATGGGAACATTTCAATCGTTGTGGAAAAGATTATTTGTGACAGAATAAGAAGCATTAAGGATTTTACTAAGGAATTTTGATCTTGGGGATTGGATACGAGCCGAATTAGGTTTAGTGGGGACCTAAAGCATGATGGCCTTATGTACAAATACTTCTAATTACTGGCACGTAAATAAATCTTTTGTAATTAATTTTGAGCTTTAAATGTTTTTCATTGATAGTTACATTGGTTTGGTAAAAAAAGTAACTTAATAAGAAGCATTAAGGATTTTTGATTGTGAATATTGGATACAAGACGAAATAGGTTCCTAAAGCTCAATGTTTTTATGTCCAAATAAGTCTAATTACTGCTATGTAAATTAGTCCTTTGTAATTTATTCGGATTTCTGAACGATTGTCGAGAAACGTTCAGTAGTATCTAGTCCTTTTGGTCTTGTATGTGGATTCGAATTATCTGTTATCTTGTAGTTTTCCTAATCCTTGTAGTTTTTATTTCTGCAGCTGAAATATCAGTAAATACTTCATATCAGTTAGATAATTATCCTACCGATTTTAGAAATGTTTAAAAAATACACTTCACTATAAAAACAGTAGGTATTCAATTTAATTTTGTTACAAGAGGAAAGCTGACACTTCGCCCAAGGCGGATCAGGATCAAGGATGTGTAAACAGGGTTTGAGAACTGTCAGTGGGGAAGGAGAATCCCAATTTAATAAATGACATAAGGAAGAAGGGAAAAGGGGGGAGGATATGGCACGGGATCAGGGGGACCCTCCGCTAGGTATGGAGGGGTGCGTCTTCAGCGACGTATCCTACCTCAACTGCAATACCTCACCTGGAGGAATAACGTATATATGTATATGTATAATAGATGAATGTATATGTATATGTGAATGTATCCAGCATCCCCCGTTGCGGCTCTCATACGCAAAGAACTAAAAACGTTTTGACTGATAATGGAAGTTTGAATTGAACTTTATTTCTTCAAAGATACTTTCACGGATAGTAGTAATTTTTAACCTGGTTAAAATTGCACAGATTAAGTGTTTAAAGATTAGGTAATATTTCAAAAAAATTAAACATCCAAATTAAGTAAGCGATGTTTATCCAGATGGACATAGACTATTAATAAACTCTCGTAGATAATGGAATGCATTATCAGTGCTTACAACTAAAGGACCATGAATCATTTTTTTTAACATAATAATAAAAAAAGCGAAGGATCGACATTTTGATTTGGTAATAATTTTTTATAATTTTAAATTGTTTTATTAATTTCAACTGGTTGGATTAGAATTTATAATCATGAAAGTATGTATATGGCAATGTAGCAAACCTCGTTTCACTCAACAAAATACATTTAAATTTTAACAATTGTATATTTTATTATTGCTTAATATTTCTAGAGTTATAAAAATTATGTAGTTCAAATTCGGTTGAGATCGATTCTAGTAGTTTGACCATTGTAAACACTTTTGTATAATGGTGCTAACCACGTATTGATCGATTTTCAAATTTTATTAGTCACACCACATATTAAAATTTTTGTTCAATCTTTCTAATTTTTTTTTAGTAGTTTACTGTGGGTACTTGTAAATCTGAGAAATTCATTACATACTTAGAAATGACTTTCTATAAAAGAATAACCTGGGGCCCACTTGTAAACAAAACCGTCTCAGTCTAAACAAGAGATATTTATCCAATACTTCCTAAACAGTCGACATTAAAACTCCGACAACTAAATACGTACACTTACTCACTTAAACCTATGTGGACGTACCCCTTAAAAGAATGCTTTAACAAAGGCGGAATATCCTTTCGCCGTCTTAACAACAGTTAAATCATCGAATATTTCATAACAGTATCCTTATAAGGACAACAATGAAGGAAGTTATCCTTCGGATAACTGAAAAACCGTTAAATATTTCAACATATTATCCTTAAGGACGAAAAACTAATAAAATCATTAAATTCCACCATCTTAAAACTCTTTTGTTTAATCCCCGCCAAGAGGAGGTACTGTTGAGTGCTACTCTCCCATACGCCTACAATGCTTGTATTATTACTCTATGAGCAAATTCACTTATTGTTGCTGTAATAACAGGTGTGAATAAAAATTTGAAAGAAAACAAAATTAATTGAATACAAATAGATAAATGTTATTATAAATTTCAAGCTTTATATAACAACGTAACATTGTAACCTCCCATCTACTCGCCACCTATCGGGCAATATTTAAACTTAACGGTACTCCACATAATATCAATTTTTTTTATTATTGCTAATCCATCCTGGAACTATAAAGGTGATGTGATTAAAATTTGGTACAGATCTTCTTGTTATCTTACTCTTATTTTTATTAGTTGCTAAGGTACCGGATTAAACAAAATGGACAAAAAAGTAGTTTATTTTGTTTAATATACACTAGATTGATCTAGCTCATTATTTAATAGACAAATAACTTCAATCGAAATTTTATAAGTTTTAGTTATTGTTTAAAGGTTCTTATTTAAGTTTATTTTCATTTACGTTTTGTTTTAGTTCTTTCTATTAATAAATAAAAAAAAGAAGAAAAGCCCTAGGCCTGCACAATACGTGCTTTTATTAAGCACTAGTGCTTTAGAGACATCGCTCCATCCAGAGGCACTAAAGGAAAAACGTGAGGTGGGCATTGCAGAGATAACACAGCGTTTTTCTTTTAGCACCAGAACATGTCGGTGCTTAGTTTGCGCCAGGGAGTGGAAGAGCAGTATAAAAACATTACTACTATATTGCATTTAAGTACGTGTTTATCTATTGACGAGTGCTGTACTATTTTAGTTATAGTCAGCTATAAATATAAAGATGTAAGGGAAAATCTATAGTTGAGGTATTTGTTGGCAATGGAACTAAGAAAGATGAAGTTAGTGAATATACAATTAAAATAAAAAGTTTAATTTGTTGTTCCTACACTGTAAGCCTTTATCAATGCTGGAAGAAAAGGAAACAAAAAGATATGGCAATGAATTTTGAAAAATATAAGAAAAGAAAAACAGCTTGAAAATAAACAAAAACAGAAAAATGACAAAAAAAAAAAAATAAATAAATAAATTGCACTAAATGAATTAAGTAGTTTGTTCTCATAAAGATAAAAAAGACATTACTACAAAAGACAACTAAATAAGTTGATTGGTAAATACATAAACACCATAAAGATGACAATTAGATAGTACATTGCTATATAAGAATGATCAAGATTGAAGGAAAAATAGTATTATAAACTTAAAAGAACATAGTAAAAAGGAAAGAAAAAATGGGGCAGATTTTATAAATTGCGAGGAAAATGAAAGTTAACATTAAATATTAATAACAAATATAGGTAATAAATGAAAAAAGCGAAGAGAAATAAGGAGTTAGTAATGAAAATATGTTGTAGAAAATATAAGCCAACAAGATCCCTTGAGGTACGCATAATGGTATAGAAGGATCAAAACAATGAAGATTGATGAATTAATTGCCACTTCTATTGGGATTATTTTATTAGAAAACTAGTTTCGAATGCTAAACATTCATCTTCAGTTTTAAAACATAAATCCTCCATGGGATTGGAGTGGAAAGCAAGTTGAGAAACTAGGGGATTTGAGTGGTTATGGAGCTTACTATGAAAGGATTGGTTTTTGTTGAAGGATGTTGAAAGGATTCGGGCTAAATCAGCAACATATGGAACATTAAGATCTTTATGGATAAGTTAATTGGTGACAAAGTAAGGAGCATTGAGGATTTTTCAAAGGATTTTGGATTGTAAGGATTCAAATAGGTCTAATCACAGTCATGTGTATTAGTCTTTTCTAATTAATTGGGAGCTTTGAACGTTTGCCAAGTAAATGTTGAAGCAGTCTGTAATGACGAGCAGTTTCTTTTCGTTTTAGTCTTGTATGTGGATTCCAAGTAAGACTTTTGTCCAAGTGGAGTCCTATGTAGCGGATCTGTTCAACAGGGATTAGTGGAATGTCATTAAAGGATACTATAGGACTGGAAGTCGTAGGTTTACAACGAAGGGTAAAGGTTATTTGGTGTGATTTGTTTGGGTTTTAAATGAATTAAAAAATTATATAAATACTCGTTGATAGAAGAAAATATAGAATAACATTTGGTTTTATTATGCCTCAGGTATTATTCAAGGGCTAGGTGAATGAAGGGGTTATGTCACATTTAAAAAAAAAATAGAATCTAGTTTAGTTGATGAAGGATTTATGTGCAGAAATATTATCTAGACAAATCTGAATATTTTAAAACAACTAGAAACAGATATATGAAGAAGATGATAGGACTAAATAACATTATTCTGCTAAAGGGAAATGTTATAAAAGAAACTCTAAACATCAATTAATCAAAATTGTGTTTTATTACATAACCTATTCATCCGCCAAGCCCTTTAATTATGAGTGAGTGATTATTAATGCTTATTATTTGTACGTTGTTATGTATTATATACTCTAATGATTAGAAAAATGTCGGTCGGCTGTAAAAGGATTTAATTTTTTTTTTTTTTTTTTTTTTTTTTTTTTTTTTTTTTTTTTTTTTGTCTGGTTCATTGTTCATCCCCGGACATTCGCTTTGGCCACAGATGCTTGGATGTAACCCCAAACCGGAAAAAACCTGAATATATATATAATAAATCTGCACCCCGAAAGTACTATAGCCAATTGCTAGTGTCCAGAATAGGAATGAGTCCCCTCCGACAAGATCCTCCCCTAGAAGACATACAACCGCAATTCAATAAAAGGAGTACTCCTAGGATGAGGAGCAGAAGAGGGAGGGTGTGGTGTTCCGGATGACCGAGGAGGCCGAGCCTGCCCCCGGGCGCTCTCCTAATTAAGACGTGCCTCCACTGGATTTACACCTGGAACAATCTTGTTTACAAACCCAATTATCGTCTGGAGGAGGGATTATTGTTTGCCCCTCCAGCGGTGTAATCTATTAGGAGGTAGAGGATCGTTACGGAATACAGATGAGAGAGGCTCAGTCGTTTGAGGATGGTATAATCGCTCCTCTACGTTCTGCTTGGAAATCTTAGGTCTCTGAGGCGATTTTGAATGAATGGAACAGAGATAATAATTTTAATATAGGTATGAAATTCCCTATAATGTAATGGAAAACAAAAACCTGAAACGCCCTACCCTAAATCGCAGAATATGTAGACAGTTCTTTATATTTTTATCTTTAAAATATATTTATTGATATTTACAACTGTACAAAATAATATACGTCAAATAAATGTGTTGATAGTGGATACAATGGCATGTAAATAACTTCTGAAGAACAACTCAATAGTAGCACTTCAATAAAAATCTACACTAAAAAGTCTCTAGGAAATCTTCTTTTAAGACGCCTCGGAGGATTATTGGGAATTGAAAGGGAAGCAAGTTGGGATACTAGTGGATTGGAGTGGTTATGGAGCTTACTATGGAAGGATACGTATCTGGTTCGGGCTAAATCAGCAACAAATGGAACATTGAGATCTTAATGTATAAGTTTATTAGTCACAAAGTAAGGAGCAATGCGGATTTTTCGAAGGATTTTGGATTGTAAGAATTGGATACGAGATGAGTTTAATAGTTTAGTGGGGCCCCAAAGCTCAACTCCGTACATCCAAATAGGTTTAATCATAGTCATGTAAATCAGTCTTTTGTAATTAATTGGGAGCTTTGAACGTTTGTCTAGTAAATGTTGAAGTAGTCTGTAACGACGAGCAGTTTCTTGTCGTTTTAGTCCTGTATGTGGATTCCAAGTAAGACGTTTGTCCAAGTGGAGTCCTTGGAAGCGGATCTGTTCAACAGGGATTAGTGAAATAAAAACTTATTTATTTTAATTTTATATTATTTAAAATATTTATTTTTTCAAGTAAATATCCATTTTATTTCATTTATAATACAATAAAAGCTTTCCTAACGGTTACTTCTCACCCGGGAACATTTTTTCTTTTAGATATATTAGTCGAATGAATTTTTTTTAAAAAATCTATTTATTGAAATTTACAACTGTATACAAAATAAGATAGAAATAAATGTGAAGCTAATGTTCATAATGTCATGTCAATTGCTTGTAAAGCAACTACCCATTGGTAGCATTTCATCAAAATTCTATATTAGAAGCTATAGGCCATCTTATTTTCAGGCCCGTTTGGAAGATTATTGGGAATCAATTAAGAAGCAAGTTGGGAGACTAGTGAATTTACGTGGGTATTTAGCTGGTCATGGAAGTATAGGTGTCTTGTTTTGGCCAAATACCAAACAATGTACCATTAAGATCTTTATCGTAAATTTGTTTGTGGCAAAGTAGTCATTCAGAATTTTTCGAAAGATTTTGGAGGCGAGTTGGAGTGGATGTTTCAGTGGAGCCCCAAAACTCGATTCTGAAAAAATAAATGTTAAAATTATTATATCATTTTTTAAAAGATTTATATATAAATACAATTAAGCCAGAGCTAATACTAAACTTCGATTTGAAAAACACCTACTCAAGCCACACATCTCCCATCCTATCGTAACCCAAATGAGATCAGCCTTGACACTATTCTCCCATTTAATAAGATAATCTACATGAATAATAAATACAAACAATATATTTACATAATTCCAATAGGATACTGTAAGATTGTAAAGTTCTGTATGAAGTTAAGGAAGTAAATTGATGAAGCTACTAGTACAGTGCAGCTTTGTAAGAACTTTGTATTGTCCGGCCAGAACATACAAAGCCTCCTAAATATGAAAAGGAATAAAATGTTGAAATGAAATCTAAATTGTAATAGTAGCCATTCCAGCTAACGAGGGTCATAGATGGCAATTTTCCTGGAAGACGTGGTCTGTACTACTGGAAGTAGGAAGGCCTGGAGAATTCCAGTTCAGTGGCTATATGCAATATTAGGGCTGCATACTCCTTACTTCTGGGTACCGGCTTCGAAATGTCGTGGTAATAGGAAATTGGCTCCAATAGGCCAGTAGATGACGCCCTATTGGAGCGGGGGTGGGGCATCTATAGGTTATAGGTTCCTCCGAGCTACTTATTTTTTTTTATCTTTCTTGACCTTTCCTACCGGGACGTGCTCTGCCTAATGATGGATCTATTTATATTTATAAGCGAAGTATTTGAAAGAAGTGCTCTTTGTTGAATAAATAAAACTTCATTACTATGGCGGAACTATTTATATATTGAATTGAAAAAACAATTGTAGTAATAATTATATTTACAACTACATAATAAACTACAAATTAGGTAAATGTATGGAATAACATTTGATTTTTGGAAAAGAGTAGTGCGTTATTGAATTAATATTACAATCTGCTTCACTTAAGGGCAATAAGTAATATGGATGACAATGAATCCTTATAATAGAATTTTTACATTGAAAATAACTAAAAACATAAATAAATTTTAAAAAACTAATCAGACAAAATATAAAATAATCTATAATAAATATTAATAGAAATTAACTGTTATTGGGTCCAATACTTTGGTAAGGATTGACTGTTAGTTAAAAATTTCTATATTTGAAGGTCTCTAGGCCATTTTATTTTTTGAGACGCCTAAGAGGGTGATTGAGATTCGAGTCAGAAGCAAGTTGGATTCGTGTGGGTATGAAACTTATGAAAGAATAGGTATCTGATTTCGGCGAAATCAGCTGCATATCTAACATTTAGATTAGCATGGATAATTTTATATATGGTTTTTATGGGCAGCAATGAGGATTTTACGAAGGACTCCGTATATCTAAATATTTAATATCTTGTTAATGAGTCTTTTTTTTATTAATTGGAATCTTAAAACGTTTGGTTATTAAATGTTAAATTTAAAAACAACTCGCAGTATCTTGTTCGTTTAATTAGGATTGATGAATTAATTGACACTTCTATTGGAATTATTTCATAAAATTAAATATTTATGAATCATTATAATTAATAAAATCGTTTAAAACCGATACAGATTTTTGTTTAAATGACCATATAAACATCTCCAATAGCCCCATTTTAAATTTGTTTCCAATAGGAACGGAAAGATCCGATTAGTCATAGGGAAAATCCCAAGGTGAAAACCTCAAACAATTTAACCTATCTGGCCCCTTCTCCCTTCCACTATGGATATTTTTCAGGTATCTGTTAGATCTCTTCAGGTGAGTACCAATATTTGGTTTCTTGTCTTATATTTTTGAAAACTTTTGTATATATAATCCATTTAACAATGTGCTGATGTGTTGTAAAAAATTTGTCCAATCCTCCGAGGCGTCTGAAAAGAAGATCTTTTTGTGTAGATTTTATTTTCCTACTGAAGTGCTACTGATGAGTAGTTCTTTTCAAGTTTTGGCATGTTATTGTAAACGTTTTTTGTACACATTTACTGGATGTATACTTGTACAGTTGTAAATTTCAATAAAATAATTAAAAAAAAAAAAAAATCATTTAAAATAGCTTCACTCCTCTTGAAACATTTATTACATAGTTGGAACAAGGTGGTCCCGAAACATGTAACTATCCAATAAATGTTTTGAGAGGAGTGAAACTATTTTAAATGAATTAAATAATGTTATTCTATGTTGTTTCTGGAGGAAACCTTTTCTTGCTGAAAGGAGCACGCTGCCTATTGGTCGATTTTCAAACTTCATTGAGTTTTACACTTTGATCGCTTTTAGTAATAACAATTAAATCGAAAGTCAGTAGATTTAATCATTGCTAAACCTTCCAAAAACTATGAAGATGATGTAGTTAAATTTGGCACAGATTAGTTTGTAGTTTTTGTAGTAGGTGATCACAAATGAAATGTCCTTTTAGGTAGTAGTATATACGAGTATAAATATGCTATTTACTCAATGAGCTACAATAAATATTTATATAAAAGATTATTTTTTCGGAACATGTGGTTAAGATAAACTTCTAACTTCTGATATTTGGTAAGGTCAACTTTATTTCCTACGTTTTGAGCCCTGCCGATAAGTTGGGAAGAGGAGCCATCAAGAGGAGAAGTATCGGAAATATTTTCCATACATTTATATTCCTATCGAGGCTCGAACCTGAGCTGAATGCGGGGCTTTGTAGTTGGACTTTGTTATGGCAAGTTGGGGGCTTGCTCATCAGCTAACAAGACCTAAGTCTTATCCTACTTTGTTAAGGCACACTCCACGCCCACTCTCTCTCTCTCTCTCTCTCTCACCCTCTCCCTCTCTCCCCTCTACCTCTTCAACTTTCTTCCCTTCTGTCTTCTTACTTACTCCAATCTAAACGAAACTTCCTTTCGACAAATAAAAAAAAAAAAGAAAGAAAAAAAAAGCATTTGTTTTTCCTTCTTCGTCCAAACTCTCGATCCCGGATAACTCACTGGAGAGTTACTTAAAGTATTTGAAATGTTTTCGTTGAGTCCTATAAATTTTCCGAACCAAGATGGTTTATGTTAGTAACATTCGAACTTAAAGATAACTTTGTTTAAATTACAATATTTATTTTAACACCGATCCATTGGGTCAATATTCCTTTCAATCCATTATAACATACAAATAAATTTAAATTAAGCTAAACCAGATACCTATCCTTTCATTGTAAGCTCCATTATTACTCAAATCCACTAGTTTCTCAGCTTTCTTCCCACTCCATTCTGATAATCCTTCGACGCGTCTGAAAAGAAGATGGCCTAGAGATCTTCTAGTATAGAATTTTTCTTGAAGTGCGACTGATGAGTAGTTCTTTTCAAGTTTTGACATGTTATTGTAATCGTTATTAACACATTTACTTAATGTATATATTTGTACAGTTGTAAATTTCAATAAATTGATAAAAATAAAAAAAATTAAAATTAACTTACAGACTCCCAAATAAGTACGTAAACACGTCGATATGGAATCAGTATGATAAATAAGTCATATTAGACCTCCATATATTTCTGATCAAGCATTTTTCTCCCCAGAAAGCCAAAGTCAACGAATCGAATTAACTAATTAAATAACTAATCAAATCTAATTCACTTAAGGGAATCAGTTATATGGGTGGTTATGTGTTACTTTTAAGTGAGAAATTTTCACAATAATTCAATATATATTTTTCCTTTGTGTGTAATAATTAATTGGAAACTAAACATATTAATGAATTTTTTTTTTCCAACACCAAGCCGTAAAAATCAATATTAAAATTATCTGCCCCAGCTGGCCTCGAACTGCCTCTCTGTTAATCCTTTTATACAAATAGGAGCAGAGAAATAACCTGTTAGCTGAACTTAAACGATAAAGAAATATCGATGACAGGCTGAACCCAGTAATAAGATTCGAGGAAAAGGGACAAGGACGACTAATAAATGTTGGTACCAAACCTATTGATGAATCATCAAAATAAATACACGGTGTAAATATAAACTATGTGTACATAGTTAGTTTTCATATACGAGTCATCCGAACCCCAAAGTTTATCAGAATATTATTTCAGCGTACTAATATTGCAGTTTAAAATCTCAGTTAACATAATCAGTAAGCTCCCAAGAAATAACAGAAAAAATACTACTATAATCACTACTCCAACATTTACTTGACAAAGTTGGAATAAATTACAAATAAATTACAAACAAACAGAGTTGAGCTCTGGGCTCCACTAAACCATCCAATTCTTCTCTTATCCAATGTATGCATTCCAAAATCTATTATAAAATTATCAATGCTCCAAATTATGCCACAAACAATTTTATTCCAAACAATATTATTCCAACAGCAATAACACATTTGTTTCCGATTTCCTGTTTACTTACACATCTACAAGACCTATTCACCTAAAATTAACAAATCTACATCTTCAATTAATATAAAATTTTAGATAATTCTTCTTAGCAGACTTAAAAGACAAAAACTGCCCGTCATTCCCGACTACTCTAACATTTACTTGACAAAGTTGAAATCTCCCAATAAATTGCAAAAAACTTATTTACATGACAATTGTACCCATTTGAACATACGGAAATGAGCTTTCGGTCACCACCAAACTTTCCAATTCTTCTCGGATCCAACCCTTACAATCCATAATCCTTCGTAAAATAACCAACGCTCCTTATTATGTCACAAATAAACTTATCCATAAAGTTCTTAATGTACCATTTGTTTCTGATTCGGCCCAAACCAAAAACCTATACTTTGACAGTAAGCTCCGTACCTATTTGAATCCACTAGTCTCCCAACTTGACTTACACTTAATTCCCGATAATCCTCTGAGGCGTTTAAAAAGAAGATGGACAAGAGACCTTTTCATGTAGATATTTTATTGAAGTGCTACTAGTGAGTAGTTCTTAGCATGTTATTGTAATCATTTTCCTCAAATTCACTTGTTGTATATAATGTATAAAGTTGTAAATGTCAATAAATATTTTATAAAAATCTCAATAAATATAAGTTTAAAAACAATATAGAACTTTGAGTATGCTAAATGCAAGTATGCTTTTTTTTTTTTAATGTTATTTCCTTAATAAAATAATATTGATTGTTAATTCAACAAGAGACTAAAACCAACGAGGAAACGAACAGCCCAGCAACTAATTGTGAACAACAAATAAAATACATAAGCCGATTTTCATCGAAATGAACGAATCAACAATTACTTCGTACTCAAATCCTTTCCGATGGGAATCAAAGCAGAAAAGAAAAAAGAAAAAAAAATACATGAGTTTTATTGTGCCCGTAAGTGGTGAATACATGGATTAGTAGCCTATATTGGAACAACGTAGGAGGCAAAGGGCCGCCTCTTTCACAGATAAAAATAAATAAATCCATACAAATTACCACAGGAATAGAACCGCCTCACACTGGAATCGGGATTTGGATAATCCTCGGATATCGAAAATAGATGACAGGCCGGCCTGGATTATGGATTGGGAAAGAAAAAAGTTTTATCTGAAAATAGAGTAAAAAAATATATATTTATATGTATTTGCTTTTTACATCCAATTGTGAAGGCGATCGTCATCTGCAAAACAGGAAACAGAAGCTAGTTGAATTATCCAAGAGCAATTAATAATCTATAATCTGTTTTAAATTTAAAGATTAGGGTGCTAATAGTTTTGTTGATTATAACTTGTATTTTTGTTTTCAGTCTAAATTTACAATACTTGTGCCTATGGATAAAACCTCTATGATTAAGGATTTCTAAACAAACATTCTATATCAAACTTAAGGAAAATTAAAAGAAATTCAACTATACTAAATATGATTTCCATAAATAACAAATTAGAAAAAATATTAACCTAAAAATCAGCATTATAAACAATAGAAGGCTTACACATAAACAATAGAAGCTTATCAAAACTTATAGACTGAACATAAACACCTCAAATATATAAACAATTCTAGAGATAAAGTGACTAACAATAATATTCATTTTTAAAATATAATGTTTATGTAAGATTAAGAAATTCAGATATTTTTTATTCGTCATTTTATTTATTTATTTACGTATTTTATAATGTCTTCTTTAATATGGATTATAGGGCTTTTCATTTTGTTTAGGTAAGTGCTTGCCAAGTAAACAAAGATAATCCTCAAATCTAGTTTCTAATCAAATGGATCATAAACAATGGTTAATTTTTTTTTTCTCAAAGATTAGTTTGTGTTACATTTTCTATAAGTAAGGACCTCTGAAGTTCACCATGTCAAAACAAGATTTTTGTCAAATTTATTTTAACGAGTTCAAACTTGGTCGAATTACGGATCAAAACGAGCGTAAGTAACATCAATGTTGTTTGCGGTGAAGGAAGCATTAGTGAATATACAGTGCAGCGATGGTTCCAAAACTTTTGTCTTGAAGACTTTGATCTCGAAGGCAAGGTCCTCACTGGCTTTCTGTTGTTAATCACGACCATGAGAGGTAAAAGAAAACCCCCGTAAATCTACTTTGGGACATTGCGAGAGTTAGTCTTGACAAGCCAACATTATAAATACGAATAAATTTGTTTCATAGAAGAATAGTCAGTTATACACTAAGGCTGGCTTGGATCGGTTTGCGAAATAGGTGATACTTCGCGTTTAGTGGAACATCGAAGGGGTTTTGATTTTGATATTGTTCCTCTTGAGCTCAAACTTTTACTATGAACAGCTAGATATAGTTTATGGAGTTTTGAGAGTGAAGTACCACGCTTTGGTACACAGGAACTAAGGAAATATTATCGGAACTGCGAGGGTTAAAACGCTTTGCCTCATGTATGTAATGTAGCCAATATACTGCACTTTCAGATTATACTTTCTTAATATATGTGGCACATTTGTTTTCAGTCAGAGAGTCGGAACTCTAATAATTACAAGAACTTAAACATTTCATTTAAAGGGTTCATTGCCCCAAAAACAAAGAAGTCGTACCGGAATAAAATCCATTACTGGCAGAAAGATGGATGAAATTAGTTTAAAACAAGGACTTTACTACGATGAGCTTTGGAGCTCCACAAAACCATCCAATTCATCTCGTATCCAATCCTTACAATCCAAAATCCTTCGAAAAATCCTTAATGCTCCTTACTTAGCAATAAACTTATCCATTAAGATCGTAATGTTCCATATTTTACTGAAATAGTCCAAAACAGATACCTATCCTTTCATAGTAAGCTCCGTAACCACTCAAATCCACTATTTTCTTAACTTGCTTTTCACTCCATTCCCGATAATACTCTGAGGCGTCTGAAAAGATGGCCCAGGGACGTTCTAGTGTAGAATTTTTATTGAAGTGTAGCTGATGAACAGTACTTCAGGTTTTGACATGTTATTGTAATCGCTATAAACACATTTACTTTATATATATATTTGGACAGTTATTAATTTTAATAAATTGATTAAAAAAATAAATAAATTTCAATAATGTTTCAAACATGTAATCTGAAATAAGGCTATACTTACAGAGGAGGACGTTTGTGACAATAATCTTTTAGATTATCTATCCATCTATCCGAAAGCCACTGAAAGATACTGGTGAGATCTGTAAGGATATGACTATTTGTGACGGCTGAAGAACACCTTTGGCCACTCTTTGCCAAAAAATTAGTTTTCACCCATTCAAAAATTGATTTAATGTTTAAAAGGAAAACTGTTACTTCCTGTTTTACAACTTTGTTTTAATATTCTTACTCAGTTGAGTCGAAATAACCCCAAAAAGGAGTTAGTTTTTGGCTGCCTCGCAAAAGGTGGAGTAGTAGAATTTATGATTCAGTGTGGTCCAGGTGGGCTCTGAGAATAAAATATCAAAAATGTGACTACATTGGATAAAGAGTAAAATTTTTTGGGGGCAAAAAAAATCCAACATATTTGAACTTTTTTTAGATTTCTACTAGAAAAAAAATATACAAAAATGCTTAAAATAGAAAAATGTGTTATTTACAAAATTATATTTTAATTAATTGTGCGTCTAAAGACACCTCTTGAGCTGAATTTGATTTAGGCGTTCAGCCACAATCGATTGTCAATAAACGAGGAATTTCACCAACCTTCTCAAAAAGTTAGTTTTGGTTAGTCTATATTACAAAATGGCTAATCAAATCAAAAATGTTATATACTAATCGTTGTAGATGACTAGATTCTGTGCAAGATAGGATTTTTTAAGATTTTGATTGCTACTCCGAGAAATGTCAATAAAACTTTTTAGTTTGATTTGCTATTAAAGTGTTTTTTTTTTTTTTTTTTTTTTTTTTTTTTTTTTTTTTTTTTTTTTTTTTTTTTTTAATTTTGTTTAACCTAAATATGCGTGAGTATACATCAATATATACATGAATATAAATATATATATTTAATAATTCCATAAATTATGTTGTTTGTTCAGTGAAACGCTAATCCTTTGATACCGTTTCTACTTTTATGAGAGTCGGCGGCTTTTGACCGAAAAAAAAAAAAAGAAGAAATCCAATAAAACGAAAATAATCCGTTTTAAACGAGTAAAAAAAAAAAAAAAGAAAGAAGTTTATAGAAGTAGGGCTGTTAAAGAGAACGTTTGTGAGGGATAACGGCCTACTTATCGGTGATGTGGCCGCGGGAGTAACATAAACCCGAGCCGGGAGAACATAAACATAAACATACAGTGTAAACTACCTTGAGGGAAACCACTCCTCTACCTAACCACTAGTCACTACCTATCTGTCCCTCTTTGTCTTTAGGTAGGGTCGTCTATCGACTTTGTTACTCCACACTGATTTATGTTTCCGCAAACACTTTGCGGTAACGTTTACAAAACAAAAAAAAAAAAAACCGATAAAACTATTGAAACAAGAATAAAGCACGATTTTTCGAGAGAATAAAAGAAAACAAGATTATTAAGAGCTTAAACAACCCTCACCACTTCATTGGTATATAAAAAAAAAAGTAAATATATACTCTATCAGAATAGTTTACCAACTTTTGCTCAGTTATAAGGTAAATCAATATAAAAAAAATTTGTACAATACATCAAAGAACAGTAAATGGACTAAAATAAGTGAGAATTTCTGCTAATGGAAAATTGGCGAAATCGACTAAAAATTGTGTGACAATTTCATTATTTTATTATATGTTGAGGTCTTACAAATCGCTTAAGTTTTCTGTAGCCGAAATAAAAAAATAAAAAAACTATATTCGAATCGTTAGCAACCCTTTACTCTAAATTATGTAATTTTTATGAACTTATTTCCCGGCTTTATAAGATGACGATAAAAAATTGTGCCTTACTACCTGCAAATCAAATAAGAATAGCAGTGGGACATTGATGAGGAGGGTTCATAAGAACTCGAATAAAATTTCGGAAGCAACTTCTAACACGAATAAAAAATTTCTCAATATTCAAGGATAATGATCTAAATGAGCAAAAATTTTATAAATTATTTTTCAAGCCTTCATTAATCATAAAATGAAAAGATTGTTGACTTTAAATATTTTTTGTGTTAAATAATCAACTTCTTGAGGTGGACCTTGGCCTCTCGTACAACTTCGAGAACCGTCGAGAGACCACCACTCTTAAGTCCTCAACAACCTTTAGCCAGGATTTTCTATGGCGTCCTCTCTTTATTTTTCCTGGGAAGCTTTCTTTCATAATCCTATTCACCATTCTGTCACTGGTCATCCTTTCGAGGTGTCCAAGCCAGCTTATTCGTTAGTACCATGATTGATTACTTCGTCCAGTTCTTGATTACTCCTTATACTCCTTGTTCGCAGATTGGACCATATATTTGCCTTATTATCTTCCTCTCAAAGACTCTAAGAGCATTATGGTCAACTTTCTTTAGTGTCCAAGCTTCTGCACCGTAACATACCATGGACCTGATTAACGGTTTATGAATATTTAATTTGGTCCGTTTCGAGAGTAAAGTCGATTTTATTAAGTTTACGAGACTAAATTGCCATTCATTATTCTTTTCTTGATCTCATTATTGACCTTGTTAGCCGAATTAATAGCAGTGCCTAGTTATGTGAAATGGTGTTGTATAATCTACTCATGTTAAAATCTGAAAAAGACGCAGCCAATAAACAGTATCATTTCATAATAGTCATGTGTTATTCTTGTGGGACAATGTGCCACAGAACATATGTTATTCATTCAAAGTTAATAATAAAATGATTTGGAACTCAGCTTTGATAGAAAGAAAGAAAGAACAGGGGAATGCATTAAGGATGCAAAACGTAACTGCTAGTATTGCAAGAAGAAAGTAATGAGATAGAATTATTTTTGCTGGGTAAATTAAAAAAAAAGAAAAATAAATAAATAAGAAAAATTAATTATAACTAGACTATATTGTAGTTTGCATCTTCCAGGAGCTTCCAGGCCTTCCAGATAGTAAACATTACCATACTCCAGTAGGTAGAACTAGAATTTTTACCTGCAGCCGAGCTAATTGTGTGGGGATCTATATCAGGATTAGAATAAGTTCGCTCTTTTAGAAGGGAATTATTCATAAGGCAATGATTCACCCGAGAGAGATGGGAGGGGTTTTTCCTTTATTTTTTTTCGGTTAACCCTCTCCTTCCTCATAACATCCCCCTAATTACGCTTCTCTGATATTATAAACATATTAGCCTTGTATAATACGGCTAAAAAAAAAAACCATTACCCTCTTCTTTTTTTTTTTTAATACCATTTAAGTAAGATAACATTAAATTTACTACAAGGGGGTACATCAAATAGAAATGTATTTAAACCACGTACATTGGATATGGAAAAATTAACTCTGAGAAACAGCAAATTCATATCAAATCCAAAAAATGTTCAACGTCTATTATTATTATTTATACTTGAAGTAAACTATGATTTTACACAATCTTACAAAGTAATTGAGCCGCTACAGCTAAAAGTTGGCGTACGCATGATAATGAAGGATCATTTTAATTAGAAATTTATGAATTATCTTACTTCAATTATTAGAATCTGGTTTATTAAATCACAAGTTTGTAATATTAGACATTCATCTTCAGTTCTAAAGACACAAACAAATTCATCACCGATTTAAAAAAACCAAAAAAAAAAACCTAACGTTTGAGTGTGTTAGCTGGCCAAATGACCTTCTGGTAATACCATTGGTCTCGAAACAATACTTCCATACCTAATAATTCACGGGTTTTATAGGATGTTTATACATACATACATTAATTTTTTTTTTAAATAACACAATATTATAAATTGATAATGTAAACTATAATTATCAATATAACAACTAATATT
This sequence comes from Euschistus heros, assembly GCA_003667255.2. Lineage (NCBI taxonomy): Eukaryota > Metazoa > Arthropoda > Insecta > Hemiptera > Pentatomidae > Euschistus > Euschistus heros. The sequence continues at coordinate 780,001 of RCWM02000208.1, read as the reverse complement.
GAAATGATTAATTTAATATATGAATAATAATTCGATATACAGGACACCCTAACATGTAACAAATTGTAGTAATAAAAATTTAATAGAGGAATTAAAAATTGGCAGCTTTAAATTAGCACGGGAATCAACAAACTTAATAACTTGGAATTACGACAACACTCGACATTGTCTTGGTTTTTGTCCGATGTTAAACATAATGAAGCATGTAAGTATAATTTTTAATGATCATAAATCAGTAAGGGTTGAAAAACAAAAATTTTGAAATATTTTACAATTAATTAAATCCTAGAGATTCATTGTTTACCGTAAGTGTAAATTAGATGATAAAAGTATGGTTGACTGGATGATGAAGATAGTCAGGGAGAAGAAGATAGTCAAAGAAAAATTCTTTAATACGAACGTTTCGACCTTCGACGCACTTTTCTTTGTGGTACTTTGACTGCATCCCTGACTATCTTCTTCTCCGTGTAAATTAGATGTTTAGGGAAATAAAAATAGAATCACCAGTACCTTCGATTAATTAAGTACCTTCGATAAGCTATAAATTAAAAGATAAATAGTTATTGCATGCACATATTAATAATATATCTGTACCTCGGACGTACAGAACACTAAGTCACATTACCGTAACTTCGTAAACGAGCAGTTTAAAGAAAAAAAGATTTTATTTCCTGAACTGTTTATTATACTTATGTGTACGAAATAAATCTTAACTTTCCTATCCAGGCTAGAATAGGTTGGTAACCCGTCCCCCCCCCCCCAAAAAAAAACAAATAAAAAAAAAAAAACATTTTTATGTAACTTACCTGACAATTAATTTGGCTAGGACATAGAATTATATACCTCTGTATAAAGGGAAAAAAGTTAAATAAGAATACGTAATAATATATTTAAGGTAAAAGACAGGACAGACTGTTCTGTACCGCCGAGGTACAGATATGTATCAATATATATAGAATATGTGGGTATAGAAGCTATATCCATACAAAAAGAAATAGATAAATAGAATAATTTAAAATATTATTTCACAATATTATCTCGAATGTCGCTATAGTAAATTTAAAATAACGAAAACTGATAAATTACGTATTTTGATTTACCGATTTTTCATGTTACAGTGTAACATTATAAAGAACAATGAAATATTAAGGGATTGATAGTTCCGAACGGTGAGATGTTTCTCTTGAACGCAGAGAAATGCTTTCCATGTAACATACATCCCACTAATGCATTCCAAGAATAACTTTATTTTCAAGATTCCAGTAAAAGGTTCATTTGTTTGAAGAGTTATACACATCACCTAATTTATTCATGAGCTTGGAAATTGAATATCTTCTTGAGATGAAAATTGTCATTGGGAGGGGGTAGAGGTATATTTTTAATTCATGGAACATACAGCAATGTATGTGGAGGAAAATCTAGTTCAAAGACAATCCCACAACGATTCCTCATCAATCGAGGACATGACTTATGCATCGCCTAGCAACTGCGGGTAGGAATCCGATATGAGGGGAAAATTGAAAAGGAGATGACAGAAAAAAAAAGAAAACAAACACGGGACCTCATTGAGGATTCAGAGCGTTGAATGTTTTACGTATGCTGAGGTCCTTGAGGAAATCAGGATCGTCATTTGGAGGATGAGGAAAGGATGGAGGGAGGGAGGTGGACTATATCCAATGGAGGCAATCAATAAGAGGAAACAACCCCACAAGGGCCAATACATTATAGGCCGGTTGCATTACTCTTTCTTCTTCCTAAGGCGACATTTATCAATGACCACTGCCTTTTCAATCAAATACCGCCCAGGCCACGAGGGGATTCCCCAACCTTCGATAAAGAGTTTTCGACAAATCTGGACAATCCAATCGGGTAATTTATTGATGCATGAGGTGGAAGATTGACTCTTCGGAAACTAATCAGAAAAACTTTAGGAGAACTAGTAATAAATATTAGGTTGTAGGGGAAATCTATCTTAGGTATACTTAGGGGCTTTCTAGTTTTCATTAAATTACCCCCCTGTGTTATGAAGTGTTAATATTTAACAGATTATATGTTAATATTTTCGAAAGACTCTAACTTCTGGAACTCCTTCCCTTCCTACATTCGCCATTCCTACACCCATAATAGCTCTAAATCCCGACAATTCGTTTATTTGTTAGATATTCGATATAATAGTCATATTGATGAAGAAAATATTTTTTAAATTGAAATATGATATTCAGATATAATATTGATTTTGTCCAATATTATTTTTGCAATTACACTAAATTTGTATAATCTAACTTATATTATAATATCGAACAAGATATTATTTCTCCGATATAAATATATTTTTTAGGTTTTTTCAACTGTATTTTTTCATTAAATTTTTTTTTCCTTATTTTTTGTTTTCTTAGCTTGTTTTAAATTCTTAACCTTAAGATGTAATTTGTTTTTCGTTTAATATTTTATAGCATGTAATATTAATTTTGATTACTTTTATATTAGATTTTAATTTAATTTTTTTTTTCTCTCAGATTTTGATTTAGACCTGTTATTAGGTTAACAATCAGTGAATCTGTTGAAATTGAATAAAACTGGCCTGGAATTTGTGTGGGAGCACTAGCACTCAATAGTACCTCCTCCTGGCATGGATTAAAGAGATTTATTAGAGAAAATCTCTCATCCAGCTTCTTTTAAGCCTTCTGAGAGTATTTCCAGGTATGTCAGGCATGGCATGTCATTAATGAGTATTTAATTTAATTTTAAATTTCTGTATTTAATTTTTTTTTTATTTTTGCGGCTCTACTGAACCTTCTAATTCTTTCCGTATCCAATCCTTACAATCCAAAATCCTTCGAAAAATCCTTAATGCTCCTTACTTTATTACTAAAGCCCGGATTTTCGTGCAAGAAAAATTCTGAAATGTGCAGTAAAAACTTGAAATCGTGCAAAATCGTGCAATAAAAACTTAAAATCATGCAAAATAAAATGCAAATGATAAAAAATGTTGAACAAACAATTTGCTAGTTACATTTCTTTCCAAAAAGTGGTTTTTATCTTAAAATTTATTGATCCGGTCCTTATTAAGAGAGTAGTTAAATAACCATTGGCTAAAATACAATAAGAACAAATCGCATCTCTTTATTGTACATGCTATAGATAAGCAATGTGTACTACTTAGGAATATGGATATGTATATTGCAATTACAAATAAAAATAACCGTACATTTATGCTCTAAATCATTAAATAGGGATAAAAATTCAAGTTAAAAACTTACTCGAATTACAGTGTGCATCAGCTTGTGACTTTCTTTCGCTGCCGATAGCTTTGTCACAGGGCCCACAATATATTATTTTGCCACCGGATTTTAGTTCCGGATATTTTTCTATCCATCCTGGTATCTTTGAACTAACACTAGCTGAAATTTTAGGTATTTTAATGGAGACAACGTTACTCCTTAGAGGGAAGTCGGAAACTAAAAAAATTATTGCTTCCGATGAGAAAAGTTATGAAGGGGAATCAAAATTTCTTGGAAGGTGGGGATCCGAGTTCCCTAGCTCAAGTCAATCTAAACATTTCTAAGAACACTATAGAAGCGTATTCATTTTAACACGCCTGGATTTTTTTATATTTTTGTACTAAGAATAGTTTATATCTCTTAAAAAAGAAAAATTATTACCTATATAAAAATTAAATTTTTCATTCTTCTAAAAGTTGCTACTTTTTCAAAAACAAGAAATTGTTGTGCGCATTCACGATTTGAATCCAGGAATTTTGGGCATTGAAACTGCAGAATGTGCAATTTTATGCATTAAAACAGCAGAATGTGCAATTTTATGCATTCAAACTGCAGAATGTGCAATTTTATGCAGTAACCCCCAAAATGTGCAATTTTGTGCAATATTAAAATAGGTAAATTTGGGCCTAAACATCCTAATTCATATCAATAATTTGTCCCTGGCTGATTACGAGCTTGCAATAAAAAGATGCAATTGCACGAGAATCCGGGCTCTATTTATTACAAATACACTTATCCATAAAGATCTTAATGTTCCATATGTTACTGATTTAGCTCGAAACCAGATACCTACCCTTCCATAGTAAGCTCCATCCACTAGTCTCCCAACTTGCTTCCCATTCCATTCCTGATAATCCACCGAGGCGTCTGAAAAGAAGAAGGTCCAGAGACCTTATAGTAGTGTAGAATTTATTGAAGTGCTACTATTGAGTCGATCTTCACAAGTTATTTAAATGCCATTTTATTCACTATAACACATTTACTTGATATATATTTGTAAATTAATGGGATATAATATTTCTTGGTCACAAAACTACTCAATTCAAGCTTACTCTCCAGAAAATAAAAACTTAGGATAAATAAGACGAATATACTTCAACAGATCTATAAGGATGCGAAACGAGGACGCAGGTAAAGGGAAGAACACCGATTTACAGTTTTTGGAAAATTAAGCAATGCGTAGAGAATATTTGGCCCAAAAAAAGATGAAGAAACGGAAGAATTTAGAAGGCTCTACGTTGAGAGCAAGTATTTACAGCTAAAGCCAGTATTGCATTTGACAGTATTCCAAGAGTGGCAGATATAGTGGAATAGTAGCATAGAGAATAAACTTAAAGAAGGACGTAAGATTACAGAGCATTTTCTGCCGCACAACTCGCAGAGAGGAAGTGATCATTATTAAGAATTGGCAATGAAGGAATTACAAATCTTTAATTCATTCCCAAATTCTCTCAAATGTAAAATCTGTATCAATAGTTTTTCAATAGACTATATATTGTACGATTGCCGAATTTATTCGTCAACCAATAGTTAAATAAATCGAAAATACCTTAAATCTAAACATTGAAAAAAAAAAAAAAAACGCTTTCAATTTGAGGTTTTAAAAAATTCAAAAATTTCAATACATCAGCAGTTTGCTGTAAGATTATATATATTAAACCTTTTTTAAATGTAGAACAAGAAATAAAAAATGATTGTACTCAACTAAGGGAACAAAATGAAAGGTATCAGGATCGAGGGCAAACTAAATTTGAAAAGGATTCCATTTCCTAACAGCCGTATGAAACACTGAAAAATGTACACTAACTGTCTACCTTCTGGCTATATTAATTTGTAGTTTTCTATAAAAGTAATCAATAACAACAAAGTTTTGTGTGTGTTTTGAACTTTTTGGACGTTTTTAGAATTGATAATGAATGTTTAACATTCGAGAATAATTTTCAAATAAAAATAATTCCAATAGAAGCGATAATTTATTAATCAATCGTAATTGGCTTAGCTTATTATATATTTTTATAAAATAAATGTTAAGATGATAATAAAAAATAATGTAATTATAGTATAATGTAGGACAATGCCAGTGGCTTCCCCGAACTGTAAATATTGTGCCCAGAGACAGCAAGTTGGGACAATAGACCAGGACCAGGCACTGAGGACAAAGGACCAGAGGCTTAGTTGATTAGGAGTCAAACGAAGGTCAGTCGAGCGACATTGGGTTGGGCGAGCGACACAGGTGTACCGGCTGATTAGACCAATACAACGGATACTGCTTGGTCCTACCAAAGGCTCTCAGTAATTTGTAACCCTAAAATATAGGGCACCAACAATTTTAAGTAATTTTCTAATAAGAGAATGAGTAATTAAAAAGGATAATAGAAAAAAAAAGTAAATATTAGTTTAAAAACATTCTATATCAGAATGCTTAATGGCAATCTTCTTTTGAGACGCCTTGGAGAATTGTCGGAAAGCGAGTGCGAAGCAAGTTGGGAGCCTAGTGGATTCGAATGGGTATGTAGCTTGTTATAGAAGGGTAGGTATTTGGTTTGGGCCAAATCAGCAACATATGGAACATTAAGTTCTTTAAGGATTAGTTTGCTTGTGTCATAATAAAAAGAATTGAGGGTTTTACTAAGCATTTTGAACTGTAAGGAAGGTGGGTTGGAAGGTTTCTCAACTCAAAGGCTCAACACCGTATGTTTAAATGGGTCTAATTCTTATTATTACTCTAGCACAACATACGCTTTTTCAACTTGGGCCTTCCATCTATCGCATACAACCCATTCATTTCCATCTGCCGTATGTTATGGAGTACACTGTCTCTCCAGCGGCCCTTGGGTCTACCTCTACTTCTCTTTCCACCTGGTGTGCCTTCCTAGATTTTCCTTAGCATCCTACTGTCCAGCATTCTCCTTAGGTGGCCGAACCATTTCAATCTTAGGATTCTGATGCTGGCCGAGATGTTAAGGTTTTTGTATTTGTTATACAGGTACCATATTTTTCCCTTCTCTGCTATATTCCATGTTGGCATACAGGTCTCAGAATATTCCTAAGTATCCTTCCCTCAAATAGATCCAGCTTGCCTTTCTCTTCATGGTCCAGGTTTCGCTGACATAGGTTACCAAAGGTTTAATATGTGTTTCATACATCCTGAACTTCGTGGTATTATTGGTCAGCCTACTCCTCAGAATCATAGACAAGCCGAAGTATTCTCTATTACCCATCATAATCCTTTTCTTTACTTCTTCCTCCTCATCCAGAAATGGGTAAAATTACAGTATAGTAATTAAGTATTTTGCAATTTACTTGGAATTTTCAACACTTATCTAAAAAATGCTGGAGTAGTCGAAAACGACGAGCAGTTTCTTGTCTTTCAGTAAGATGAAAAAGAATAATAATAATAATGAAAATTCAAATAATACATAAACCTATTTAATAATACTTATATCATATATAATAATATACATAAGTAGAATTATTACATAAGTAAATCAAAATGTTTTTATAGTTAAAAAAAAAAAATCTTAACCCTTTAACAGGCGATGTATCCTGGAGAATATACATATTTAATACCTTTTTCTCGATAAATTACCTAGTGTCCGACGCATTATCCTACTCATTATCGTCTGATATCCTTTATTCAACCTTGAATTTCATGTAATATGTGTGGGGGATAGCCTGGGTATAGCCATTCAAAGGCAAAAAAAAGAAGAAATGGATTCAAAAATTCCCAGCCTGCCCGTTAAAGGGTTAAAGATTTTGTTGAACAAAAAAGATTTTGTTTTATTTAAGTACTGACATTTCATCTCCCATCGGACGATCTCAAAATCGAACGATGTTGCATCAGTTCGACCTTCGATGTACTGGAGTGCCTTCTCCAACCCAGCGAACCTTTCCTCATAAAAAATTGTGAGCGACGTTTTATTTCAAAGTAGACCGTCCTCTCCCTTCTCCAACCTTCCGTAAGGTTGTACAAAAGCTAGTACAAAGATAACCTAATGTCTTGTTTTTTTAGTCGAATGTTTTCAGAACAAAAAATTTATACATGATAAAATTAAGGAAAAAATCAGAAGGCTCTGTTGATTGATTACCAAGTTTATGAGCATTTCAAATCTATTTATTTATAAAATGTAACATCAACATACACGAGAGGACGAAACAATAACTAAATCTCATGAACCCTTTAACAATTTAATATGATTTACAAAGCCCAATATCAGGGCCCCTCTCGGTATTCCGTATCCCACATACAGATAACAGGAATCCATAGCATATCAAGGAGAGATTTAGTCCCGGTATTAATTATAGCATTAGGGGCCGTACAGACAATATGGACGGGGGTAGTAGAAAGCTTTCGGTGGTTAGTCCATGGTATATAGATGCCATGGTATACATGCCATGTTCCATTGAACTAATGATGCAATTAGGTTCAAAGCGTTGGAACACCAGCCCTAGACGTACATCCTTCAATAGGGCCTCTAATCTGCTAGTACCGTACAGGATAGGCCCTTTTAATCATATAATAACCAAGAATTTGCAATATATACGAAGACGTAGGCCAGTATAATGTAGGCAGTTCTTAAACTGTAATATTTGTAATAACATTTTATTTTTTAAATCTGGTTTCTATGTAAAACAATGTGTTCAGATCAACAAAACCTACAAATTTTGTTCACAAGAAGGATAACAAAAGATAAAAAATGTTACACCGAAAAAGTATGGACACCCAGTCAAAAGACAAAGGGTAAAGCAGACAGTTATTGACACCCTTAAGGAAATATTTGGAAATATTAATATTAAAATTATAGAAAGAATAGTCTCATGAAGTTGAAATTCGCACCAAACATTATTCCTGGAATCTATTTTACGAGATAGTGACAAACAATAACGTTAAATCAGTTATTGACACCCTATGGATATTTTTTATTGTACGGACAGAATTGAAAGTACTTTTACACAGTTGATTTGCAGGATTTAAAATGAATTTTATATGGTCTTTTTTCTGGGGGATAAAGTTTTTTTTCTTTCTTATTTTTAATATTGGGTGTCAACAACTAACTGCCTGGTTTAGTCTAATAGTAATAATAATAGCTCCTCCATTTCTATATAATAAATTTACAAAAAATAATAGAAATTTGATTTTTTAGAAAATAAATTAAAGAAAAAACTGATTTTAAAATACAATATAAAATGTATACATTATTTTTTGATACATGACAATCATAAAAATAGGTTTTCAGGCACCTGAAGAAATGTACGTAATTGTGGAATTATAAAATGCAAGTAAACATACAAAGATTACAAATAAAATTATCAATGACACTCATAAATTAAAACAAACAAAAAACATTTATTGTGGCCATTGTAAAACTGTACCTTATGGTACTTGACATCTCATAATTTGATGTATATTTCACATTAATATTTACTAATTGTAAGATCGAACTAATGATTAGGAATTTAATCTTTTATATTTTAAATTGTCGGTAATTATGACTATTTATTTCTTGTGAGGTTATGGTGATAATCCCCCTTCCTGACCGAGCGAGCAGGAAGATAGGAATGGGTTACCCTATCCATGCAAAAAAATATTCTAAAGAATAAGTTCCAAAGAACGTTTGCAAGTAACTGTACGCAATGATTTAAGAAAAGAAAACAAATTTACAGATAAATTAGAATATGAAATAGGAGAAAAGTTTAACTTTTTAAGTGCGGATAGCTGAAGATATTATCTAATCAAATACTGAGTATTATTACGGAGGGTCGAAACAGGAGATGACTTACAACAAAGATTTAATGTTGTAAATTAGCAATTAAATTATTCGAAATAAACTAACAAATAAACTTGTAAGTTGGAGGAAAATAGGAGTTTTAAACGCACCTTTTGTCATTTAAACCAATATAGCTTCTAAACGGTTGGACCTAGGGAAAAATGTTATAGAACAAAAATATTCTTCATAAAATCAGTAATCTTTAGGAAAATTTTCAATCAGAGCAAAACCAACAGAGCTAGATATTATAATGTTTTGGTGATAACTTCCTTCTCAATAACCTAGATTATATATACTTACAGTCATTAAACACACCTCTTCAAAATCAAAATGAACCTTAAGGGCTGTATTTTCTGTAAAATATTAATTTATTTTAAAGAGCATATCATTAGTTAGCATAAAGCCAATTAAAATAAGCTTTTAACATAATTAGAAGAACGCATTCTTGATCAACGTGAAAATAGATAGAAAAGCCTTTTCTCCAATACAGAAATGTCGAGTACCGAAAGTTCTAAGAAAAAAAAACACCTCAGGCAAAAGTGGGGACACTAAATGAGACGGAATTGATAAAGACACGAGGAAGGGAAGTTGTTAACTTGTTATGAAGGAATTATTTTTTGCCTGGGTCCGGTTTCCCAGTGAGTCGGCAGCAATTAAAACTTGCCCCCGCAATGTGGCGCGTGGCAAAAACCCCAACACCCTCAGCGCTCTACGGCCATATATTATCGTGGCTGTGAGAGGGAGGTTATATCTCTGTCTTGTTATCTTGTACTTGTCACTGGTTTACAATAATTTAATTGCTGATTTACAACATCAGATCTTCGTTAAAGTAAAATTTGTAATGAAATAACATATACAATATTATATGTGAAAATAAACATATTTGTATTTATATACTGCACACGGATCACATTAATTTGAATAATATTTAAAACTTTTATTTTTTTTTATGACATTAATATACACTACCCTTCAATGTTACAAAATTAAGTTAATTCAGTTTAATGTGATGTTTTAAAAATATTGACAAAATATAAAATCAGTTCAGTGCTTTGGGCAATACAAGGCCCAAAGATTAGCAACCAAAAGCTGCGGTGATCAGCACTCCTCCACAAAACAGGTTTTTCTACACGTTTCTGTCTCCAATCTGTTAGTCTGATCTAAAATTAGCTCTTTTCATTTGAAAGCTAATTAAATTTACTATTAGACCATATATGTAAAATACCCGATCCAGCACTCTAAATGTGTATGTTTTGGCAAAATATGACGATTTTGACATGTTTAGTGGGTCGAGTCAATAAAGGATTATAGATCGTACTGTCTGTAATCCAAGGTTTTTCTTCAGAAACTTATTCAGAGTAGTTAGAATGTAATCATACTAAAAGTTCTGGAGTTTTCGGGTTCTAGGAACAGGAAGGGCGCGCGAAAGATCCCATTTTTTGGTTTTGCGCTCATATCTCGAAAACATGTATGCAAAACATGACCATTAACTAAATTTAAGTTAATTAAATACTCAAAAAATTTTATTTTATACATATTTTGCATATTACCGTTTCCGAGATATTCGCTTCGCAAATGTGAAGGACTTGTAGTATGTTTGTTTTACCAAGAAAAGTTAAAATTTATGTAACTTTTAACAGGTAGAAGATAAACTGGCATATGTACATATGTATTTTAAAAAAAAATTAATTTTCTTCCATATTATTTATGAAGATTGTTGTCAAAGGATGAGCGTTTTAGGAGATAAGATGGGAAGTTTAACAGAAAACGTAAGGTGAAAATTATTTTTTTCGAAAATGTTCACATTAGCCAACTCTCGGTTACGTTACATAATATGAATAATGTATGTAAAATAAAAGTTGTAGAGAATTTAATTAAAATTAATTTAGTAATTATTAATGTTTTGCATATCACGCACCGTTTTCGAGATATAAGCGTAAAAAACAAAAAAAGGAACTTTTCGCGCCCCTTCCTTCCTGTTCCCAGGCCCGGAAACCTCAGAACTTTTAATATGTTTACTTTCTAACTACCCTGAACATGTTTACGAAGAAAAATCTTGGATTACAAAATACTTTATTGACTGGACTACTAGATCAGGAGGAAATTATTGATTCGAAATACCTCGGGATGTAACTGGATATATTAAGCAAGTATTTAATTTTTTTTTTTTTTTTTATTATTTCATTTTATATCTTTTCACTAATATAATTATTATTAAATAATTTTATATTTTTATTTATTTTATATCTAGAGTAGCTAGAGGTTTTTAAAATTAATTTTCATTGCATTAACGTCCTTATTATTTATTTCCTTAGAGTTAGGCAGATGTTTATTTATAATAATATTTATTAAAAAAGAGTTTTTCTTAAAGATCATCCGATCAGAGCTCAATATTGACCATACTTCCTCAGAAGAATACTGTAAGGATAAAAAATTTCCACAAAGGGCTAACCTTATAGGTGCATGCAAACAAAAATACATAAGAAATGAGATAAAAGTTATTTTAAAGAAGAGATTTTTTTTTTTTTTAAGATATAAAGTTACTAGACGGACTAAGGAGGACAGAAGGGTAGGAGCGAGCGGAATACTAACCGGGGAGCAGAGACCGCCGCTCGCTATTTAAATAATTGGAGGACATCTTCCCTTACAGGAGGACCCCGATAATCCGCCATCCTCCATGAAATATTTATCGGGTCCTTTATAAGAAATGACGACATCGAGGCCAACTTATCGGCTTGTCAAGTCATAATAAGTAAAGGGTTATTATGATTATAATATCGGTGAGCTTATTCCTTTCAGTATAGGAAATAAATTTACAAAAAGTATGTAATACTTAGAGATGTGAGTTCAAATTGAATTTGAAAAGCAAAAATGGAGTAATTTATATTCATATCATATTATATTCTCCATGAAATTCCATCCCACTCAATATTCGCCATTCAATTAACCTTTTCACTTCCAAATACAACCTCTTTAACCACCTACTGTCCACTCAGATCCTGCCCACCGAAAACTTTCAATAGCCACTTTTTAGTTGTTTTAAAATAAAATTATTAATAAAATTTTATATTCATGAAATTTTATTGTTTATGTGAAAAATTGAATTAAAATTTTATGTTCTTTTTTTTAACCATTTTAAGGCTATGAAGGAGTTTGGTTGTACATCATGTTTTATTCTCAAGTGAGTTAAGGTCCCATAATAAATAAAGAACTTTTTATTTATTACTTATTTATATTTATTGTCATAACTAAACCATACCATAACCAAAGCCATCGAGGAACCCTAAAGATTTGTAAAGCACAAGGGATATACAACAAAGAAATAGAAATTTGGAATTTCTATTGCAATATATTTGGTTATTTCATTTCAAAGACAGATGTAAACTAAGTAAATAATATAAGTTATTTAAAAAACCTACCGAAAATGGACTTACTTCTCTCCTTATGGACAGATATATTTAAACATGCAGTGCATAACGATCAATTTACCTGTAAAGAAAAAAAAAAGTTAATTTTTTGATTAAACATAAGCATAATTAGTATAAAATAATTCAAATACTACACAATATGAGGTAGTAAGTAACTTTGTCATAAAATGTGGAGTAGAACCAAATGATAACCAATAAATGCTGGAAAATAAATATTTAAATAGTGGATTGAAGTAATCATGCTCAGCAAATATGTATAGATGAAAGATCCTTCTTGAAATTTATTAAAGCAAAAAAACAAAAACAAAAGCAAAAAACCCGTATTATAAAAAAAATTCCATCAATCAATATTTGGACAGAAAGAAACTTAAGTTAACAAATAACGATCGAAATAAACTTTTTTTTAAAAATTAGAGAAAACATGGGTTTCAAACGTGACTTATTCATTCAAACCAATATAGCTCCTAAACGGTAGGTCCTACCAACAAATGTTATATAACAAAAAATATTATTTTTAAAGTTTTTAATCGGGAAAATGTCGGCAAATATTCGATCCATGCAACACTAACAGAGCTAGAGCGTTATATTACAAATGTTACATTTTTGGGGGTGAAAAAACGTTACAAAAATCTATTGAAAAAAAGTGTAATAATGTTTTGTCTCCCGGTGAAAACTGGAAACATTCTACAAACCTCATTGATATAGATAAATAAAAGATATCCTACATAAACATTTTACCTAAAAGAGAAATATAATTTTTTATCGGATACAAAAAATATAATAAAATAGAATAGAGACAGTTATAGCGGCGGCTAACGGGTGAAACGAAGCGAAGATGTTGAATGGTATAAAATAATGTTGTAACTGTAACTAGTAGAGCAGAAGGCCATGGCTTGGAAATATATCAGCGGCAATATTCTGCAGTACGGTTCGCTTGCTCCGGATAATGTGCCAGCAACAGGTCCTCTCTCCGCCTCACTGTCCGCGCCCAACTTGGTCAGCTCCCGGTCTCAGGCAATCATTAGTATAAATTTCCAGTAATCAGCCCATTACAATAACTCATTAGAGGCTTTTAATACTATTTAAAACTTGTTTATTTTTTTTTATTTAAATTTTATTGTAAAGTAATAACCGAGTGCTATAATCAATTCTATACACACAAAAAAGAAAAAGAAGAAAAAATGGAACAATTTAATTTAATTTAATGGTCAGTCGAATGTGTTTAGTACAGCTTTAAACAGATACGGAAAGCAGAAAAATATCACAATGGAAAAAAAAAATGTTAAATGATTTAAATTTCTTTTTTTTTCCCAGAGTACAACCTCCATACATAAGCCCTTAAATGTCCTACTCCCCCAGTAATCCGTCTCTCTCTCTAAAGAATTTTCTCATGAAGCATCACCGAAAGCAGTCTCTTGGTTGGATAAAATTATCTTGCAGGCAGAAAATAATAATATTATCAACAATTTAAAGGAGAAAGCTAATAAACCCCTCATATAAAGTTAAAAAGCAAACCCAATTTGATGACTTTATAAAAAAAAAAAAAATTAAGTTACATGTAAGTACATACATAACTAATTATGATCATAAGTATACTTAATTAATTTAAATGTTTACAAAAAATTGTATGTTAAAACGTGTTTCTAAAGTTTTGTTAGTACTTAAATACATATGAACTTTACGATGTGCCTAATATTTTTTAGAGGTTACATTATAGTTTACTTTTATCAGGATAAGTTCTGGATATTTATTGTTTTTATAACAGTTTATTGCACTTGAAAAGAACAAATAATTATACATAAAGAACAAATAATTTTACATTTCTTTTTCTTAACATCAGGTAATCCGGCAACCATCTGGTCCCATACGTGTCGGTTAAAAATATTGAAAGCACGGTAATAGGACAACGATAATTTCACCTATACCTCACTCAATTTAGTTTCTGTAAATAACCGAATTATTATCCAAACTATCCAAAAACATAATATTTTAAAAAATTTAATCGTTTTCTGAAACGACAAACCGAGAAGGAAGTACTAAGACTAACGCTTGTACAAGAAGGCGATGCAGTCAGAATTTTAAATAAAAATATAAAACCCAGCAGCTGGAATCGAACTCGGAACCCCTGCAGCGCCTTACCCACTGAACTACTGTGTTCCGCAAATTAGAAATACCCTCCCCCCCCCAAAAAAAAATGTTATTAAAAAACTCCCGTTGTGCATAATGAAATGTTTTCTAAAAAAAAAATCGAAAAACAACTTATTATTAGATATTGTATTTTTTCCCAGAGACTTGATCCCAGGGTTTTCCAATGGTCGTCAGACTGACCTGGGCTGATGAGGGTATTTGAAAACAATAGTACCAGAAGTAAAAAAAGTTAGGGAAAAAACAACATCAGAGAAACTGAATATTCAATACTTATACATCCATAAAAATAAATGTTAAATACCCACTGAAATTTTAAAACTGGAAAAGTTTTGAGGAGTAGAACGAGATGATAGTTCCTCTGCAATTAGCGTCGTTCTCGATTTCTAAAAATTACTATTCATATTTTGTTTTGTAAATAGATTTTCTTTTCTTTTTTTGGTTAAAACAATAACCAGTTTTAATGTTTACAAACAGAAAAATACTTAGAATCCGATAAAAAAATATTGTATGAATCTGTTTGTCCGGTGTTAACCAAATATTACAATATGAAAGACAAATATTACTTTTTTTTTTCATGATAAATAATAAATAGTTGATTGAAAACTTAGCAGATTCTCTTCCCAAAGTAAATAAACTTTTTAAAATCAATTCAATTTAACCTTTCCCTTCAGAACAAAAGAGCGTTTACAATGAAATTAGCTTTGACAAAGGCTTTGTGTGTGCTCCGGCGTTTGTGTTGCTATATAGATACCTGTCAAAGGTAAGTTGATTGGCGGTAAATGAAACGTGTGTTGCTACAGCAAATCGAGTTGATCCCCCCCCCTCCCTCAATACACAATTTTAAGGCCCCTCTGTAATGGTCAATATTGATCATATCCTCAGTCCTATGTTGTCACAATCTGCAATAGCTGCCCAATCTATTTGTTTAAATATATCAAAGCAGATCCTGTTTCAGTGATAGAACCTTCAAAGTAAATAATAAATTTTCCTATTCTGCCCTTAATACCCAATCGCCTGGTGTTCCTCAAGGTAGTACCATAGGTCCTATCCTCTACACAGTATAAACATCCCGACTCATATTAACACCATCCCAACACGTACAGTCATGTATCTAATCAGTAAATAATGACCCTTTAATCTAAATCACTCTAATCCCATATCACAAACTTTAATGAATTGTGTCGAAATTGAATCATCAAAACAAATCTCATCTAATACCTTCCACTCTTCGTCCTAAACCTACGAATTCCTGACTTAAATTATTCTTTAATAATGTTACACTAATTCCTGTTGAATCCGCTAGATCCGCTACCTAGAACTCCAACTGGACAAAAGTAACTCTAGGAATCCACAGATAATGGTTTTCGACTACTCCAAAATTTACTAGACAAGCTTAAAAAGCTCACAATTAATTACAAATAAACTTTTTTACACATTGGTAATTAGACCCATTTGGAAATACGTAGTTGTGCTTTGGGGCTCCGCTAAACCTTCTGATTCTTCTCGTATCCAATAAATTCAATATCCTTCTCTTAATCCTAAATTTTCTTTATTATGTTACAAATAAACTTATACATAACGTTCCAATTGGTCCATACGCTGTAGAATTGGCCCTATTTACGACAAGCTACCTACTCTAATCCACTAATCTCCCAACTTGCTCCTCAATCGATTCCCGATAACCCTTTTGAAGGCCTAAGAACATTCTAATGAAGAACATTTCATTAACATTGAAGTGCTACTAATGGGTAGTTCTTTACAATTGGCATTTCATTGTAATCATTTCACCGCGCATTTACTAACTGTATATATTGAATACAGTAGTGAATATCAATTAAGTATTAAAAAAAAATCTGAACACAATAATAGGATAAATTATAAGTTGTGAAATACTACTTTTCGTTTGATCATCAAACTTTGATGCAAATATGAGGCAGGACTTTGTCAACAATTAAGTACGGAGGTAAACCTCATTTAATTTTGCACACAAAATTTAATCTCCAGGAAAACCAAAATATATGGACATCTGCATTAGAGGTCCGCCAATTCTACAGTCGATCCATGAATGAAATAACAGAAAATAAATCAGCCTTCTTCAGAACTGAACCCAAACCCAGAACTTATAAATCAGGTTACCTAAATATTTCGGTTCAAGTGTTGTGATTTTTTTTTTTAACTTATAATTATTGTTTCTGTTTTTTTTTCTTCTTAATGATTTAAAAAAATATTTCTATCTGTTATTCAATACTTATGTGGTAATGTAAATAAAAACAAGTACAGAATATTTTCCTCATACAGGATTTCTGCATGAAAAACCAATAACAAACCAACATAAATTTGAAACCACTCACAGTAGTGAATTAATTTACATTTGTTTAATCAGTTGTTTGAAAAAAAGGTTGAGGAAAACGACACCAGAGTGCGTAATACATATGCAATGCTCCCCTAGCGCTGTAGCGACGTGTAGCCCTCAACAAAACATGGCGACAGTTAATATTAAAAAATTAAGGACAACCCAGGTCGGTCATAAATATGAGAGGCAGTTCTAAAAAAGTGTTGGGGTCTAGCTCTGATCCTCACTCTTTCCCTAACTCAATTAGTCGAATATGTCCCACCTGGGGGCCACTGTCAGCTAATATCATGATATCAAAACTTACACTTGTTTTTTTCTGTTATTGTTATATTGCTGGGACGAATTGTAAATTAAAATTTTCAATACTTAAACTCTTCAATTATAAGGACAAAGAAACGATTAAACCATAACGAACAACTGGTGTACTATAACTGTAAAGAGGAGTGTTCTCAGTACAGGAGAGATGTGGATAAATGTAGTTTACCTCGCTCGCCAGCTGTGTATGTTCTTGGGAGATAGTAAACAATAAATTTGTAGCACCAAAAAATGTATTGAGAAAATTGCATTATATAATGTTATTTAATGTTCATTATTTTATTCATAACTAAATTTTTCCCCCTTATAAATTTTTTTAATAATATTTTTATTACTTACTTTGTAAATTGAATTTATCTTATTTTTTTGGTGAGATTAATATAATTTGTTTAAAACTACACTGTATTTTATTGCTATTGTTATTGTTATAATCTAGACGGTTTAATTAAATTCAAGTATATGGGCAATAATAACCAACAGCAGTTTGTTGCCCTTAAAAAAACAAACAACAGACGAACAAATGGATTAATAAAACGTTAATGTTTGTTTGTATTTTCATTTTTTTTTTAAAGTAATTTAAATGGTTGTATTTTTTTCACTTTCCTCATTCTACAGTTGAGATACATAATGGAGTGTTTAAAGGCAGGAGGGGAGGTTATAATTAGTGTATTGGCTAATATCTTCTGTTCGCGCCGATCGGCGCTTTTGTGTTAAGGGGAAATGAGAAAATCGTAATTTAGTTCAAGTGACGCCCTCTACCGACTTCCCTCATTAACCGGCCCTTTACTTAATTTTCCTATTGCCAACCAGAGGGCAGTTGACTTTATTAACTCTCGCAAAGTTTAATATGCGGGAGTTCTAATCGCAATCTTAATCCCCTCAGGACCATTCTCGGTCACTCTGTTCCTGCACTCTGCCCTGGATGCACCTACTTTTGTCCAAGACTTCATAGTCTTCCTAGTTTACATGCTCAAGGCTCACATAGCCTTCCGAGAGTCTTTCCTATGTTAAAAGTGTTTTCCTTTCGTGCTATAACCAGCAAAATTTTCCTTTTGACTTTAATGAGTGGTGATAGCAGAGGAGGAGAGTTCGATCAAGTTTTACAGGCCACAGGGAGCGTTCGCCTGTCTGTGAGGACTTCAGGGGCCCCGCGAGAGCTAGAAGGCGATCTCAACCAGGTGAGTGCGCTTGTCTGTATTTTTTGGTTGAATTATTTTCCCGCTAACATCTCCCCAAAGTTGCAGAACCTCGTTTTGATTAAATACTATACAGTCCATTTTTACTGCGCCGAGGCGAGTTATTCGCACCGGCAATTTTCATTAACATTTTTGGTCCGATCCGGGCCGTATATATGTACCGCATTGAAGCGAGAATTTTTGCAGTTTTGGGGCGATTTATCGGCCACTCATTTTTCAATTTTATTATTTTACTGGTTGTTATTTTCAAATTTCCAGAAATCACGAACTTTTGACCACTTTCTGTTCAAAGTACGTGATTGCCAGTTTCTGCCGGTTTTTGACTAACCCTATACTCCGCCATGTTGTCTCCATCAATTTGATCAGCTGTTATCTGACGTCACCACCTCCCACTTCTCTAGTAAAGTACTCGTTACTGCGTCTCGTAACAGTTCCCGCCATATTGTCTTATTATAACGTCAGTTACAATAACGTAATAATTAGTAAAATCAATTTTGCAACTTTTTCTCCTTTCCTTTTCTCTGCCTCATATATTATAATTTCCTTTTATTGCTGTATTTATTTATTCTCTATTTTTCACAATGCCTTCTGAAGACAAAAACATCATTTTGCAAGCACAACTATTGGCAAAGAGGGAAACGATATTTGCTGATATAACTAGTAGATACGATGAAATTAAGGGTTCCACTCTTTCGGATATTTTTACTGTCCAAGTGCATTACGAGGATTTACCCTCCCTTCAAGTCAAATTTGAGGGGGTGAATGAAAAATTAAGTGACCTTAATGCTCTATTATCCAAACAAAATCATGTGGATACTCAAGCCCCTGCAATTGCTTTCAATAGTCTGTTAACAAAAATTAAATCCAAATATTTACAATTGAAAAAAGAAGAACCTATTGCAACTTCTACAACGGTTGCCCCCCTATTCATTTGACTCAAAGTGCTTTCTCCTTACCACCTATCAATCTACCAACCTTTTCAGGCGACATACAGCAGTGGCCTGAATTTTTTTCGTTGTTCACTGCCCTTGTTCACGACAACCCTTCTCTAACCCCCATACAACGCTTTCATTATTTAAGATCTAGTTTAAGAGAGAGTGCTCTTTCCGCAATTTCGAACTTTCAACTCACAGCCGAAAATTACGACCTTGCCTTTTCAGCTCTAGTACACCGTTTCCAAAACCCCAGGAGGATAGCCCAGGCATATCTGAACCAAATCTTGTACTTTAAGCCCGTCAGTTCAAATTCATTGAATAACTTAAAAACTTTTCTCGAGGTACATCAAAATTCGGTGCAGGCTATCAAGGCGCTGCCAATCGACGATTTGGCAAATTTTATTTTGTTAACCCTCGCATTAAATAATCTGGACCCCCGTACATCTAAGGCTTTCGAGGATCAAAGTTCCGCTAAATCAGTTCCGCTTTTCGATGATTTACTAAATTTTATTATCAGGCAAATTAAAACCCTGGAGATTATTTCTCCCCCCCATCAATCCACATAGAAACACTAAAGTTAATTCGCTAATTGCTAGCACTAGTCCTGATACCTCACCATCAGATAGAACTCGGGCCGCACCTTCAAATTCTCTTAACCTCAAATGCATTCTTTGTCGTAAGGCGCATTCCTTATCCTCCTGTTTCGAATTTTCTCATTTCACTCGAGATCAAAAAATTGATTTCCTCAAAAGGCATAAACGGTGCTTTAATTGCTTGGGTCCCCACCTTAAGGGTAATTGCAACTCCAAATTTTCTTGTCGTAAGTGTAATTCATCAGAGCATCACACACTTTTGCATCCCGTCAAAGTAGTAAATTCAGATCTCCATTTGAATTCCGCGCCTAGTCGCGCTTCAGCTCATGCTGATCACATTACAAGTGAACCAGCACCCGCTTCCACTGGTCAAGCACCAGTTGACGCCTCTTTATCTCTGAGTTGTAGTACCACCGGAAGTCACGTGACTTCACTCCTAGGAACCTTCCGTGCACGAATCTTCAATTCTCACTTAGGTTACGTTCCGGTCCGTGGGGTCATCGATCCGGGGTCGCAGCTATCATTCATTTCCGAGCGCCTCTTCAACCAGTTGGGTCAAAAAATCCAGGGTATGCCCATTACCGTCTCAGGCATAGGTGGGCGTGTTTCCAATTCTCCTGGCACAGTATCGTGTCGCATCTTCTCCACAATTTCTCAGAGGCACATTCTTGTAAACCCGTCCGTGGTTCCTCACATCGCTAACCATTTGCCTCCCAAGAACCTAACTCCAGAAATTTCTCGCGCCTTTGAACATTTGCGTTTGGCCGATCCTCACTTTCATCAATCAGACAAGCTTGACCTTCTCTTAGGTGCCGATGTATACCCGCAATTATTATTGCCTCACCCGTTTATTCCAAGCTCTATTGGTCCAATTGCTGTCAGTACCATTTTTGGTTGGACAATCATAGGCCCTATCCAGACCCTATCGCAAAATCAATCAGCCACTTCGTTAATATCTGTTTGCCAGATTTCCCAAGATTTCCATGATTCTTCGAAAACTGAAAATATTCCATTTGAACAACCCCTGAGTACAGACCATAAACACTCAAATGTTTCTGATATTCCAGAAAACATTGACCCTTCTGTTAACACCAATACATGTAATCACAGATTATATAATTTTAACGTTCCCCAGGAAATACAAATCATTAACCAGGGTGATTTTTCAAACTTAAATCAAGTTTCAAAATTTAATCACATCGGTAAAATAGGTGGTGCTGATACAATTGTCAGTGATTCATCTGATGAAAAGTTTTTTGTTTCTCTTACAGATGAGAAAAACTACATCTCATCCTCAAACAGTCACTATTCTTTAGCCAATCAAGACTGTCCAAAATTCCTTCCTGTTGAAAATAAAAATAATGAAAAACCAGTATACACACATAGTAACCAAGATAGTATAACAAGTAAAATTCCGGTCTCGAATCCTATTGAAACTACCCTTTTAAAACCACCAGTTGTCAATATCAAAAGGTCTGTACGATCTAAAATTTCGATGTCTGTTAAATTTTCCCCGGTAGGATTTGCTGATGTTTCTTCTCCCACTAATCATGCCCATATTGACTCTAGGAGTCTTTCTCCTACTCATCCCACGCAAGCCAAAATTTTTTGTTTAGGGACTCAAGATCCCTCTTCTTTGACCAATTGCCAGGAGCATTGGCCTCCTCCTTATCGTGACACCGACTTAAGCACCAGGCCATTACCGGATCTTAAGTCTACTCCCATTGCGCTCATCGCAAATGAACCTGACCATACCTTTAAACATTTTTCTGGGTCTCTCCTTAATATCCGTGCCGATAAGCCGGCAAAGCCGCCTTGTTGCCGTACTCCTTCCCTCGGTAGCCTGGAGGTCCTCAGGGTGGGCGGCATACTTGACAACGCCGTTCCTAATCATGATTCACAACGTTATAAGTGGACTTCAAATTCCAAGCGCCGATGTGGAACCAAGAAACTGGGCGACGTTGTTGTGAGCAAGGGACTGAACAGCTCCTCACTCTCCTGGCCTATAGCCCGCATCTCCGAACTCAAGCCTGGGCTCGACGGTGTACCTCGAGTGGCCATCCTTGAGACCTCCAATGGTACTCTCACTAGGCCGATCAACAAGCTCATTCCGCTCCCGGAATGACGTCTGTGCCATTTATGTTTTTTGTTTTATATAATTGTTGCTCAGTTGGGCTGATTCTTTTTTCTTTATTTTGTATAATTGTTTACCCAGTAACACTGTCTTATTTTCTTTACATTACATAATTGTTGCTCAGTTGGGCTGATTCTTTTTTCTTTACTTTGTATAATTGTTTACACAGTAGTACTGTTTTATTTTCTTTACATTATATAACTGTTGCCCAGTTGGGCTGATTCCATTTTCTTTACATTGTATAATTGTGCACCCATTCTTGTTACAGTATTTTTATTATTCCTTTTTTTTTATCTTTCTCCTTACTCAAGCTGAGCTTTCTTTTCTCTTATTTTATTGTATAAATTTGCTGCTGCCGCCCTCCATTTTCATTGTATAACTTTTGGAATAAAATTGGGCAACATCCCAATTTTGGTGGGCGGTATGTTCGCGCCGATCGGCGCTTTTGTGTTAAGGGGAAATGAGAAAATCGTAATTTAGTTCAAGTGACGCCCTCTACCGACTTTCCTCATTAACCGGCCCTTTACTTAATTTTCCTATTGCCAACCAGAGGGCAGTTGACTTTATTAACTCTCGCAAAGTTTAATATGCGGGAGTTCTAATCGCAATCTTAATCCCCTCAGGACCATTCTCGGTCACTCTGTTCCTGCACTCTGCCCTGGATGCACCTACTTTTGTCCAAGACTTCATAGTCTTCCTAGTTTACATGCTCAAGGCTCACATAGCCTTCCGAGAGTCTTTCCTATGTTAAAAGTGTTTTCCTTTCGTGCTATAACCAGCAAAATTTTCCTTTTGACTTTAATGAGTGGTGATAGCAGAGGAGGAGAGTTCGATCAAGTTTTACAGGCCACAGGGAGCGTTCGCCTGTCTGTGAGGACTTCAGGGGCCCCGCGAGAGCTAGAAGGCGATCTCAACCAGGTGAGTGCGCTTGTCTGTATTTTTTGGTTGAATTATTTTCCCGCTAACATCTCCCCAAAGTTGCAGAACCTCGTTTTGATTAAATACTATACAGTCCATTTTTACTGCGCCGAGGCGAGTTATTCGCACCGGCAATTTTCATTAACATCTTCAATTTAATATTGCAAGAACAAGAAATTCCAGAAGATCTGAGACTACCTATACCTAAGATCCATCTATAAAAAAGGAGATAAAAGTATATGTGGCAACTACCGAGGAATATGTGCCCAAAGCAGTATAACAAGAATCCTAGGGAAAGTGTTAAAGGACAGGAAGGCAGGTTATTTGACACCGGAGAAACAGTGTGGTTTCACAGCTGGTAAATCCTGCATTGATATTTTTATAATAAGTGTGGTTGAGATGTACTACTGGAGGAGATGTATCAAAAAAACAGAAGAGATTGCGTAAGAAATGAAGATATAAGGAAGAAAATGAAAATTAAGAAGATGGAACATGTTATGAAGAAGTTACTATGGTATTGACATGCACGTCGGATGCCTCCTAGAAAATGGTGAGAAAATGGAACCCTCCGAGAAATAGAAGGAGAGGACGACCAGCAAGGAGATAGAAGGACGAAATAGAGGAAATGGCAGGAAGAGGTCTCAGGGACAGCGATTGGTGGGACAGGAAACAGTGAAAAGAATGTTTGACCTAACAGAAACAACAAGCAACGAAGGGTAACACCGCTTCGAAGAAGAAGAAGATACATAATATAATTTGTCACTTTATTTATTGTTACTTATTTATTTATTTGAGATTATTGGGCGTAAAACTTATGTGTCATCAACTATCGTCTGTTCTTAATAGAAATTTACTTTAATTTATGTATATTTTACAATATAGTTTTTCTCTGTAAAGGAGGGCTATCAATTGTTTCCTAGCGCCTTTAAGATTTCTAGAGGTATTCCAGATTCAGTTAACCTTTTGGTGTAGTAAGGACACTCGTTAAACATATGGTGTATTGAAAGACCATTGCCACACATTTCACGTTCGGGAGAAGCCTCTCTGGTTCTAAGGTGAAGGTGTGTAGTTCTTGAATTTTTAATCGCGTAAAGGTAACTTCTTTTCCGCAATTAGTACGGCTGGAACTGCTACATGGTTTCACGTATTTCTTTATTAACTTGAGTTTACTTGGTGGGTTGTGATCCCACAATGCCTACCACTCTTGGGATATCGTTTCTCTAAGTGGGCGTGTATGTTCTGATACCGTTTAAAAGGTTTTGCCAGGTCCTGGGAGGGCTAGAGCTTCTTTAGCTGCTTTATCAGCCATATCGTTACCTCCTTTACCGATATGACTTGGTAACCAAATAAAGTACTCCTGTTTTCCTCCTTCGTAGAGTTTCTTATCCAGATCTGGAATGCAATGTATTCCTAAGTGATCTGAATACATGTTCTTCATGGAGCTTAAAACGCTGAGTGAGTCTTGACACCAATACAACATATTCAATGGCCGAAGCTCAAAGAGTATCTCAAAACCATGGCTATGGCATTAATTCCAGGCACTATAATAAAAATACTGCAAAATTTGTGTGATTTACACTTATGTGTTGTTTAAGGACTCACAACTTATAAATCAGGTTACCTAAATATTTCGGTTCAAGTGTTGTGATTTTTTTTTAACTTAGAATTTTTTTTTTTTTCTTCTTAAGGATTTAACAAATCATTATGAAGAAAAAAAAAATACAAAAGCAGATGCTGTTGAAGTGCCCGACTTGGGTCTGCCTTTGAATATTAATAAATGTTTATTTATTGTATTACATATCATAAGATTATTTATTTAATTTTTTTTCTTCTTTTCATTTATTTCTTATTGTACATATTGTATGAATGTTATATTACTTATTGCATTCTTTTAAACAGATTGTAATACTTTCTTAATTCAATAATTGTATTGTTTATAAAAAACAAAGAAAAGAAAATTGCAAAATTTCAACTCATCGGCTTTTTCTCGACAGCCAGGGATAAGAGCTAATGTATTTCTTTAAAATTTAATAACTCTATTAATACACTTTTAAAAAACTTTTTTTTTTTTAAATAGGAAAAGCACCTTGCAAAAAGTTGCCTATTTTTGTCTAATGTATAACCATCGGCGATTTTAATTCACATTCTAAGAGACATAGAATTTTCCTTTTTTATTTCGCCATTAGCTGAAAGGCAGAACAAGAGGAGGCGGCTAATAGATTTAAGACCATCGGAACTGCGCTTGGATTTATTCAATGAACGCCCAAGAGGAAAATAAAACGGCCCCGAGAGACTCCCCATCTCGGAGCCCTCTTTTAATTAGGAAGTTAATTTTTCGGACTCATCGGCTGCCCGGAGCTCCCAGCCGGCGGTAATTTCCTTCCTTCGTAATCTTTTCCTTATTTCTTTCTTTCTTATTCCATTGTAAGTCATGAGATTAGAGTATTCAGAAGGGGGAATGTAGGTCGCTCGGTTGAATGTGAGAGGAGAAACAAAATTGTAAAAAGTGAACGGCCACTAGGAACTACCCTCTCAGCCACCATTAAACTAATTGGATTGAAATGCATTGAAATTGCTCACAGGCTACAGAAGAAAATTTTCTCTTTCAGAAATCATAAATATATTTGTGGTTATTACAATCTCTTTTTGAGGTCATACTCGTTTCGTATCCATAAGAAATTCAAGCAGTCTGAGTATGTAAAAAAAAAAAAAAAAAAAATCTCCCAGACTGGAGAAAACAGCAGTTCATAAATATGTTTGTTTGTTTATTTCGTTTAACGTCACTTTTATGCTGCTATGGCTAATCGGACGATGCTACGGTGGGAGTCCTAAATTTTGCCTATCCAGGTATAATTAGGATAGGGATCTTTAACGAGTACCTGACATCGCACAGGCTCGGGACCCCCATTTTACGTCCCTTCCGAAGGACGGCAAAGCTAAGGATTTTTTACTCCCTTTTAAAAAATCCTAAGGTCATCTGCCGGGCTGCGAACCCGCGATCTTGGGTTTAGTAGGTTGCTATGCTAACCACTACACCACAGGTGACCCCCATAAATATGTCTATCAATAATCTAAAATCTATCTACGGAAACTGTCGGAATATTTTCTATCCGAGCAAAATCAAAGCTCCAACACAAAAAATGTAGGGAAAACGTGACTTTTCATTTAAAGTAATATAGCTCCTATATAGTGGGTCAAAAAAAAAAAATGTTATGCAACAAATATTTAGAGTGCGTTTCAATCAGATCTATTTTTAATTTTTTATTTTTTGCATGCTTTAAGCAAATCAGCCGAAGATTTTTTCTGAAACATGTCATTCAAAGAACAGCTTTATGTTCTTTTTGTTGTTCGGATCAAAAATTTGACGAGAGTTTCCTGGTGAGAAATCTAACGGAGACAAGATTGAATGACATGTTTCAGTAAAAATCTTCGCCTGATTTGCTTAAAGCATGCAAAAAATAAAAAAAATAAAAATAGATCTGATTGAAACGCACTCTAAATTTTGTTTTTTTGAGAACGAAATATAATGATTTTCTATACTCTTTCGGTCTTTGTAACAAACTAGCATCCTCCGTCGCAGCTTCGCCTGCTCTCATAAGTAATGAACTTCCTATTAGATAATTTTAATTAATAATTTAAGTTTTATTCATCTATAATATAAATCTTTTATTGCAAAAGGTAGAAGTTGGAAATTTTAATTGATCAAATGGAAATACGATGTCTGTAGGGATCATTGGGGTCATGGAAATAAATGCGATTACCCTAGACGTTGGTCCAGTGAGAATTATAGCCTCATGATATTGTTACGCATTATTGAAATTTTCAATTTGGTGTTATTGCACAGATTAGGTGGTTGAATCTAGATAGACAGACTGCATAAAATTTGGTGCAGATTTGTTCCATAGTTTTAGTATTGTAAACCCACTGAATGGCGACCTCCATAAATCGGTCATTTTCAAATTTCACTGGGATCCAAATGTAGTTCCATTTTTTTTTTTAAATTAGAATTGAATTTAAAATTAGTAAAATTCACTATCAATTTCAAGCTCTATCAACATTCTACCCCAGTAACCCATCCAGTAGAACGGTGCTCGCCATCTATAAGTCGATATCCAAACTTCATTGTTATCCTCACATTATCGCTTTTTTAATTAATTAAAAATTAGTAAATTGCATTGTTGAAAAACCTTTTTAGAACTATGAAGATGATGCAGTTAAAATTTGGTACAGATTGTCTCAGTAGTTTCCGTGTTTAGTGACAACAAACGAATAATGGACTGCCATGGCCAGCAGGCGTATGACAGTGTGGACAGAGGGAAATTATTAAAGGCATTGCAGACACTGGGAATACCTAGCAAGCTAATAATATTGACAAAGATGACCCTTGAAAGGACAAGTTGTAAAATTAAAACTAGAGTGGGTATCTCAAATAGCTTTAAGGTTAACAGTGGATTAAGACAAGGAGACCCATTATCACCGGTACTATTCAACCTCGCCCTAGAAGTTGCCATTAGAAATATTAGAACAAACCCGGGTGGCACCATTTACAATGGCTCACGCAACATATGGCTTATGCTGATGATTTAGTCATCACAGGGAGAACCAAAACAGCACTGGCCGGTGCTGTAGAAGAATTTAAAAGAGCAGCACAAGATTTGGGATTGAAAATAAATCATGAAAAGACTAAGTATATGAAAACCTCTAGACAGACCGGAGAGAGAAGAGATATCGTGGATGTAGGGGAAAACACGTTTAACAGCTGCAGCACATTTAAATACTTGGGAGGAGTTGTGATGGAGAACAATAATTTAAAAGTTGATATTAAGGGCAGAATGGTAGCAGGAACCAGATGTTTCTATGCTCTGCAAAAAGCTCTCCGATACAAAAGTCTCTCCAGGAAGGCAAAGCTTTTGTTATACAAAACAATAATCAGGCCAGTAGCAATGAAACGTGGACTCTAACAAAGGAAAACAGAAGAGCTCTACTGGTTTGGGAGAGAAGAGGCCTTTAGAAAGATCTTTGGAGTCGTTAAAGAAGAACACAGATGGAGATTTAGAAGCAATGCCGAATTAGCTGAATTGTACGGAGAGCCTGATATCCTCTGTGTTATTAAGAAGAGCAGGCTTAGATGGTTAGGGCATGTAGAAAGGATGGAGCCCTGTAGGCTGCCTAAAATGATGCTAAATGGTGCACCAGGAGGAAAAAGGAAAAGGGGCAGACCCAGGCGGAGGTGGATTGAGGACTTGGAGGAGGATATAAGAAGGATGGGAATATGAAACTGGAAGAATCTCGCTGGAGACCGCGAGGCATGGGGAAGAACGGTGGTAGAGGCCCAGGTCCTGCAAGGACTGTAGCGGCCAACAGTGAGTGAGTGAGTGATAGTTGTATAAACGAAATTGTTAATTTATTAACATACTATTTCCAGGTTTACTCGAAAAATATATTTGGATATTAACAACTGAGGTAGTAATGCCATGGAGGCCAAAAATTCAAATTTTAAATTTCTATCAGGAAAATAGAATATGAGTCGTATCAAGCAGTAGAATATTAAATAAATATCCTTAGCATTACTAACATTTTTTTTTCTTTTTTTAAAGTATCAAAATTTAATTTTGACTCTGAAAATTGTTCGCTAACTGAGAATGACTCATATATAATAGGGATTTTCCTATTTTGCAAGTGCCCGTTAAAAGAACGCCAGATAAAAGCGAGTTTACTGTAAAATTTAAATATATTAAATTTAAATTTTTAAACTTGTTATACATGTTGAAATAATATGAATATAGAGGCTTGATAAAGTTGATATTTGAAGAAGAAAAAAAGCGAAGGAGCATTCTGAATAAGAGTTGCTTTTTAATTAGGGAATTAATCTCAATGACTACTTCAATGAGACAAAGCTCCTAAACAAAACTCAACTTTTCATTTTATGAAATCTTCCATCTATTGTTTGTAACTCTTTTCTTCTTTTTTTTTTTTTTTTTTTTTTTTTTTTTTTTTTTTTTTATCTCAACTCGTTTCCTGTTATATTTATTTAATGGGTAGACTATTACTCCCCGACCCGTCCGAAACCAGTCTCCATCTTTCTGGCATTAGTCCCCAACTTACTTTTATATTATCATCTTTTCATTTCTCTTCCTAAAACGGGATTACTTTTTTAATCTTCTGGGTTAGCTGTTGCTAAAGAGTTTGTATTAAGAAATACTATTCGTATTTTAGGCTGAGTGTTGAAGACAATTTCTTGAAGGCGGACTAATTTTATTTTACCAGTTAATCTGATGAGGTGCTTTTCCATTTTAAGGTGAGTGAATTAAGTGTCATCCCTGACTTAAAATCAACGAAAATTTTATTTCATTTACAAACAGATACAGATTAACAATGAAAAACACTTAAATATATATATATATATATATATATATATATATATATATATATATATATATATATATATATATATATATATATATGTTTAGTAAGGTTCTTGAGGTTCAGTCATAAAATAAAAAATCAACTATTTTGGCGACGTTTCGAGACTATATTGTTCTCATAATCATGCCCTACAGTGAAAAAAAAAGGTTACAATAAATTATATAAGTTATACAAGTTATTTCAAAACATAAAGTTAGCTACAGTACAGGTAGGTATATAACAACATGTGTAGGGTAATACAAATATATATAATTACAGAATATAGAGGAGTATGAAGCTACTTACAATGTTACTGGTGGATATGAATAGACTAACAATTCTAGTACACAACTAACCTAGGGGAGTGAGTTTAAACAGACAGTTACCAAGGGTTAGTGGGGAAAACCCTATTTCTTAAAAATTAAGTTAAAAGGACCGTGTGGGTATTCCCAAATCAATTACCTATAACAAATCTTATAAGTGACATTGAATTTATTATACACAATAGTGTAGAAGAAAGTAAACGGGATGAAATGAGAGGAAAATGTGTTAATATAATAACCAATTATAAAAATACTAATCACAATAGAAATAACCACTGTAATAATAATAGTCAAGAAATAACACGAAAGGTATACAAAGCTACCAGGGAATTTCTAAAAACATATCCAAATATAATAATAACTAAAACAGATAAGACCAATCAATCAGTAGCAATTATGAAAGACGAGTATATTAATAAAACTAACGATTTATTAAAAGATAGGAACACATATAAAAATGTTGGTACTAACCCAACACATAAACTAATGAACGATACAAACTCAACATTAGCTAAATTAAAACAACAAAAATTCATAGATACTAAAACATACATTAAACTAATAACTAATTCTCCAACATCCCCTAAACTGTACTCACTAATTAAAAATCATAAAACTGACAACCCAGTGAGACCTATTGTTTCATTTATAAACTCTCCCACATATGAACTATCTAAATACCTAACCAATATCTTAAAACACTTGTCCACAGATAAATATAATGTCAAAGATTCGTTTGATTTCCATAATAAAATAACTAATATCCGGATTCCACAAGGCTACAAAATAGTTTCATTAGACGCATCCTCGTTATTTACCAATATTTGTACCACTAAAGTAAAAATAATAATTGAAAAACATTGGCATAAACTTCAAACTCACACACCAATTCCTAAAGACCAATTTCTCAAATTATTAGCTCTGTGTACCGATAGGGGTTATTTCCAATTTAATGAAAAATTTTACATTCAAATGTATGGGTGCCCTATGGGATCTCCAATCGCTCCAATTCTAGCAGACATATACTTAGAGGATCTCCTAGATTCAGTTATCCCCAAAATCCCCTTCAACATCCCATTTCTATTCAAATATGTAGATGATATCCTTACTGCTATACCTACAGAAGACAATAAACATGAAATAATTTTAGCCGAATTTAATAAATTTTCAAATAGACTAAAGTTTACTATGGAATTTGAATGTGATAATAAAATACCGTTTTTAGACTTACTTTTAATTCGAAACCCTAATGGAATAATAGATACCGAATGGTGGAAAAAACCAATACATTCCGGAAGATATTTACATTATACTAGTCAATGCCCCAAAAGTTATAAAATAAACACCGCAAAAAATTTAATAAATCGTGCAATAAAGTTATCTACAGAAAAATATAAACAAACCGCGGAAAATAAAGTAGTAGACCTTCTTTTAATAAATGGATATCCACATAGACTCATTTGTAACTTACTCAAACCAAAAAATACTCAACAGAAACAACAAGAAAATATGAATAAAAGATATTACACCATCCCATATATACAAACACTATCAGAAAGGCTCAGGAAAACACTCACAAATAACCATAAAACTGACTACACGGTCACATTCAAAAATACCTCCACCAGTAATAAATTGTTTACCAAAACCAAAGATACTGATAAGTTAGAGTTACAGTCTAATATTGTTTATGAAATTCCGTGTGAAGATAGTTGTGGCAAGTCTTATTTTGGTACATCGGAACAATATCTTAAACGACGAGTGTATCAACATAAATACAGTTGCACGTCTATAAATAAAAACCCGAACAAACCTGACCAAACAGCTCTCACCACACATTACAGGCAAACAAAACATACTTTTAAATTTGATTTCCCCAAAATTATTCACCATGAACAAAATAATTTTAAAAGAAATATTAAAGAAATGATAACCATAGAAAAATTTAAAAACCGCGCAATAAACAAAAAATCAGACGTTTTAAATCTTAACACCTGTTATTCCAACTTAATACATTCAGACCAATAATATTCATTTACATTTTTATACATCATACAAATCATTCTTCCATTTATTAGTATATTTCACTGAAATATTTTTGTACCTGCATCTTTGGGAATACCCACACGGTCCTTTTAACTTAATTTTTAAGAAATAGGGTTTTCCCCACTAACCCTTGGTAACTGTCTGTTTAAACTCACTCCCCTAGGTTAGTTGTGTACTAGAATTGTTAGTCTATTCATATCCACCAGTAACATTGTAAGTAGCTTCATACTCCTCTATATTCTGTAATTATATATATTTGTATTACCCTACACATGTTGTTATATACCTACCTGTACTGTAGCTAACTTTATGTTTTGAAATAACTTGTATAACTTATATAATTTATTGTAACCTGTTTTTTTTCACTGTAGGGCATGATTATGAGAACAATATAGTCTCGAAACGTCGCCAAAATAGTTGATTTTTTATTTTATGACTGAACCTCAAGAACCTTACTAAACATTTAATAGTAACAGTCAAGAAATTTATCTATATATATATATATATATATGTAATGAAAGTACAAATGACATTTCATTAATTTATTAATTAATTAATTCATCATGACGTTGAACTAGGAACAGATGATGTGCAGGTTATTTTCTGTGAAATTTATTATAACGAAAATATATTGAGGAGCCAATATTAATAAACATTAAATGTCGTTTCTTTGTACTTTCAGGTAAGATAGAAGTTAAATTGTCAGTCATAATTAATGAAAATTATTGTAATAGTTGTTAATTAAAATAAAACTTTGTACTTTCAGAGAAACAATTTGTGGTTATTTCTGAAAATCCTCAATAATATATCTTATAAAACGACATTTTCGTTAACTAAAAGAAGATGGACCGGCTACAATTTGAGTTTATGATGATAGCCTCAAATGATGGCAAATCTAATGTGTTAGCCATAACTTCAATATTTACAGAAGAAGGAAAATGTTATGTTTTACCTGATGAGCTGAAGCCGGTGAGTCATCATACATATATTATCAAAATGAACACTTTCTCAAAAATAAAAAATAGCATAAAGAAAAGGCATCAAAGTAGAAAAATATGGATAAAATTGGATGAAAATCAAAAGAAAACATACATAGATGAGGAAGGTAATATGCAATTTTTGGATCAATACTTGGAAGAAATAGACACAAAACAACCAAGAGACAAAGATGACAATTTGGAACATATCTTGGAAAAATTAATAGAAACTACGACCAAGAGAGAAAATCAACATAACCTTAAAAATGTTTCAGAGAAATTTATTATTGAAAAATTCACAAGCAAGAATACTAATGCAATGCAATGGATAGATAATTTTGAAAAAGAGTGTGAGCGCTTTAATATTACAAAAGATGAAACAAAAATAGAAATATTGAGGTTGTTTTTGGAAAAATCTTGTTTGGATTGGTATAGCTCCATGCTCATAAAACTGACAGTAAATTCTGAATGGAATGAATGGAAAGACAAATTTTTGGAAACTTTTAAAAACCAAGGATGGGACATGGTCAAATATGCTTTTGCATTCAAGTATAAAGAAGGACTGTTAATTGATTATGCTATAAAAAAAGAACGGCTTATACTAGATATAAACAAATCGATAGACTCTAAAACAATCATTGATCTTATCGCAACAGGCTTACCTGGGTTTATTTTAACTAAGTTAAATAGGGACGAACTCAGCGACACTACTGGTTTGTTTAACGAGATAAGAAAATATGAAGGTATGATGTACAAGAAAAACTCAACTATAGCAAAGAGTGGTACATTTCTTCATAACAATAAAATTAATGAGAAAAAGCCATGTAAGACTTGTGAATTTTTAGACAAAGGAATTAGATATCACCCAGAGGAGTCATGTTGGTTCAAGAAAAATAAAATTGAATCTGAAAAGGTTTTCAAAGCCAGAAATGTAAATAATAACTCCATTATTGAAGTAGATATGAATACTGATCAAAAAAACGAGTAAGTACACCATTAATCAAAATCCAGCTTTTATTAGAAAATAAACTAGAAGTGAGCGGCATTTATGATTCTGGCTCACAGATCTCTTTAATAAATTCAAGACTGATTAAAGTAAAAGAAAAAAAAGATAATGTGAATATAGCTTATATGAAAACGGTTAATGGTGTAAAGAAGACGGATGGCTTGATAACAGTAAAAATAAAAATATTTGATTTGGAAGAAGAGGTAGATATATATGTTGTAGAAAATGAAGATTTTGATGATTTTATAATCGGATTGGATATGATAAAGAAATTCAAACTAACTCAAAATGAGGACTTGCAGATAGAACAAAAGAAAACAACGAATGAAAGAGACAGGATGTCTAAAGATAACAGAAATGAAGAACAGAATATGGAAACATTTGCAATTAATTTAAATGAACACATAGAAACAGAGGAATTTGTAAGTACGACAGACCATTTAGATATTGAAAAGAAAATTGATATAGAAAAAATTATAAAGGAGTATAAAACAATTTTTGCTAAGGACAAGTATGATATAGGATCAGTTAGAAATTATGAAGCTCACATAGATTTATTAGTAAATAGATATTGTAGTAAAAGACCATATAGATGTACAATAGAAGATAAATTAGAAATTGAAAAGCAAATATCCATGTTACTAAAGAATAATTTAATAGAAGAATCTTTCAGTCCATTTGCTGCTCCAGTAACAATGGCTTTTAAAAAAGGTGAAAATAGAAAATCCCGCTTATGTATTGATTTCAGAGAATTGAACAAAATTGTTGTACCACAAGCTCAACCTTTCCCCTTAATAGATGATTTGATTATTAAAACTAGAAATTGTAAGTATTTTACTACACTGGATATAAAAACTCAGCATTTTGGGCAATACCACTACGGGTGGAAGATAGAAGTAAAACAGGATTTGTCACACAAGATGGCCACTTCCAGTGGACCTGCCTCCCCTTTGGCTTGAAAACATCACCAGCAATTTTCCAGAGGATTTTAAGCAATATTCTAAGAAAGCACAACCTCACAGGATACTCCGTAAACTTTATTGATGATATTTTGATATTCTCGCCCACCTTTGAGGAACATATAAGACACATAAGAAATGTACTAGAGGCAATAATAAAAGAAGGCTTTAGATTGAAATTTCAGAAATGTACCTTTGCCTCAGACTCAGTAAAGTACCTCGGCCATGTAATTCAGAGCAATTCAGTAAGACCTCTAAAAGACAATTTGATCTCAATAAGACATTTTCCAACTCCTAAGACACAAAAAAATATCAGACAATTTTTGGGAAAAATAAACTTCTACCATGAATACATACCAAGAAGCGCAATTATCTTAGACCCATTACACAATTTATTAAGAAAAAACGAAAAGTTTGTGTGGTCAGATAAGTGTGAAGAATCATTTAATCAAATAAAAAGATATTTATGTTCTCAACCTGTGCTGGAAATATTTGACAAAGACTTACCAATAAAAATCTTTACAGATGCATCTTTGGAGGGTATCGGGGCAATATTAAAACAGACACAACTAGACGGTAAAGACAAACCGGTGGCATATTTCTCAAAAAAACTGAACGAATCTCAAAAAAGGAAAAAGGCTATATATTTGGAATGTCTTGCTATGAAAGAAGCTGTTAAATATTGGCAACACTGGCTCATTGGAAAACAATTCACTATTTACTCAGACCACAAACCTTTAGAGAATATGAATATTAAATCCAGGACAGATGAAGAGTTGGGTGATCTTACATATTACCTATCTCAATATGACTTTACAGTAAAATATATACCTGGTAAAGAAAATGTAGAAGCTGACTGTTTGAGCCGCAACCCGGTATTAGAACCAGAAGATAACAAAGAGGAACTATTGAAAATAGTTAATTCAATACAAATAAAAGATATAGTTGAAGACCAAGAGAAAAATGAAAGAATAAAAGAAAAGAAACAAAATCTAATACACAAAGATAAAATCTATTATAAAAAAATAAAGAAAGGTGAAAAGATTATCCTCTCAGAAGAATTTAGTAAAAAACTTATAAAAATGGTGCATGAAGATCTATGCCATATTGGTATCAGACAATTGCAGAAAAAAATAAGTCCAATATATACAGCTAAAAACCTAACAAAAAAAATATCATAAATATTTGTAAAACATGTGAAACATGCATAAAAAATAAATCAAGATGTCAAGGAAAATTTGGATTAATGTCACAACTGGGACCAGCAACAAAACCATTTGAGATTGTATCAATGGACACTATCGGTGGCTTTGGAGGATCTAGGTCAACAAAAAAATACCTACACCTTTTAGTAGACCACTACACCAGATATGCATTTATTGTGACTTCAAAAACACAGAATTCAAGTGATTTCATAAAACTAACAAAGCAAGTACTGGAGACAGATGAGATTGGAATAATTCTGACAGATCAATATCCGGGCATCAATTCTAGAGAATTTAAACAATATTTGCAGGAGAATAACATTACACTAATATTTACAGCTGTGAATACACCATTCTCGAATGGCTTGAACGAAAGATTAAATCAAACAATAATAAATAAAATAAGATGTAAATTAAATGAGAAAAATAAAAAGGGAACATGGACAACAGTAGCAAGAGAATGTATACAGAAATATAATGAAACAGAACACTCTGTTACAGGTTTTGCACCAAAATATTTACTGGATGGTACAAATGTCAGTATTCTACCAAATGAAATTAAAACAATAACAAAGGAAGACAAGTGGATTGCTGATAGAAGATTAGCATTAGAGAATACAATAAAATCCCATAAGTACAACAAGAAAATATTTGATAGAAATAGAAAAATGCTAGAGTTAGAGATAGGGGACAGTGTATATGTAGAAAATGGAAATAAATTAAATAGGAAAAAATTAGACGAATTAGTAATAGGCCCTTTCAAGGTAGTAGAGAAAATATCAAACTCCATTTATAGGATTGACACTGGCAACAGAAAAACAGAATCAACTTTATTCCACATAACAAAATTGCAACCTGTAACATCAGAAGATGAAGTAGAAGAACTAGATAACTTATAGGTACATTATATAGGTATATTATTTAGAATTTTCCCTCTTAGGGGGGGAGATGTAATGAAAGTACAAATGACATTTCATTAATTTATTAATTAATTAATTCATCATGACGTTGAACTAGGAACAGATGATGTGCAGGTTATTTTCTGTGAAATTTATTATAACGAAAATATATTGAGGAGCCAATATTAATAAACATTAAATGTCGTTTCTTTGTACTTTCAGGTAAGATAGAAGTTAAATTGTCAGTCATAATTAATGAAAATTATTGTAATAGTTGTTAATTAAAATAAAACTTTGTACTTTCAGAGAAACAATTTGTGGTTATTTCTGAAAATCCTCAATAATATATCTTATATATATATATATATATATATATATATATATATATATATATATATATATATATATATATATATTTAAGTAACGACAATATATGTAAGTGAAATCGTTATTTTATTTTTTGAATACTTTGGTAACCACTTAAAAACTTTTAATCATAACATAAAAAAATAAAAATATCTATTGTCTAATCTCTTATTCGAAGAGTATACGGAAACGTATTTAATTTATATATTATTAATATTAGGATGATAACTAATACTAAAAGTTCTGCGTAACTAGGAAGCGACCATATGTTTAAAACAGCTGTTTCTAATTAGTCTGTTATAGTGACAAAATAGCGACTAGGCAACTGAATGTTTATTACCAAGTCGCCTACAAAATTGTTTTGTTTTGTTTTTTTAATTTTTACTAAACTATTTATATTATTTTTAAATTAACATCAATGATCAGAACCATGATTTGTTTTAATATTTCATTGTATATGAAGCAGAACACTACTGGATAGTCAGCTATTCTCTGAATGATTTACATATAATCATAAAAACCTATAACTGGAAACCTAAACACATGAAATAATTATACCATTAGAGGAACAAAGAAAGACTATTTTCAAAACGAAAACGACGTGTTATGAGTAGCTATGAAAGCTAATACCCTATTGGGCAGGAGGGACAGGTGTGAATAATCGCCACTGGCTAAGTGGCCATCTAATGCTGGAAGAAGCTGTTGTGCCATTAGTCGAAACGTCTTAGTTCTATCTCTGTCATGCCACGCCCATCACTCTGTCTTTCCTTCCACTGCTCCCATCATACTTTGAGCCTCCCCATCTGTCTCTCTATATTTATAAACCACATAAAGATATTGAGGTGAAGTTTGTTCGTCGTCGAGTATTTAGGTCATAAATTACCCTGAAACACTGTAACTGATCAAAACGATGACATTTTTTAATTTTGAAGAAAAAAAAATTAATAATTTTAAGACTAATAAAAAGTAATTAAAACCTTCATAAAAATTCGTTCACACCCAATGTTAACTTCAATCAATATAATAGAATTAAAATTAAAATAAAGAGGTATTCTATTTAAAAAAAAAAAAAAAAAAAAATTACTATTCAAATATTAGTTTAACAGAGAGTGGTATAGTTTTTAAGGAACTGGTCTTACAGCAAAAAATAACTCTCTTACTCTTACTCCCACTCTTACTAAATAATTTTTTTTCCCCATAAATAACGTTTTACATCTGTAATAAAATAATCAAAATATATTGCGAAATATTATGTCATTAACTAAATGTGATCTGACAAAAGAGGTTGAGATCAAGAAGACAGTACTGAGATTGAGGGGAATTCTTTCGGAGGAAAAATTAAATAACATAAAATAAAAATCCTCAGTTTGGGAATATGCATAACAACGTCATAGATGATCTATTAGGCCAAAGTCAATATTGAGTAATAATCATTCAAATAAAAGAACCTTTTATTAGTAATAAAGAGAATTTCGATTAGAGACAGAGCTGCTGATTGGTGCCTGCAGCGACGAAGAACAAAATATTAATTTTAAATTTAAAGCTAATAGTTTATATTGTTAAAATACTTTTAACTATACAAACTTAAAGTTATATTTAAATATCACTTTACCTAAATCACATTAGTTCAAGATTATTTTAAAAAATGAATAGTGCCATTTAATGAAATATTTGTTTTAACAGCAATTTAATTGTTTTAATTTCATTTAAATAATTTTTAAAAAAGTAGAAATAGTTTTTAATTACATCGCATGTACAATTTTTTTTAAAAATTTGTTATTCATATTTGTAATTTGATCGTGAAATTATTCCACAGGAATTCCAAATTCTAGCTGACCAATAATAATACTAATGTTTTGTTTAGATATTATATTTTTTGTTATGTATTTCATTTCTGATATATCTTATTAAAAAATATCAATTAAGACATGATAATTAAAATAAATAAAAGTAATTATAGTAAAATTCTCAGTCACTAATAACTTTTAAAATCTTTTTATTGATATGGGCAATTGTATAGAACATATTCATCCAGTAAATAACAGGTAAACTGAATACAATAACATGACAACTTGTAAAGTAACTTTAAAAAAAGTCCTATAGTAAAAGGACTCGCGGCCATAATCTTTTGGAAGATTATCGCGAATAAAATGGGCAGCAATTTGGGAGCCTAGTGGATTCGAATGGGTATGCAGCTTGTTATAGAAGGATAGGTATCTTGTTTGGGTCAAATCAGCAACATATGGAACATTAAGACCATTATGGATAAGTTTATTGGTGACATAATGAGAAGCATTGAGGATTTTGGATTGTAAGGATTGGATATGAGAAGGCTTGGAAGGCTTAGTGGAGCCCCAAAGCCCAACTCCGTATGTCTAAATAAGTTTCATAAGTCATGAAAATGAGTCTTTTATAATTAATCGGAAGGTTTGAACGTTTTACTGACGTTGTAACTTGTACTTACCGGACGTTGAAGAAGAAGTAGCTCTGCAGACGAGAACAGTAGAGGGACAACTACTGAGAGCCAATATTGTCCCTATGGGCAATATTTAATTACCGTATGTAGTTGAAATTGTCTACTACTAATTAAGCATAGAAGATTAATTTTAAATATAAAACTGTCTTTAAAGTATATATATTTGAAAGTTCCTGATTCAAACAAATAAACTGCACTGCTTTACCGTTGCTCGATACAAACCTGCCTTGTTACAGCGGCTCAATAAAAGCACCCGACCAGGGAGTACAACAAACACCACTGATTGATGGCTATTTGATCACAAATTGTACAACAATAAATGAGTCGTTAGTATAGTACAGGAGCAGAGGAAGGTAGAAGAGAAGGCCAGTACACGGACGGGCTGTATCGACCGGTACAATCCCCTGTTTGGATATTAGCGGCTCGTGAGTGAGTGGGACTAAGTCCACTCTACTTAGGGCCATTAGTCTGCGAGGGGCTTAGCTAAGCCCAGCTTTATTAAGTTTTAATGACCCACTATCGTTCCCACTATCCACTGTCTCTAATGGCAGCAAGTACTTCCTGCCAACTATCTGGCAAATTGGCAACATCCTTGCTACATTCATTGGCTAATTGATAAAATATCGATATTATTATCAAAATACGAAAACGCTTCATTTATATTTCCTGATCTAGGATTTCTTTACTTTTACAACTTTATCTTTATTGCAATATTAACCAAGATATTAAGTAAAGAAGATATTAAGTTAGGTTGGCCATGTTGCTGGTATGGAAGAGGATTCCTGAAAAAAATATTAAATATGACATTAGAAAATAAAAAAGGATGCTTAAAAGTAAGGTAGAACCCCTGTTATCCGGGGTAATTAATAATGGGTATAATCAAATAACAACATTTTATTGATTAAATGAGGCGTGGAGATGCAAAAGGGGGTAAATTCACTTTTTATCATTTTTAATTTTTTTAGTTAGCCTCCTCAATATGGAGGTCAATCGTCCACTCTTCAAAGTTTGAGCCCATGATGACTTCGAAACACACATACACATACATTCAACCCAAACTTTGAAAGATGGACGATTTACCACCATATTGAGGACGATAACTAAAAAAAATAAGAATGATAAAAAGTGGATTTACCCTCCTTTGCATCTCCACGCCTCAAATGTTGATTGTTGATTAAATGTTGATGAGCAGGTTGATTGAAAAAAAAAAGAAAAACTGTGCAGAAAATCACTTTTATAGACTAACAAACGTTAGTTTTTTTTTACATTATAATATACAAAAATATAAAGGAATGAATCTATGTATGCATTATTTTACGGATGTGTTGAATATTAATTTATAGAAAAAAAATCAGTAATTTAAGTTTTTTTTTTTTTTATGAAACATTTCTTTTCTAATATAAGTTCCATTGCTCGCAGCAAGACAATTCTTAATAATTTTTAAACCGATTATTGGTAACTTTTCTTTAAAGCGCCGTTACACTCCACGCAAATACAACTTCATATGTATCACTGGAAAGAGGAGAGCCTCAGCTTTCCTTGCATAGAAATGCGAAATTCTAACAAAAACCCATTATAAAAGCAGGAAAATCCAAAATACACTTGTATAGGAACATGAAACTAAAGACATTTCAAGCGCATTACCACTCTATAATTATATATATTAAAGGTTTCAAAAATGTAAGACAAGAAATCAAATATTCGTACTCACCTGAGGAGATCTAGCAGATATCAGTAATATATCCATCGTGGAAGGGGGAAGGGTGCGGTTTGAATTAATTTAACCTACCTGGCCATTCCCCTTTCCACAAAGAATATATTTCAGATATCTGTTAGATCTCCTGAGGTAAGTAACAATGTTTGATTTCTTGTCTTACATTTTTTGAAAACTTTAGCATATATAATCCATATAACTGAAGCTGGCCTGTTCGCGAGAAAAAAAAAAAAAAAAAAAAAAAAAAAAAAATGTATTGTATTACGCAATCCAGAATCATTTCCTCAATGATATTAACACGCAAAGCTGTATTTTTTAACCTGGTACAACAGCACTAATTAATCGGTTGAAGATTATTTAAAAGCTTAATTAGATAATCAATTTTTAATTTTAATATATGAGTTAGTAATGCAGATGAACAGAGATTAAGAAAATGTTGCGGATAAAGGACTGAATTACCGTTGCTTACAACTAAATGCCCCTAAATCATATTTTTACACACAATATCAAAAGACTAAGTATCTATATTTTAATTTGGTAATAATGTTTCTTCGGCAGATATAATTTTTTTGATTTTATCTGGTTTGATTTTAATTTATAACCATAAAAATATATGATCCAAATCACTGTCCTGCCAAAATATATAGCGAACCTCCTTCCTTTAAAGATGATTTAAATTTGGTACAGACTGGTTAAGTAGTTTTCGTGGTTAGTAAAAACAATTTAATTATTGTCTTGTAATAAGTATTTTATAAATTATTGGGAGCTTTGAACGCTTGTCTAGTAAATGTTGGAGACGACAGGCAGATTCTTGTATTTTAAGTCTGTTATATCCAGATCTTTTTTTTTAAATCAATTTATTGAAATTTACAACTGTACAAATATATACAGCAAATAAATGTGTTGATAACGATTACAATAACATGTCAGAACCTGAAAACGCATCAGCGCTTCAATCAAAATTCTACACTAGGTCCCTAGGCCATATTCTTCAGACGCCTCGGTGGATTATCGGGAATAGAGTGGGAAGCTTGTTGAGAAACTAGTGTACTTGGGTGGTTATGGAACTTACTATGGATAGGTATCTGGTTTGGGTTAAATCGGCAACAAATGGAACATTAAGATCTTTAAGGATAAGCTTATTGGTGACAAAGTAAGGAGCATTGACGATTTTTGGAAGGATTTTGGATAACAAGGATTGGATACGATATGAATTGGATGGTTTAGTAGAGCCCTAAAGCTCAACTCCGTATGTCCATATAGGTTTAATCACAGTCATGTAAATAAGTCTTTTGTAATTAATTGGGAGCTTTGAACGTTTGTCTAGTAAATGTTGAAGTAGTCTGTAACTATTAGAAGATTAAATATAAAACCTTAACTAAGACAAATTGTAAACATTTGTATTATTTTTAATAGTACATTTATTTTTAGATACCAATGCGAGGAAGCTTTTATTCGAGATACAGGGAAGGTTTGGTTTGGGTGTGATCAAAGTAGAGGGAGGGTAAATATTGTATCTGTGTACACGGTAATGAATTTTTGATACTTGATTCGTCAGAAATAATACAGAAGAGAATTTGGCGTTATATTTTAACGATCAAGCACCTTATAGCAATGATAATATTAATGTTAATAGACTTTTGCTAACAGCAGAACACTAGAAATATAAACATTTTAAAGGTATGAACCTTGGTTTATACCATATTCAACCATTTGATAACCATGCC
This sequence comes from Euschistus heros, assembly GCA_003667255.2. Taxonomy (NCBI): domain Eukaryota; kingdom Metazoa; phylum Arthropoda; class Insecta; order Hemiptera; family Pentatomidae; genus Euschistus; species Euschistus heros. Next base: position 736,829 of record RCWM02000208.1, on the reverse strand, counting down.
ACTTAATATTTTGTTGGATCTGATGGCGTTATGCGAAAGATATCACAGGTAATATATCTAAGTCGACGTCAAGGGGTGAATTGAGATGAAGATCCTGGGGATGGGGCGATGATGGATGTGCACCATCTACATTTCGTAAAAAAAAAAAAAATAAAATATCTAGATATACATCAGCGGCTATCATACGTCAAAGCTTCAATACCTCGGGGATCTCGGGGAGCCTGATAAGTAGGGCAAGAGCTCCACCAGAAGGGAATATATTGTTACCTCCGACGTGTTCAACCTTAATCCTAATATATTGTATATATCGCGATACATATATATAGATAGATTGCGTATCCCGCATGTATTCATGTAATGTATTAATTATAGAACAAGGCCAACATTAAAATCTGCCATTCTTTATTCCTAATATTGATTCAGAAGCTAGGCAAATATTTCTAATAATAATAAAAAAAAGACCTGTACCAAGATCCTAAGGAAGGTAATGAGACCAGTCAAAATAGATGGTGAATACAGTAGACGGTCCAATGAGGAACTCTACAACTGCACTGAAAAGATCACGACGCAGCTAGAAAGAGACGGCATGCCTTCTAAGAGCGCATTTCGAGATTGAATCCTGACAGATCGACAACTTGGTTAGTGGAATTGATCTAGGATCTTCAGAAACTGGAAATAGTTGAAAGTGACATCAGAGACCGATCACCTCTCCGAAAGATTCTACGAATAAGGAGGTCAACCCGCCCCGCAAGAAGACAGGTGCCCACTGGAAGGAAAAATAAGAACAACACAGCCAGAGCAAACCGGGTAGATGTACTGGGCAAACATCAAAGCCCACTCCCAGCAAAAAAGTTTAATATCGAGGTCCTTAGGTGGCCGATTCGAAAGAGAGAGAGAGAGAGAGAGAGAGAGAGAGAGAGAGAGAGAGCCTGTTCCACTAACAACCCATGAAGGTTCTTGGGTTCACTGCTTAGGTAAGATGTACTGTTCCTGTGTCAACGGAAAGGTGATTTGGCCTAAATCACTCACGACCGCCAGGTTTTTCCCCTACTAAGGGTACCCACTTTTTAGAGCTTGGGTGTGCCACAGGAGGGTATTCTGACCTCGAAGTCGAACTATAACCGAAATAACAGAAATTAAATTTTCTGTTTTCGGTCGGACTCGAACTCAGTCCCGGGAGCTTGGTTGTCAAATGCCTTATCCACTGAGCTACCGCGCCTCCCAAATATTACTTCTATTTGTGATAATTTTAGATTTTCAATTAATAAATGAAATCGAGCTTTTTATTTTTCAAAATTCAAATAATAAACGAATAAATAAATATAAGTCATATAAAACAATAATAAAAACTATTTTCACCTATGCTAGTGAATCATAATAGACCTTAATAGCAGAACATATTTAAATCATTAACTTTTTTTACTTCTCTGTGTAAACATTGGAAAAAAAAAATGTCTACTAGACAGGTAAAAACAATATTTAATGGATATTTCTATGTATAATCTTTAGCTTTTAAACTACTGCTGCTGATAAGGAAACTATACTAAAATTTTCTATAAGAGCGTGTCTAAAAAAAACCTAAAAAAATTAGACAAAACTTGACTTTTTTTTATTCAAGGTAGTAGCTAGCGACAAATGTTATATTGCAAAAATATTCTCCATTAAATTTCTGATCAGGAAACTTTTGGCAAATTATCGATCCGAGCAAGACCAACAGAGCCAGAGCTTGTCAAATTGTTACATTCCTGAGCGTGAAAAATACGTTAAATAAAAAGACAAATCTATGAAAAAAAAAAAATTGAAATAAAACTTTCATAAATTTCATTGTTTTAATATTAATAAATATTTCCCATTTTCTAACTTATACAGTTTGTCATGACCAGTTATAAAGTTATAAAATAAATTTTATTATTTCCAAGGGCTTTATAATTTTCAAGTTTCCTAAGACTTAAAAAAAGCGTTACTGTGTTGTGTTGCATAGACAAACATATATGTAAATATATGATGAACCTAAGTGAAATTTAGGTATATAATTATGAGACTATTTCCTACATGTTGAAATTACCAAATATACACGCAAATCTCTAGGTTGTTAATAATGAAGGGACAGAAATAGAGATTAGGGAATAAATTCAGACAGAGAGAGAGACAGCGGGCTTGAAAAGCAGTAAATGTTAATTGGTTGGGGAGGGAGAGGGGAAGCTACTTTTACACCAAATACAAAATTAGCCCCCACCTACCTCTCCCCCCCCCCCCCATGACAAGGTGTAAACATAAAATTTTACGATTGTAACGGTAAAACGGGAGGGGGCGTCCTAAAATTACGGTAGCCATCAACTTACAGCCCTTTCTCTACCCTCCTCACTAAAAGAGCCCTAATTTCAAACAGCAATGAAAACTGTACGATTCTCTTTCAAGTAGAACGTTCATTGTTTATTTATTATAGTTTGTTTGTATCAGCATCATCAGTTCTAAAAATATATTAAAAATTCATAACACTTAGTTATACAGATTATATTTTGAAAAAAATAAAATAAGCAATCGAACATGTTGAAACTAACATTAAGAAGCAAAAAAGAAGAACTTTTAAGAGATAGCAAGGCAAAGAGTAGACTGACAAGGGGAGGACACAGTCTCTCACGGATCTTGTTGGCATTTTTTTTGGAGGTTCCTGGTCAAAAAATCAAAAGTTTCGACCAATGGGCCCTAGAAGCCGAGACAAAAAAATAAAATAGCATTAAACTAATTTATTTTATATCTCGAGTTTAACAAATGATATTGACATGATTCTTGCACCAAGATGTTTAGTTTTGATTGCGGATTTAAGAAAAAATACAGCCACTCCGTAGATTTTGGTTTAGGTTAATTTAATTCTAAAAAAATGAGTAGATTTTCAGGTTAACTACCTCTATAGATTTTTTCACTGAAAAATTGACATCAGACTCTAATTCAGTATCCTATCTTTTTTCCTCTCTTTTGTACTCGATTATTAACTCGTTGACATATCATTTGTCCTCATATTTATCTTCATCAAAAAGACTTTAACTTTGTTAGAAATATGAGAGAAAAAAATTGGAACAAATAAATCTGTGTTACTAATTGTAAGTAATAAATTGCTTATATTTAATAGACGTGCTCATATTTCAATCTTTACTTCATGTTCATACGTGATTTTCGTATTACAAGTTCAACTAACAAGGAGAGGACACACTCAGTCTCTCACGGATCTTGTTGGAAATTTTTTTGAGGTTCTGGGCCAAAAAATATTAGACACGTATTTTGTCGTTCCGACCAATGGGCCCTAGAAGACGAGAAAAAAAAATAAAAAGAGCATTAAAATAATTTAGTTTATATCTCGAGTTTAAAAAATGATACCGACAAGATTCTTGCACCAAGATTTTTAGTTTTGATTGCGGATTTAAGGAAAAATACAGCTACTCCATAGATTTTGGTTTAAGTTAATTAAATTCTAAAAAAAATATTATATTATCAAGCAAACTAACTCTATAGATTTTTCACACAATAATTGACGTTAGATTCTAATTTAGCACCCTCAAAAACGTTTATTCAATAAAAACAAAAAATATCACTGTTTTTCACCATCTTCGAGGAAAATGAAATTTTTAAACCGATTATTGGTTACTTTCCTTTAAATCGCCATTACTTTGTCATGCAATTCATTAGTTAGTATCGCTGGAAAGAGGAGAGCTTCAGCTACCTTTTGATGTATATAAAAGAAAAATTCGATGAACAAAAACCTATTAAAAAAATGGAAAATCCGAAAAACATTTTGATTTTTAGCTTGAGTTTGAAACCAGATAGGATGATGGAACCAAACACATTTCAAGCGTATTACCACCTTATATTTCGTGTAATAAAATAAAGTTGATAAGTTTAACCGTCCAAGCGTAATTCATGTTTTTTTCAATTTAAACAAAAGTTGTCTACCATTTATTTGGTCAGGCAAATTTTGAAGTTTAGGAATTTTTATTTTTCTATTTGGAAGAAATTTTGTATTTAAGGGTTCTTTGGAATACTGAATTCGAATCCGATGTCGGTTCTTTGAAAAAAAATATATTGAATGCACTTCACTTGAAAAATTTTAGCTGTAAAATGTGATAGAAAATGTTTTTAGCTCAGAATTCCATTTCAGCACCATCAAAACTTAGAAAACGTATTTATATATAGGAACCTCCACAAATATTGCTAACAAGATCCGTGAGTGACGAGACTGAGTGTGTCCTCCCTTTGTGAGTGTAAAGAGACGAAAGGAGAAGAAGAGACGAAAGATCTCTAGCTAAAAACTAGAGACAGGCCCACAAGTCGGTAAAGTCGACTATTCGGCTACTCTTGTAGTCGTCGAGTAGTCATTTATTTTTATTTTTATTTTTCTAACTAATTATTGAACCTCAACAAGATATATTAACCAAAAATAAATCTTTTACCTAATAGAGAACTTACGTAATCTACTATTATTTTAGTGACTAGTATTGGATTTCCCCATTCATATTGGAAACAAATTTAAAATGAGGATATTGGAAATGTTTATCTGGTCATTTTAAACAAAAATCTGAATCGGTTTTAAACGATTTTATTATTTCTGATGATTCATAATTATTTAATTTTAGACTGAATTTATGATTCTTTTCCGTTTAGATGGATAGCGAAATTGGAATTTTGGGTTTTATTATTGTAAGATCCAATAACCATAAATTCAATTAAGACTCGGGAATAAAAATGATACATCAAATAGAAAATAGCCTAAAATTAAATAAATTGGGGAAATTCCAAGGTTAAATAAAAGCCGAAAAATTAAACCCACCTGGCCATTCCCCCTTCCACGATGGATATATTTCAGATACCTGTTAGATCACTTAAGGTGAGAACCAATATTTTATTTCTTGTCTAACATTTTTGAGCTTTAGTATATATAATCCATGTAACAAAGAGCTGATGTTTTGAAAGTTTTTGTGTGTTTTAGAACTGAAGATGAATGTTTAGCATTCGAAACTAGTTTTCTAATAAAATAATTCCAATAGAAGTGGCAATTAATTCATTAATCCTAATTGTATTGATTCTTCTATACCATCATAGTGTGCCTCAAGTGCTATTTTAGCAATTACATACGTTTTTAATTACAATTACATGTAAGATATTTTTGTGTTACTAATATATAAGTTCATAAACATGAAATCTTTTTCGGTATGAATCCAAATTCCAAAGTTCACGATTAACATCGTATAAGTAAAGAAAATTGCTACAGTTTTCTTTAAAACCACCACGTTACATATCTGCCCATATGCAGAAAACAGCAAAAAATATATATATATAAGATAAGCAAAACTGACCGAAAAAAAAAAGAGAGAGAAAAAGTACGGCAGCTAAGCTATGAAAGAAGAGCCTCGAACTTGGCCGATGTCACCCGAATTTCAACGGAAGCAATAATAATCGGCCTTTTTGTCAACCGACTAGACGGCCAAAGTAAAGTTGGTTTATCTCTAAAAGTTTATATTAATTTGACTAAACAAAAAAAAAAATCTTAAACGTTTTAAGTCATCTTGAAGTTATAATAATAAATAGAAGTTGTTAAAGATATTATTATTGTATTATTTTTTCCCCGTTTTATTTAATCACCCAATTCCATACAGTTGTAAATATCAGTACATTTTTTTTATATACAGTGTAATGTTTTTAAAATACTTTATTAATGTTTTATTTTTATTCTTACAATGAACCGAATAAATTTCCGTAAACAGAGTAATTAATTAAAATGTATTTAAGTAAAGACCTCGGATTGAGCCAGAGGACTATGTAACTTGCAGTTCTATTTATATATTTATTACAGTTTTGATTTAATGTCAGCCATAAATTGTGGAGATTATCATAATTTATTCCAAGTCGCTAGAAGAAGAAACTTATTGGAGAGGTCGCTGCCAAAGGGAGTTGTTAGTCCTCTCGGGGGATCCGCTTGTTTTGTCAGCTCGGATCAGCCATTGTTAATTATTGGATCGCTTAGAGTCATCTTAAGCCAGAGATATAAAATTATTATAGAATTTAGTACCTAGGATCTTAATATAACTTCGACTATTTACATACTAATATATCATAGGCAGATCGTGAGGACATTTTGATAGTAGTTCTGAGAATATAAACATATTTTTTGTTCTTTATAACCCACATCAAAACCAATTTTATACATCTATGCACATCCTATTTTTATGAATTTTTTAAGTTTATTTATTGATATTTATAACTGTATACAATTTCAAGTAAAGGGAAGGAAAACTTATTACAATTAAAAGTCCATAACTCGTAAAGCAACTACCTATCTACTAGTAGCACTTCAAAAAGAGCTCTACATAAGAAGGTCCCGAGGCCTTCTTCTTTTCTTATGACTCAAAGAGTTATCTGGGATAGTACAGGACACAAAGAGAGAGACTAGTGTATTTGAGTTATTATAAAGTATACTTTGGAAGTATAGATATCTGGTTTAGGTTAGAAGAGCAACATATGGAACATTAAGTTTTTATGGATATGTAGTGACAAATTAAGAAGCATTGTGAAAAATTGATAATTAAATAACATGTATAATGTATAAAATTCAATTTGTATACCTATTAAATTTTCCTCAGTGCATAGTTGACGTTTAATATTTTTATCCATCTCGCAGACAAAAAAGGAGGTGGCCCTAAAATCTTTTGTAAAATTTATTTGTATTGGAGTTCTGGCAATGGCCAGCTTCTCAACTCATGCCCTAAGTGAATGCACTATAGCACTCTCACTTAGGTTCACTAGGTTTTTACACCAGTGACGCAGCAGAGAGAGAAAAACTGGGATCTCTCTGTGCGTGGCATGTCCCATCATATGGTAAGTGGAGGGACAGGTCTGGTGGGGGATGGCTGTATATTGTAAATAGAGAATGATTGTATTTTTACCTTCTTTTTTTTTATTTTACATTATTACATTTGTGGTAGATTATAATAATTTCTCAATATATATATATATTTTTTTTTTTAAGCCAACAAATCTGTGAAATAAGTTTGAAAAATCTGTTTTATTTGTATGTGTCATTTTCCCGATTCTGAAAATATATTTTTCTTTTATTTTTTTATTGATATTTACAACTGTATAGAAAATATACATCTGAGGGAAAATGAATACAGTAACATTGGTGGCACTCAAAAATCTAAAAAGCATAATTCCAAAGAGGTTTCAGTAAAGTTGCTTGAGTAGCAAGTTCTTGTTTAAAGTTTTAATCCTGACTAATGGACATATTTTAAGTATTAAAAATGTTAATTTACCCCACTACTTCAGATGAAATTGATATCTTTCAACTTTCAATAAATCAACGGGAAGGAATTCAATTTGAAAATAAAAAGTTTGTGTAAAAATGTCATTGTCCTTCAAATCCTGCAATAATCTGAGGATACAGGTGTAAGACGAGGAGGGAAACGCCCGACGAACATATCGAAAACAGGGGAAGCTAAATAAGAGGGAAGGGATGGCCAATTTCGGCAAAAGTGGGTAGTACATAAGAGATCCTTCCCCCCACTTCCCCCCGGCAGCCGATGAGGACCCGAAGCATGTAGCGACCATATATCGCCGGGATGGAGGATCCTCCACTCCTGCCATGTTCGGATTTATGTCCCCGCTGGCTGGCTCTCATGGCGACACGTTTCACACATAATACCTCCTCCTTCCACCTCGTCCTCTCCTGCGATGCTAAGCTCGTTTAGTTCTTTTTTCCTCTCTTTTGTACTCGATTATTAACTCGTTGACATATCATTTGTCCTCATATTTATCTTCATCAAAAAGACTTTAACTTTGTTAGAAATATGAGAGAAAAAAATTGGAACAAATAAATCTGTGTTACTAATTGTAAGTAATAAATTGCTTATATTTAATAGACGTGCTCATATTTCAATCTTTACTTCATGTTCATACGTGATTTTCGTATTACAAGTTCAACTAACAAGGAGAGGACACACTCAGTCTCTCACGGATCTTGTTGGAAATTTTTTTGAGGTTCTGGGCCAAAAAATATTAGACACGTATTTTGTCGTTCCGACCAATGGGCCCTAGAAGACGAGAAAAAAAAATAAAAGAGCATTAAAATAATTTAGTTTATATCTCGAGTTTAAAAAATGATACCGACAAGATTCTTGCACCAAGATTTTTAGTTTTGATTGCGGATTTAAGGAAAAATACAGCTACTCCATAGATTTTGGTTTAAGTTAATTAAATTCTAAAAAAAATATTATATTATCAAGCAAACTAACTCTATAGATTTTTCACACAATAATTGACGTTAGATTCTAATTTAGCACCCTCAAAAACGTTTATTCAATAAAAACAAAAAATATCACTGTTTTTCACCATCTTCGAGGAAAATGAAATTTTTAAACCGATTATTGGTTACTTTCCTTTAAATCGCCATTACTTTGTCATGCAATTCATTAGTTAGTATCGCTGGAAAGAGGAGAGCTTCAGCTACCTTTTGATGTATATAAAAGAAAAATTCGATGAACAAAAACCTATTAAAAAAATTGGAAAATCTGAAAAACATTTTGATTTTTAACTTGAGTTTGAAAGCAGATAGGATAATGAATCCAATTAAATTTCAAGCGTATTACCCCCTATATTTCGGGTAAAAAAATGAAGTTGATACGTTTAACCGCCTAAGCGTAATTCATGTTTTTGTCAATTTAAAGAAAAATTACCTATTAGCACCACCGGTCAGGCAAATTTTTAGGAGCTCATGGATTTTTATTTTTCTATTTGGATAAAATTTCGTATTTGAGTGTTCTTTTGAAAGCTGAATTCGAATCCAATGTAGGTCCTTGTAATAAAATATACATAGAACGTACTTCACTTGAAAAATTTTAGCTGCTACACTGTAAAATGTTATAGAAAATTGTTTTAGCCCTAGAATTCCATTTCAGCACCCTCAAAAACTTAGGAAACGTTTTTTTGAATCTATAGTTCTTAAATCATGTGCACCTAGCTACTTTAAAGAACGTAATTATTCAAATTGCACATGGAGCAGATATACATATATATTAAGTGTGAAATACTTATATATATATATATATATATATATATATATATATATATATATATATATATATATATATATACCAGTTTATTACAGTACACCGCATAGAATGGATGGTCATGTAATAAGGATGACTTAAGACAGTATGCCGAGCAAACTATTGCATGAAAATGTATTTGGAAAAAGAAGAATATATATATTTATATATATATATAAGCATGACTTTTAATTTTATTTATACCCATCTCATTTTAAAAATTGTTTGTAAGAAGTTCATCTCATTTTTATCGTTATCTTCTTCTTTTCAATCAATTACATCCTAATCTATTGATTAAACCTAAAATCTTGTGATACGAAGCTGTAACGCGCTCCATAACGTGTTAGTAAACTTGTAGAGCCAATGACAGGGCAGACAGTTAGCCAATAGGAGGCGAGGATTGGCCGTTGAGCCTGCACTATTAGAGCGAGGGGCACTTCAAACGGTCAACTCCCTCATTACCAAATGAGGTGGGACCAGCTTTTAAACAAATTGGTATACCAGGGCTCTGTTGCAGCTTTAGAGTTGATTGGGACCCTAAACGGTCCCCTCCCAGATAGAATATGGCAGGGTATCATGATCTGATAGCCTTACCGCTCTCGGATCTGCCCCATTCCCCCCACCCACATCTACTAACAAACTGATTAAACGAATCATATTAATACTGCTAATTTTATTGAAGGGTTGATATAATTTAATCCTTTGATAAGATTACATCGATAAACATAATCAACCTAATAGCTTCCATATTACATATATTTTGTTGACACAGCATTACAGGTAAGGTTCGTAACCTGTAAACAACATCATTTTGCCATTATATAAATATTAAATTCATAATTGGAATCGCTTGAAATATAGTTTAAGGCACAACAATGACTTACTGGGTTCTGAATAAAAAGATTTTTTGGTAAATCTCCAAAACTGAAGAGTTTAGATAATCCCTGTTTATTTTTTTATTTCTATTATCATTCATTAAAATAAACAACATTAAAAATTAAAAAATAAAATTTTATCTAAATATGTAAAGATAATAATAATAATAATAATAATAATAATAACATGAATTAAGTAACTGCCTATTGGTAGAACTTCAATAATTGTTATAAATATGGGTACTAAGGTAATGCTCTTTTTAGACACCTCGAAGAATCATTAGGAATCGGGGGAGCAAGTTGAGAGGTCAGAGGGTTTGTAAGGATTGGATAAGTTATTAATTTGATGTCTTAACAGGGCCTTTGGTTTAACCTTGTATGCCCAAATATGATAGATTTTAGTCACGTAGACAAGTCTCTTGTAATCTACTGACATCTTAATTGTTTTATATCAAGTAAGAAAGAAATTGGAAGCATCAAGCTGTTAAAACTCGCTTCAATCTTGTAAGCGGATTCAATTTCAGGCGGCGTTTTGTATATATGTGTGTATATTTTAAACGTTGCAATTATGTACAGTATAAATGTTTATTTCAGTTAAAATTTAAGTTTAAAGTTCAATTTATATAGTCTAAAAGAGAAAAGAAAAATGCTTTAGTAAAACAACAATTATTTATATCAGAAAACGTTTGACTCTATTTTTCAGGCATCTCAGCAAAAAATTTTTAGAAAGAAAAAAGTAGTCAATAATACTAATAAAGATAATTTCTAGTCATAGAATAGACTTGGAATTCGATTTTACATTCTAATGATCAGACAAATAATCGAAATCATTGTCTAAACGAGATCTTAAGTGTACCAATCAAAGAGACATTTTTTACAATAAAAAAAATATATATCACCGTTCTACATCTTTCAAGCCTTATTAATCGATTGTAGATTCCTAGATTTTAACATACATCGACAAATAAAATAATAATGATCGGAAGTTTTATCTAACTAAATTAGGATGACATTAGGAGGTGCATATATTCTTATCCGAACACACATTTCTCACATTTAAAAGAAATCTTTAAAATTGTGTGTTCTAACATAATATTTAGTTCATTTATTTTTGTATGATTTATCTTATTTTATCTGGATTGTGGAAAAAATTACATCTCTTATTAGGATTATTCATTCCGACTCATTTAGAACTTGATCAAGCAGTTAAAGTATTTTACCGAAAAATTGGATTATCATTCCAAAAATCATCTGATCTTTTCATCGCATCATAACTTCAAGGTAACTTCGTTAGTTACTTCGTAACTAAGTTGCACTATGGGCCACATATAGACACGTTACGACAAATTAAAATTAAAAAGTGTTACAAATTCCATGATTTCTTTTTTAGTAACTAAGTAAATCATTGCATTTTGTTTATTTGTTATTTAATTATTTAATTTTTTTTAATCGTTTTTTTCACGAATAATTGTTCACTTTTTTGTATAATTTAATATAGGGGTCGTTTGTTTTTTTTTTATTATTTTTTTTTTGGGGGGGGGGGCAGGCTTCCAAGGCAGGAAATTTAAGAAATTTAATTTCTGATATTTCGGCTGCGGCTCAGCTTTGATATTAGGAGACCCTCTTGTGGAAAACCTAGCATCATAGATAAAAATGGATACTGGTAATTAGGGGAAAACATGGCGGTTGAGCGTGATTTAGGACAAATCTCCTCCTTTCACAACCGTTGGCCCAGAAAAGTACATCCTTACTCAAGTTCTGAATCCAAGAGCCTTCATGCATTGTAGTAGTACAGATCTTTTCGTTAATTTTTTAGATATATAATTAAATCATTTTCGTGTCAAATTTGAAAAGTTTGTTTTCTTTAAATTTTTGTTTGCTTGATTATTGTTTTGCTTTTTTTTTTCTCTTATTATATCAAGGTCGACACAGGAAATGTTGGCAATGGGATATAGTAGGTAGCCAATTAAGACCCTGTATCCAAAACTTTGCTATTTTTGAATTTTTAGGAATTAATTATTATATACTTGCTTACAAATCAGCACAAAATTATCGTATATTGGCGGTGCTGGAAATATTTATATATTGGATATGAAACGAAATATCCTTATATGGAGAATAGAACATTAAAATTTTCCGTTAAATCCATGTGAATGAAATACTAAAATACATAATAAAGGGAGCTCATACATAAATACCAGAGCTCATATATAGACTGTATGACAGTAATAAAGTAACATAGGAAGCTAATGGAGGCAAGGAGGCTGTCATTGCCTAAAGATAATAACCGGCGGCCCCTATGGCTCTGATTGCCTGCACTATCATCTCCCCACCATCATCCCATCATCCCACCAGGATGATTGATCGCTGTGTTACCTACACGATCACTACTGTCAGTTCTTCTGTCGTCTATACCGTCTTCGAGGTACTGGGTTCAAATAATCATACAGTGGACAATAACATCCTAAAGCGTGGTTCGAAAATTTAGTAACATTTAGGGAAACCTATTAACCCCCTTTTACATTCTGAGCTCACACTGATTAGGTAGTGGAAGATTATGTAAAAGCATTATTTGGCATCCAATTTTTAATTTTAATGAATTAAAAATTACAAAGATTTGGTAATCCAGATGTACAGAAGCCATTAGGAAACTTGCGGATAATAGGCTGAACTATCAGTACTTACTAAAGGCCCATGAATCATATTTTCACACACAATATCAGAAGAAAACGTATCCACATTTTGATTTGGTAATAATTTTTATTCGGCAGAAATAATTTTATTTATTTCATGTGATTGGATTTTAATTTCTAATCATAAAAGTATATGACAGTGTTGCAAACCTCCTTTCTGCCACTCAACATGGTACATACTTATTATTTCATAACCAAGATCTGTACAAGTCATTGAAGGTGTACTTTTCTAAAGTAAAGAGAGTAGTAACACAGTTATTAAGTTTTGTTAAAATAAATTTTTGTGAGGCTTGAAGTGTACAGGTGTAAAATTAGGTGAAAATGTTATTGACAACCTTAGTTTATTGGATCATTTAAAAAAAAAAAAAAAAAAAAAAAAAAAACTGAATGAAACTAACTTTAAGTGGTAACAAATAGCATCATTTCTATTTCTAATGTTTAACTTAAAACATGGCTGCGACCTGATTATCAGATTATTCTGACTGAGATTTCATTCGATATTGCAGCTTAAAAAACACACACATAGAAACCAAACTTTATTTCTTTTTTGTATATATTTTTTTTCATTGCCTCATGAAATGTACAGTTTCAAATTTTCATGATTAAAACGATACGAGGGAGGTTTTGTGTAATACGGGAGAGTTTTAGAAAGTCTATACATTGTAAATTGAGGTGAAAAAATAAGAGACATATTCGAAAGCGATATCCAACTACTATTAATCATCAAACATGAAAACTTTAAAAAAGAAAAATACAAAATTATAATTAATATAGAGTTATTTTATTTTTAAATATGAGTTTTTAATGTTGAACGGGAAAACGTTAAGATCCAAGTATAGGAGACAGGGCGCGAGACTTGAGACGGGGAGACAAGACAAGGACTAAACTGAAATGGATTGAAGGAGAATCCCATTTGCAGATTGTAAGAGCGATTGTATCCCAATAGTCTAGGGGTGGGAGGCTGGGGAAGGAGGAAGAGGAGAGAGAGGCGTTTGTTTCATCTTGGCCGCTGTTGACTTTAGGAAGGGGTTAACGCTATTGAGGGATTGCCGGCTAACAGGGCAAATACCATTAAAGCGGCTGTAAGTGAGCAATAGATCGATCCGCCAGGTTGTGAGGGTACGAGGATTGAATGCATAGATCCAATCAACGAAGAGGGATTATTCGATGCGGAAATTTTATTGAACTGTCAGATATATTTCACTTTAATTTCAATGCTGAAGTTTTAATAAAAAACTAAAAAAAATTAAGCAAAAATCAGCAAGAAAACTAAGATTTGGTTTTGTCCGGAGACCATATGGTACTCGGTAAAGTTCAGTTATTGTTTATTGTGGCCTAATGTCCTTATGTACTCCAACTAGGACAGGAAGAACGGGTTATCCTGCAGGTTACCAACCTTTTCTAGCCAGGGTGGGAAGGTCAGGAAACACTCGTGGGTCCGCCACGAAATAAATTTTAACCCGCCCAGGTGGGATTCGAACCGACGACCTTCAGTACCGAGCGCGCTGAGACTCTCAATCCAACTCACTAGGCCATCGAGTCCCGAGGTGAAGTTTAGTGAAGGGTAGAACGAAATGTTGGGATTTCCAGATAAGATCATTTAAGAAAATATATGTTAGTATACACATAATTAAACAAATATGTCATTGGGAGTTGTTAACACAAGGACATTGAGCTGTCAACATTTTTTTTTTTGAATTGTCACCGAAAAAAAAATATGCACCAAATCAACCCATAATTGTGTAGATTCAGTTCTCTAAATAGCATGACTTTTTGTACATCCATAAAAAAATATGTAAATATAAATAAATGAGTGTAAGTTGTTCAAATAACACCAAGGTGTTATACCGATTGGGTCTCGTTCGGGAAACTAATCAAATAAAAGGAAAGACATTATATAAAATATGCAAAATATTTTATTAAAGGAAAAATAATTAAGCAATACAAACTTTTGAGGAGAATCCTAGAAGAATCGGTATTATTGCCCGAAAATTTTAAAATAAACTGAATTATTTGATATCAACAAGAAAGTGAACGCATTGGATAATCTCGATGTTCAGCACTTATTTAATAGAGAAAAAAAATTGTGAAAGAAAATTTAAAATTAAAATACTTATATATTCGGAATCTTAGCGCCATCTATGTGTGGTAGAAAACATTGTCATGAGCAGAACTAACTATGAATAACTGGTAACTAATAACTAAATGTGAAATATACTCACCTCCTAAAATCAAACAACCACCACATGCGAGCAGGTAAGAATGTCAAAAGAAGCTACAAGCTAGTAGGTTACAGGAGTAATAAACAAACAGACGGAGGTAATATAAAAAAAAATCATAAATAGGCAATATAATAGAATTGAAATTAGAGGATTAAATTTTTGCCATTTTAAATTTGAAAACTTTAGGCTTTCTGTCCAACAGTACCCTTTTAAGTTCCGCTGGAGCTCCATCTGAACAAATCCCTAATTTGGAACCCACATAATATAAGACTAAAATGATAGGAAACAGCTCGTCAATAAAGGCTACTTACTCCAACATTCACTAGAAAAACATTAAAAGCTTCGAGACAACTACTAACGATTTATTTAAATTACAGTGTTAAGATGTATTTGAACATGTGGAGTTGATCTTTGTGGCAGCAGTAAATCATACAATTTTCATCGTAACCTATCTAAAATCCTCACCCACAAATGTCCTAAATGATGCAGAATTATTCTTAACCAGATAACTATCATCATAAGCTCTATACACTCTGAAACCCCCTAGTCTCCCAACTTGCTTTCCATTATATTCCTGATATTCCTCTGAGGCGTCTGGAAAGAAGGTAGCTGAGGGCCATTTCTAAAGTAGGACATTTATTAATGTGCTACTAATGGGTAGTTTCTTCAGAATTCATTGTCATTGTAATTAGTTTTAGACAGTTACTTATGGTTTGTTTATGATGCAAATGTCAATAAACAAATAAATAAAAAAGAAAAACAACGAAAAGTAAACTAATTTTAACGATTTTGAGATTGATATATGAAACCTCAAATTTACTATGCTACCTGACCTACCTTACCCCACTCAACTAACATGTACTCGTAGTTACTGTAAAAAAAATAGTAATGGCAAAATTATTTTTAAAAAAACAACAAACGAAAAAAAACCAGCATTATATGTATTATTCTCTGGAAATATAATAAAAACATGACGGAAACCCAAGCTAGGAGGGATTGTGCGAGTATAAATATGCAGAAGGGCAAGTGGTGGGGGTTAGCTCGCCCTCTTCACTTCATAATCAGCTTAATTACCATCATACCCTCCCCACTTACCTCCTCCTCAGGTAAACTCATGTAACTTGGGTTAGCTCGTGTAACTTAACTCACAATCTGAGTCATTCAATTACCTTTCATAATATATACGACTCTTAAAACAAAAGTCAGTTTCTCTGAACTATTTGTTGAAAGGTATACTTTTTCCTTATTACAAATCTTAAATATTAGTTTCTAATCAATATTAGTTCTTCTTCAACTATAAAAAACCTTCCTACACCATCCTCAATGCTTCTTATAGTCCAGTCACAAAGGTCGAAAATTGGATGTAGAGTGTGTTTTCTTATATATATATATTTCCAATTTATCTTAACCTTATGTTTATATATTTAATTTATCCTAAAAGTTAAAGCTATTAGGTCAATAAGGAACTAAACCTCTATGATTTCAAACTCAAGGGGAGGAGAGAAGCTCCCATTTTAGGGTTTTTCGTATAATTTCGAAAATGGTTGAGAATATATGTTAAGAATAAAAATAGAATATTTGTCGAAATTCAAACGGTTTTTGAGAAATACGTAATTGAAAATCGATAATTTTCGCAAAAAAATAATTTTTACATCACTTTTTGTCAAACGTTTCCTTCTAGGGCCTTCCACGATCCATAATCAGAAAAACGTATCCGGCACTTGAATCAAATGTTTGAAAAGACGTGAGACAAAACAATTATTTTTCCAAAATTATCGATTTTCAATAACGTAGGTATATATTGAAAACCATTAGAAGTTCGACAAATATGTATATTAATAATTTTAAAGGAAATTTAATTATCTTTAATTTTAATTTGAAACATTTTTTTTCTGGAGTCCACTGTTTTCGGGATATAATCGAAATATCCTAAAATGGGACCTCCCCTCCCCCCAACGTTAGCTCACCCCCTAGGGGCGGAGACTTTTAGTGTGTTTATTTTCTAACTTCTCCCAGCGAAGCCCTGAGGTAAAAAAAAAAAACTACTACATTTTTCATTTATATTGTAACATATCTCCCAGATCTTTTATAAACTTATGGTTATGATGGATATGATTTCGTTTTATTATCATTTATTTTTCTACAAATTATAGTTCTTGGCTTATATTTTTCACTTAACTTACTGTTTTTATTATTTTCTAACGTACTAATGCTTATTTAAAAAAAAATCTTTTATGGCTGCTAGTATATAACCTAAAGTAATTAATCTAACTAATGATTAATTAAAGTGGTTAGAGAGTATTTTATCCAAACCCGAAAGGGATTGGATCGCCAGGGATTTGCGATGTAACGCCCACAGCTTTCCAAGAAGCCAGTTACTGAGAAATAAACTTCATACTGTTACATGGGATTACCGACTTCTATGTAATCTAAGCGGTTACCTAGAATACATAATATTCTGGGTTCATACATAATAGCTAGGACTCCCATACAAAATACGGATATACAAAAAGGACTCTTTTGAATACGGCCCAGCGGCAATCTCTTTCCAAGAAGGTTATATGTTATCTGATTCTTCGCTAAGTTCTGTGAGGGGTTGGCCTGCTGCGTATCACCGCGTTATCGCCACGAAATATCCCTGTCAAATTAAAAAACATTACTTTGGTATATAGGAAAAGATATATATATTTCAAAACAAAACACTCAACAACTAAAGCCTAGATTAGCGAACAATCGGTGATAAAACCATGAGCGCAGCAAAAGAGGTCGTATTTGTAAATAATTAATTAATACAAAATAATTAATATTGGAATGGGATATTTGAGAAAGCATTGTAACAGCGAAATATTTTAAGGAAAAAAATGGAATTACTTAATATCAGAAACAATTATTCATTTAAATAAATAGAAAAAATATGAGGATTTTATAAGTCACCATCAAAAAATATGTCTTGTGATAGTGACTTATAAAATGTAAGTATAGAAGTAATGTTCTGTCAATTAATTTAAATGGCCCGAGACTTATTGTAAGTACTTATTACTGGAGTTCTGGCAATGGCCAACTTCCTAACTAAAGTCCTGTGCGGCCATGCTATAGCGCTCTCTCTCTCAGCCTCCACTGGATTCTGCTAGTGATGCAGCTGAGAGAACAGCCCTGGGAACTCTTGGAGCCCGGCTTGCCCTCTTGAATTGGGGGACAAGTTTGGTTCGTATTTGCCCGGGATGCTTAAAATATTATAAATATATTATGATTGTATTTAAGATTCTATTCCTATTTCTTCCTTAAGGTTTGTTTATTAGTTTCAAAAATTTTTACCTAATTTATATTATTATTTATAACATTTAATTTTATATCTTGTTTAGTTAGAGACTATTTATTTTTTTTTTTTATTTCACTTTATTTTATATTATTGTACATATTCTATAATTGATTCTTTGTCTTCTATATTACTCACTGCACTTGAGTGAGACAGCTTGTAAATATTCAAATTTTAAAAAAATATATAAAACCAGGTATGAGCGTTTCAAAATGTTTCACGTTTGTGGGTGGAAAAAAAGTTACACCAAAAGAGTAAAGACCCCCAGATAAAAGATATATCATATCCTAGTAAAAAAAAAAAAAAAAAAAAAATAAAAATTTGGTACTTGCAATTTCCGATCCCCTACATAACAATCTAGGAGCTACAAAAACAGTTTATAGTGGCAGTAGAGCTTTTGCAAATGCACAAGTTAATTAGAGAGTTGTAACAGTTCATTGGCTATCTCTAATGGGCCGAACAGGTGAAATTATTTTGCTTAGGCGTACAGTACTGTGCCGCTGTGCTACTGTGGGGTGATAGGAGAGGGGGGAGCAAGCCGACCGTGTTAGCCCGCTCTGTGTAAAATATTAATTTGACTCAATTTCAAGTAGGTCTAGAAAAACTGTATCAGCCGCAGGCTTTAATTAACACTGATTCCATTCCCACTGACAAAGGGGAAAATGGAATGGAAAAATTTTCTCTCCATTTTACGTTCTCTGACTTTTCCACTTTATTTTGCTTTCTCTACCCCCTCTACCCTTACCAGTTTTTTTTTCTTTATCCCTTGTTTTTAACATTTCAGTTATACCTACATTCAACCTATATCCATGGTTTGGATAACGATTTCTGCTGATTCTTCAATTATATTTTCTTTCCATTTCAATTTTTAGTCATCACCTATGGATTAATGATTGAATAAATAAATAAAACAACCTAGCTAGCCCAAAGGTTCGATGCCGACACCACCAACCACATACAACACACCTCCCTTCTACTTACCCATCAAAACCAAAATGCTCATGATCAGCTCTCTCTCAATCTATCAACAGTTCGATATAGATAATAGGTATAGGTATTAGATTGGTGCATAAATAATGCAGGTTTTGAATATTCATTTTGTTTAGGCAAGTGATTGCCAAGTGGACAAAGATAATACTCCAGCCTAGTTAATGGATTATAAAAAATGGTTATTAATATTTTTACTCAAAAATTCGTTTAGATAGTGCTATATGTATGTGATATCTGAAACTCACAATGTCAAAATAAGGTTTTCGTCAAATTTATGTCGTACGAGCCGAAACGCCACCTAACATTATTGCTTTTCGGGGTCAAGGAAGTGAATCAGTAAATATACAGTGCAGCGATGGTTTCAAAAATTTCGTCTTGGGAGATTTTGATCTCAAAGACAAGGAAAGTCGCGGTAGGCCTTCTGTGGTTGATCAAGACCATCAAAGAGTTTAGGAAAAAGAAAACCCATGCAAAACTACGAGAGACATTGCGAGAGAAGCTAGTGTTGACCACTCAACATTATAAGTCACACAATATTACAATTTTAATTTTTTTTTGTCACATATAAGAACATGCATTATTTTTGCATCGACCCAATATAGATATGCATGCAAATAAAATAATAAAACCTGTACCACTACAACCCATGAAGGGTTTTGGGTTTAGTACTTAGGTAAGGATGTACTGTTACTAGGCCAACGGTTGTGAAAGGAGGGGATTTGTCCTAAATCAAGCTCAACAGTTTTTTCCCATTTAATGGTACTCACTTTGCAGAGGCTGGGTAGGCCCCAGGAGTGTCTCCCAACCCCGAAGTCGAGCCACGACCGAAGTAACAGAATATTATATATGCATTGGATATATTATATATTACACACATTTTTTTTTCTTCAGTGATTCTCATGCGAACCACTTTGCAATGGACAATGCATTCTGCATTTTCACGAGTGATCGTAAGTTTTTTTGGTCAAACCTTTTACGTAGTACATTGTATACAAAAACAGTAAAGTGCTGATCTTTCCCAAACTTAAGCGGACACGTTCCGTATCCCTAAAGAAATGTAGGAAGGATGATGGCAATGTAAATCCATAATATGGATTGTCTGCCTCAGCTGGACATGAACCTGGCTCCAGGAATCAGTACAACCCTCCACCCACCAAGCTAAATAAATGGCAACAACAATGGGAAAACGTAATTAACTCAGGTAAATAAATTAATGCCACCGATAGAAGCTCCAACTTGGAAGACTGGAACGTTTTAATATGTTGTTTGTTTGTTGTTTGAGGCTCAACTGGGTTTTCTTTGTAAACAGATCCTGCTTTTCGTTTCTTTTCCTTCCCATCCTGGCAATAAATAAAAGAAAGCAACTTAAATGTTACTGCCTGTTGCTAATTAATTAATATTAAATTTAATTAATTGATATTTATCACATATATTAAACAATAATAAGATATGTGAGTCAAGTAGGGGAAAATATAAAAGTCTTTCTTAATTAAATTTCATGTCTATTTGCGATATTAAATCTAAATCTTAAATTTTCCACCCTAGTAAATTGAGGCGTTCATAAATGCAAATGTTCAGTTTTTTTTAAAATGAAAAAATAACATTTATTTACTTAAACTTAAACCAAAGATAAGCTAATGTATAAACTACTCAGACGACAATCCAAATAAAAACATAAGCATAAATTACTAACTAAACATATTTCCTACAGGTGGTCCAACAAGTCGCTAAAGCCGGCCAATCGGCTGCTTTTGTTGTCCGCTTAGAAACATATAAAATATAGGAAGGTTATGATTCAAACAAATTTTATAGTTTTAACGAAATAAATTTTAACCCATCCGGGTGGAATTCGAACCCAGGAATAGTGACTTTTTTTTTTCGAAACCAATGATCGATCACTAAGAAAGATCACGATATTAACAAAAAATAAATTCGATAACTTCTTCAATACTGAATATAGAACTTACGTAACCTACTTATTTTGCTTTATTTATTTATTTTTTTTCAGAGTTTTAATTTTGTTTCATAATTAAAAAATATTAATTCATAATTGAAATGCAATGTTAACGCTCGAACAGAAAAAGAAAATGACTATACGTTTTTATTTACAACTAAATGTAAGATATATTTTGTAATATATCAAGACCATAAACATGATATCTTTTTCGGCATAATTAAATTCGAAAGTTCAAAATTAATTAAGTATGTAATCTTAGTAAACTGCTGACTTTTATGCTGACATAATTAGAAAAAAAAAAAAAAAATCGTCATTTGCCGTACCTTTAGACTTACAAGCGGCTATACAGCTATAAACGTAGCGCCTCGATCATTGCCAATGTTGCCCGATTTTCAGCATAAGCAATGATCTACATGGCCGACTAATCAGCCAGTTTGCAAGCCGATTAGTCGGCACATCTCTAACCATAACGTGATTTTAATATTTAAAAAGGCATTACATTAAAAAAAAAAAAAAAGTAGATATGGACAATCGCTTATATTTACCTTACGACACCCCATTCTTAGTACAGACACATAACTAGTATTTATACTATTTTCGCAATTCCCTCGTTGTAAATAATCCGAATTATTGGACAGATACCGCCTAACTGTCTTAAAAATATCTCAAGATCGTTAGGGGAACATGTAGGCGGAAGAGACGCATGCATCTGCCCTGACACATTACATTCTCATCGTGATGAATTCGTAAGGAACGGATCCAATAAACTGATCAATTCATAGCGACATCTTTCATCTCCATGAAGAAGATCAGAGTCACGATGAAGATAGATGGCGACTAATGAAGCACTCTGCCGCATCACGTCTTGTCAGCCGTAAACTCGCCCAACTAGCGTCACCAATACAAGAACTGTGTCGTGGTTATAACCAGCTTGGTTAAATATTATGAATTAATTTGAAACATACACTTGAATCATAATGTATGTTTAAAATATATTCAAATTTATCATCAAACGTACCTCTTTTTTTTCATGTTAATCTCATTTATAGGTGGTTAAGGAGGTATTTGCTATCCAACTCAAAAACATTGCAACAAGTCTAGTGACAAACTAGTTTGGAGAGGGGGGGGGCGAAATATAGAAAAATTTCTTAGAATTAGTTTTTATTTTCTTTGGGTGCTAAACCGAAAATTCGGCTCATATTTTTAACCTATTCTTAAAAATACTTAGAGAGAATTCAAATTATTTTGACAAGATGAAAGTCATGAACACAAAAGAAAAATCTGAAGCAAAGAGTTATAAAAGAAAGACATAATAAAGAAGGTGGTATACAAGGCGGTGGGCTATAATATACTGATGTATATAAAGAGGAGCAGTTGCTTGTATGGATGGGTATCGATACACGATATATCAAAATATCAATATTTTTCTTTCGGTAATCCGATATTTTTGTATAGAAATTTTTTTGTCTTTCAATACATCGATAAGTACATTATGATATATCGTTTTTCTGAATAATAAAAGTACAACATGCAGCTGAATATACTTATGAAAAAAGTAACAAAAAATTATAAAATTGGTTTAGATAAGGAAATATTTTTAATGTTTAATGTCTTAGTTAATCATTACCAATTATATGTAGGTTGGCTAGGAAATATATTGAAACTATTTTCATTTCAGTGCCAACAGAACGATTATTTTATACAGCAGAGGGAACCATCACTTACAAGAAATAAATTACGTGGACAATTTTTTGGAAAGTTACTTTTCCTACATTTTATTTCTATTAACAAATAATTCATCAATCCAGATTGATCCTTTAAAACAATAATGCCTAAATCAAACGATTTTATTACATTTTATGTTTATTCTTGGTGGATTTCGACATTGCGTAATAAAGTTTATTTTAAATATTAAAGGATCATCTCATCTCGAGTGTTTAAATTTTTTTATTAACATTCGCGATTCCTCAAATAATAAATGAAATCCAGTAACTTTGGAACATTTATCTTTTTCTAAAAACATATAAATTATCTGTATTGTAATTTATTTAAATTTGTCATAGAATACATTAAATTTGTAATTTAAAATCCAATGAGTCATAGAGGAAACCATATAGAAAACTCCAAAAATTTAACCTACCTGCTCCCTTCCCCTTTCCATGATGGATATATTTCAGATATATGTTAGATCCCCTCAGGTGAGTACCAATATTTGATTTCTTGTCTTACATTTTTGAAAACTTTAGTATATATAATCCGTGTAACTATAGTGCTGATGTGTTGAAAATTTTGTATGTTTTAGAATTGAAGATGAGCAGTTAGCATTGGAAACTAGTATTCTAATCAAATAATCCCAATAGAAGTGGTAATTAATTCATCGATCCTAATTTAAATTAGTGTTTTATTGGATTAACATTACGTACAATATGCCAGTATTCAGTGCAATAATTCAAATGGATTCAGACAAGCTAAAATTTACATTTAAAAATCGTTAAATATTTTAAAAACGGTATCCTCGAGGATAACAATGGTGGAAGTTATCATTTTTTATCCTTAATTATTTTTTAAAATTGTTTATTTTTTTTTTGTATTTTTTTTTCACATTATGTGTAGTACAGTTAAAAGTTTATTGTCATTGTACATATTGTGTGAATGGATCCATAAATTCATATTATTTATCGCCCTGGCTTAGGCAGATTGTAACACTTTCTCAATAATAGATTTATAAAAAAAAAAAAATAAATAAATAAAAAAGCTTATACTGCTTTCTTATTCTATACGGGTTTTATTTCCGATTTTGTTTAATATTTACAATTTTGAGTATGGATTATTGTTTTCTATAGTATATACTGGTATTGGTGTTTATGGTGTTATCTGGTTCATAATCTAATTTTATTTATTAATTGTTAGGGGTCTTCGATCAGTTGCTCAGGTTATTTCTTATGAAGACAGTGTAATTAAAATTGTTTTAATATTTAGATATAATTTAATCGACTTTATATATTATCAATTTTATGTTTCATTTGTTTTGTTTATTACTGATTATCATCAACAAAAAATTGATTATGTTTCAGATAATTATTGCTGTTTGCTGTTCACTAATTTTAGCTCTCATATCAGTTGTTTATTTGAACAGTAATTTATTTTTGAAAAGAGCTATCGGTATCGAGGATCATTACTATAAACCTTTCTATAAATAAATGTGATTCATAAAAAAACAAAAAAACATCAGCTTCCGTTCATGGCAGCGATCGTTAACCATCAACAGCTCTGATCGAACACAATCAGATAGTGTCAAAGCGCCGCTGCAGGTGCAAAGATACCCCCCCCCCTTCCGATAGCGGACCAATTAGAATGCAGATGGAATGCAAATCTGCTTTGTTTACATTTTATCTGTTCCCGTGGCGGCTAACCATAATGACCCCATAGCTCTCCTGCCTCGTCCCTCGCACCCTTCCGTCAATATTTGAGCTCCGGCTTTGGCACACCCTCGACTTGCTTTTATTCTCCAGAGTATCTTGGTACTCGAACATAGGGGTCGGAGTTTGTTCAAGGACTTCTTAGAAGGTACTCAGAGAACTTTATATCAACAACAGAAGAGATATATAAGAATTATTTATAATGATAATCACTATTATAATATATATACATTATCATTGTCATATTTTTATTTCTTCTTTATTTTTTCATTGCGATCTCAACATACCATATGTCCTCGACCTCGTACCTCTTAAATTTTTAAAATTCCATCACAATCTTTCTTTCCATCCAAGCCCTCTGGCTCAATCACTATCCAGTTCAACACACCCTGATAACCACCCTCGCAGAATAAAACGGCAGTGGCCCCGAGATCTATTGTAAAAATGTATTTATGTTGGAGTTCTTGCACTGGCCAGCTTCTCTATTCATGCCCTGAATGACTGTACATTGCGCTCTCACTCAGCCTCCACTGGGTTTTTTCTAACACAAGTGACGCATCTGACAGAGAAGAGCTGGGACCTCTCTGTGCCGGGCCTGTCCTCCCATGAGTGGAGGGACAGGGTTGGTTGGGAGACCCCTAGGATGAGTGTGTATTGTAAATAAAGTATGAATGTTGTTTTAACTTTTAATTTAATTTATTCCTTGAAAAAACCCATCCTGAAAAGCCTGTATCCTCTCCTAGATTCCAATCATATCATCCCAGACCACCAGTTTGGTTTTCGAACGTCACACTCCACTATTCAGCAATGTCATTGCGTGGTGGATGTGGCATCCTCAGCGTTAGAGCGCGTAATGTACTGCACGGGAGCCTTTCTCGACGTAGAACAAGCTTTTGATCGTGTCTGGCACCCAGGACTGCTTTACAAGCTCCGCAAATTCCTTCCCTCAACATACTTCCTTATTATCCGTTCCTATCTCAGTGATAGAACGTTTAAAGTGAAACATCAATTTTCTTAATTAATCTTCCCTCTTTACCCAATCTGCCGGTGTTCCTCAAGGTAGTATTCTTGGCCCCATTCTCTACACGGTCTATACAGCTGACATCCCAACTCATCCTACCACTGTCCTCACCACTTACGCTGATGACACATGTGTATTATCAGTAAACAATGATCCCTTCATTGCCTCCCAAACAATCCCATATCCTAAACAATCAAGAATGGTGTCAAAAATGGAGAATCAAAATAAATCCGAACAAATCTCACCAAATAACCTTTACCCTTCGTCGTAAACCTACGACCTCCTGTCCTACAGTATCCTTTAATGATATTCCACTAATCCCAGTTGAACAGACCTAGGACTCCACTTGGACAAACGTCTTACTTGGAATCCACATACAAGACTGAAACGACAAGAAACAGCTCGTCGTTACAGACTGCTTCAACATTTACTGGATAAACGTTCAAAGCTCCCAATTAATTACAAAAGACTTATTTACATAGACCAATATGGACTTACGGAGTTGAGCTTAGGGGCTCTACTAAACCATCCAATTCATCCCGTATCCAATCCTTACAATCCAAAATCCTTCGAAAAATCCTCAATGCTCCTTATTATGTCACAAATAAACTTATACATTAAGATCTCAATGATCCATATAATGCTGATTTAGCCCGAACCAGATACGTATCCTTCCATAGTAAGCTCCATAACCACTCAAATCCACTAGTTTCTCAACTTTTCCCCTCGATTCCCGATAATCCTCCGAGGCGTCTGAAAAGAAGATGGCCTAGAGATCTTCTTGTTTAGATTTTTATTAAAGTGCTACTAATGAATAGTTACTTTCAAGTTTTAACATGTTATTGTAAGCGTTTTTAACACATTTACTTAATGTATTTTTGTACCGTTGTAAATTTCAATAAATTGTAAATTAAAAAAAACAAAAAATTAATTTATCTTTATTTTTATTTTTATTATTCATTTATTTTTACTTACTCAATGTTTTATTTTATTATCTTAGTATTTCATTTTATTTATATGTATATCGTTTATGTATAGGAAATTCTTTCTGTTATATTTTAATTTATTTTATTTTGTATATATAATTTTTTTCTCTCTCTCTTTGTACATAATGTGTGAATGTAATCAAATGCCATCTATATTACTTATTGGCCGCAGTTGTGGCAGATTGTAATAATTACTCAAAAAAAGTTCTAAAAAAAAAAAAAAAAAAAAAAAAATTTCATTGTATTATGTCTCTGACAAGATATAACTAATTCTATTTTTTTTTTCAGTACTTATTTTTTATAAGAATTTAAAACGAATGATAATAAGAGTTTTCAAGTATAAGCAGTTCAGGAAAAAAACCTACCAGAAAACTCAAAAGAAATATTAAGCAAGTGATTGGACCAGAAGTTGCAACCATAAATAAAAAGACGAGAGTAATCTATGTTGGGACTACGAGAAGTGGGTCACCCGGGGGAAGGGGGGAATGGGCAATCCCATTGAGGCGGGATGAAGAAGACAAAGTAAAGAAGCAAAGTCCCTTATGATTAATTCACCGCCGGTTGGACCTCCTTCATTCTCTGCGCTAGGGTCGTTCTCTCTGCTATACCCCGTCGTTCTAATATAATACATATAGTCCAATGTTTTGGCTATGACTGTACTTGCATAGAGAAAACTACTATTTGGGGAAAATATAAAAGGATTCATCTTAAATGTGTTTAACCATATCGTGATATTTTTCCATACATTTTATTTCATAAAATTCTGATTCTCCTATAGCGACACCAAGAAATCACGGCTACACTTAGAGGAAAATTACAATAAAATAATGCATCTGAAATTTTAAAAAAACAATGCCATTTGATAAAAAAAACAAAAAAAAAAACTCAATTTCTTCCATATTGGGAAAAACAATAGATCATGGATATATCTATATAATCTATTGATTTTCCTAATTTACATTTTAGAATTAAGAGGATGAAACTACTTTATTTGATAATTAAATTAAATTAACAATTACTGATTATTCAAAATAAACAAGAATTCTCCATTCAAACCAATACAACTCCTAAACGGTAGGTCGGAGCGACAAATGTTATATAACAAAAAATATTCTCCATTACATTTCTGATTAAGAAACTGTCGAACAATTTTAAATCCGATCAGCATCAACAATACGAGCGTGTCAAAAAGTGTAGACGAATTGTGAATTTTTTTTTACACCAATATAGTTCCTACAGTTAAGACCAAAATATTTTCCATTAAATTTCTAAAGAGCTAGAGCATACCAAAATGAGAGTTTAAAAAAAAAAATATATACCAGCAGCCAAAATGTTCAGAAATATATAAAAATAGTAGAAATAGATAAGCAAACAACATTCATTAACTGCAATATATACTCATATTCAGACAGTGCACAAAAAACGAATTGCTTTCACAACGCCACAAGCCTCTGTACAAAAATCGTATTTTGCAACATCGGAACAATATCTCAAACAACGTTTTTAACAACACAGATACGGCAGTAAGATTTTTTTTTATTTTTTATTTAAGACTTTTTCACAACTATTTGGTTCCTTTTTTGTCTGTCCAACCAGTCTCCTTCACACATTCCCCTATTCATGATTTCTTCCATGACGCCCTCAACCCAAGTCTTCTTCCGAACTTTCTTCCGTTTTCTTTCCGGGCGCCAATCAAAAATTCTTTTAGGCCATCGCTCCTCTCCCATCCTCATAACATGCCCAAACCACTTTAGCCTCATAGTCTCAATAGTAAATAGGATGCTGTCCATTTGTTCCCCTCCCTGCCTAATTTCAGTGTTTGGAACTTTCTGAAGCCTGCGGAGGAACATCTCCAATAATCCATTTCTAGGGATAGAACTCTTTTGGCCTGGCTCTCCTTTACAGTCCAGGACTCGCCTGAATAAAGTGTTACACTTTCTAGGAACAATTTATATACATTTTTTTTTTTTTTTTGGTTTTTAGGGACACCGACTTGCTCCATAGCTGCACGTCTATAACTAAACACCCAAGTAAACCAGACCAAACAGATCACCCCACGCATTACAGGCAAAAAAAACAATCATTCAAACTTGATTCTCCCAAAGTTATTTAGGTTTGGATTGATTGTAATACATTCAGATATATTATATATATATATATATATATATATATATATATATATATATATCATTATATATATATATATATATACTATCATATAATATATATATATAGTAACAGAAAAATATCCAGTAACAGAAACTCTATGTACCTGTCAAAACCCGAGAATATCAGTCAGGAAAATCCCAAGTAACCCTCAATCCTCCTTACTTTTTCTTCCCAAATCTCCCAGTTGTTATAGTACTAGAGTGTTATAGTTTAATAGTCGGCAACTAAGAGGAGTATCCATTAGTAACATTGTAAGTAGCTTCATACTGCTTCATATTTTTTAAATAAATACATTATGACATATACTAACGCATGTTTTCCTTTATTTATCTTTATTCTTTAAATTGCCTGTGTAACTTATATAATTTATTGTAACCTGTTTTATTCACTTTAGGGCATGATTATGACCACAATATAGTCTCGAAACATCTCCAAAATATAGTTATTATTTTATTGACTGAGCCTCAAGAACCGTATTAATCATTTAATATTAATAATAATAATAATAAATAAAGGCTTAGCGAACCCGAAGGTTCGATGCCGACACCACCAACAGCTGATCATACACCTCCCTCCGACCCACTTCCCTAAAAATTCAAATCTCCCAGATTGCTATTACTTGAACTATATTTACCAGATATAACTCGCGCAGTTCTGCATTGTGAAGCCTTCTAAATTCTCCGGGTTTTTTTTTCATCCTTTTTTGGGCCAAATATTCTTCGCAGTACTTCATTTTCGAAAATATCTAATATTACAATAAAACTTCTAACATTAATAGTCGAGAAAATATATACATATATATGTGGGTATGCTTAGTTTTGTGCCCAAAGTGTGTCACCGATTTGAGGTCAAACTCAAAGAACAATTATCCGACTTAGCCCAAGACACTACCATAATCAGGCCGTTGCTAGACCCTTCAAGAACAGCCATAAAACAAAGGTTAGGCTCACCTGCCCTAGAAGGGCCTAGGTTTTAGCAGTTCGGGGCCCCCCAACCTACTGTTTTTGCCACATTAGCTCCAGACTGCTGCCACCAAGAGGTTCCACTTCAAAGCAGCCAGGAGCGGAAGTCCTTCCGGAGGTACAGCCTCCTCAGGAATAATTCATACCTCCATTCTTTAAAATTCCTAAGCCCTTCTGTCGCAGCTCTTACAAAGGGCCCCGGGGGAGGAATTTAATTTTTAGCCCCGCACTAAAGAAGTTTCATCTCTTTTTTCTAATTAAACAAGAAATATTAACCGGGCATCTTGAATTTTATAGAGGACGGGTTATAAAAATTACAATGTTATTAATAAAATTACATCCATCAAACTCAACTTTACCACTAAAAATTGCAGTAGTAGGAAAGAACCACCAGTACATTCCTCCTTCTAAGAGCATATAGTGTGTGAATTCGTTCTAAAAGTAACATCGATATTTCTATAAAATCCATATACATTAGACACTCGTTTATTCGATCTAATTGAAACTTGGACAGTTCAGACTAAAGAAAAGTTCGGATTATCGAGCAGGAGAATTTTAAAATAATAGGTCGTATAAAAAAAATGACCATTTTATCAAATTCCAGAGCTCAAAGTCTGTAAATATCTTAATCCTATTTATTATTTACCAATACTTAATAATCCCTTTAGACCATTCTCTAAGCTTGTTTACTAACACTGGACTTGTGTATGTATTTCAATGAAGAAACATGACAGTGTCTTACGAAATTCTCGTAATTTTAAGACTTACTGGAAAAAGAAATTTACAGCCGTTGAAGCAACTCGTGAAATTATTAAATATGAAGGGGAAGGTGTCCTTGAAGAGCGTACTGTGCGGCGTTGGTTTGAAAAATTTAGAAGTGGAGATACGACGTTGGAAAGGAAGAAGGGCAGCGGGCGGCCATTTACACAACTTCACGGGTTTGAACTCCTGCCTAGTCCAGACCTCGCACCTTCGGATTACTACTTGTTTCGATCCATGGCCCATTTTCTTCAAGGGAAAAAATTTGATAATTTTGCGGAAGTTGAAAATGCTGTGCAAGAGTTCTTTGACAGCCATCCCAAGGAATGGTATCAGCGAGGCATCGAGCAATTGGCTAGCAGATGGGTAATGACGGTAGATAACAATGGACTATACTTTGAGTATTAATTGTATTTTATATCAAAGAAATAATATTACGAATATTTGTTTGAGTTACAGTCATTTTTTTTTTATACACCCCACCCTATTAATAATAGATGCAAAATGTAAACTGCTTGTACTGTAACAACCAGAGGTCTTTCAACAAAATTCATTATGAAAGAAATGTCACTAAGTCCAGTCAATGAGCGCTGAAATGAGGGATGTGGAGTTCATGGAATATGCAATTAGTTTTGACGTCAGGAATTCGTTAGGAGTAGTTAGGAAGATAAACATACTGAAGTCCCCGTCCCTGGGGTATTTAGTGGGTTATCAAACAGTGGGGGGAAGGGAGAAGGGCTGATCTTTAGGTAATTAGATTATATCCTGAAAAAAGGGGACTCTAGAAAAATTTGTTTCTAATAAACATGGAATCTAATTAAATTATCTATAAAATTGTCTAAATACTTTTTTGTCGAACTTTTAACTGTTTTCGAGATTTACGTTATTGAAAATCGATAATTTTTACCTCATTTTTTGTCAAACATTTGCTTCAAGTGGAAAAACCAGTACACATCAAATTAATGTAAATTTAAATGCTCTACAACTTATATGGGGGAACCTAATAAGGAAAAGAATTTTTTTTAAAAATCTTTAATTCCCACTTTTTTTTTAGAAACGATTGGGGAAGGCACTAAAAACAAATGTTTAACAAAAAGTGAGAAACAAATTATTTTTTTGGCGAAAATTATCGATTTTCAATAACGTATATCTTGAAAAAGGTTGAAAGTTCGACAAATATGAATATAAACAATTTTATAGGAAATATTTTTTAACTATTTATTGATATTTACAACTGTACATCAATATACATCAAGTAAATTTGAGGAAATGATTATAATGGCATGTAAATCACTTGTGAAGAACTACTCACTAGTAGCACTTCAAAAAATGTTCTAAACTAGAAGGTCTCTTGAGCATCTTCTTTTCAGACTCCTCGGTGGGTTATCAGGTATCGAATGAGAAGCATGTTGGGAAACTAATGGATTCGTGTAGGAGTGCATTTTACTATGAAAGGATTGGTATCTGGTTTGGGCTAAATCAGCAACATATGGAACATTGAGGTCTTTATGAATAAGTTTATTCGTGACAAAGTGAGTAGGATTAAGGATTTTTCGAAGGATTTTGGATTGTAAGGGTTGGATTCGAGAAGAATTGGATGGTTTAGTGGAGCCCCAAAGATCAATTCCGTATGTCCATATAGGTCTAATAACTGTCATGTAAATTAGTCTCTTGTAATTTATTGGAAGCTTATAGAAAATTTAATTAGCTTTAATTTTTATTTTAAACAAATTTTAGTCCACCATTTTATAGATATAATCGAAAAAACCCAAAAATGAGAACTTCTCACATCCCCCACCGTTAGCTCTCCACCCCCTCCCCCCTCCACCAGGTGCGGGGACTTTTGCTATGTTTATCTTTTAACTATTCCTAACGAAGCCCTGATGTAAAAAAATAATCGCATATTTCATGCACTCTACAATATCTTTATTGACTCGACTAGTTCTGATTCTTCTCGTATCGAATTTTTAAAATCCGCATTATATAAGTTGAATATTTGGTCCAAATGCCTGTCTGAAAAGAAGATGCCTAGGATCTTCTAATTTTTACTTATTATCTCTACAGATCAAGTTCCTCCAAGGTTCTCTAAAGCTTTGTTTAAGAAACTATTTATTATTTCTAGATAAAAAAGATTAGTTTTAATTAATTCATAATATAGGGGAAATTTCTGTACCTGAGGACAATTTTCATTTATAAATTTTTCTAATTTTCGGTAATTTATTTATCTGAGTGATCATTGTACCATTAGATAATAAATTTAAGGGGCCAACGAACTTTAATGTCTTTATTTTGTAAAGTAGTTTTATTTTTACAGAAAATAATGTTTTTTAACTTACTGATTAGTGTCCATAGGTACTTGGTAGTGGTTGTACCAATGGACATTCATTTCTTCATAGGTTTATAGGGATAATTGAAATAATATTTAGAAAAACAGATCAGCAATAATTTTTTATAAAAGGTACTAAAAAAAATAGAATATTTAAAAAAGAAAAGTCAACTTGATTAATTAACTAGAAGGCCGACTACAAAGGTGACAACAATAAATTTTGCGTATAAAAGTAAATAGAAACTTAACTTATTTTTAAACCTTTTAACAAAAATAAATCTTTTATGTACCTATAATAATTATTAACGAGTGTCACAGACTTTTTTTATGGAAAAAATCAAATCATTAGAGATTGTATCCATGAAAAGATGTAGGAAAATGTAATTGTTTACATAATCTCCCAGTGCCAGTGATAAAAGATGGCGGTGGCAATTTTCTTTTGATATCTCTTATTTCAATTTCATGACCAGTAGCGATGTCCGGAAGAATAAATTTTGGGGTTATAACATTTGATGAAATTTTCTTCAAGTAGCAAGTGTTGAACGTGAGCGAGTCTAATTTTTCTTTGATCAAAGCAACAAAATGCTTTACAACACAAAACATAGCTACCAACATGTATTTATTCATCTTCAATTTCTTTACCTGGTTCATAATCATTCATCAGTTCATCTAAAAAATTACAATCTTCGCTTGATGGATCAGCCAAGATCACATTTGTTAAATCACTATCTTCACTAGAATAGTTTGTTATAAATAGTGAGGGAAAAAAAAGGTTATACGAATAGTAGGTATCGAAATTTAGGCATTTTATATCACGCGGAATGCCTATAAACCTTTCCGCAGTATTTATAATTGAAATAATGAATTAATAAACAAAAAGAAAAATTTGTTGTACCCGTGGACACTTTAACTATCTGTCCACAGGTTCAGCTGGCAATGGTGTCCACAGGTACAACTGAACGCCATATTGTGGGGAAAGCTCTGTTTCAAAAAACCCGTAAGTGATAATTGATATGAAAACATATGAAGTTATGATATATTTATCGGACAACCTATTGAAGTATTACTGCCTAGAAAATTTTCAAGTGTAGGTCTAAAAAAATTTAAGATCACTGGTTGGATTGGTCAGGATTTGGAAAAAACAAAGCTTTAAAATAATAATTTCTACTAAACTGTTGATCTGACAATCTTGAAAACACAGGTGCAACTGCAGGGAGATGCTTGCAGCACTACAATCTAACAATTTCAATTTCCCTCACTCTTTCTTAATTAAAAATGTTCACTGGTACAACTGTGCTTTAGGTACAGCACCTTCCTCTATTCTCTGAAATAGAAATCATCTTCTGGTCGTAAGCATAGGCTATGAATATGAGCTGAGATCATATAAGGAATTAAAATTTTTATTTTAACAAATATTAATCAATTTTATAGATAAAAAATACGCTGAAAAACAAACCGGTACAGGAATAATATTTTCCCAATTATAAATATTGTACAAGTGGAAATACCAGAGAGGAAGATGGTAGAAGCGATTACAATCGAACAAGAGCCGGTGAGTTGGCTAAAAGTGAGGGAGGGGGGGGGTCGAGGAAATGGCATTTGGACTACTTAGGGCCACTTAGCAGTCAAATTGCCGAGTTGCCCTTAAACAGTGAGCACTCCTAGAGCAGTCCGATGGAAACCTTCCCTTAAGATATAGCATTAAGGTGTCAAATATTTCAGCGTAAATTATATCTTTTACTTTTTCTTTATTGATATCCTTTAGGTTCCAGAAATAGTTTGTGTAATTTAAAGCGAGAAATAAATGAACTTTGCATGGTAATGCTAAGAGGATGACAATCAGAAACTTTTAAGAATCCAGCTTCTGATTGTCACTCTCTCTGAAACCCTGATGAAGGCTTGCAAAAAAGTCGAAACGTCTGTATTATAAATTAAAATATTAGTTTTAAATGTTGCGTATCCAAAAGTCCCAACACATTACGTTTACTCTAAGACACGAAACATGCCCTCCCGTTAACATTGACAATATCCCAATTTCACAAACGGACAAAATACAATATTTAGGACTTACATTTGATAGGAGAATGACATGGGGCCAACGTATTCAAAAGAAATAGACTTCATTAAATATGACACAGAAACTTAATGACCTACACACATCTATTAAAACCTTTATGGACCTACGCATCAAAATTTATAGATTTATAAAACAGACACACATAAAAAGATTACAAACCTTTCAATCCCAGACATTAAGACTAATAACACAATCACCTAGGTACGTTAACAATAAAACTATACACACCGACTTACAAATACCAACAGCCATTAAACACATACTGACCCAATACTGTTTCATGAAAAATTAAAGGGACACCCAAACAAACCCATCAATAGTATGGCCACATCTCTCATGCTGGAGAATACCAGGAGGAAACTGAAAAGAAACTGGATGAGAGACCTACTTATATAGAAGTAAACCAAATACAAGGAAGATGTGCCACTATCTCTCCTCATAATCTAACCTGCCAATTTTTTTTTTATATTATATTTTAGCACATCCGCTGATTGTAAATTTTCTTTTATTAACAGGTGTATTTTTAAAAATAACAATGAAAAAAATAATGATTGTGTATTTATGACTGCATACTCCAACAATCTAAATGTTGAAATACTTCTCAGTCAACTAATATCCTATCAATACAAATCAAGAATATAATAAAGCTCAAGCTAGATATATTTTAAGTGAACATAGAGACCTATGCATGTATAACACCCAAAGAAAAATTAAACTTCTAGTCGAAAAAATTTAAAACAAAAAATTTGGTGAAATTATAATATAATTATAGTTAAGTAATATATATATATATATATATATATATATATATATATATATATATATATATATATATATATATATATAAGAGAAAGAGAAAATACAATTTCGGTAGCATCTTAAGATGTTATGTTGTTTACAATCATCCTAAAACCTGGATAAGGTGTTGAGTCCACAAAAAACAAGTTGGATCAGAAGGATTGAAAAAAGAAAATACTATTTTTTTCCCTTATGGAAGAAACAATGATGGGCTGTAAGAGTAATGGGCGGAGAAATTACATGTACAAGTGTTGTTGAGAAGGCGTAATAAAGGGCCGTGTGGCCGAATAAGTGGGTTAACGCCTGAGGTTAATATTTCACACCTCCTAGCCGAGGAAAAACATCCCCGAGGGAACATAAATCCAGACCTCCCCGAAGGGATAGGGAAGATAGCATCCTCCGCACTATCTACTGTAGATAGTAGATTGTACTGGCATCTAACATCTACTGTCACCCTCCAGTCATCTAATGACACCAAGCTGTGTCGTAGGTCCATCTAAATTTAGATAAAGGCATCAGAAATAATAATTATGAGATGGGCCGACTGCTTTTGTAGTTAGCAACTTGTCGGAAAAAAAGAGCCGACTATTCGGATAATTTATTCATTAATATTTATACACTTGAAAATTGGTTGATTGAAATTAAAACATGATTATTACTAATTATGATTTATATTTTAAATTCATTACATTTTAATTAATTATACTTAAACCAACATGGACATACGCCACACAAAAAATAGGCACCTTAAAAAATACAAATATTCCAATCAAAAATACTCAGTCTACTCACAAAATCACCTTGGTACATTTCAAACCAAACACTTCATTCTGATTTACCCACACTAAAGGAACATATACATAGCCTTTATATACGATTTGAAGACAGACTTCATGGACTTAACAACATACTCATTAATGGCATGGCCACGACTGACATACCTGGAAATACTCTCAGAAGGCTTAAAAGAAGCTGGATTAGATTATTTCAAATAAATCTTTTTTTTAATCCATTCCAGGAGGGGGTACTGTTGAGTGCTACTCTCCCGCAGGCCTATTAGTCATGTATTATTACAATATGAGCAAATTCACTAATTGTTACTCCAATAACAGGTGTGAATAAAAATTTAAAAGAGAAAAAAAATCTTTACATTTTCTTATTTACTTTACAATTATAGAATAGGAACTCGAAAAATTAATTCTATAATTTCTACAATAATAATATTTTTTCAGCATGACTGAATTCTAAATTTTACAATTAATTTGTAATGTACTTTAGGGTCAGTAAAGTAAATTGCAGACTTTTGCTTATTTTTCTCTAATAAAAAAAAAATAAATAAATAAAAAAAATAAAAAAATAAAAAATAAAAAAAATAAAATAAATGGAAACAATAATCTATAGCTACCCGTACTGAAGGCTATACAGCAATAAACAAAGCGCCATGAACATTGCCGATGTCACTCGAATTCCAACGAAAGCACTGGTCGACTTTAGCACTTCAATAAAACGATATGGTATTGACAGCCGATGTGCGAAGAGAGGCTCACCAAGCGATATTCTTGGACGAACGAAAAAAACAAGATCAAACTAAGCTGGAAATGGTTGGAATTGTCCCCTATCTCATTTTTCTAGTTCTTGTTGTAAGAAAGCGCAAAACTTGAAAACAACTACTTATCAGTAGCACTTCAATAAAAATTCAAGACCAGAAGGTCTCTAGGCCATCTTCTGTACAGAAACCTCGGAGGGCAATCAGGAATAGAGTGGCAAGCAAGTTAAGAGACTAGTGGATTGGAGTGGTTATGGAGTTTACGATAAAAGGATAGGTTTGGGCTAAATAAGCAAGATATGGGATATTAAGATCTTTATGGATAAGTTTATTTGTAACAAAATAAGGAGCATTAAGGATTTTTCGAAAGACTTTGGATTGTAAGGATTGGATACGGAGAAAAATAAAAGGCTTTGTGATTTTGTGGGCTTTTGGGCTTAAACTCCGTACGTAAAAATAGGTCTAATAACTGTCATGTAAATAAGGATTTTGTAGTAAATCGGAAGCTTTGATCGTTTGTCTAGTAAATGTTGAAGAAGTCGAAAACGACTAGCAGTTTCCTGTAGTTTTAGTCTTGTATGTGGATTCCAAGTTAAACGTTTGTCCAGTTGGAGCCCTAGATAGCGGATCTGTTCAAGAAGGATCAGTGGGATATTGAAGCATACTGTAGGACAAGAAGTCGTAGGTTTACGACAAAGGGCAAAGGTTATTTGATGGGATTTGCTTGGATTTATTTTAATTCTCCAATTTCGACACCATTCCACAGAATCCTAAATTTTAATTTCTTCAGGCATATTAACAAACAATAATAATTTTTATATCAACTAGATACTTTCTTTAATAGATACTCATCGAGTTAGCTTTACAAACCACAGATTGGCGAGTGAAGGCTATTATCGACAAACGTGAATAATCCATTGTTTCTGCACCATCAAGGCCCCAAAAGACAATGAAGTAAACAAACAGTCCATTAATCACAATAAACTCCTTCCAGAGACAACCCCAAGCCGAGATATCCTCTTTCCAAAGTCAAAGCGCTAATAAGTGGTCCGGTTTCCTGGCGGATTGCAGCGGATGCTCGGCGAAGACCCAACACAAAGGGCTGGGGTGATTATTGAGGCGGTGGAAGGGCAAACAGGGAGGCGTCAAGTTGTAGCGAACAATACTCGGCCCTAGATCAAAGGGGCCGCCGGTCCTAAGGGCTGTAAAAAACCCAAAGGGATCGAATTAATTAATATTAGGTACCTTTAGGTCATTAGGTACCTGAGCCGGTAAATTACCTGCGCCCTTCTTGTCACCTATATCATCTTACCTCTGCCTATAGCATTATCACTCATACTCAGCCACCTTTTTTGTCTATCACCCACGGAAGGTTATTTAGTTAAATTGTTCCTCCTTACAAATTACTGTACTCAGATGTCTGACTATATTATAATATTTTAAGCACTATTAGTGTTTTTCTAAGAAGACGAAATTAAGATATCTCTCACTCTCTCTCAAAAAAAAGGGTAAGGGAAACAATAGTGTTCGTAAAGACTATATTTCTGAAAATGGTTCACTTCCGAAATTCTCATTAATTCTATAATTTTTTTTTTTACGATATGGTATATTCCGGAGTTCAAAAGTCTGTAAATATCTTAATCCTATTTATTATTTACCAATACTTAATAATCCCTTTGGATTATTCTCTAAGCTTTTTTACTAACCCTTGACTTCTTAAAAAAAAACTCAGTTCAGTTATTTATTTCAAAGAAGAAACATGACATTGTCCTACGAAATTCTCGTAATTATAAGACATTACTGGAAAAAAAACTAGCTGAAGCAACTCATGAAATTATTAAATATGAAGGGGAAGGTGTCCTTTAAGAGCGCACAGCACAGAAAAATTTATAAGTGGAGATACGACGTTGGAAAGGAAGAAGGGCTCCGGGCGGCCATTAATGGATACTGATGAGGTTCTGAAGGAAGCTGTTGAGTCAAATCCGTCCACAAGTATTCGCGAACTTGCCAGGAAGTGTGGTGTGTCGAAAGATACTTTTAGTCGCCATCTTCTCTCCATGGGAAAGGTGAAAAAGACCTGTAGACTGGTCCCTCACGAACTTACTTCTCAATAATCAGCAGAAAAGTTTACAGAACTTCGTGGGTTTGAACTCCTGTCTCATCCACCATATAGACCTCGCACCTTCGGATTACTACTTGTTTCAATGCAAGGTCCATTTTCTTCAAGGGAAAAATTTGATAATTTTGCGGAAGTTGAAAATGCTGCAAGAGTTCTTTGAAAAGCCATCTCAAGGAATGGTATCAGCGTGGCATCGAGCAATTGGCTAGGAGATGGGTAATGACGGTAGATTACAATGGACTATACTTTGACTATTAATAGTATTTCATATCAAAGGAATAATAATACAAATATTTGTTTAAGAAACAGTCTTTTTTTTTTTGTTTTTTTATACACCCTATTAAAATCCCCTCAATGTTTAATGAAGCTTAACGTCCGTATCTATTCTAAATATAATAAGACAAATAGGGAAGAAAGGACAGTTTATCCTATAGGTTACCAACCTATTCTAGATATGATGGAAAGGTCAAAATTCATCTGAATTTAACAACAGAGATAACACTCGGTAAGGACATCGAACTACTTCTCCTACAAATTCGTCAAACCCGCATTACACTTGCAGCTCCATTATGATGCTTTACTTCAATAAGTCATATCTATAACCTTAACACATAAACTTCCAATTATATAATGTCAACTTAGATACTATTTTTCAGTTTGTCATATTGAGATTTTATTATTTTCTCCCCTCAAATGTAAGGAGGTCTAAGACAACTTAATAACATCAGTTTCAACATTTATTTAGAGTCTTATCTATAGATATTTTCATATTTCATATTCAACTAAATATGAGGCGTAAAAGAAGTTAGCATTTATTATTAGGCGGATAATCAAGATTGTGCTATATTGAATTTACCTACAGCAACAAGAGGTATATAAAACAAGAAATAGATCAAAAGGAACAATCTTAAAAATCAAATAATAAATATGGACATGTCATTCTGGCTTAAAGAAAAAGGAATATTCATGAGGAAAATAATCAAGTAAAAACTTCTTGACTGAGACAGAGAAAAGCGTAAATTTATTTGGGCATTTTTAGAGATGTAAGATATGTGAATGTAGCAGACGTGGAATATAAAAAACGACTCAAATTGAAAATGTGAGGTTAACCCACAGCGTGTGTCCTCTGAGGAGGAAAGAGCCTTACATAAATGTAAAAAACAAAACAAAAAAACAATAGAACACTGAAAACGATATTTCAGTGTCATAATTGCAATACAGATATCAACAGGTAAATAATAAAAACAAAATAAAACTACAATTACTAAAAATAGTATTAAAAATTAAGAAAAATTAAAAATGCAGACAAAAGGTATGATTTTTTTTCACGAAAAGGAAATTCAGCGTTGATTCTAGATCCCACGGTTAGATTCGAAAGCAACGATCCGGATCAAGCAGGCAAAGTGGAAAGGGAAAAGAAGGGAATATATGACAAATGCATCCCTTTCCTTAAAGAAAAGTTTCGCGAGACTTTCGGCGAGAGAGAATTCCACGTGAGAGGCCTATGGTTCGGAGCTCGCGGAACTAAATACCTAATAGAACAAGGAGCTTCATGGAAGACCTGGGAATTGACATGAGGGATGTGGCTGTGTTAGCGGAAAATATTATGTTGGACTCCCTGGGAATAATCCACCACCACATGTATGGTAACTGATGGTTTGGGAAGAGATGGAAAGTATATACAATGAATGAAAAATGGGTAGAATGAGATATATGTTGCATGTTTATCCTAGTTTTTATATAGTTATTATTATTGTTATTAGTTATTGATATTAGTTATATAGTTATTGTTATTGTTATTAGTTATACAGTTATTGTTATTTATGTGAATAGTTTTATATTTATTTTATATATTATATTTTATATTGTTATCAATAAGGTTTATATTATCTTTTTAATATTTTAAATATTGTTTTAATTTTATTTTATATTCCGCATGGATTGATCATTTTAATATGTAGATTCTTATATTTTAAAAATAATGACTATTACGGTTTTTTTTTTTTTTTTTGGTATGTCATATTTGGATTGATTAAGTATGCTGTGTTTTTTTGCAACCCATTTAAAATGGGCAGCACCACTTAATAAAGTGTTTCTCCCTTTTTTTTTTTTTTTTTTTTTTTTTTTTTTTTTTTTTTTTTTTTTTTTTTACAATTTATTGAAATTCAGAACTATATAAAATTTCTCTTATTTTATTTATTTATTTATTTTACGTTTCCCCTCTCACAGTAACCCTGAAGGTGGGGTGTGTATTTTTAAATATCTGTACATGCTCCATGCATCCAGCATATTACATGTATTTAACCTGTTTTGTATTTTATAAAAATAATTAAAATTTAATATTTTAAGATGAATTTTAAATAGGTACAATAAACAATATCATCAAAAAACAAAACGAAAATAATTTATAAATTATAAGTGCATACAAAAAACAAATATAAACATGAATAAAAAAATCCCAGTAAATGTGATTATTCATAATAACATGTCAATTGCTAGTGAAACAACAACCCATTAGAAGCACTTCTAAAGTTGTATTATGAGAAGGTCACGAAGCCATCTTCTTTGCAGACGCCTCGGAAAGAAAAAGGGAAGCAAGTTGAGAGACTACAGGATTTAAGTGGCTATAGAATTTACTATAAAAGAACAGGTATCTGGTTAGTGACAAATAACGGAGCATTGAGGATTTTAAGAAGGATTTTGGATTGAAAGGATTAGATACGAGAAAAATTGAATGATTTAGTGGAGCCCCGAAACTAATGTTCGTATGTTTAAATGGGTATAATTACTGTAATTTATTGAGAGCTTTGAACGCTTGTCTAGTAAATGTTAGAGTAGCCGGAAACGACGAATAGTTTCTTGTCGTTTTGGTCTCACACGTGTATTCCAAGTTAAACGTTTGTCCAGATGGAGTTCTAGGTGACGGATCTGTCAAATGGGATCAGTGGAATATTATAATGCTTGAAAAAAAAACCCAATATTTATACATTTTCGAATATGAAAGTAAAAGTGAACAATTTTCACAAACTTTAAAACGAATAATTAAATCAAACTACAGGTAAAGTTTGTACAGTAATAAATAAAAAAAATAATAAAAAAATGATGGATTCTTAGTTGCTTACACTTAACACTCCAAATCAATTAAGATGTGAAAAGTTAATCAGTGGAGGCGATCAAAGGAAGCCACACGCATCGTTGATAGTTAATCACAGGAAAATTAAATTAAGCTATCATGTCCTTTTTTTTTTCTTCCTTTCTTCTTCTTTTTTTGCCCGGAAAAGACTAAATATAATTATATCAGAAGAGATAATTACGTGACTGTATAAGATCCGAAGGAGGAGAGAAGTCTGATCAAAGAGAACCCACTTTGATTATATCTCCGCTGTCTTCATCAGGGTTCTTATATCTAGTCTCTTATCGACCTTACTTTATTTTTACATTCGTTTCATAAAATAAAAAATATAATATAAAAAAATTATCAAAGATTCTTTCTAAGTTTAATTTTCAAGATGTTGTGGATATGTATATCTCAGAAAATCTTCTTTTTTTGTGTTTTAGTAGGGTAGACTGTAATACTGGGCAAAATAATATATAATTTCCGTGAAAATAACTATATATATATTCAAATAATTAAATTTTTAAATACGTAGTTATTTCAAGCTTGAATATCACGTTTACTAAGTTAATCTTTCTCAGGAAAAACTTTGAAAAATGCAAAGAGTTACACTCGACCCGCAGCACACACAAAACCCTCCATGTAACAGGCTCCTTACCCCCGAGGAATTATTCATGGCAGTGAGTTAGCAGTATGATGCTGCTCTGCATGGAACAGTTCAGCTCTCTAAGGAAAGCCTTACCTCAAGGCCTGGTAATTAAATTCTCTTAAGTTGGAATTCCTCAAGATTATTCAGTTCCACCATCATTCATCAAAACCAAAATACAGAAATATGAAAAAAAATTTGAGGGTATTATTTTTTTTTTTTTATAATACAATAGACTCTCGCTAATCCGATCTAATTAAAACTTAGATAGTTCGGATCTGCCAAAAGTTCGGATAGCCGAACA
The DNA here is from genome assembly GCA_003667255.2 of Euschistus heros. Lineage (NCBI taxonomy): Eukaryota > Metazoa > Arthropoda > Insecta > Hemiptera > Pentatomidae > Euschistus > Euschistus heros. Next base: position 693,437 of record RCWM02000208.1, on the reverse strand, counting down.
TGAGAATTTTAAAAATAATAACAAGCACACAATTTAATAAACTGCTAATATTATAGATTGTATTAAAATAATAACTGTAAGTTTAACTAATAAAAAAAAAAAAAAAAAAAACAGGAATTTTTCATTTAAATAAACAGTTTTTCAACCGCTTCCAACCATAGTAGCCTTAACAATAAAATATGTACTGATAAAATAGGAGAAGGCAAATTTTCCAAAATGAGAACTCAATGGCCGAGCGAGTTGTTCTCAGCGCACTCGGTACAGAATGGCGTAGGTTCGAATCCCAGGAAGGCGGGCTAAAATTTATTACGTGGAACCAATGATTGAATCTTGACCTTCTGGGTAATTAATTTTGATAATCTGGGGTGTTAACTCTCAATTTTAGAACGGACTTTCCTTTTGGAAATTTAAACCGTCGTACGGCGGTTGATTTTTGATCAAAACTCTAAATCTACTGCAGAACTACACTTCGCTAACAACTTCGTAAATATTCCCTTATCACTAATCATATTGTATTAGTTATTTACACAGCTATGAGTTTGGTTTAGTGATTAAATTGAAATCAAACAATATTTTTGTTGCATAAGTTTCAACTCCATTTCATAAGATTACATTTTATGGAGAAGATAATCAGAGATGCAGTCAAAGAGAAAAACCAAGTCTGGCAATTTTTTTCTAACAATAATTATAAAAATACACTATTAAAACATATATACATAAAATATAGTTTTATTTTTCAAAATTAAAAATCTTCAAATGTCAATGACTTTGAATGTAAAGCACAAAAACCTATATTAGGTCATGGGGCTTCCTTCTCTTTAGCCTCCTCACCAGTGCATTGGAGTCCAGGAGATGGGCGGCCTCGGCGTTGACGTGGTCTTCCAGGCGATCCTGATGCGACAGGGCGTATTTTTGGATTACCTCCTCCACGGTTGGCATCCGAAGGTCTCTGTGAAGATCATCGTTCCTAATGTACTAAGGTGCATTTACGATGCCCCTTAGCACTTTATTTTGGAATCTTTGTATTATTTTTCTGTTGGAGTCCCTCGTGCATCCCCACAGCTGGATTCCATATGTCCAGATTGGCTTCAAGACCTGGTTATATATTAGTATTTTATTGTTTACAGACAGTTTGGATTGTCTGCCTAGGAGCCAATACAACTTTTGATAACTCAAATTGAGTTGTATTAGTTTTTTTTTAACGTGTTCTTTCCAGCGGAGTTTTGCGTCCAGTGTCATCCCGAGATATTTAGCCTGATTTGAATATGGGATCACTTTATTATTTATAGTTATGGGTTGATAGTTGATTTTTTTGTTAGTGAAATCAACATGTACAGATTTGGTTTCATTTAGTTTAATTTTCCATTTTGAGGTCCATCTTTGTATATTGGCTATTGTTGTGATTAATTTTCTTGTGGTTTAATTTATTTTGTTGGATTAATTTTCTTCCTGATTGTCATTTCCGATGGAAAGAACAGCTGTGTCATCGGCGAAGGTGGCCATGACGCCTTCTTCAAACCAAATATAAGTATAAATACTTTAATTGTGTGCCAACGTTTCGACCTGCGTTGCAATTCTTCTTCAGGGCTATAATAAACAAAGCACTAGATGTGAAAAAAAATTATAGACCGATAACCAGATGATAAATAGAATGCAGAATGACATGGATAAAAAACTATATACAAAAAAGGCTATAGAAAAGAACAGATACATAAAACAGGAATGTCAAGGGAAAAAATAAATAAATGTAAGTGTAGTGTAATAAAAGGATAATAAGGTATATGCTATTGATCTTCCAGATATTGATAAATCAGCTTTAACACTATCGAATTCCAGACTTGATCCTTCAATGCTTTTTGAGTGACACACTGTGCCTTTTTATAATTTCTCAAAGTTCTAAAAAAATCTAGATATCAGGAGCCCCCATTATGGGAGGAAAAAACTATGAACAGTGAGGCCTAAGAAAATAGTTTTAAATGAAAATAGGGGTTAGTGACAAAACAATTTAATAGCGGTCGACAGACGAGGGCGAAATAATAAAATGGACAATTGGCACTAAAATAGTGAATCGCTTGAATTTTTCTATCACGTTTCTTAATATTCATAAAATACAATGGAGAATAAAGCGGAATGGCTCTAAAATGGAGAAATATTAAGAGTGACTGTGACAATAAAGAGCTTTATTTCCGAATGGCGCATTATAAAGTGACAATAAATGCAGCTTGCAGCGCTATCTGGGTCAGCCTGGTTATAAACATATATAGTGACATCATCAGGCAGACCTAAGGGATCCGCTGTTAATGGTTTTTGGTACGTCCGGTTTTCTTGTCTTTTATGCACCTTTGATGCTTTCTTGATGATCTTCCTTTCAAGAGTCGAGACCGAATACTTGAAAAAAAAAATGAGTCTCTCTTATATTAGTGAGCAGTTAAAGTACGAGTTGTAACAAACAAAATGATAAAATTTCATTTTACTCTGATACCTTTGGAGGTTATGCTTTGCATTTGATGAATATTTTTAATGATTTTTTAACTATTAAACTGGTCATCATCATCATCTGATGGCACTATGGTCCTGGCAGACCCCTGGTATCCTTTACAAAGGAGTACCCTGGTCTCCTCCTCTCAGACCTGTCCTCAGCTGCCCTCCTCCATCCTCTCACACCCAGTGTCCGAAGATCGTCCTCCACATCTTCGAGCCAACGAAGTCGAGGCCTACCTCCCTTTCTTTTTCCACTCAGGTGTCCCTCCAACATCATCTTAGGGAGCCTCATCTTAGTTTCCATTCTTTGGATACGTCCTTGCCATCTTACCCTGTCTCTCTTTATATTAACTACAATATCTGGGGCTAAAATATACATATTTTTAAGCTCTTTATTTGCCAAAGATTCCCCGGCCTTATTTAGTTGGACCACATATTTTTCGGAGGATTTTCCTTCCCCAAATGTTTAATAATCTTTCCTTACGTAGTATCAATGTCCAGGTCTTGATTCTGTACATAAAAACCGGTGGTAGGATCGTATCATACGATAAACGTTTATTTTGAGATTGCTGGATATATTATTATTTGGAATATTTTTCATAAGAGACCAATAGCACCTGTTTCCAGCTATTAGTCTTGCTTTAATTAATTCTTAGATACTATCATCCACATTGTTAATTGTACACAGGTAATTAAACTTTGGAACTCTCTCAAATCTGTACCCAGCCCTCTGAATTTGGTTATTTCCTCTTCCCTCTTTGGTCGCTACCATGTATTTGGTATTTCCTTTATTTATTTCCTTTCTCGATGCTTTTTCACAAGGTTTAGTGAATCACCAAAGCTCAACTCCGAAAATCTACATAGGTCCAACTACTGTCATGTAAATAAGTTTCTGTAATTTATTGGGAGTTTCGTCTTGCTTGTTAATTGTTAAGTAAATGCTGGAGTAGTCGGAAACGAAAAGTCGTTTCTTGTCTTTTAAGTCTGCTATGTGGATTGAAATTTTGAAACCATAAACCTGCATTAATTTTCAACCGACATCAAAAAAGAGGAGGTTCTCAACTCGTCTGTATTTTTTTTTTTTTTTTTGTGTGCATGTTACGCGATTACTCCGTCGATTCTTAATCAATTTTGATGATTCTTTTTTGGATCGGTAGGGCATACTTCAGAGGTGGTCCCATAAAAAATATTTTGAAATCAACGGAGCACTTTTTAAGAAAAATCAAAAAACCAGTTAATAAAAATCACGGTTATAAAACCTTACTTTTAAAACATATTTATGATTATGATTATCTAAAATCTCCATGGTAATTAAATCTAAATTATTAACAAAAATAATTTACATATACAGTCAACTCTAGATGTGTTGTACTTCGATAAGCTAAATTCTTCAATAAGTCGAACAAAATCTGCAGTCGGAAGTACATTACACTTAAATTTCACCTCAATGAGACGATTTCAGACAAAGAACGTGAAAAATTGTGTAGAAAATAAGTAGAACTGAAAATAAGGTTCAAAAGAGAGGACTGCTAGGACAGACCACCTCTATGAAACGAACTTTTAGAAGTCATCACATTTATAACTTGAACTCAAATTAAAAGAATTTCATGTGTAATTTGTTTTCCTGTTTTCTGTCATTGTTTGTCTTTTCAGTTCATAGTTACACCAGCCACTTATTATTAGTTATTCACACGAGTGGTTTTACAGTGGCTATTGAAAATTCTTTCAATTAACGAAAAGTTAAAATTGATTTGCAAAGTGCAGAAAGGAGAAAGAAGTTGGGCGTTTGTTGCTAGTGAATTCCGAATTCCGCGTAGTTCTCTGTCAACCGTCCTAAAGAATAAAGAAAAGATCGCCACTGGTGGAAGGCGGCAAGTCTACTTTTAGACATCCTCAAAAAAAAGTGCAATTCAGTTAAAAGTTATATGATAAATTGGTACCAGTCATTTAATTTTCTGTATCAATGATTTTATATGTATGTACAAACAATATTCCCATTAATGAAAATGTACGTAATGATTTCAACTACAATTTTGTGTTCAATTTTCCCATTTACATGCAGATAAGTAGGATGATAACCTCGATAATTCTTTGTTCAGTAAGTTGAGCTATTTTTCAGGGTAGCTTGAAGATCGATAATTGACTATATAAACAAAAATACACTCACTACTAAAAAGTAAAAAATAAAAATATTTTTAGAAAAAAAACAAAACCGACTTCCAAGATTAAACCTACATATACAAACTTGAACTAAAAAATAAAAAATAATATTTTAATTGCTTCGAAACAAATACCATTAAGTAACAATCAACGAAATTATCGACACTTATATACCTATTCACAATTTATGATCAGTTATTTTTGGAGTCGGTGCCAACCAAAACAAACAGAATTTGAAAAGAAATGGTAATTGTAAAGATGCTCACACTGTTTCATCACCGCAACACCACTGTCTGTGAAAGTTTATTGCTAAGGCAAGATTAAACTGCCCTTCTTGGCTGGCACCGACTCTAAAAATAACTGATCATAAATTGTGAATAGGTATATTAGTGTCGATAATTTCGTTGATTGTTACTTAATGGTGTTTGTTTCGAAGCAATTAAAATATTATTTTATATTTTTTAGTTCAAGTTTGTATATGTAGGTTTAATCTTGGAAGTCGGTTTTGTTTTTTTTCTAAAAATTATTTTTTACAATAAGTTATCAGCAAATTTTAACGGCAGCGTTGGAAGGAAGTTGCTAAGCATTATAGTGATCTCCAACTCAGATTAAATTTAAAAATGAAGCCAAAGTATAAACAAAAGAAGAGCAATATGAGGCAAGAGAAGGCAAGAGAAGGCGAACTGCGCATACTACAAGATGGACACTGGTCAGCTGTGCCCTATCAGTAATCTCAGAACAATAGAAACTTTTACCTTAGACTTCTTCATTGTCCTTACTACAAAAGCTTTGTATATCAAAGGAAAAGTATCTAGAAATATAAAGAAATATAGTAACAAAATTAAATTTAAAAAAAAGAAGGAAATTCTTGTTTAGAACACTATAAGACGATTGAATTACATTAATCTCATTCTTTTAATTTCCAAACTCAAACCTAGACCAAAATACATACAGTAGACTCCTTTCAGAACGAAAATCGTCAACCTTTATTAGAAAAACTTTATTAGAATAAAAAAATTGTTAAAAAATTAAAAATATAAAAACTAAGTTAGAAAATTTCCTTGAAAATAATGGCGTGTATAGTATGTACCCATGTTTGTTTTCCTTCCTAAAAAATATTAATAAATTATTTAACAAATTATAGTTAATTGATTGGATATTATTACGTACACACGTATATATGTATGTAATAAAATATTGTATTAGTTTTATTTATTGTATCATATATCATTTAAATGTAGCAAACTTTGCTCCCAATAAATTATAAAATATTATTTGCATAACAGTAACTAGCTATATTTGGACAAATGGAATTGAGCTTTGGGTTTCCACCAAACCTCCCAATTCTATTCGTTTTTAATCCTTACAATCTAAAATTCTTCTTAAAATGCTCGATGCTCCTTATTATGTTCCAAACAAACTTATTCAAAAAGATCTTAATGTTCCATATGTTGCTGATTAGCCCAAACCAGATACTTATCTTTCCATGAAAAGCTACCCACTCGAATCTACGAGTCTCCATATCGCAAACCTTCAACAATTGTATCATAATTGTAGAATTAAAATAAATCCTAATCAAGATTCCTACGTCTATCCTTTAATAACATCACTGAGTCTGTAAAAAAAAATATTTTTCTGATAATGTCCTTCCTTAATGATAGAACAATCAGAATAAGTTACAATATTGCTTTCTTTCATCTTTACTCAGTCTGCCGTGGTTCCACAAGATAATATTCTAGTTAACATCCTTGATATGGTGTATACAGCTGGCATCTCAACTCTTTCTAGCACAGTTCTTACCAGTTATGCATATGACACGTTTGTTACCAAAAAAAAAAACCGTTCGTTGCAGATCAAACACTCAAATCTCGTACTAGGACTTCCTGTCTTACAGAATCCTTTATTAACACCCCCATAATCGCAGTTGAACAAATCCGCTAGCTAGGACTCCATCTGGATAAATGTATTACTTGAAATCCATATACATGACTGATCCTACATTTATCTTACTAACGATTTTAAAGCTTCTGATTAATTACAAAAAACCTATCCTTCCAAGCTAAGTTTCATGGACCCATGAAACTCACTAGTCTCCAACGTGTTTTCCAACTCGATATCTGTAACCCTCCGAGGCGTCTGAAAAGACAATGGCCAAGAGACCTTCTGATATAGAATTTTTGTTGAAGTGCAACTAATGACTAGTTCTTTAGAAGTTATTGACGTGTCATTGTAAACATAATTCACATATTTACTTTTAGTGTATATTGAATTCAGTTTTAAATATTAATAAATGATAAATTAAAAAAAAAAAAATAGTAAACCTCATTTATTTTTTTTACAGTTAATGAAACGGGAAACATTACTAATAGATTTTTATTTATAAAGTTTAAACATGGACAATAAGGTTTTACCAGTTTGCGAGCGCCGGTAGTAGATAAGATATACTTTACTATGTAGATGAAATGTACATACGCCACAAATAGATTCAAGATGAAGTAAAACCTTCAACAACAAAATGATGACTCTAAGATTTAGATATTTCAGCTCAATGAATATTTGATGTATGATTCTTGAATAAAAGTTGGCCCTAGATGTTAGATCTAGAAGAGAGGAAGAACCTTGGGCTATGAATGTGTAAGCTGTTGTTGCATCTGGTGCCCGGCCTTAGCCGATCTGTATTCTGCCCTCGCTCGCCCTTCTGTCCGCTATGTTCCTTTTTATGCAGGTCCGTCCGTTATTGGGAAACTTGTAGTCCCTTCGGGGTATTACGGATCTCATATCGCTCCGGCATTAATTGATAAGGTTTTTCGTTGTCTAAATGAATTCAAAATTTGTACATTAATTGTTATATTGAAGAACGACATAACAAAAAAGAATAAATTTTAGAAATAAATAAAAATTAACAAAATCATTCTCATGAATTATTGATAATTGATAAGCTTCACCCTTTCATCAGTCAACTCCAACATATTTAACTAGGCAAAATACTAGAATCCCTTAAAGTCTCGAAACAAGAAAGAATAGAAAAAAAAAGAAAAGATTTTTTAATAACATCTTATGTTCATTGGAGAGAAAAAAAACAATCACCCCTCGATACGGGGGCTATCAAGCCATGAAAGAGTTTGGAATTCCAGAGAAACTGGTTCGATTGACTAAAAAAAAAGAATAAAAAAAAAAAGATTGACAATGATGGAATCCATGTATGTGGTGCATATTCAAAGCAAAATATCAGAGGTGAGCACTACAACGAATGGGGTGAGGCAGGGGGATGTATTGGCGTGCCAGTTATTTAACATAGCTCTAGAGAAAGCAATGCGAGATTCAAAAATCCAGATAACAGGCAACGGTTTTTTACAGAATCCTCGGATATGCTGATTATTTAGAAATTGTGTGATTATCCCAGAATGCCTAGCTTTTGAGGAACCAGCCCGACGACTGGGACTTTTGTGTAAATAAAACGAAAACAAAATATAAACCAAACCAGCACTCATAGTCCTCCGGCAGATTCTGTTTGGAAGATATTCTTTCTAGCAAGTGAAAAAGTTCATCTACTTGGGGTCACTTGTAACCGCAGATAAAGAAATAGAGAGGCAAAAACTCATTGCCAACCGGTGTTACTTTGGTAGAGGTAGGTTTTTCGGTCAAGGAATTTACTAGAACTACTAAGCTACTAATATTACTAAGCTGCGACTATATAAGACAATGGTAAGACCAGTACTAACCTACGGTTCGGAGTCATGGATAGTCTCTCTATCGGACGAACGAAGCCTACTGGCCTTCGAAAGAAGAATTCTGCGGTGTATTTATGAACCAAAGTCGGACAGGCATACCTCAGAAGAAATAATGAAGAAGTGTATAACCTCCTTGGAGAGCCGGACATAGTGAGAAACAAAAAAAAAAAGACTCAATATTTAACATTTAAAGCTGAACGTTCATCTTTTTATTTCGCCAAGAAATAGTATTAAAATTCGTTTTGTAAATTTGATGCGGTCTAGTGATTGAACAGAAAAGTTGAATGAAACAACTAATAATTCAAGTTTGTTTCTTTGACAGTTTAAACAGTTTGATAAATGGGTCTTAACTGACATAACAAAAAAGAAATTGGACGGAAATCACTTCCCATTAAATATTAATAGGGCCTATAAAGATAAATTTATGAATAAATTATTTAACTTTAAGGTCATCAATTAGGGAAAGGAAAACCAAATTAAATTAATTCGCCATCAAGGGCAATATGGAACAGAAAAACAATTTTTTTTTTTTTTTTTTTTTTTTAGAAGTTAATTAAATTATGGAGATTAAAAGTAAACAGAGGAAGTTCTAAGGGCGGTCACGGGGCAGGGTTGGGATTAATCAGAGGCTGTCCAGGAACCTTGCTGTAGTAAATCAGGCTGCGGGAGCTCCATGCTGACCACTTCCCATCCCCTCTACAAATTATCGGAGGAGCACCTCAGGACCATTTGCCATTCATCGGACAGGTAAACGATTAGAATTATGTAACAAAAATTAAATCATTGAAATTTGCCAGTGATTTTCGACAAAGACTTTAATTTTTAAATGAGCGTAAAAAAAAAAAAAAAAAAAAAAAAAATCGATTTTCGAATTATAATATAATTTATAAAAATCAAAAGAGGGGTTTGGTGGATGAAGGGGTTATGTCACTTGTTTTTTTTAAAAACACAATCTAGTTCTTCGAATAAAGATCTTATTCAAGAAGTAGAATATTTCAAAACAACTAGAAAAAGATAGGTATATGAAGAGGATGAGAGGCTATATAACATTTTTCTGCTAAAGTAAAATGTTATAAATAAATAAATAAAAAAGTTCTTTATTTATTCTGGGACCTTAAGTCCCTTAAGAATAAAAAATTATGTACAATTAGGGGCCTCAGAGCCTCAAGATGGTTATAAAATATTATTAAATATCATAAAATGGTAAAATAATAGCGTTAACAAATCAAAATTAAACTTAAAATATTGATTAAAGAAAACAGAAATATTTTGATTCATTTTGTGAATCAATTGTGTAAAAACAATAAAATTTCGTGTACAAAACTTTTATATTTTATATAACTATGTGGCTAATGACAGTTTTCATGGATCTGGATGGACAGTAGGTAGTTAAATAAGTGATATTTGAAAGCGGATAGGGTGTTTGAATGGCGAATGGTGTAAGGGATGGAGTTCCATAAGGACGAGGATCGGATTAGGAATGATCTGTCGAAAGCAGCGGAGCAATGAGCAGGACTGTACAAATCTGATGGGCGGAAACGGGTTTGGCGGGTAAGAACGGAGGATTTGAGCTGAAGGAGTTGAGAAATGTAAAGTGGACGTTGGGATTTCACTGTTTGGTAGAGAAAGGATGCCAGAAAATACTGGCGACGGTAGGAAGAAAAGAGCCACTGTAACTCCGCGTAAAATTGTGAAACATGGGCGCCTCTGGGGATCCCGAAGATAAAACGAATGCAGCAGTTAAACAGTCTTTTGAGTCTGTTTGAGGGGGGATATGTATAAACCCTTCAAAATTTCAAAGAAAAAAAACTTTAAACTTAAGTTAAAACAAAATCTAAAAAATTTATTAAATTATTCTTAAATGCAGAGTTTGTCATTTCTAGTGAATAAGATATTTCGGCTTGAATTTGGCTTTTGATTTCTTTTTTTTTTTTTTTTTTTTTTTTAACTTTTATATTATATTATTGAAACTGAAAATGAATAAAGAAAAAGTTAAACAAAAGAATAATAAAAGTTAATCCGACAGACGATATCTAAACTAGGCAAGTTAAACCTGACGTAAAGAGTTATCGAGTTACAAGGATTAAAAAATTGTCAGTACAAGTGGATTAGAACGTTGTATAATAGTGTGAAAATTGTTCATTTTATTTTCATGTTATATCGTTACAAGAGTAAATCGTTGAGTGTTGAGTGTTTATGAATATGTTTATATTAGATATTTCTAACCATCCATATAGGGTATCGTTAGTTTATTAATTTTTGTACTGCTGTCGAATAGTGTAGAAAAATCATTGTTTGCCTATTGGTTTGTTACAAAATATCCTAAGACAACTATATCACGATATTCCTCCTGAAGTTCGGCAAAATATGATTTTCCAACAACATGGTACCCGTCCACATCATTCGAAAGCAATACAAAAATAAACCAACGATATAAATGGATAGGTAGAAATGCCTTCCTCTGTAAAAAGAGACTCATCTGTCTATAAAGTTAAAATGGAATAGAAAGGTAAGGTCTGCGGCATTTTTATTCATTTTTGATCTAGTTTTACCCAATTGTTTTTTATACAAAGAGATACTCACCCTGTATAATCGCATATGAATGCGAACCTTGATTATGCTCTGTATTGTATTGTATTATGTTCTACAAAATAAACAAATAATATAATTTCTAGTATAATATTCATAAATAAGGGTTATATAAGAAATTGATATCGTTATGAAAGATATCTCCCCTGGCAGAGGCAGAGAACAATAGCCAAAGCCAGTAAAGTTGCTCAAATAGCACCCTCCTCCTTAGCTAAGTCCTTGGGCGTGGTTGATACGACTCCTGGGATCGGGGGCCGGATCGAGGGCTGCTGGGGCCGGATCCAGGCAGTTTAAATGTTCTACTGGATTAATCAAGTCCTGCCACCACTAAATCAGTGGAAGGGGGGGGGTCTTTGCACCCCCTTTACCTTCCTACACCACTACACCACAACGGTAGGAGAACGGAAACGAGCTCAGCGGGTACAGATTGACTATAAGGCTCAATCAGAAAATTATAAAACTCCAAGTGAGAAATATAGTGGACTCACGCTAAACCGATCACTTGAAAGTCCGAATTACTAAGTGAAGTAAGAAATTTTTTTTTTAACCCAGCGTTGGTCGCTGGCCGATCTGGTACACCAACAGTTGCGAGGTAAGCATTTCCCTCACTTCTTTGATTTTTATAAAAAATGCAGTTTTATGTTGTCGAATATGTAGTTATAAATGTCATCATCAATAATTATAGTATGTTACATAAGGATTAGAAATATATTTTTTTTAAATTTACAGATATTTCTTCTAGAAAAAAAAAAAAAAAACCTAAACAAACAAAAATTAAATATTTTACTATTTACATAATAATGTGTTATTCATGACCTAGACCATTTTCATAAGTATATTTAGTATGTTCATTGCAAATCGGAACATTACACTTTTTTTTAAAAAAAATTTCGTTTTTATTTTTTTATTTCATGGGCACACCTATATCAGATCTATTTTATATTGCCTGAGCAGCTATGAACAAAAATCGAAGGAATAGTAAAAATTTCATGTGATGATTGAAAAATAATATAAATACAATTCACGACGATTTATAAACTAATTACTTACAACTTATCTTCTCAACTGGCTTTTTATCCAACAATTAAATCGGTTTAGAACCACGACTCATTTTGAAACCAAAAAATCATTAATCAATCGAAAGGAATTAGAAAACTCGCTCAGTAAAATGTTACGATTAAATTGCACGAGAAATAATCTGATACTGAGGAGTGTGGACATGGCAATTTTCAGTAAAAATCTCCCAATATCCTGGCCACTTTCACCCGTTTTATTTAGAAACCAAATATTCTAATTCGCAAAAGTCCTAAACTCAGCCATACTGAGGGACAGCGATGAAAGTTAGGTTCTGACGGATTTATTAAATATTTTTTAGAAGGGTGAGGGAAATGCTCACCTAGCGACCAACGCCGGGTCACAAATGGAACATGTTTTACCCGTGAGCTAGTATCTCAGCGAGCTAGTAGGTCAAAAGCGATACGTTTTTGGTGAACGCGAGGGCGTTACGTGTAATTTGATAGTTTGATATTAGGAGAGTAGGAGCAGTTGAGAACTCAACTCTTCTTAAACTAATTACAGGCAGGTTCTAATGAGTGAGCTCCTTTTAACTCTGTTTCTCCCAATACGAAATAATAAACTTTAAACTGGATGTATCCGATCCTGCTCGATCCCTTTAGGCTGTTCAAAATTTTGGTTTGAATAAAAAAAGTCACTATCTTTAAGTGTAGAGCTTTTTTGACACGCCCTAGCTCAGTTGGGGTTGTTGGTAACGAAACTTGGACAGAAAACTGAATCGCAGGTAAGCGAACAAAAAAAGAAATGAGCACTGACGATCAAGGGGCGACCGCTAAAACATGCTCCAGGTTATTCTCTCCAAATCCGACGAGCTCAAGAGGGGTATTTTTTTTTCCTTCCATGATCCAATTAGAAGTTCAAAAACTTGGAACTATATAGCACATATAGCGTGGTAGTTTCTAGGTAAGGGTGACCGATTGTCAACTGTTGCATTTGATTAATCGACTGTTAACAACTATCGATTGCCTATCGATTCTTTTTCAAGTAATCGACGGCTTCAGCTCCTAGGATTTGAACGGGGAATTTTTCATTACTACATATTTGTAATTTACATGTTAAGAAATCCTCTCATGTAATGAATTATTTATTAAAATAAAACTAACACAATATTATAATAAATATTTAAAATATTTGCTAACAATATTTATATAGATGGAGATGCGGTAACTCACGGGGTAAGGCACCTTACCTGGTTATCTTAATTACTCACCATTTCTGATATCAACGTATAATTTCTCTATTTTTTTTTTTTTTTTTTTTTTTTTTTTTTTTCTGACAGATTTTACATTTTTTTCCTGAGCAATAAATCTTATTTTTTATGATGCTTTATGGTTAATTTATCATACCTTGTGTGTGCGTGCTGTTCATTATTAAATCTCTTTAATTTGGAAAACAAAAACATAAAACAAGGTTTTCTGTTTAATTTTAATATGGTGCACCAATTTGTTATACGTTAACATTGTATATTGACATTTAAAACATGTTTAAAGGTTAATCGATTGATCGATTGTATCAAGTGACAATCGTTATATCGATTTGAAATGACTTGAAAAGAAAAAACGGTTCAATTTATTTGATAAAGTTACTTACCTCAACTCCTTAGATTTTAGTAGTGAGTACTTAAATAGTATAGTCATTACCTAGAAAAGAAAAAACTGTTAATAAATATAAATCATAAATTTATTTTTATTTTAAGCTTGGTCTATAATTAATAAATATAGAAAACAAATTTTCACTATATCTACAAGTATATATATATATATATATATATATATATATATATATATATATATATATCTACACATATACACACACATGTAGTGTGCCTGTAACGGCATGGAACATGTAAAACATTAATCAACGGTCCTTTTATGGGGTTACCATAAAAGGGGGGGAAAAAAATATAAATAAGTGTGTGTGTGTGTTTAATAAGGATCTTGAGGTTCATTCAATATATAAAAACAACTATTTTGGCGACGTTTCGAGACTATATTGTTCTCATAATCATGTTATGATAACCACAATGCTACTGGTGGATATGCTATTGGTATCTACTGTTTAATAATGTTCTTGAGGTTTAGTCAATAAATAAAAACAACTATTTTAGCGAAGTTTCGAGGCATTCACTTTCCCCAAGCGATTTGACAGTTAATATAAATAAGTTTGTTTGTTTATTTCGTTTAACGTCACTTTATGCTGCTATGGCTAATCGGACGATGCTACGGTGGGAGTCCTAAATTTTGCCTATCCAGGTATAATTAGGATAGGGATTTTTAACGAGTACCTGACATCGCACAGGCTCGGGACCCCCATTTTACGTCCGAAGGACGGCATGCCTAAGGATTTTTTACTCCCTTTAAAAAATCCTAAGGTCATCTGGCGGGCTTCGAACCAGCGATCTTGGGTTTAGTAGGTTGCTATGCTAACCACTACACCACAGGTGACCCCTAATATAAATGTATGAAATAACAATACACTAAAAACTATAAATTTATTTAAAATATATATGTATTAATATTAAATTTAAATATATATATACACACAGACTTCGCGACCAACCCTGCAATCGATATTTTAATTTGCTTAAGAAAACGGAACAGTTGGTTTAGGTTTGAACAATAAATAAATTAATGAAACAGATAAGGCAACTCAAATGAACCCTTGCCATGACTTTACCTAATGACTAATTAACGATAGAAGCACTAAAGGTACTGAAGGTAACAGACTGTTGGAGCAGAGAGCTAGCCAGACCTCTTGTGAAGAAGACCAGGGCCAACTGACCGGTAACTGGGGAAGTTAACTGTAAAATTAGTGTTTGGTTTCCATCAAGACTCGCTTTCATCTTCATTTTCTGTTTGCCTAGAAGGGGTAAATAATTATCCTGGCTTCCCATTGGCCCGCTGCGCTCACACTGCCGAGCTCAAATAAGCTCCACTCCGTAGGACCCTTTCGGAAAAAGGTTTATGATGTTCCGCCATTCTCTTATGTGAGAAATTTTTCACCTGTCTATCTTCGCCACTTCGCCTCTTGGGTCTGAAAAATCGAGTTCTTTACTTCGGGATGCGTTTTCCCGCGAATCTCTTCGAGTAAAATTTATTTATTTAACATTTTCTTTTAGACAAGGGCAATATACAGTTCTCAATATCTTTTATACATCTATATATGTTTTTTCATTGATGAATTCGCTGTTAGCAAAAAGCTTCCAAGATATGTTGTAGAATTACATAAGTATCAGTAAAACTATGTATTTAGAGTTAGAAGCATTATTTGAAGTATTTATAACAGAGATTGGTTATCAGTATCACTCTTAGAAAAAGAAATTATATTCAAACGATCTTACAATCCTTACAGTAAAATGGTCAATCCATTATCTATGAGGAATAGGTAGATACTAGAAAGAAGTTAAGCGGAACACAGTACCTAATTGTTTATTTTACTAGGCATTATTTTTATCCAAAAGTTTCGGCAGTGAAGGCGATCATCAAGGGATAAAATAGATATGCAAGATAAAACCAATAGTAAACTATAAAAAACTACAGAATAATTTAGGTGAAAACAGTTAATGAAAGTGTCATATAATATACAGGGTAGGTACTCACCCTGTATTTTTTATGTATAACCAACGATATACATGGATAGGTAGAAACGCCTTCCCCTGTAAAAACAGACTCATCTGCCCATAAAATTCACCTCAAAAAGTAATATTCAGTGATATCTATATTCAGAAACTAACAGCAAAATTAAGGTCTATGTTCATTATCATTGGGTTTTAAACCTTACATTGAAAATCTAATAAAATAAATCCTAAATAATAATAATAAATAAATGTAATAACAAAAGATCCTCTTATCTGGTTTCGCTTTATTGACAGTTTTCCTTTTTTTTCTATTAAACAATAATTTTTTTCCTCGGTTTTTATTCCAATAAACAGTTAATTATGTTTAAAATGCACATTATCATTAAGGGATTTTCATAATGTTTTATTTACACATGTAACTGATTTGTATGTCAAATGAGAACGCCATATTTTATTCGGTTGGAAAAGTAAATTTCATAAAATCGAAACAGAATTATTACTTTTAACATATCATTCGAAAGGCGATAAAATAAAATAAGAAAATTCTATTCAAAGCATTCTTATAAACCTTTCAGCCAAATGGTCAATCCATTATTTATGGTGGATAGGCAGATTTTAGAAAGAAGTTAATAGGAACAAAATAATTGTTTAATTTACTAGGCATTATTTTTATCCAAACATTTCGGCCGTGATGGCGATCTTTAAGATATAAAAGAGATATGCAAGATAAAACCAATATTTAACTATAAGATAGTACAGAATAAGAAGAAAATCGAGTAAAATTATATAATTTAAATTAAAACAGTTGATGAAGGTGTCATAGAATATATATTGAGCTGTCCTGGAACGAATGCAGGTTTACGGTTTAAAGAAATAATATGTTTAACTTGGAATCCACATACAGGAATACGACAGGAAACTGCTCGTCGTTTTCGACTTTTTCAACGTTTACTAGACAAACGTTCAAAACTTCCAATTTTCTACAAAAGACTCATTTGCATGACAGTGATTAGACCTATTTAGACGTATGGAGTTGAGATTTGGGGCTCCACCAAACCATCTAAATCATATCGTATCCAATCCTTGCAATTCAAAATCCTTCGAAAAATCCTAAATGCCCCTTACTTTGTCACAAATATACTTATCCATAAAGACCTCAATGTTCCATATGTTGCTGATTTAGCCCAAAGCAGATACGTATCCTTTCATAGTAAAGTCCATAACCATTGAAATCCTAGTATATCAACTTGCTTCCCATTCTATTCCTGACAACCCTCCGAGGCGTCTGAAAAGAAGATGGCCTCGGGACCTTCTCAAATAGAACTTTTATTGAAGTGCTACCAGTGGGTAGTTTTGCAATTGTCATTTTATTATTTTTTGTCATTATCACATTTACTGGATGTATGTTTTTATGTACAGTTGTCAATTTCAATAAATAAATATTAAAAAAATAAATAATAAATAAAATAAATTATCTAAAAATACATTTTTTATCGGCAAAAGCTATCAGAGCATTTTTTTTTTAAAGGAGCGATCAACGGGACTCTGAATCTTTCTATAATCGCCCTGGAATTTTGTAATATTTCTTATAGTTTCAAGACCGAGTTTAAAGAAAATGATAGACACCATTCTACAAACTGGAGAATATCTAAGAAGTGACATGCTAAAACTGGAACCGTGGAAAGATTAAATGGAACGGATTGAAAAATTAAGACATTCATAACAAACATCATTCATACGTGGAGATTTTATTATCTTGAGAGGTGTTTTTATGAGAATATGAAATCCTCAATTAATTTCCAAACAACTCAATCTTAATAGAATACTGACCTAGTTCAGAACATTTGTTATTTATTTTTGAATAATTGCATTATTTTTTTATTAATTATTATTATTTATTAAGGTAAGGAAAATATAATTTACTTCAAGACGTTCCTGCACAATTTTCACAGCAGAGCAATTACCACAGAGCTGTCCCCTAAGGTATTATACACAACGAAGCTAAAATGAGAAAGCATGGCTAATCTAATTTGTAATTCCTTTTATCACGACGAGAAGCTGACTCTAAGTTACGCGGAGGGTCCCCACGTGATGGAAGGGGGTGGGGCTGATAAACTGACGTTTAACTTTGCCAATTAACTTGACGGTTAGCCCTAATCGAATTAACATGGCTACTTTAATCTTGCGCGTGAGGTAGACCAGCCTCTACTTAGCGGGCAGATATACAGGCCGCCATCTAGCTTCTGCTAATGGAAACTGCTCCTTCTGCGTCTTTGTTGTCCCTCTTTGTATAATAAATACAAAGAAATATGTTAAGCGATTAAACTGAAACATGCTTGCTGTGTCGTTCAGTCTTTGGCAAGACACAGCAGTAGCCTACCGCTCCAGAGAATTAAACGGTACAGTTATTTATGTATTTATTATATCAGGAGATTCAGATATTTTGAGCAATGATATCTCCGAAACTAGTTTTATTAATAAAAAATATTTACAATCATATGGGCGAAGTTTCATGGCTTTGCCAAATTTTCATGCCCTAAGAACATAGATAATATAATAAAATAAAAACTGTATTATGACATTATCAACAATTTTTTTTCACATATTTATATAACATTTCATTCATTATAATATATACAAATAAATATTATTATTTTGCATTACCTTAAATTTATTTCATAGTCAATAAAATTATTTAACCAAAATGTTTCCCAATATATAAAATATACATATATATAAAACAGTCACAATATGAATGTGCTATAGAACGTTGTAATAAATAGCACTTCAAATATTCATATGAACAAGGTAAATATAATTTTTATTTTTTAAATTGCTATACACATACAATGATAAAACATAATAAATTTTGCAAATATGATAATGATAGTAAGTATGATCAAAGGTTTTATACATTGTTTTTCAGAAATAATTTTATAAGGATTGACGAGAAAATTCAATGAATAATTTTATTGACTACGAAATATATTTAAGGTAATGCAAAATAATAATATTTATTTGTATATGTTATGTATAAATGAGAAAAAAAAATGTTGATATTGTATTATGTTGATAATACCACTTTTATTTTAATATGTCGCCCATATGACTGTAAATATTTCTGATTAATAAAACTAGTTTGAGAGATATCATAGCTCATTATTATATCTATTATATTATATCTATATATATATATATATATATATATATATATATATATATATATATATATATATATACAACATTAGATATTGGTACATGTTTTTAAATTGAAAAAGAAGCAAGTAGATTCCTGCCAATTCTCTCACTCACTTTGAAAACCAGCAATGCACTTTTTTTTCCTCAAATCCGATTTTGTAATCTTTTCCCGTTTCTAAAAAAAAGTTGGTCTACAGGTACAGTTTACATATCAAATTAATGCTAATTAAATTACCATTAAATTCTTTCTTGAAGAAATTTTTGTGAAACCAGCACTTGTTAGAATGCGGCCGAGAACTTGACTTAACGGAAAAAATTCAGATATCGTGAAAAATCACTCATTTTTGAAGAACTGTATTCCCCCAACCACTTAATCTACATAAATGTGGTTAGAATTAAATTGCCACACATTTAGTACTCTTTAATATAGTAAATGCTATGTCAAGCATTTATATAATTTAGAAATATAAATGAAAAACGAAAATAGTGCTAAAATTCCACCTGATTTTGAGGTTTGAAAAATTGGATTTTAACTATTCTTATGGGTCCTAACAGCATATAAAAAAATGGCAGATACGTGCGTTTTTACGAACTTGGCTTATTTTAGTAGCTATTGATATATTGTTATGCCATAACAGAGAACTGTTTCGTCATTGTTTCGTGTTATTTGTTAAGCTATAACAGAGAACTGTTTCGTCATTGTTTCGTGTTATGTGTTATGACAAAACACGAAACAGGTTCGGCGAACATTGAGCGAAACAGTTTCGTGTTGCGTGTTATGACAAAACACGAATGTGTTGAACCGGCTTAAAATTGGTTGGTTACTAGAAAATACAAAAATTTACGTTAAAGAAGAAAAAAATTAAACCTTCCAATTCATCTCGTATCTAATCTTTACAATCCAAAGTCCTTCGAAAAATTTATAATAATTTAAATTAAAACAGTTAATGAAGGTCCCATAGAATATATATTGAGTTGTCCTGAAACAATAGCAGGTTTACGGTTTTAAAATATAATACGTCTAACATGGAATCCATATACAAGACTAAAACGACAGGAAACTGCTCGTCGTTTCCGACTTCTTCAGCATTTACTAGAAAAACGTTCAAAACTTCCGATTTTCTATAAAAGACTCATTTACATGACAGTTATCAGCCTGTTTGGACATAAGGAACATAGCTTTGGGGCTCCACCAAACCATCTAACTCATCTCGTATCCAATCCTTGCAATATATGATCCTTCGAAAAATCCTTAATTCTCCCTACTTTGTCACAAATAAACTTATTCATAATGACCTTAATGTTCTATAAGTTGCTAATTTATCCCAAACCAGATACATTTCTTTTCATAGTAAGCTCCATAACCACTCAAATCCACTAGTTTCTCAACTTGCTTCCACCTCCATTCCTGATAATCCTCCGAGGCGTCTCAAAGAAAAAGGCCTAGAGTCCTATTGTGGAATTTGTATTGAAGTACTTCTGATGAGTAGTTCTTTTCAAGTTTTGACATAGTATTGTAAACGTTATCAACACATTTACTTGATGTATATATTTTGTACAGTTGTAAATTTCAATAAATGGATATATATATTATTTATTTATTTATTTATTTATTTATTTATTGCCTCTACCCTTCAGGGTCATTGGCAGTTCCTCTTCGATTTTTTATCCCACCACTCCTATATTCGTCCATAAAAACTGATTGCCTTCAAGAAATCCATTAATGACTTCACTGATTTTTCATCATTTTGTAAAATTTCTTGCAGTGTATTTGAAATTTGAAATTTTTCTCTTAGAGACGAAAACTGTGGACAATCAGCTAATACGTGTTTTACTGTCCTGGGTTCCTGACAGTTGACGCAGGTAGGGGGCTCCAAGCCGCGGAGAAGGTAGCCATGTGAGAATTCACAGTGGCCGATTCTCAGGCGGCACAAAATTGTTTCCTCCTTTCTAGATGTCCGATAGCTTGTTTCCCACTTTGCTGAGCAGTTCAGCTTTACTTCTAATAATTTAGATCTATTTATTTTCCACGTCTCATCCCACTTGGCTTGAATCGAGCTTCTCATATGTCTCACCCAGTCTTGCTTAGGAATAAGGTTGATGTTTTTAACAACATCTTCGTCACTAATTCTTGCTAACTGGGCAGCTGAATCCGCTCTTTCATTTCCACAAATACCACAGTGAGAAGGAACCCAAATAAAAATAATCGTATTGTTTTTCTCCATAAAAGCTCAATAATTTCTAAAATGATCACATGTTGAGACTGATTCTTCTTAATTGCCAGTAACACACTCATTGATTCTGTGACAATTACTGATTTTTCATAATTAGCTTCCAGGCAGTGCAGAAGTGCTTCCCTGATGGCAGTTGCCTCTCCAGTGAAAACAGAGCATACTGGGGGCAACTTAAAGAGATTTACTTTATTTTCCGTCACCACTGCACAACCCACTGCTGAATTTTCACATTTTGAAGCGTCAGTGTATATGACTTTATGGTCCTGAAGCTTTTCTAAGAGAAGCAAAAAACTTTTATTTGATTCAATAGGAATCATATTACTTTTTTTGATTTTCTTTAGTGAAATATCAATGCAGGCATTGTAATAACACCAACGTGGCTTTGTGATCTTTGGGTAGTGTTGAATATTATACAGGCTAGTACACAAATGGAGTTCAGATAGCAAGTTGAGTGCTCTTTGCTGATAATTGCATTCTGTTGCCATATTTTCGGAAAAAAATACATTTAACGGATGGTTTTCTAATTCTGATAATTTAGCTGCATATTTTGCAAAAAGATATTTTCTCCTCAATATCAAGGAAGGTTCTGCACTTTCTGCATATATGCTAAGAACAGGAGATGTTCTATAGGCACCCGTACATATCCTTAGAGCTGTATTGTGGACTATATATATATATATATATATATATTAAATATATATATATATATATATATATATATATATATATATATATATATATATATATATATATTAAAAAAAAGTGTTTATTTGTATATTTAACAGATATCTTTAAGTAACAAAAAACATTTCTGTGTAAATTATTCAACCAACCAACCGAAGGACGTAAGACATTGTTATGTTTTAACAAATTCAAATAATTGTTTGTGACTACAATTATTCAGTCGACGTCGAAACAAATCGGAAACTGTTCCGAAGTGTTCTAATCCTTATAATCTAAGTCGATACAATTATTTTTATTGGCATCGTCAGGAACTTCCCTTACATTTGTAACGGGAGGAGGAGAGAGGAGGTGAAGTGGGATGAGTTGGAAAATCAATGCCCAAAGGTACACATGATAGATCTCCAGTCGTCGGGGAAAATCGCACTTGGGAAATTGGTCATCATTTTCCGGAAGGCTCCAAACGAGGCAATAAACCATCCAATAGCCGACATTCCTCCTTCGGCACGCATTACTCCAATATCCTCAACTTCCAACAGCTACTCCTTCCTTATCAAGTTAAAAGGTATAATGAATACATAAATTTATCCTATTTAAAATACATAAAATATCATATTATAAACAAAATAGCAGAATATGTTTGGAGAATTCTAATGAAAGCTTTAAGTCTCCTAAACAAGAGAGCAAATAATAATAAGCCAACCGATTATTATAGCTAATAGGAATCGAGAATTGAGTGGGAAGCGAGTGATTATCAAGCTTTTATCTAGGTTGGGGCCAATTGATATTTACAACTGTATAGAATATATACATGTGAATGTGAAGAAATGATTAGAATGACTTGTCAATAGCATGTAAAGAACTACTCACTAGTAGCACTTCAATAAAAATTATACATTAGAGGGTCTCATGGCCATCTTCTTGAGAATCGAGTGGGAGACTAGTGGATTCTGTGAACATGGAGTTTACTATGAAAGAATACCCGGTTTGGGCCAAATGAGCAAAATATGGAACAGTATGATCGTTATGGATAAGTCTATTGGTCACAAAGTAAGGAGCATTGAGGATTTTTCGAAGGATTTTGAATTGCAAGGATTGGATACGAGATGAATTGGATGGTTTAGTGGAGCCCCAAGGCTCAACTCCGTACGTCCAAATTGGTCTTATCACAGTCATGTAAATGAGTCTTTTGTAATTTATTTGAAGCTTTGAACGTTTGCCAAGTAAATGATAAAGTAGTCTGTAACGAAGAGCAGTTTCTTGTCGTTTTCGTCTTGTATGTGGATTCCAAGTAAAACGTTTGTCCAAGTGGAGTCCTAGGTAGCGGATCTGTTCAACAGGGATTACTGTAATATCATGTTATATCAATTTAAGAGCGAAATTTTTAGTTTACATATTTTGTGAATGGATTCTTTGTCATTCATATTATTTATTGCCCTAAAGTGAGACAGATAATCACTAGTTTCATATTTTCTTATATCCACTTCCCTGAGAAAATATAGCAGAAATTAACACCATAGCAACAAGGATTCTGTGTTTTATACATTTATAATTCGTTATTTACACTTCTCTGACATCAGAGAGTTTATCAGAAGTTAACTTTACTTGTGATTTAGCATTATATTAATTCTGATTTAATATAATATTAATTCAACAATGATTTAGTGTCTTATATTTTGATATTTTCTTATTCCCACTTCACTATTTTCTTATTTCTCATTTTAATATGGGAAGGTAGACATAAGTTAGTATTATTTGGAACAGTGATTTAGAGTGTCCCCGTAAATGAAGGAGTATAACCTTTCCACTCGAAAAGTAGCAACTAAATCACCGAAATCAATCGGAAGAAGGTTAGAATCGATATTCTGGGCGCGTGAAAGGACTGGAGCCAGGCTTCTGTAAGGGTACCAAATTAATATATATTATGTATCTTTATTTATCTATCTATTTATCTTTTTATAATATATATTTGAGTGTGCGTTGTTAGGAGAAGAACCATAGAGTACGACGCTAATAAAGAAGGGAGAGCGATAGAATATAAAAGTACTCGCTATCAGATCGGAGAGAGACCAATTAGAGAGGTGGCCCATACAGCCTCCTCTGTAATTATCTCCGCAGCGGCGTTCTCTCGTTCTGTTTGTCTTGTTATAGTCCTTCGTTCCCCTCTCTTCCTCCCTCCATCCTCATTGAGACCTCAGGAAACACATTAGGTAATTGGTAGAAGGATATTCTAAAAAACAGATCCGTCTTGTCTTTCTTCTAAGTAATTTGCATAATGAAATCGTGTGAACGTAAATGTCACAGGGTTGAAGGGGCCAGATTTAAATCTCAATTCAAAGTACTCGGTTTTCCTTTACTTTCAGGTTTCTTCTTTATTTTTTATTTTTTATTGAAAAACCCGGTTCCTTGATCCTGAAGCTTTTACGATATTACTATTTCAATAAGATTGATGGATGCTTTTTTAACGACTCACAAGGACTGTATTCGATGCTAATATGTAGATTATATCACAAGACACTGTCTACTACAATCTGAAGATTTATGTATCTTCCGTAAGATACAACTCATGTCTGCTTAGTAATTAATTAGTCATTAGTAATTTTTAGTCTCTCTCAGTGATGTAATCTTCAAAGTAAATCATGATAATTCCTGCTCTCCAATCTCTATCGGCGTTCCTTAATTATCTACTGTCCTATCATCACATTCACACATTCTCAACACGTACACTGATGAAGTAGGTGTCTTATCCAGTAGCAATAATAATAATCCAAGCACTCCAATGCCATATAACAAACCTTCAAGAATTGGGTTATATATTGGGTTATAATTAGTGAGGTCATATGAATGGACTATCGATAAATGTAAACTAAAAGTGAAGCGTTACGATCGAACTGGTATGTGTAGGGCTTGTCAGGTCTGTCCGGTGCAGCCATGATTATATAACATTAATTTTAACCCCAAACTGGATGTACTTTTTGACAACCAGCCGGATGTTTTTCACTTGTTTCCAGTCGCTGATACTCATTCCCCGAACCTCCCAGTCCCTTCAGAACCGTTTAAAATTTAGTCTAGTTAGCACCTGTAAAGTTTGACCGTCATTAAATATCTGAATCCAAACTTTGATAATCTAAGTCAACCGCGCGTCCGGTGATGTATTTGTTTTTTATTTATTTTAAATTTTAATAAAACAGAAGACATCAAGAACAAGGAAACATTATTTGTAACATGCCTTATAATTCTACAGGATCTGATTCTTTAAAAGGTTTTTTATTTCTAATGATTTGTAAAAATTAAATTGCTACATCATGTTAGGCGTGGAGATGCAAAAGGGGGTAAATCCACTTTTTATCATTTTATCGAAACACACATACACTCACCCAAACTTTGGGGTTCATGGGTTCAAACTTTGATGGGTGGATGATTTACCACCTTATTGAGGACGCTAACTAAAAAAATTAAAAATGATAAAAAGAGGATTTACACCCTTTTGCATCTCCACGCCTCATGTATTAGTTTCACATCTGAGTTTTTGTTGAATTTATTATTATTTTCTTTCAAATTTAGAGAATATTATACTTTGCTTAATAAACTGTTAATGATAATTTAAATTGTTTTCTAGTAGACCATTCGGCCATTCCTCAAAACTTAGAAATGGTCGTACAAAAAATTTTTGTCTTCTTCGGCAATCGAATGTTTTGTGAAAAAAAATAATAATAAATAAATAATACATAATAAAATGAAACAAAAAAATAAAGGACTCAGTTAATGGAGCCGCGAGAGTATACATATTAAGTATACCTGAAATCATCCTGCAATAGATACAAAATCAATTTGTTAACAAAAATTACAAAGATTGGGAGAAATTTAGTTATAAAGAGGAAATACAACCGATATAGGAGACATTCAATTTTAAATCTTTTGATTATTTTAATTACAACGTTTGACATAGGGCCCAGAGCTTTGTAGCTATACGAGCAAAAGTAATCCCAATTTGGGACGGTTGTTTACAAAGTGTGTTTAAACTGGAAATATTGCTTTTCGCCGATTTCATTTTAAAACAAACAAATATTAATCCGTAGCAATAATTTACAAAACCCTGGAGGCTTAATAACTAGCTTGCCTTTCCAATCACAAATTTAATTTAGTCTACTCGATTTAAGGTAAATAAATAAGGATCCGACTAAATTTAAATTAAATATATAACAAATATTGTACAAGGAAAAATATGAAATCCGAAATAATTAAGTATTGAACGAGTAAAGGAAAATATTGGTTGATATAGCAGAACAAACTTCGATAATTAGTTTTTATAATTACTTTTAATATTAAAGTTTATTTTACATAAACCTTAATATAAAATGTTAACAGTATTATTTAATTTGATATTTTTTTTTTTTTGTTTTAAATACTACCAAAAAATTATAGTCGCTATGTCATCAAATACTGTTTATATGTTTGTCATAAACAACTGTAAATTGTAATCAATATATATATATTTTTTATTTACAAAAATATAACTGTACAGGATGTATATCTGTTCTTCGGAGGTATACAACATTATGTAGCGTTTCCGTAACTTGACAGGAGAGTTGGAATCGGTTTTATTTTTAAAAGAGTTAATTTCCCTAACTGTTTAATATATTTATGTGTATGAAATGAATTTTGTACTTCCCACACTGGCTAGAATAGGTTGGTAACATGTAGGATAACCCGTCCCATCTGCTATAGTTGGAGTAAATAAAGCCCCAATAAAAAAATAAAATAAAATAAAAAATAGATAAAATGAAAAAAGGAGAATAAGACTACGTAATAATGTTATTCCAGTCAACGAGTGCTGAAATAAGGGATGATGTTTAGTGGATGAAATATGCGGGTTTTTTTTTTGTTTTTTTTTTACCTTAGGGCTTTGTTAGGAGTAGTTAGAAGATAAACATACTAAAATTCCCAGCCCCTGAGGGTGAGCTGACGGTAGGTGGGAAGAGAAGGTCCGATTTTTACTTTTTTGATTATATCTCGAAAACAGTTGACTCTAGGAAAATATGCTACGATTCAAAATTAAAGCTAATTAAATTTCCTATAAAATTGTTTATATACATATTTGTCAAACTTCTAACGGTTTACGAGATATCCGTTATTGAAAATCGATAATTTTCGCACAAAAACAATTTTTACCTCACTGTTTGTCAAATATTTGATTAAAGTGCCTTCCAGGATCCTTTCACAGAAAAAATGTCAGAATAAAAGTTGTAGAGCATTAAATTTACTTTAATTTCGTTTATATGTTTATGGTACTTGAAGCAATTTTTTTTTTCTTATTTATTTATTTATATTACAATCAAGCTCTTTAAGAGCTTATCAGCAATTTTTTTTTCAACAATAATTATAAAAATACAATATTAAAACATATATACATCAAATATAGTTTTATTTTTCAAAATTAAAAAGCTTCAAATGTCATAGCTTTGAAAGTGAAACACACATATTAGTTCATGGGGCTTCCTTCTCTTTAGCCTCATCACCAGTGCATTGAAGTCCAGGAGATGGGCGGCCTCGGTGTAGACGTTGTCTTGCAGGCGATCCTGATGCGACTGGGCGTATTTTTAGATTACCTCTTCCACGGTTGGCACCCGAAGATCTCTGTGAAGATCATTATTCCTGATGTACCAAGGTGCATTTACGATGCCCCTTAGCACTTAATTATGAAACCTTTGAATTATTTTTCTATTGGAGTCCCTCGTGCATCCTCACAGCTGGATTCCCTTGAAGCAAATGTTTGACAAAAACATAATTTTTATTTCTCCAAATTATCGATTTTTAATAGCGTATATCTCGAAATCCGTTAAAAGTTCGACAAATATGTATATAAACAATTTTATAGGAAATTTAATTAGCTTCAATTTTGATCTGTAGCATATTTTCCTAGAGTCAACCGTTTTCGAGATATAATCGAAAAGTGAATCTTGACCTTCCCAGCCTACACTATAATAGATAATGTAACCTGTAGGACTAGACCTGTTGGTAGTCTAGTTAGAGTACATGAGCACTTTAAATCCCAATAAACAAACAAACAATACAATAAGATATCTCTTTGATAAAAGCATAATACTATTCTTTAAATTACGGTTTCATTGTTATTATAACATATTTTGTATTGTAAACTAATTAACAGTCACCTTGCATTAACTGATTGTATATTGGTTTTCCGGGAAGATTAGTAAAATATATGCTTTATTACTACAAAATAAATTCGTTATTTTAGTTTCATGAATAATAATTTAAGTTCACTATATATTATAATGGTTCCATCATAAAGTTTAGAGTAAATCCTAGAAGGAAGAGGATAATATTGGTAGGATAATAGGGTCGCGATATAAGTTTTATCTTCATAAAATAAGCTACATGAATAACCTCTACAATACTCGTACACTCTCTCGCTTATCAGTTTCATTATCAGGCTCAATTTACTTTGCTCTGTTCTAGTATGAAAAAAAAAAGGATAAAAAAATTAAAGCAATTTATAATTACCATCTAAATATATTTTTCAACTATTAGATAAAATGAACATTAACTTGAAGTTATAATTATTAAATTAATGTTTACTGATTAATTTATTAAAAACATTAACGTAGTTTTAATTTTTTTAGTACACCATATGAATTTAAAAATACTTTCTTAACTTATATATAATAGATTCTACTGCAAGAGAACAATATTTAGTATATCATATAAGAACAGTTTTTAATTGTCCACATTAACTTATTCTTGCTGCGGTTCATTTCATTTTCAATATACAAAAACAGAAAAATATTCCGCAATTCTTAAACGTGAACCTTCTAAATTGTCCTGAGTGTTCATATTTTTTTTTTTAAAGCAAATACCCAAAAAATACTTAATTTTTAATTACAACACGACGCTATTTTACCCTTAATTTAAGCGGCTACACAATACTAATTTTAAATTCCCTACTAATAAGTAAAAAGCTATTCCAAATTAAAATCTTGCCTTTATTTCCTCATGAATTTCATTTTCTCCAGATATTGTAGACTACTTAACGTATTTAAAATTAATTCTTGATATCACTAAAATCATCTGCTCAATATCATTGTTGCTAATATATAAATAAATAAATAAATATATATATATATATATATATATATATATATATATATATATATATATATATATATATATTTATTTTTAATTAAAAACAACTGTACATAATTTGTGAATATAATCAGGATGTCATTTATTTATATTACTTATTGCCCACATTTCTGGTAGATTGTGAATCTACTGCTTTAATATCTACTGGCTCTGATCAGAAAAACTTAATGGATATATTTTTTAACTGTTACTATTAGATGTTTAATAATAACATGTTTTTGTCCACTCTATTATCTTGTCTCCTATTTAATTTACACTAATTATGCATACAGATTATTATTACCTGGTAAGAAAAAAATATATTCAATCATGTATAATATTGTAAAGAATCTCATAATAGCTCGGTAAGCTGTGGATTTTTTCTCGACTCCGTGAGACAACAAAGGTATACCATCCCGCATAACAGGCTAACCGTTACAAAGAGAAATGAAAAAATACACAATTATATTAAATTAATTGCAATTTCTTTTATTATCTTTTTTCAATAATCAACTCTTGCAAATGAAATGATGACCTAGTTTCATAGGTATGAGAGATAGTCGTTCTCAACAGAACCTAATACAAACAATATTGAAAATAAATATGCAAATACAAATTATTTGAGCAGGTCTGATAGTGTTATGTCCATGAACTCTGCTATAAAATCGCCCCTAAAGAGTATGTATAATTTTGACTTAAAACGTAAAAATGATTTTGCAATAATGCATAATATTACTTAATAAAAGAAAATAATATTTTGACTCTTACAAAGGTATTCCTGTTAATATTTATTAGACATATTGATCATAAGGGACTCAAATACAAAAGGGGCTTGCAATATCGGCAATAAAGAAAAAAAAAAAAAAAAAAAAAAAAAAAAAAGGAAGCAGGACGAAGAATAAATTCCAGGCAGAGGGAGGTCAAAGGAGGATTAGAGACAATTGGATTCTTCGGATATCCTCATCCTGATCCTGATCCTGATAGGGAGAGAGGGAGGGAAGGAGGGAGGGGGAGGGATATTATGTTTAATAAAATATTTCCGAGCTGATAGCCCCGCCTCCTTCTTACCGGCATTCTTCTAGCGACCGTCTTCTTTTCCGAAGTCGGCTCAGTCCTGTATTAAATATATACAGTACTAATAAAGCGGACAGAAATATATCGGTTTGAGTTCAAATCGCTCTTATCCTTCTGAATTACATTTGCAATTTCTCAATCCCGTCTCATCCTCTTATCCATATTTATACGAATCAAAAAGTAAAGTCAGATAATAAAACAGAGAAAAGAGAGCGGCATACTTGCTAAAAATACACAGAACTAGCTGAAGATAGGTAGTAAACTGCTCATAAATTGAAGTGGACCACTTATGGAATTTAAGATACTTTATAGTTACGATATGAAGAAATAAGAAACATTAATTTATAGTAAAGGGGGTCTAACACCCTACTGAAGAGGTTTAAAAGGGGAAAAAAAAACAATTTCTATTGAAATTTGTAAAAATATAAATGTATATACTGTAATTATTTTTTATTTAACTTTAAGAAATACACTTTTCTTAAATTTCGTTTGGTGTATTTTTTTGTATTTATTTATTTTTAACAAATACCATTACCAATACATAAGAGTAAGGTATTATACACACAAGGAAACAAAAAAAAAAATGTATGGCCTTGTACTGGAACGTGGCAACATTTAATAAGAGTTAAACTCTTTTTTTTTAATGAACGTGAAAGATGTGTTTGGGCACATCATTTTTTCTGTACGGATGAATTTAAAACTATCTTAGCAAGATACAACATTTATATGTTACTTTTTTGTTTTAAAACCATCATTTGACGGAAGTGCTAGTGACAAGGTTTGAAACAGAAGAACTGTGAGAGAAAATAGAGCCTAGAAATCAAAAGTACCATTTGTTGTTGATACATTCTGGCTTTTTCATCTGTAGGGATGTTGATCAAAAATATCCTTCGAAGCATATATCGAAACAAGTTATTTTAAAATAAATAGTAAACTTTAAAAAAACAACAAATACCTTGAATAATAATAAAAATTCAATTTCTTCCTAAC
This sequence comes from Euschistus heros, assembly GCA_003667255.2. Lineage (NCBI taxonomy): Eukaryota > Metazoa > Arthropoda > Insecta > Hemiptera > Pentatomidae > Euschistus > Euschistus heros. The sequence continues at coordinate 662,505 of RCWM02000208.1, read as the reverse complement.
CAAGAAAAACAATAGATCATATCAGTCTATAATCTTCTGATTTTTGATCATTTTCTTCTGAAAATGTTCGATTCAAGCAACATCAACAGAGTAAAGCGTGTTAAAATATTACATTTTTGAGAGTAACAAAAAGCGTTACATTAGAAAAGGATAGACCCCAGCCAAAAGATCATTATTATTTAATTTCCGAAATTAAAAAAAAAATTAAAACTTTTAATTTAGAGATACTTCAACGTCAAAATTTCAAAAAATAAAGTTTTGAAATGTCAACTTCTACAATCTGCCGTATTTAATATGTTTATAAATGTTATAATGGAACAGTCTTCTTTTGACACATTTACATACAAAAACATTAAGCTATTATTTGTTGTAAATTTATTAATTTAAATTTACGACTAACTATATATTTGTATGATGCGAAAGCAGTCCAGAAATAAAGGCTTGTAATAATAATATTATTAATGGTGATAATAAGATAAGCCGACTGCCTGTGAAATTATTACTCGTTGATAAAACTCTAACGACAATTCTATATTTAGAAGCCGGGCTCTGTTCTTTTTAAACCTATGGAATCATTATCGTAAATCGATTTGGAAGCATTTTCAAATCAGTGATTTGAACATTTGTTTTATTACGAAAAGATAACAATCTGATTTGGGCTAAACTAGTTACATGTTGAGCCAATAAGTTCTTTGCGGATAAGTTTATTCGTAACAATATATAGGCGTTAAAAAAAAAAACACCACATGCATGAACAGTGAAACACTGAAAAGAAACGGAAAATTTAAGAGATTTTCATTTAGAGAAAAAATTGTAATAGGGTACTATGGAAAAATGTTTATGTTAGATAAATAAATTACTCAAAATATTATACTTTTGGACGAAATCTCGGTTAAGAATACAATGCTAATACATATTATAAAAGCGAAAAAGATATCTTTCATATCTCAAAACAGAAATTTTGCTTATTTTCAAAGTCAATATTTAATTAAGAACTTTAAAAGATATTGGTATTCCCAACCAGGAGTTGAGCGAACGCTAGTAGCTAGTACATCTTAGTAATATAAACGAACATGACTAGAATCCTAATCATCTCATAGTAAGTTCAACTATCTCAAGTAACTGACAAGAAACCGAACTTGGGATCAGGGGCACATCAATAGTTCTACCGGGATTACCAAAATGGATTATACAAATTAGCATAAACTATAGAACGAAATGCCAGAGTAGTAAAAAAAAAAATTAAAGAGGAAAATCCAATAATCACCATCCAATAAAAATGACTTCAGGTAGGCATGATGGTATAGAAGGATTAATACAAAACTTTATTTATTCTGTGGCGTATCCACTGCTGTACACTACACTAGTTGGAATACAAAAGGAACTTAAGCCTCAATAACCAAACAACAATTTCTAATTTCTAATAATTCTGCAAAAAAAATCAGAAAGAGTTGAAAGCTTTTTGAGATTCCTGAAGTGTCTCCCCTGGGATTACTGGGAGTTATTGTGCATATTGATGAACCCCCCTCGACATGAACCCGTCCAACAAGATGGCCCGCTAAGACTTCATTTCCATATTTAAATGGAATGTGGAAGAACATTGTTCGCCAGTCCTCCCTTCTGTACTGCAGCCATTTAATAATATATTACCCTAATTTAATAATTGTTATGTTTATTCATTAGAAACTGTTAAAAAATTGACAAAAGTGTCAGAGGATTTAGCCTAAAACGTACAAGCTTGATCTCCTATTACATCTAAACAACAATTAATTCTACATAAATCTGTTGAAACTTCAACGGTTTTCTAGATATACGTTATTGAAAATCGTTGATTTTCGGAATAAAACTGAAGTTACCTCACTTTTTGTGAAACTTTTGCTTCTAATACCATCCACGATCGTTCCTCAGAAAAAATGTCAGAAAAAATGTTTGTAGAGCATTAAATTTACTTTAATTTTATATATATAGGCATTTGAAGCAAAGGTTTAAAAGTGAGGTAAACATTTCTTTATTTCTAAAATTATCGGTTTTTTAATATATGGTATATAATGGTATATCTCAAAAACCATTGGAGTTTCGACAAATTTATGTAGAATTAATTTTGTATGAAATTTAATAAGCTTTAATTTCTATTTTAAACGTATTTTCTAGAGTCAACCTTTTTCAAGATATGATCGAAAAACCAAAAAAATTTAACTTCTCCTCTCTTCCCGCCGTTAGCTCACCCCCTAGGGGCGGGGACTTTTAGTGTGTTTACCTTCTAACTACTCCCAACAAAGGTATAAAGTCAAAAATCATCGCGTATTTCATCCACTCTACACTCTTCATTTCAGAACTCATTGACTAGACTATATTTTTACAATCAATGTAAAAATAAATCAAAGAACGTTTATTTCGTTCTGAAAATCTTGATTACGCATTGCTTTAAATATTCAAATACCTATTGGTCCCTTTATTTTGATTACTTTAGCTTCAAAGTGTGGAGAAAAAAAAAAAAAAACAGGCAGCAGAGAACAAAAAGAACAGAGTTTCATCTATCTATTAAATTGACGAATGGCTACTTAGTGGATTATATTTTATTTTTATATATTTTATTTTCCTAGATAAACGAACAATAAATGAATAAAAAAATTAAAGATGAGCTACCCGCTACTAGGAGAGAATATTATATCAGGGCGGGATCAAATGTGTTTCCTGTGTAGCTCAGGTGATGGATCTGATAAGGGACTGTGGGAAGTGAACACCTTGGTGAGGGCGATCTGTCACCTGGAGCCATCACAATATTACCGTACAGCACACGGTACTGGAAATAGTGTTGGAACTGTGGCTTGTCATCTCCGATTGAGACAAGGTCTAAAAAGTATACATTTGTGCTGGAATTTTGCAAACTAATATACTCACAATCAGTTACCTAAACTTTAAATTACAATACATTACAAAATAGGTACCTGAAAAATGCAAGATAACCTATGCTTTGAATGATGTAAGCTCCTAACCTGTGGTGAGTTAGAAAAAAAATAACAAATTCAAGTTAAGATGGGGTGATAAAGGGTTCAACTAGGGTTGGGCGATAGTCGATAGTTAGCACTATCGATAGGCCGATACTATCGGTTGAAAACTATCGATTGCTATCGATAGTTTTTCGATAGTTGCTTCCTTTTTTTCTAAAAGTTTTCAATAAAAATTTTTAACTTCTTCTTCTTCTCATGGCGCTACAGGCTCCATCAACAGCCTCTTCAACAATCTTCACGGTCCTGGGCAGCTGCCATCCAGTTCCTGACCCCCAGAAATTCATTTGCATCAGCCGCCACTCCGTCGGCCCATCTCAAATTTCAACTAATTTAATTAAATTCAATTATCTACTTACTATTTGAAATTTGCAGGATTATAAATAATACGATTATATCATAAAGATGAGAAAAAACTAATTTGTTTGAACATACAACAATAATGAACAAATCAAATCTTCAGAAAAGAAAAATAACGAAATAGCTAATTTCAAGAGTCAAGTGTGCTCCTTGAGCCACATATTTCCCGAAAGAAAAACTAGTATTCCTGCTTTTCTCTGGCTTAATCTTTGAGTGAACTCTTGAGCTCCAGGAATTCCGAATTCAAATTCAAAAGAAGTCGACACTGGACAGAGACGGTTCAGCATAATTCCGAGAGTTTCAAAACTTGAGGTAGTAAAAGAGATCTATCGATACATCGATAGTAACTATCGACTATCGCCCAACCCTAGGTTCAACTCACTCTCATGCCTTTCACGCCAGGTAAATCAGTAGTTCATCAAATTCACTGATAGTTGGTAACTTTGATTGATACGTGTGAATAGAGATTTCAGGTTAAAATAAATAAATAAAATAAATAATAAAAAAAATCTTTGGTTTGTAAGAAATGGTCAACTACACCATGAATTAGTAGCTGAGTTAATTATTGATTTCCTTAAAAATCGCATCGACAAATTACACAGCCAGTAAAAAATAAAAAAATCAATTTCAGTAAAGATGGAACAGAAAACAGTAGATCATGGATATACCTATGTATAATCGACAGCTATTTCAAATTTACAATCAATAATTATTAGACATAAACAAAGTTGAGGAAAAACAAAGGTTTTAAACGTGTCTTTTTTCCTTTAAACTAATATAACTCCTAAACTGTAGGTCCTAGCAAGAATTAATATAAAACAAAAATAGTACCCATTAAATTTATGATGAAAAAATTGTCGTCAATTATTCGATCTGAGCAACACCAACAGAGCTAGAGCGAGTCATGTTACATTTTTAAGGGGAAAAAAGAATAGGCCCCCGCCAAAAGAAATATCCAATTAAAAAAAAAAGTTTCCACCACAATAACCCAAAAAGGGTCTTGGGTTTAGTAATTTGGTTAGGATGGACTGTTACTAGGCCAACGGTAGTGAAAGGAGAAGGATTTAGCTATAATTATGTTAAACCGTCAGTTTTTTTACGCAACTAAGAGTACCCACTTTTACCCACTAAGAGTTGCGTGTGCCCCAGGAGGGTCTCCCGGACCTATAAGTCGATCCACGATAGGAATACCAATAAGAAAACCTTTATTAGGAATTGACTTGATGCATATATTGTGTACAACAGTAAAAATCAATAAATAATTTTTTTTAAATTAATTTATGATGTACACTTTAATTTTTTCGTCTCTAGTCAAGATACTGGACAAGGAACAAATAATATAAATATATACATATCTAAACTTAAGTTTGAATAACAATGAAAAAAAAAAAAAAAAAAAAGTGACCATCGACACTCAAAGCAACTCATCCTCAAACAGCGGAAAGAGCGGCTACCAGGAACCGGTAAAGAACACCTTCTTGAGGAGAAGGCGTTAAGAATTCCTGTCAATAAGTGTCGGAGGTTAGAGATAAGACGGAGGTTGAATGAGGAAGGAGTTGAAGATTATCATCTCCGTTATAAATATTCATGGACCGCTGACATTTTTTATTTCAGCGGTGGCAGGCTGTGCAGTCGGAAGGGTCTAGTCTCTACTGTTAATGGAAATAGCCCGGTCCTAATGCCCTACCACTTTTCCATACCTTTCCATATATTTACATATGCGGATCCTCCCAATTCTCTCGTATCATGTGTTTTTTTTTTCTTTTCTTTTTTTTATTTCTACTTTCTCCCTGAGTGTGAAAACTTAAATAGTTGGCAGACTCTAAGTGCTTACTTAGTAGAAAGAATAATATATCCATGATTTTGGATATCTTAAATGTAAAAACTTTAGTTCAAAATATAACAATATGCAATCTATACTATTATATAAAAGGACAAACCATTTTTCGTTTGTGATCACTTTAGCGATATCATCTTCATAGCTCAAGGAAATTTTAGCAATAATAAAATTTAAATATTTTCAATTATATTGCTATAAAAAATCGATAAATATGAAGTGGATAGTTTAATAATCGACCGATAGGTGGCGAGCACCATTCGAGAGAGGTTACAAAGGTACAGTGTTATATGAAACTGGAAATTTATGATAAAATTTACTTATTTTCAATTCAATTGTTATTAAAGCTATAAATATATGGAACGACTTATGGATCCCAATGTAGTATAAAAATCTACCGATATGTGGCCATTATGCAACAGAGTTCGTAATAGTAAAACTATACAACCCAACTTTTAGCTACAATACCTTCATAGTTCTAGAAAGGTTTATAATAATGAATTTTACTATAATAATAATTTAAATGTATAGTATTAAGTCCCAAGAAACGAGGGTTGCAATTTGTCACATACGTTTATGGTTAGACCAACCAAGAGGGATTGGTAAAATTATTTCTGCCAAATCGGATGTCTAATTATGGTTTTACGTACTCTTCAAACACCTATTCAATGCAATTTGCATCAGGTTAAAAATTACTGCTATGCGTGAAAATATCGTTGAAGAAATAATGCTTAATTTCATACTTAAAAATACAAGATTTTTATCGATAAGCAAATGAAATTGAATTATTAGTTAAAATAATCTAAGTTCTTTAATTATGAGAACGGGTAAAGCCGCGACAGGGTATGCTAGTCTTTATATAAAATAGACCTAATCAACCTACATGTACAATACAACTAATAATTTTTAGTATTTATATACTACTGACGTGGTTGAGAAAGCAGTTAACTGGAAGCTTTGAACGTTTGTCTAGTTAATATTAGAGCAGTCTAAAACGTCAAAGAGTTTCTTGTCGTTTAAGTCTTGCTTGTGAATTTAAAATAACACGTCTGTCCAAACGGAGTCCTAGAATCATTAATAGTTAAAGATAAATCGTTTTATATCAAAGAGGAATGAAAAAATATCCAAACGATGACTACAAAATAGATCAGATATATTATACCACTTCGAGGAGAAAGGCCTACCAAGAAGTCCAATAATAACAATACTATAAAGGCAAAGATATATTGGATAAAGACGTTAATATTCGTATAGAGAATAGGCAAGGGTTGATTAAGCTATACAGATCCTAGGAGTAGATATAGCAGAAGACAAAGAGAAGAGCTATCTAGATTGCCTTATAAACAGAGAGCGGATGGGTTTATTTGTGGTCGTCATGGGCCGTTTGAGCCATCAGGAGTCATTGTGTCCTCGGCCATTGTGTACGCCCGGACTACACTTTTCTACAGAATACAGTCCATTTTGATACATCCCCCTCCGTCCCTCCAGTCAGCGCCCAATACGTGCTCGGCCAACGTATTTATCCGCCAGAGTGGAAACCCCGGGGGTGAAAAAATGTGACTAAAAATACAAACATATGTCTATAGTGGCCCTTCGTTAATATATACGCCACGCCTCTCTATGCTTATTTTATATTTTACAATGTTTTTTTTTCGAATTTATATATTACAATTTACCACCTTTATAGACTATACTATTACATAAAAGGACCTGTACCACTTACAACACATGAAGGGTCTTGGATTCAGTACTTCGGTAAGGATGTACTACTAAACCAACATTTGTGAAAGGAGGAGATTTGGAAAAAAATCTCATTCAACTGCCAGATTTTTTCCCCAATTAAGGGTACCCGCTTTTTTGCGGGCGGGTGTTCTCCAGACCCCAAATTCGATTCACAACCGAAATAACAGAAAATAAATTTCCTGCCTTCAGTAGGACTCGAACTCGAGCCCGGGAACTTTCTAGTCAAATGCCTTACCCACTGAGCTACCGCGTCTTTTCATATATAGTTCCAGAAAGGTTTAGCAATAATAAAATCTACTGATTTTAAATTAATTTGCTTTAAAAATGCGATAATAAAAGTAAAGTTTGAATACTATGCGATTACAATGGTTGTTATCTGGAGCTTGAAACTGATAATAAAATTTATTTATATTCTATTAAATTATTGAAAAAAAATTTAAATAAGTATTGCAAAGCTTAGATACCAATGGAGTTTAAAAATCGACCAATATAGAGAATGGGAAAACTACTGAACCCATCTAAACAACATTTTAACTCATTTTCATAATTTCAGAAAGATTAAATACTCATAAAATTTATATATATTTTTTTTGTTTTTATTGAGAAAGTATTACAACCTGCCTCAATGTGGGAATAGGTAATATGGATGACTAAATGGATCCATTCACACTATGTACAATATAAAATAACAAGAAGGAAATAAAAAATAAGTAACAAGGCATAAAAAAAAATAATAATAATTTAAAAAAAAATAATTAAAAAATTTAAATTAAATTAAATCTTAAAATACATTCATACTTTATTTACACTATATTAAAATCTGAAGGATCCCCCAACCAGACTTGTCTCCCCACTTCCACAAGCCAGGCCCCAAGAGATCCCAGCGCTTCTCTCTCAGCTGCGTCACTAGTATAATATAACACCAGTGGAGGCTGTGTGAGAGTGCTAAACTACAGTCACTCAGAGCATGAGCGGAGAAGCTGGCCACTGCCAGGACTCCATGTCGAAATTTATTAATAGGTCATGAGGCCACTGCCTTTTTAACCTGCGAGGAGGATTATAGGGGTGAGTGGAGCTGGATAGGGATTGTGCTAGTGGATTAGGATGATGAGAAAGTTTTTGATGAAATTTTCAAAATTTGACAGGTATGGATTCTAGGACAAAAGGTAAGGTTTTGTTTGAGACATAATATGGGGCATTGGTTATGGTTCTTAGGAATTTGGATTGGAAGGATTAAAATTTACAATAGTATAAATTTAAATATGTGTTAGCCTAACACTCATACGTGTATAATTTTAAGGTTAGAATATAAATTCAACTAGATGAAATAGATAAAATTATTTCTTATGAATACATATTATTATTTATTCAAAATGTCGATCTCTTGCTTTTTGATATTATGTGAAAAAATATTATTCATGGGCCATCTGATGCAAACACTGATAAGTCCATTATCTACAATAGTTTTTTAATCGTCTCTTTTCATCTGGATTATTATCTCATTTATTAAAACTAAAAATTTGATGTCTAATTATGCTTTTATGCAATCTTCAAACACCTAATAAATACAGTTTTAATCAGGTTAAAAATTACTGTTATGCTTGAAAATATCATTGAAAAATAATGCTCAATCCCATACTTCAGTACAAGACTTTTTTCGATAAACAAACTCTAAAACTTCAATTATTAGTTCAAATTATCCAAGTTGTCTACTTATGGGAGCGGGCTAAACTGCAACGGGGGACGTTAGTTAATTATAATTCTAATGATTACTCGTACTAAAGAAAAAATTCATTACTATAACTTTGATGCATGTTCTATATTTAAGGAACTCCCACAGACATCTTCTTAACCAAAAGGATTATCGGGAATCGAAAAGGAAAAAAAAAATAGAGAAATTTGTTATTTCCTTCGTTGATCTATTCAACTCAAACATGGATTACTTGAGTACTTTGACATCAGCCTGCGAATAAATAAGGTGATTGGAACACGCTACTTATGTTGAGGAAATCGTTCTCTTTCCTGGAAGTTCTACGCCTCATATTCCACCCACCTTCAGCCCATAAGTCATTTCTCCTCTTTAATGACATTGGTTTTTATTTTATTTTAATAAAAAATCTCATTACAGTTACTTGGAACCTTCAAGGATGTTCGAGAGAACCCAGGATTCTCAAAGCGTGCTGAAACGTTGTTATTCAAATAGCTTTGAATTTGAATTTTGTTCGCTATGTTTTAACATTATTATTACGGTAGCACCTCACCTCAATAATCCGACCTCTAAGGAGCCAATAGATAAGATAGAACGGCAAAAAGGTCGGAAAAACCGGAGATTTCAAAGAAACGTGTTTTTTTTTTTTATAGTTAAAAAATAGTATGGTGTTTATACTGAACGTTATATATTAACATTTTTAAAAATAAAAGAAATTGAAACGTAAGTTATATACACCAATATAATAATATGTTTGCACAGATATGGTTTAGCCAGCTGTTTATATATACAAATAAATGTACTTGATAGTATTTTTTAAAAAAAATATGACATAACCTCTTCATCTACCAACCAAACTCTTCAATGAAGTATGCTCTAAACGCCTTTTTTAAGAACGTATTGAGCCAAACCAGAAAAAAAAAAAAAAAAAAAAAAAAAAAAAAAAAAAATTCCGCCACTTTTGGAAAGAATTTAGTAAATTTGGAAGCTTGTATTTTAGGGTTGATGAATCAATTGCCACTTCTATTGGCATTATTTTCGAATGCTAAACATTCATCTTCAGTTCGAAAACATACAAAATTTTTCATGAATTATAAATACATAAAGTTTACAAAAATATAAGACAAAAAATCAAATATATTGGTACTCACCTGAGGAGATCTAACAGATATCTGAAATATATCTATAGTGGAAGGGAAAGGGACTGGTAGGTTAAATAGTTTGGGTTTTTCCCAAATTTTTTAAATTGGGCTATTGGAAATCTTTATCTGGTCATTTAAACAATGAATCATAAGAAGTAATAAAATCGTTCAAAACCAATCCAAATGCTGGTTTAAATGCCAAGATATGGATTTATATTTAATTATAGATAGGTAGTTATGCTTAAATCACAGAAAATTTAGTTTAATTTTGAATATAAAAAGGTTTCCTTTAAAACAACAGATATTTTGGTGAAACGGAGAAAGGGTTAAAAGTTTTGCCTCTACAAATTAGCGAGCGTTTGCGCTTTTAACTCCAAACATTGGATTTTAGCTCACAAGCACTAAATATATAATAAATTAAAACTAATCGACCTTTTGCACACTGAAATGTACAATTTTTATTTGGGATTCCGCAAAAATATTTTTCCTCACCGCTTGAGGGTCGGATTACACGGATATGAGCGAGGTTCTACTCGTTCTAACTAACAGTTGGAATAAAGATAGAACTCTTTGAATCATTCATTAGTACAAGAGGCAGCTCCTAATGGCTTAATATAGGAAATGTATTCGAAAGGTGGGCTGGGAACAGGCGTTGTGTTGTAAAACCCATGTAAGAAGGAAGACTAATGAAAACAGTACTCGTACAGGAGGGTTCTAACTCTATCCTCTTGTGGTGAATACCAAACGACCACCTCACGCCAACCTCTTTCATTAAATATCCAAACCCTTTAAGAAAAATGGTGCCTCTTGTCTCCGGCTAGTTTTATTCAAATCTGGTTTCCTTTCCTATTAATTAGAAACTACTTCTAGGTGTAACTGTTTCTGTCAATTAATAAAAACTGAACAGCTGTCCTTTATTACACCTTACAGTATAAATAGGAGGGTTTACAATGTTTTTAATTAATTATTCATTAAACCAGCATCTCCTGACGCAGCTTCGCCCACTTTTAAAAGTAAAATAACTTAGATTATTTGAACAAATAACGGAAGTTTTATCATTCTAGCATTATTTCTTTAACGATATTTTCACGCATAGTCTTATTCAAGTTAAAAATTAAAGACTGAAGATTACGTTAAAGCAAAATTGGAAACAATTTTTAATTTCAATGTATGAAATGTTAATTCAGATGGACAGAGAATATTAAGAAAAGTGCGGATAATGATGCGTGCAATTATAGGCCCTTGAATCATATTTTTACATACAATAGCAGAGAATTGACATTTTAAATTGGTAATAATTTTTATTCCACAGAAATAATTTTAAATATAAATATATTTAAAGACTTCAATATATTTTAAAGAAATTGCATACCAAAAATAGAGGATGCCAATATGAAATACCTTTAAAACATTAAAAATTCATAAATTTTCTCTATTAAATTTTTCTAATGATAAAAAACTTTGTTGCTTGGTTTTGTCGAATTTAATTTTGTATAACGTGTTTATTTGTTTTATTTTATTATTTTTTTTTTTTTTTTTTTTGGCAGAAGACTTCCATTGAAGTCCTTTACTGGCCTCGGTGGGAAGGTAAGATTCATTTCGTGGGTTCGCCACAAAATAAATTTCAATATCGAAATATGTAAAGTTTATTATTGCTAAACCTTCCTTGTACTATGTAGATAATGTAGATAAAATTTGGTACAGATTGGTTCAGTAGTTTTCGCAGTTAGAGAACACAAACGAAAAATGGCTTGTCCTTTTATACAGGGTATCTCTCAGTGTAAAAAAAAAAAAAAAATTGAGTGAAACTAGATCGAAAATGTAATAAAATGCCGCAGACCTCACCTTTCTATTCCAACCCGTTGTAGATATACGATAAATCAAAGACTTTTTTGAGGAAACCACGTTTTTTACCATAAAAGCTGTAATATCTCCATTTTGTTTAAATATTTTTTAAACCTTGAACACATTTTCCGATTTAGCATTAAATTTTCTATAAGAGCAGAGTACCTGTAACCTTGAATTTTACAAACTATGACCTAAAGAACAGCTTGATCTTCACCTCATTTAGGGAAGTTACAATGTCTTATGTTACTTCAACGCTCATTGTTTTTCGAAAAAAACTATCCACAAAACTGCAAATCTCACAAAAACTAGCAAATATAATCAGCTTTCGAATGATATGTCAAACGTAATGATTATAATGTTAATGATGGTGTTTCGATTTCATTGACTAATTTACTTTTAAAGCCGAAAAAAGATGGTGTTCTCATTAGGCATACAAATCAGCTACTTGTGTAAATAAGACATTATGAAAATCCCTTAATGGAAATTTGCATTTTAAACATAATAAACTCTTCATTTGAATAAAAAGCAAAGAAAACAATTATTGTTTAATAGAAAATAAAGGAAAACTGTCTATAAAACGACCCCAGATCAGAGGATCTTATGATATTACATTTATTTATTATTATTATTTAGGATTAATTTTATTAGATTTTCAATGTAAGGTTTAAAACCCAATGAAAATGAACATAGACCTTAATTTTGCTCTTAGCCTCTGAATGCAGATTATATTGAAAAATACAACTTTTTGAGGTGAATTTAATAGATGAGTCTGTTTTTACAGAGGAAGCCATTTCTACCTTTCCATGCTGCTCTTTAGGTCATAAGTTTGTAAAATTCTATATCATCACTATAGATTTATTTTTAATAATTTAATTACTTAATAATTGTTTAGTTTTATTAACAATTTAATTTATTTTCATGTTACTAATAGGTATTATAAGGGTTCTCGAATTATGTGTTTATTTTGTGGAACGTACACAATACTGATAATATAAAATACTACAATTATATAAAAAAAAGGTAGTAAGTAGATAATCGTCTAACGGAATTACTCCTTGAAAAGAAGATAAATAAATAAATAATAAAGATTGCTCATAATAGAAGGAACCATTCCATCAAAGATGAGGGTATAGCGATCAATTACCATCTTTCAAACTCCCATAATACTTAATTGATAGGTTCCGCGGCCCGTTTTGATGGATAATACGTCAACTTTAGCCCATCAGGAAACATCAATAAGATTGGTAATACATAGTATATATGAATTTGTTATATTATAATATATATATATATATATATATATATATATATATATATATATATATATATATATATATATATATATATATATATATATATATATATATATATATATATATATATATATATATATATATATAAACCAATATGGACTAAATTTTAACCACATCATCTTTATAGTTCCACAAATATTTAACAATATTGTTCTTTAAAAAGCTATGATATGTGGATAACCATGAAGAATGAAAATCGACCGGTATGTGGGGGAGTATTTTTATCGCAGATCGTTCCTTACCTAGGACTTCATCTAGACAAACGTCTCACTTGGATTCCACCTACAAGTCTAAAACGACAAGAAACTGTCCGTCGTTTTCGAATACTTCAACATTTAGTGTCAAAACTTCCTATTAATTAGAAAAGACTCATGTACATAACAGTAATGAGACCAATTTGGACATACGGAGTTGAGCTTTGGGGCTCCACTAAATCATCTAATTCATCTCGTATCCAATGCTTACAATCTAAAATCCTTAGAAAAATCCTAAATGCTCCTTACTTCGTCACAAACAAACATATCCAGAAAGATCTTCATATACATTACATTTCTGACTTAGCTCAAACCAGATATCAATTCTTTCATAGCTAACTTCACAAACATTCTAACCCATTAGTATCACAACTTGCTTCTCATTTCATTCCAGATAATCCTCTGAGGCGCCTGAAAAGAAGATGGCCTCGAATCCTTCTAAAATAGTACTTCATTATATAGAACCTTTATAAGTGCTACCAATGGGTAGTTGCTTTAAAAACAAGTGACGTGTCATTTTTATCTATGTTATCATATTTACTTGCCGTGTTATATTTTATATTGTATACGGTTGTATACTTCAATAAATAACTAAATAAAAAAAAAATAAAAGATCGTTCTTGTCAAATGATTTTTACAACTGATAATCAATATATTATTACTAATAACATAGAGAAAGTAAAGTAAACTTTCATAACCCGGTTAAAAAAAAAAATCTTGTGATAGTAAGACATATAGAGGAAAACCAAGAAATGAGAATAAAGTTTTCATGTTTCATAACTGAGGAACTATCGACATTTTTCTTGTGATCCTTGAGTTCTGATTGCCCCGAGTAAATATTGACGGAGAATCCTTTCTGTTTTTCATGTATTGATTGCTATCAGAAGCCACAAAGGGAATTCCGTATGAGATCCGGACCCGGGGAGCGCTATCATATCCCCCCGTCGGATTAGGTCTTTTTATTCCAATTAAAAAGAAAAATTGAAAAATTCTGTTATGGTATGCGGGAGGGATCTGTACTGAGGGTTCGCCCGAGGATGTTCAGAATCCACGTTTACAAAAGGAACATTTATTTTGTAGAAAGGAAGTAATTAAAACTGTTTTAGATCTGTACAGATGTCGGGTATTGTAGATAACTACAATTTTTTTTTTAAGATTGTTAAATGAAATGCGTGTTAAGAATTATAGAGATTGTGCTGAATATAATAATAAGAACAGATATGACGAAGGCCTGAATTTATATCCCAATGCATTTTTTTTTTTCAAAAACATTTTTTTTTTTTTTTTTTTTTTTTTTTTTTTTTTTTTATTGATTGAAATTTACAACTGTATAAAATATATACAACAAGTAAATGTGTTGAAAGTAAATACAATGGCATGTAAATAACATGTGAAGAACTATTCACTAGTAGCACTTCAATAAATTCTACACTAGGATTGGATACGAGAAGAATTAGAAGGTTTATCAAAAACATTAAAATTGGAAAATTATCTTTCTCTGAAATAAAATAAAAAAAGGGGAAAAAAAGAGAGAATACTGATCAATATTAAATATTAGCTTCAAGAATTCAGATTGTTTTAGTTTGGGTCGTAAAAATTATTTCACATAAAATCCTGAAAGCAATAAAACAATAACACTTAAGGTAGATAATAACAATAATACACTCGTAGTAGGCATGATGGAATAAAAGTATCAATGAAATTAGGATTAATGAATTAATTGCCACTGTTAGTTGATGAGTAGATTCGAAAAATGATCATTCATTAGAATTCAAAATATACAAAAAAAATGAAAATATTAGCACTTTGCTACATATATTACATATAATATATCGCTCGTTTGCTGCAACAACTACATAACTCAAAAACACCAATTTTGCAGTCTTGTGAATAAAGTACAGGACGATCTGTGGACTTACAATGACGACATATCCTGCTCTCTCTTAGTGAATAGTTGAAGCTCAAATATAAAGTTCTACCAACCAAAACTACATTGGTGAATGGTCCATTATACATTCAAATGCTCGGCATAACTCAAAAGCTTGTTTTTGAGTAATGTCGTTATTGCAGCAAATGAGGGATATGTGGGGCGTACTAGTAAATAAAACCAGCTTTGAGATCAAAAAATAAATTTAAAGATCGGACAAATATTTTCGGATTTATAGCAATAAATGTGCCAAAAAAACGGGGATTTTACAACAGTGCAAGGTTCTCAACGTGTTGGTATGGATGTCATAAAGAACTCGATCGAAATTTCATATATGGGTTCTTATATTAAATTTAACCAGCTTCCAGATGAAAAAAGATATTTTGAATAGGACAAATAGTTTTGGAGTTATAGCCAAAAGAGTACCAACACACGTGCATTCGCGGAGAAGTGCGACTCACCGCAAGTTAGCCGATTCCTTCAATCACTTTAAATCTAACAAAAATGAAAACGGAACCGAATTTGTAGCACATTTTCTTGGCTTTAATAATGTATTAAACACAAAATGTGCTAAACGTAGCAGTTTCCCGGCCATTTAATCAAACTAGTAAAAACATACAATTTTCAACCCTTTTCCCTTTCTCCCCTCCCAAACCCGACGCTATTTCAAGGAAAACATTATACCACAGTTGGAGCTAAGGGCGGTGAACATTTTCCAGCAGTCTTTTTATTTTTGGAGTTCAAAGTCGATGCAAATTTCCCTATGCTAACATTGATAATTGAGCCCGCTGACGGTAAGCAACCTACACTCTATACATAGACTTACTAACCCATCGATATATTAACTTATATTAAATAAAGCCATAATGATATCTTTATTGTACTTCATGGTTAATTTTAGCATGAGAAAAACAATTTTTATATGAATTCGTCGTGATGCCCGATTTCCTGAGTTTTTGTGTTTCGATGCCCATTTTCGCGGCGCTCTAGGGTAAACGGCTGATGAGCAAAATATTTATTTTATGCAAAAAATGTTAAAAATTTTATCCCCTTTAATTTTTTATATAGCTATTTTTGGAATAGAATTTATACTTTTTGAGTTATTTTAGAAAAAAATTTACAGTTTTTTTTTTGTTTTTTTTTGGGAGGGGGGATATATTTCTCGTTAGAAATTTTGTTGGTAAACATCAGATTCATGTTCAGCACCCCAAAAAAACATACAGTACCAAAAATCAAAACTTTCCTTACTATGCCCGTTTTTGGCAAAAGACTAAATTCCAATGGAAGAAATGATAGGCCTGGCAGACTTGTCAGAAAAAATCTTTCACATTTACTTCAAGCATTTTTGTTTTATATTATAATAATGATTATGGGAAATTCTAATCTGGAACGTTAAATTTTGTTTTAATACAATATAACAGCGATTAGACTAAGAGACCAGAAAGCATTGATACACGACGCAGACGGTCCCAGCGGCACTAATCCGCTGGCAGAGGACGCAGGCTGAACAAGTTGCGCCCCCTCCCGGCGGCCTTTTCAAAGAAGAGTGTAAATACCGCCCAAATCCCTTAATCCTTCCTAGCCTAGGACGGTTTGGGACCCGGCTCTCTAATGGTCTTACTCTTCACTGAGCTCGTTCATAAAATTCCACCACATTATCTTATCGTACACAATGGTAAAATATACATATATGGGTAGTATATATATTTAATCCCTTTAAACTGAAAACAATAATTACACTAGGTCCTAACACCACCATATAATATAATTTAGTTCAAATATCAATGCCCTAGGAACAATGTCAGATCAGTAAAAACTATGAAGACACTTTATACAACAGTCAATTTTAGACAATATTGTACTAAATCTAATGAAGCACCGATAACAAAAATATATGTAACCTTCAGTGGCTGTCCTCAGAATTTTTAAACCAAGCGAATTCCTGTGTTTGATAAGTTAGCTCCCTTCGATAATTAAGCATTTTTACTTGAATTGTTTATTTGGCACAACCCAAGCAGGTTCAGGTTGAATTATATTGTATTAAAAATAAAGGTTATCAGTCAGTCCAGAAGCAGTTCAACCAGATCGGCCTGACCAGTTCGATCCTTCAACTTCATTTCGAGTTTACGAGTACACTTATACGATACCTTCTCCCTATATCACATATCTCCCTATATTAAATGCTTACTGTATTTAATTTTTTTTTTTTTAATTGCTTTGCTATTGCTTTTATTTCATTATAAAAAGGATGGAATTTGGAAATTTAAATACTTTATCTATGTGAACATATCTTTCATAATGAATCAACATGAAAATAGATAACCATCAAATCCGATTTAGTAAATCTGTGTGGTTTATGAATATCATGTCATTTTGAAGTCAAGAGAATATTAACCTTTAACCTAACTGCCCCCCCCCCCCCTACCAAGATGGAAATATATCGGATACCTGTTAGATCTCCTCAGGTGAGTACCAATATTTGATTTCTTGTCTTACATTTTTGAAAACTTTGGTATGTATATATAAACCACATAACATAGTACTGATGTTTTAAAAACTTTGATGAATGTTTAGCATTCAAGACTAGTATTCTATTAAAATAATCCCAATAGAAGTGTCAATTAATTCATAAATCCTAATTGTATTGATCCTTCTACACCATCATCCGTACCTCAAGAGATGTAACTGTTTTAGTTATCAAGATATGAATTTTTTTTT
The DNA here is from genome assembly GCA_003667255.2 of Euschistus heros. Taxonomy (NCBI): domain Eukaryota; kingdom Metazoa; phylum Arthropoda; class Insecta; order Hemiptera; family Pentatomidae; genus Euschistus; species Euschistus heros. Next base: position 644,647 of record RCWM02000208.1, on the reverse strand, counting down.
TTTTTTTTTTTTTTTTTTTAAATCGATTTTTGATCGAATGGAACAAGTTAATTTGTATGTAATAATAAAAAGAACTACAAAATTTGCTAATTATGGCCCGATCTCGAGTTACGGTTTTGTTAATTTCTATCAACTCAGAAAAATTTTTTTTTTATTTTTTTACCCTAAAATTTTACACCCTACAGGGTAAATACAATTATTTAATCAATAACAAAAAATAATAGAATAGAAGTTATTGAATCAGTTATAGAATTTCAGTCATATTGAGTCATAATAAAACCAGAACCACCTGTGCCCAGATTGTGTTTATTAAACCAAAAATTTTTCATTTTTGTTAGGCTCGTTAAATTGTTTGAACACACAGGATGAATTTTAACAGCAGTAATAATACGAGTACACGAAATTTCATAATGGAGAAATCCCTTTTATTACTTTTCACAACCTTTTACAACCTGGAATATTGGAAGTTCAACATCCAAACTCTTATTAATTTCATTTTTATTAAAAATTCAATTGCATCAAAAAATTACAAAAGTAATAATTTAAAAAAACAAAAAAAAAAATAAGTAGATAAATAAATATATAATCACAATAAATAAACTCCTTTGATGTGGTAACAACAACAAGAGAACACTTGAGGTACGCATGATAGTATAGAAGCATCAATACAACCGGGATTGATGAATTAATTGCCACTTCTTTTGTGGTTATTTTATCAGAATACTAGTTTCGCATGCTAAAACATTCATATTCAGTTCTAAAAAAATAATTTTTAGGAAAAAAAAAACCGACTTCAAGATTAAACCTACATAAAGAAACTTAAACTAAAAATTAAAAAATAATATTTTAATTGCTTCGAAACAAAAACCATTAAATGACAATCAACGAAATTATCGATACTTATATACATATTAACAATTTATGATCAGTTATTTTTAGAGTCAGTGCCAGCCAAGAAGGGCAGTTTAATCTTGCCTTAGCAATAAACTTTCGAGTGGCCGGAGACAGTGGTGTGGCGGTAATGAAACAGTGGGAGCATTTTTACAATTACCATTTCTTTTCAAATTCTGTTTGTTTTGGTTGGCACCGAGTCCAAAAATAACTGATCATAAATTGTGAATAGGTATATAAGTATCGATAATTTCGTTGATTGTCATTTAATGGTTTTTGTTTCGAAGCAATTAAAATATTATTTTTTTTAATTTTTAGTTTAAGTTTGTTTATGTAGGTTTAATCTTGAAGTCAGTTTTGTTTTTTTCCTAAAAATTATTTTTATTTTTTCCTTTTTAGTGGTGAGTGTATTTTTTTTTATACAGTCAATTCTCGATCATCAAGCTACCCTGAAAAATAGTTCGACTTACTGAACAAAGAATTATCGAGTTTATCCACTTATCTGCATGTAAATAGGAAAATTGAACACAAAATTGTAGTTGAAATCATTACGTACATTTTCATTTATGGGAATGTTTTTGTACATACATACATACATATTGCATTGCTGGATTCAGTTCTGGAATAATTGAGATTCCTCTTAATAAAAATTTAACTTTCCATGAATATAACATTGGGTACTTCTATTGTACATACAAATCATATCATTGTACCATAAGATTTTTCTATATCATTTTATTTATTTATTTTTTTATTTTCTTATTTAATTCTATCTCCTCTAATCTGTAAAATGTTCTTCTCTAATCTTCTTTTCTTTTCTTTTTATTTAAAGATTCTTCTATGTACATAGTTTCATTAATGTATTACTGTTTTTCTTTTTTGTAGCTCATTATGTCTCTAACCAGATTTAATTTAGTTATACCTGCAATTATCTGTTATTCTTAAGGGACTTTGTCCCAGAATAAAATTATTTTTCTATTCTATTCTATTCTATAAAATCATTGATACAGAATATTAAATACCCGGTACCAAATTATCATATAACATTCAACTGAACTGCGCTTTTTTCTGAGGGTGCTTATAAGTTGACTTACCGCCTTCCACCAGTGGCGATGTTTTCTTTATTCTTTATTTAGGATGGTTGAAAGAGAACTACGCAGAATTCGGAATTCACTAGCAACTAACGGCCAACTTCTTTCTCATTTCCCCACTTTGCAAATCAATTTTAACTTTTCGTTAATTGAAAGAATTTACAATAGCCACTGTAAAATTATTCACTCGAGTGACTGATGTAACTATGAACTGGAAAGAAAAACAATGACGGGAAACCGGAATATAAATTAAAAAATTCTTTTAATTTGAGATCGAGTTATAGAGGCGATGACTAATAGTTCATTTCATAGAGGTTCCTAGAAGTTCTCTCTTTTGAACCCTATTTTCAGTTCTACTTATTTTCGACACGATTTTCACGTTCTTTGTCTTAAATTGTCTCATTGGGGTGAAATTTATTTTAATGCACTTCCAACCGCAATTTCCGCCGACTTATTTAAGAAATTAGCTTATCGAAGTACAACACATCGAGAGTTGACTGTATATGTAAATTATTTTTGTTAATAATTTAGATTTAGTTACCATAAAGATTTTAGATTATCATAATCATAAATATGTTTGAAATGTAAGGTTATAAAACAGTGATTTTTATTAACTGTTTTTTTGATTTTTCTTAAAAAGTGCTAAGTTCAATTCAAAATATTTTTTATAGGACTACCTCTGGAGTATGCCCTACCGGTCTAAAAAAGAATCATCAAAATTGATTTAGAATTGACGAATATTCTCAACCCGTCTGTATTTTTTTTTTTTTTTTTTTTTTTTTTTTTTTTATGTTACGCGATTACTCCGTCAATTCTGAATCAATTTTGATGATTCTTTTTTAGATCGGTAGGACATACTTCAGAAGTGGTCCCATAAAAAATATTTTGAAATCAACGCAGCACTTTTTAAGAAAAATCAAAAAAACAGTTAATAAGTGATTTTATTAACTGTTTTTTTGATTTTTCATTTCAAAATATTTTTAATGGGACCACCTCTGAAGTATGCCCTATCGATCTAAAAAAGAATCATCAAAATTGATTCCGAACTGACGGAGTAATCGCGTAACATACACAAAAAAAAAAAAAAAAAAATACAGACGAGTTGAGAATCTCATTTTTTGAAGTCGGTTTAAAAATACAAATTTAAACACATCACCATCCATCTAAATGAAAATAAGCATAAATTCAATAAGGACTCGGGAGTACAAATAATACATTAAGTAGAAATAGCCAAAAATTAAATATTTATGAATCATTAGAGAAAAAAAATCGTTTGCAACCGATCTAGATTTTTGTTTAAATGGCCAGATAAACATTTCCAATAGCCCCATTTTAAATTTGTTTCCAACAGGAACGGAAAAATCCAATGAGTCATAGGGAAAATCCCAGTCATGGTAACCCCAAAAATTGTAACGTACCTGCCCCTTCCCCCTTCCATGACGTGATATATTTCAGATATCTGTTAGATCTCCTCAGGTAAGAAACGATATTTGATTTATTGTCTTACATTTTTGAAAACTTTAGTATATATATATATATATATATATATATATATATATATATATATATATATATATATATATATATATATATAAACCATGTAACATAGTGCTGATGTGTTGAAATGTGTCGAATTAGCATTCGAAACTACTATTCTAATAAAATTATTCCAATAGAAGTGGCAATTAATTCATCAATCCTAAAAATTTCATCTCAGAATGATTAAGCTACTTCGTCGTTAAATTAAATTTCTTTTATCTTTAATAGAGTTTTTTTTTAATGCACATTTAACTTTTAAAAAAATACATTATGATATATATTTGATGTTTGAAATAAAAAAAAAACGAAAAAAAAAATTATCGTATAAAAAAAAATGCATATTATGGTTATTTTCATAAACAGATCTTATTAATTAGTATTAAATTTTAAAATTCGAGATACGAACTATACTGAAGACAAAGAAACAACTCTTCGCTTCCGAATATTCCATCATTTACTAGACAAACGTTTAAAGCCCTAAATTAATTACAAAAGACTTATATACAAGAAATAAATTAGACTCATTTGGACAAACGGAGAAGAGCCTCACAAAATATCGATTCTTCAAGGAACAAGATGTTTTTTGTTTCATTCTTCAAGGATAAATACTTTTAAAGTTATGAAAGTTCTTGAAAAACCCTTTTAACACCAAATTAGGAGTGTGCAGAAAAACAAAAATGGACACCATAAATAAACTGTTTGAGTTAAAAATTAGTTTTCATGTCTTAACACATAGGGGAAACAACCTACAAAATTTTATAATTTTTAAAATGGTCATGCATACAAAAATCGGTCTAGTCTCATATGTTCCGGATTTGGCACAAACCAGATACCTATCCTTTCAGAGAAAACTCCATACCCACTCGATTCCAGTAGTTTCCCAACTTGCTTTACACTTAATTCCCGAAAATGCTTCGAGGCATCTAAAAAGAAGATGGCCGAGAGACTTTCTAATATAGAACTTTAATTGAAGTGCTACTAGTGAGTAGTCCTTAACACGCCAGTGTAACCATTTTCCTCAAATATACTAGTTGAATATACAGTTGTAAATATCAATAAAAAGTTTAAAAAATCCCGTTTTCGCTTAAAAGAATTCGCCGTACATAGAATGATGCTCTAATGTATAAAGTTCTCAGCGTTGGGTTGGTTTAAAAGTATTCGGTAGAAGTTAAACTTTAGGAACAAAGGCTAGGTGAGCCCGTTCCTTTCAGAATTAGACAGTTTTAGACTTTGGAGAAGAACTGATGCCAAACTGGGGTCATTAGTGCCTTTCTTCCGAGTACAAGAGGAGGGGAAGGGGAGGGGGAGCTTATAACAAAGTTTATATTACTCAAAATCCCATCCATCACCGGCCCTCTGTCTGCGTGGATCCCGATTAATTGCAACCCAACGTCACCTTGCGGAGGATCTTCTAGGAACAGAGCAAGGTCTCGGTTCTCGTTCCTTTTTTTAGAGAATAATTTTATTATGGTGCTGAGAATAGTCAAGAATAGAAAATTAAGATACAATAAAATATTACTTAAGGAAAAAAATCTACATCGGTGAAAAAGAGCCAAAACAACCAAAGGTTCGATGCCGACACTACCAACCGTTGACCGCACACTTCTCTCCAACCCACCCCGAACCCAAATCCCTCAGGTCGGCCCTGTCGCAATTCTCTCATCTACGTCTTGGCCTACCCCTCGGTCGTTTACCCGACGGCTCAAAATTGATTACTTTTTTCGGCATTCGGTGATTACTAAACCCAAAGACTTTACATGCACATTTTAACCTTCGAGCTGCTATTACCTGAACTATATTTACCGGATTTAACTCCCGCAGTTCCGCATTGTGAAGCCTACTAAATTCTCCCGCATCTTCATCCTTTTTTGGACCAAATATTCCAAAACGTGAATCTTAGCCCCCATTTAAGCTACAGAGTTTATTTTATGCTAAAATTGTTTCTTTCTATGTATTTGGGGCTTAATGCCCTTATGTACTCTAACTAGGGCAGGAAGGACGAGTTATCCTACATATTACCAACCTACTCTGGCCAGTGTGTTAAGTACAAGGTTCGTTTTGTACACATGAATATATTAAACAGTTAGGGAAATTAACTATTTTAAAAAGAAATCCGATTCAAACTCTCCTGTAAAGTTACAAAAACGCTACATAATGTTGTATACCTCCGAAGAACAGATATATATCCTATGCAGTAATATTTTTGTAAAAAAAAAATTATATATTTATTAAAATTTACAGTTGTTTATGGCAAATATCGCAGTATCTAATGACATAGCGACTATAATTTTTTAGTAGTATAAAAAAAAAAAAAAATTAAATTAAATAATACTGTAAAAGTTTTGTATTTAGGTTTAGGTAAAATAAACTTTAATATTAATTTTTAATATTAAAATTAATTATAAAAACTAATTATCGAATCATGTTCAGATATATCAACAAACATTTTCCTTTTACTCGTTCAATACTTAATTATTCCGGATTTCATATTTTCCCTTGTACAATATTTGTTTTACATTTATATATTTAATTTAAATTTAGTTGGATCCTCATATATTTACCTTAAATCGAGTGGACTAAATTTAATTTATGATTAGAAAGTCAAGCTAGTTATTAGGCATCCAGTGTTTTGTAAATTGTTCTAGGTGGCATCTATGCTTTCGGCAAGGATTGATTCTCTACAGTCGTCAATGATCCGAATTCAGTACCTCAAAAGTATGTAGAAACATTACCATGTACATAACAAAAAACATATACAAGTAATGTAACTTATATGCTTTTAGTGCGTAGAGGCACCATAATTGATTGTTAGAAAACCAAAGTAGTCCAGTGAATTTCGTTTAAAATTTCGTCTATTTAATTTTTTTTATAAAACCATCCATTATCTCAAATCGAAAACAAAACTAAACACTTTCGCAATCCTCGCTGTGAAGCCTCTCACACGTTTCAAACTAATACAAAATGTGAGTGTACTGCTATAAAAAAATTATAAAACCGATGCAATTATACTCACAAACCTCATATTTTTATAACCGATTGACAGTTGATATTAGATTAAGAATACTGATTACTGCAGCGCCGTGAAGTACCAAAGCCAGTAGCATCGACTGCGATAACAGTATCCATAACTACAGTAGTAGAGAACAGTAGTAGATACTGAAGTAGATAATTACTAGGCAGGGGATGTTCCGGGATTCCGTGCTTCCCCTCCCAATAGGAATCTCAATGCTAATCGCGAGAAGGGAATATTTTAAATCAAAAGGCTATGGAAGGCATTAATAGCAGCTGTGCTAGTACCCAGCAGCCTCAACCAGCTGGCTCCTAAACTGGAATTTACCTTAAAACTTCTGTAACGAGGGAATTAGTAACTTATTAAATTAGAAGAAATCAACAGAAAAAACATAACTAAAAATATGAGTTTAGAAAACCGCAGTAATAATTCTAATCCCGAAGAAAGAAATATATTTTCCGAAGGAGTTTACAGCCAACTATCGTATCTATCTTAGGTCAAAGATAAAATGATGAACTTGATATAAATCAACATTATTGAAAGATGACGTCTCTTCTCGCTTTTTGCTTTTGAATTTAGAAATAAACATTCAAGAAGAGCCTATAATAATGATAAATACATACTAACTGCAATCATTTTAAAATTATATAATAAAAAACTTCCAAAACAAGAATGCAAACAGTCGAAACATCGAAGATATATCACTTTTTTTTTCTTTTTTTTTTAATTCATTTATTGAAATTTACAATTGTACAAAATATATTCATTAAGTAAATATGTTGATAATATTACAATAACATATCAATACTTAAAAAGAACTACTCATCAGTAGCACTTCAATAAAATTCTAGATTAGGTCTCTCTAAGCCATCTTCTTTTCGGACGCCTCGGAGTGTTATCGGAAATAGAATTCGAAGCAAGTTGAAAGACTAGTGCATTTGTGTGGTTTTGGAGTTTAATAGTAAAGATAGGTGTCTGGTTTGGGCTAAATCAGTAACATATGGGACATTAAGATCTTAATCGATAAATTTATTTGTAATAAAGTATTAAGGATTTTGGATTGTAAGGATTGGATATGAGAAGAATAAGAAGGTTCAGTTGAACCCTAAAGCTTAACTCCATAAGTCCAAATAGATCTGATAACTGCCATGTAAGTGAATGTTTTGTAGTAAATCGGAAGGTTTGAACGTTTGTCTAGTAGATGTTGAACAAGTCGAAAACGACGAGCGGTTTCCTGTCGTTTTATTCTTTTATGGAGATATGGGGAATTAAAAGTTTAAAAGAAAATTAAAAGAGTATTTTTGGACGATAAAACAGAAAATTTTTTGGATACTTTAAAAATATTTCAAAGTCCTCTGTACAGAGAAACATCACCCGCAGGTTAGCAAAAACGATAGCAGGAGTTATTTTAAATAAGAAGTAATAGATGTAGGTTATTTTAATGTATAAAGCTTATACATCTACACATAGGTGAGCTCGTTCACCTAATTATTAATTAAACTATACTAATTGAAAATAAAATTATGTTAACCAACCTATCATTCTTCAAAATGCTCTGAAGAAATTGGAAGCAGTAAGAGGTGAATGTGGAAGAGTTAATATATGATCGATAGAAGAAGAAAAAAGGGCTATGAAAAAAAAGAAAAAGAAAATGATAAAATGATGTATAGTGAATCAGAAAATACCTTACCGTAAAAATATAAATATTTATAATTTACGTATAAAGGCTTATTGCTGATAAAAATGTGCGTATAATAAATTTACTTTAATTTACAGGTCACAACGAAGAACGCTGCTAAGGTGTACCCTCGTTTTTGTGTACTAAGTAAGTGTACCCATTTTTTTAGTAGCAATAAACAATTTACCTTTACAGTTTCAAAAATCAGGTTTTATTCGTGGCTAACGTATTGATTTTAGCCTGTTGTAAAAGTTTTTAACAAAACAAAAATATAGTAAAGAAGTGAAATTACAGGTTTTGTTCGTAACGAATTTAAAAGAAATATATATATATATATATATATATATATATATATATATATATATATATATATTTATATTGATAGCATGAGTTAATTGACTGCTTCCAATTTATGTCATCGGCTTTACATAGAAAATTCAAATAATTATTTTGCAATAAAACAAAAGAATCTTGCTTTGAATCTCGACAATGATATCACTAAAAACGTATGAAATGCTCTTTAATATAAAATATTTGCGTCATAAAGAGCCGCATTGTTTTATTAAAAAACAATAAATAAATGAAAGGCTTCGCAAACCCGAAGGTTCGATGCCGACACCACCAACCCTTGACCACACACCTCCCTCCAACCCACTCCCTCAAAACCCAAATCCTTCAGGTCTGCGCTGATGCATCCCTCCCATCTTCGCCTTGGTCTACCCTTCGATAGTTTACCCGACGGCTAAAAACTGATTTTTTTTTTTTTTTTTTTTTTTTTTTTTTTTTTTTTTTTTAATTTGGTCATTACTAACCCAAAGAATTTACATGCTCATTTAAACCAATGCACTGCTATAACCTGAACTATATTTAACTGATTACCAGAACTCGCGCAGTTCCGCATTGTGAAGCCTCCTAAATTCTCCCTTTTCTTCATCCTTTTTTGGACCAAATATTCTAAGAGGCACTATTAGGTAGGAAAAATACTAAATAAAATGAATAAAATTCGATAGTAGGATTATCGGGAATGATTTATCTGTATCTGAAAGTTTCCTTCTATAGAATATCAAAATAGATGGAACGATATGGTACCCTTTTTTCCAAGGATCCGCCTTTTTTATACAGAGGTTACATCCAAATATAACATATAAAAAAAACATGTCCGTACGGATATTTTTGGAGATAATACAAAATAGAGACTTAAGTCACATAACATATAGGTTTAATATAAACATTAAACATAATAAATAATAAATAAAAGAAATTAATAAAAAAAAAAATTAATAATTTATATAATTTCTAACGGTAACAATTAATCGATTAAGCGTATCCACACTTATCAATAAGAGCACCTAGATACATTAACAATATATAAAAGGTTATAGTAAGCGCAGGTCTACATATTAAAAAATTACAATTTATATGTTGACCAACAGGGAATATTTTACCATAAGTCAGCTTATATTTTGGAAAATCCACAACCGACCTTTTGTTTACAGGAGCAAGAGGGGGAAAAATCATCCAGAAATGAAACAATGTCATTCATCCATTCCGTTTTTATCAACAGCAGCCCTCCTGAATAACATAGGATGAGAAAAAAAAAAATGGATACATTACTCGGGCAAGCGATTTTTTTTTCCACCAAAGTTAATTGCATTAGCTATAAATTTTATTTAATAATTTAATAATAATATAATTGGTTAAATGCATATAATTAATATAAAGAGATAAGATAAACGATTAACGTTTGAGAAATTAAGATATACAGAGAAAACAGACTAGAAATAATGAAGATTGGGTAACCGCAATTAAATAGGAAATAAGATAGTCAGGGTGTGCGGTAATAAAAAGATCACAATATGAGAAGACTATAAAAGGAAATAAAATTAAAATAAATAGATAAATACCAATACAATAATATAAACAATAAACTGATTTTTATTGTCAGCCTGCCCATCTTCTCAAAAACTTACAAACCTAAATTTCTTTTTTTCGAATTTCTATATTATATATTTATATCCTTGTTGTAATTCCATTTTACCCACTGAATAGTTAGTTTGTGTTTTATTGCAAAAGGTATTCTTAGCACTGCTCTTGTAATTATTTTTGAAATATCTAAGATATGTAATAGTGATAGAAATGAGCTGCTAAGGAATCAATAATGGAAAAACTACTTAATTCTTTTTATTCAGATTCTTCGGTAATAGATAAAATAGAATAATTACTTATTACAAAAAGAAATATTACAAAAAAAACAACAAAAAAACATAAAAAATGACTAAGCAACTATCCTCTGTTTCCTTCCCCACGGAAATTTAAAATAAATAAATCAAAATGATAGCTATGAAAGCTTTTTCTCACTTCGCTTACTAAATAATATTTGATGAGAAAAATGCATGTGGCATTATTTTTAAATTTTTAGAAATCCTTCTAGTTTTGTGTTTTTTATATTCATTATTTTGCACCTCTATAATTCGGTGATTTTAATACCGAATTTGGATTCATTCTCTAACATAAAACAATTTTCTTAAGCTGTTAATCTAGTAGGAGGATGCGCGGTAGCTCAGTCAAGGCTCTTGACTACCATCTTTCCGGGCCCGAATTCGAGTTCGACTGACGGCAGAAAATTTACGCTCTGTCATTTCGGCCGTAAATCGAATTCGAGGTTCGGAGACCCTCCTGGAGCACACCCAGCCTCTTAAAAAGTGGGTACCTTTATTTGGGGAAAAAACCTGGAGGTTGAGCGAGTATTCCAGTCAAATCTCTTCCTTTCACAACCGTTCAGAATCAGTACAGCCTACCTAAGTACTGAACAGTTTTATGGTTTTTTTATTGGGCTCTAGAACCCTATACACATAAGGACTCGTTCTTATCATTTGTTGATAAATTGGGTTGTCCGAAAATTAATGCAATAGTTTAAAAATATAAAAAATAAAATAATGATCTATAACATCTTTCATTAATAAAAATACTTACTATTATTCTCAAAACATATCAGCCAACGAGTTAAGAAACGTTTCAATGTCCTCTGTGGACAGAACTTCGATTCTTTGGTATTAACGAATTCTAAAAACGCATTTTTTTTATCGAATTATTATCAAGAAATTGTTTACCTCTTAATAAGTAATAAAGGTGTCGAAAGCAGTAGCAGTAGGTTGGCGAGAGGTCTAGAGAGTCCCAATAACTATGTTCAAACAATTTTCGAAAGATCACATGTGACATTAGATACAGCATGTGGTTCCCAAGCTAACCAGGTCCCAAAGAGGGTCGAATTGCTATTTAGTATATTCTCTGCTAGTTTTCGAATATTTTGTGTTTATTTTTGTTGTTTTTTTCGATAAAAGCTCTCAAAGCATCTTCATCCAGAGATGGAATCCTTCCACGAACTCCGTTGTATCAAAATCTCCCTCCAAATGTTTTTTTAAATACTGCACTCATTCACACTGCCATCACTTCATACTCCAGGTGTCCCTGCCCCTGTTCAGACTGAGTTTACACTCATAAAACGAAATTAGGGGAAAATCACGCTTTGTCAATATTTTTAATGATATAAGTTGTTTTCAAACTTATATAAACAGAAGGAATAATTTGAAAACTAACAATCTTGAGGATACAACAGCTACTTCGATAATACTTTGAGCTTTTGTGGCCAGTATAAACGTTCGACCGTCAAGTTTTTCCGAACATATTATCAGCAGTTATCTAAAGTCAACTTTCTCCAAAACTATCCTATTTATAAATAACTAATACTTTCAACATAAAGTAAAAATAAATATTAGACTAGTTTCTACTGAACCAAATGAATTCCAGTTTAATAATTTAACTAATAAAGATAATAACATGGAAGAAGCGTTTAAATTACATTCCCCTTGAGAAAAAGGGTAAAAAAAAAATATAATAAAAAAATGAGGGTGTAATTCAGAAAGGTAACACTTAATCGAATTAAGAATGGTTGAAATAATCTAGAGGCCATTTTTATAATTAGCAGAAGGGGAACGGGTGGCGGTCATTAAGGCAGGCTTTGTTTTAGAAGAAGGGGCTTATTAACCTGGCAACTTATTTATGTATTAAATTATATAATTATAATATTATAGGAGTGGAAGGAAGGAGGGATCGGCTGTGGGATGTGGCAAAGGCTGCCTTCTATATCACAAAGCCCAGCTCTATCTACCTCTTCTCCTTCCCTTAATCTTTCCGCCCGGGTTCACTCGGCCTTTATAGAGCTAATTCCGGTCTTTTCTTGGACAAGAACGAATCGGAATATATTTTCTTATAGATAGGAAAGGATGTAGAAGAGAGGTCTTTGAAGGATGTCGAAGAAATAAGACGACATACCATCTTTATATATTTAAACAAAGTTTATTATTACAATAAGGTAAACTATTCCTTATCGGGCGTACTATTAACCGCTTGCAAAGGAAGAAAATTCTTATGATATTTTACAATTAAAAAAAAAAATAATAATTTAAATATTTATAACAAATAAAATAAAATTGTCTACTCTAAAATAATATTTAATTATTATTTCATATGTTATAAAAATATTTATTACCGAACTAGCATCCCACGTCGCAGCTCCGCCAGCTCTCATAAGTAAATAACTTAGATAATTTTAACTAATAATTGAATTTTGTATTTGTTTACCATTAAAAATCTTGTATTGAAGTATGCTTATAATCAATTCCTCAGTGATATTTCCGTGCATAAGTATAAGCATATTATAAGGTAAAAGCATAATTTGACATCTAATTTTTTAATGTAAGAGTATGTAATCCAGATGGACAGAGACTATTAAGAAACTCTTGCGAATAATGGACCTCATTACCAATACATACTACTAAAGACCCATGTACTGAATCATATTTTTACACACAGTATATTTTAAGTATATCTTTACACAAGCAAAGGATCGACGACATTTTGTATTGATTATAATTCTATTTCGGAAAAATAATTTTATTGATTTCATCTGGTATGGTTCTAATTTCTTACCATAAAATTATATAACAGTGGGGCAAATCACGTTTCTGGCATTACATATTTTCCATTTAAATTATGATTAAAGCACTTCTAAAACTTCCTATAACTATGAATATAACCGAGGCCAAGTCGAAGACGGATAACGGAAAAAGCTGGAGAGCGGAAATCATGAATTATACTTAAAAAAATATAGCAAAAATAAAAACAAATGTACAAGATAAATAAGCAATGATATCCCCCAACATTAATTTCATTATTCAAAAATTATATTTATAATCATATGGGCGACGTTTCGTGGCTTTACCATATTGTCAAGCTCTAAAAAAACATAGATAATAATATGATAAAAACTGTATTATGACAATCATAATTTTTTTTTCATTGAAAAATGCATTATAAAGTAAAAAAAAAAATATTAAAAAAAGTTAAATTACTTTACACATATAACAACATCTAAGTATAATAAATAATTTTATAAATTGTTTGCAGAAATATATTGATAAAAATGATTCACGAAACTTTTAGTTGAAGATTTTTTTTATTTTATTTTTTTATTGACAATGAAGTAAATTTAAAGTAATACAGCATGATAATATATATATATATATATATATATATATATATATATATATATATATATATATATATATATATATATATATATATATGTATATATTATATATAAATGAAAAAAAAATATTAAGGTCGTCATAATACAAATTTTATTATACTATTATCTATGTTTTTTTTTATTTTTAGAGCTTAAAAATATGGCTAGACCATGAAACGTTGTCCATATGATTATAAATATAATTTTTGGATAATACAATTAATGTTGAGAGATATCATTGCTAATTTCCTTATATAATATTTAATCTCTTTATATAATAGTACATATATAAAAAACAATTGTTTTTAGGTAACAGGATTCCCCGTAAAAATATGAAGTACACGGTATGTACCCTATGTATGTAATTCATACAACTGATAACAAAAAAACTGATTAAGCAAACTTATAGTTCGTTCATCTACAGAATATAATAAGATTATACTAAGATATAATAATAATAATAAAATAGAGATATGTTTTTAAAATTAATGGTTTATTCAATAATAAAACTCGGAATATTCAATTTCACCAGCTAACAACTCGCCGTATATATACAACATAAATATAAAGGCCATTCCATCCCCCAGATACATAAGTGGCAACATATCTGGGTAAGGTAAGAGGTGAAAATATAATATAAAATATAAATATAAAAGAAAAGCGACACCTGGGAAGAAAATAAGTTATAGAGGAATGATAAATATGTCATTTACGGTAGCTCCTTTAGGGCGAACCGCCGTCCTAGGTCCTTATAGCTCCTTCCCAGGAAAGGAAATTCGCTCCCCCCCCCCCCCCCAGCCCAACATTTTTATGAAAATGGGCCTCTAATGCCTTTGTCTTCCCTGGATTGTGGAGCAGCTTGGCGGAGCGAGGAGGAAAAAAATAAGATTTACAACATCTTATCTTAAAAGAGGTTCTTCACAATATTTCCGAGAAGTTATTTTATATTTAAACATAATTTTATAGAAATAATAATAATATATTAAACATATAAATCAGATTAAATATAATGTATTAGAACATTTTTATATTTAATATAGGTTTGTTTTATGTAGATTTTTAAAATTAAATTTAACATTATTAAAATCATATTAACTCTATATTTTTGCTTGATGGAATTCCTACATTTGTGCTAGCAAAACATTTATTTTATATTTCAAAATAAAATATAAATAAAGCTGGGTAGACTGATGAACTGTTTGATTAGATTTGCCTTCGGATCCCCAGGCGGTCACACGTTACTTGCCGATATTCTGAGCTTGGGTGGCTATTTCCTAAATTCCGACGGCAATCCTTTCTGGGTACTTTCCTATTACAATCTCTAAAAACCAAAAACCTTCCTATATTCTTAATCTATTAACTCTACGTTCTTCTATCCACCTCCTAAACACCAGATCCCAACCTTTTAACCTGTATACCCCCTCACATAAAACCGCTTCCTTTGACAAATCCTTCATCATTCGTGCTACCTCCTTCTGGAATTCCCTACCCACTTCTATTCGTAAAGCAGCTTCCATAACCTCCTTTAAAAATAATTTATTTCTGTACCTTTTAGACAATCAATCTTCCGCAAATATGACAATAATCAAATGAATTTAAAATTAATTTTTTTACTCCCTTTCTTTATTTCATATGTTCATATATATACGACTGTATTTTGTGTTATTAATATTATATTATATTATATTTATTAATTTTTTTTTTCTGTAAAAAATGTATGCTGTAATTACTGAAACATCTAATTTGTAAATAATAGGCCAGACAATTGTACTCTTAATTGTGCATTATTTTTATTCTTAGGGGACAGTAAGTCCCAGAATAAAGTTTATTTTTTCATTTCATTTCATTTTCAAAATGTATTTAATATTAATTTTGTAAATTTAAAGTAAACTCTATCTTGGCCAACTACAAAATTCTAAAAACTCACCTAATCATTTATTTGGAAAAAAATATTTACATACATTGTATGCTGTAAGTGTTATTAATGACATATGATTTACACTTGGGGATGTTCTGTTTATAACGTTAAAAAATAATGAATAGTTTTCCTTTTATATTTCTCAATTTTTTCTTCATTAATGACAAACTACTTCAATATTTACCAGACAAACGTTCAAAGCTCCTAATTAATTACAAAAGACTCATATACATGACTGTGATTAGACTTGTTTGGACGTACGGAGTTGAGCTTTTGGGCTCCACTAAACCATCCAATTCATCTCGTATTCAATCCTTGCATTCCACAATCCTTCGAAAATCCTCAATGCTCCTTACTTTGTCACCAATAAACTTATCCATAAAGATCTTAATGTTCCATCTGTTGCTGATTTAGCCCACACCAGATACCTATCCTTCCAAAGTTAGCTCCATAACCACTCTAATCCGTTAGTTTCTCAACTTGCTTCCGATTTGCTTTCAAAAATCCTCCGAGGTGTCTGAAACGAAGATGGCCAAGAGACCTTCTAGTGTAGAATTTTTAATAATGTGATACTGATGAGTAGTTCTTTTCAAGTTTTAACATGTTATTGTAATTGCTGTCAATGCATTTACTTGATGTATATATTTTGTACAGTTGTAAATTTCAATAAATGGATATTAAAAATAAAGTAAAATTTATCAATGTAAACTTTAAAAATTCTTTTTTAATTATAAAACAAATATGTATGATTAATATGTGACGTAACCTCTATCCTGCGTTCGCAATAATTAATAATATAAGTCGCCGAAAAAATAAATGTAAATTTTATAAAGCAAAACAATATTTTAGTAATACTTTAGTGTATTTGTAATCACATACAACTGTTCGTTTTGTGATGCAACGTACAATGAAACAGTATTACAATACTTTACTACATACATACAAACATACTTCGTATCCAGTCAATAATCAGTAATTAAATATAATCCGTTTAAAAAAAAATATTAACAATAGAAAATTCTGTCTTACTGGTTAGAAACCATACACGTTATATTATTCACGGAAAACTTTCTAACTTAAGAAAAGATTATTTTTATCTTGTCATGTTTTCCTACTTAAAACTGATTTCAGTTACGCGGAAAACAAGAATATATATTGAAGAATTTTTATGAATAAATTTTTTTGTGCAATTCAACATTATAGTAATATAAATTTATATACGAATTCACGATGACAAACATACGGGTAAACTGTAAGCATACAACGCAAAATAAAATCTTTATGTGATCAGATGAGAGATATAATTAAAAGATATAAAATAAGTTAAATAAAAAAATAATCATCAATTAATTTAAATTATTCACAATCAAACTCGATTAGAACTGTGTTTGGGATAGTATCCTATCTTCTGGCTAAGATAAATTAAAATTAAATAATATTACGTTATATGATTACTTTGATTATTATGCGAGTTATAAAACGACAAAAAGTAATAATTATAAGTATTTTATGAATTTATTAATTCTAAACATATAAAACATATAGTATTATACCGCAATACAATTAAAACAGAAATTTTAACCCGAAGATTAGATATAAGATATAAACATCATGAAATACTTATAGTATATTAGTATCCTCATATAGTTTTTGACCCGAATAAATGTTTATTGAAGATTAATTAGCCATATAAAAAATAAAAATGTTTTATTACTGATTATGTTACATATATTATATATGATAAGTAGAAGAAACGGTGATAATTTCGGTGACATACAGTGAGCAGCAAAAGTTTTCGTATACTGACTAAATTCACTAAAATACGATTACTTTTACCTTCGCAGAAAAATAATATTTTTGACATCATATTCTTCCTCATTCACGTGAAATATACACCTTATTAAAAAAACAACCAAATTATGGATAATATTTCTGTATTTACTTCGTAAGTAAAAAAAAAAAGTGTAAACTGACTGCAGCAAACGTTTTCGTACATCATTAAATTATTTCATTTTTTCCCTTAAATAAAGGTCTGATGTAGAGAAGTTAACTAAGCCTGCCTCTTTCTAGCTATGCTCTTATCAGTTTGTAATTAAACAGTGTTTTATAAACAGCCACGGCCCGATATTCAAAATACCTCTATTCAACAGCGGTTACATGTACAGTTCTTCAGATATCAGTGATATTTCTACGCCCAGATTAGTTTAATGACTAATATATCTCTTTAAACTAATACATAATCAAGCATATTAAAAAAAAGAAAGGCCGATCGGGATGGCCGAAAATTTGCTCTCGCCGTGATGGAAGATTTTGAGATGAGTTGAGAAAAATTAATGCTGACATCAAATTACCGGCCAGAAAGATAGCAATGAAAGTAAATTTCGGATTTCGGACCATCTGCAGGGCCTAAAACTATCAAAAGAGACCTATAAACAAATGGACTTCGGGGCAGAGTAAATAGGAAAGAAGTAATATTCGTCTATCTTATCCTTGCACATTAAATTTCCTTTCGTAGACTTACTGGACGTCGCACAGTGGGACAAAACCGGGGATTATTGGGACATGGCATTACAATTAACTTTCCTTTTTTTAAAAATTAGAATATCGATCACATTATTTGTATTTTCCAGTGTAGAATATAATACTGAAATCTTTTTCTTGATACATATTAATGGTGATAATAAAGCAACAATGATTGATAACAATATAAAGTACATTTTATTAAGAAATTAAAACTGAAAACTTTTCTTTTTTTTTCTTTTCCCTTCCATTATTATAAAAAATAGTATTATAAAAATAGTTTGTATAAATATTTATTTAAATATGCGTTATGTCGAGAAATATAAGCATGAAAACGGGTGGAAATATTTGCACCCATAGCAGGGTGTCTATTACCACAACTGCAATATGGAAAAACTGAAAAATAAATAATTTGACAAAATATTTTGAAATTAAGAAAATACAATTCTAAACTAAAAAATTTTAATATTGTTTTGTTTTTCACAACCGGAAAGATACCAAAAAAAAATCAAGGTTCATAGTTTAATTAGGTCGAATCACAATATTAGAAGTATTTAAATAATACCTAAAACGGGCAAATTCGGCCGTATTCAGATAATAATGGAACGAAGAATTTGGAAGTTTTCTTCAACACGGAATAATGTACTCAAAATATCCTGAAAGTTCCTCCAAATATCATTGTTTTATAACATCCTAAATTATTCTAATAATAAAACCATCACTACTATTTTCTTCTTAGATTGAATAGACTTGTACGAACTAGAAAGTAATTGGTTATTTGAGATTATAAGATATGATTATCAGTAAAATTAAAAAAACTTATAGGAACAATCAAAATCACTAGATACGATTTCGTGCATATTTATGTCAATTTTCATTACTTTTTTATTACAAACATAGCATAGCTACGCATTTTTATATTTTCTTATTCTGGTGAGAAGTGGTCGGGGATTGAATAAAAATTTGTCGTAAATCTCAGGGAATTCAGGCCATTCGTCCTACTGTGCGTCGTTCCAGTTGTCTGGAGGTTTATTTTAAATCCAGTTGTTCACTGGCGCGTTTCTCATATTTATTTGAAATGTTTTTTTTTTAAGAATCGTATTTTTTGAATGTGCGAGTAGGTGTAGGAAACCTTTTGCGGCTTTTAATTCTGTAATTTTAGTTCATTAGGGCGCGTTTTCTCGCAAAACTGTTAGAAGCTGAGGAAATGTTAAAAAAGTAAGGCTACTTACCGCGGTCAAACTACACTAATCGCCAATAAATCGAATTCAAAAAAGGTTTTTTTGAGCACTAGAGTAAACCTAGACGTAGATGGAAAGATTCCAAACCTATTGGGAAACTCAGGTTTCGCTAAAACGTATTATTTATTTAATTTAATGTCAGTAATATACTAGATTTATGCTTGTGGTATATACAATTGTTTCCCATTTATGTAAAATTCATGAATTAATTTCAATATATTAAATAATAATATTACTTAAAACTGAAGATTTTTAATTATAATTTCTAGTAAATATTTTTAACTACTTCGTTTAACATTTATTAATTTTCAATATTTTATGTGAAAAATAATATAATTAAAAAATGTTTATATATATATATATATATATATATATATATATAATATATATATATATATATATATATATAAAATCTTTAGAGGAAAGATGAAAATTTTCAGAAAAAGTTTTAACGTAATTCCAAGAACCATTGCCGGTGGATATTCCAGAGAAGGAAAAAACAATGCAGATATTTATTCTATCCTTTCAAACCTTGTTTTTAACAATAAATGTATTGTAAAAAAAAGGTTCTATACAATTCTATCATATATATAAAATTACAAAGTTCTACATGATAAAAAGGAGTAATTACAAAGTCTACTTAGAAATCGTACTTCATTATATATTAGAATAATACATATTTAGAATAGTAATTAATTAATAAAGTAATAAAAACTTTATGAATCCAAGTGAAAATATATTCTGCTTTTGGAGCACACAATAAATAGAAAATTACCGTAAATCTGTGGACAGAGAAAGGCTGAAATAAACATGTCCGTACTAAAAAATAAATTTCAGGTACAAATGTATTAACAAAAAAGTGTAAAAATCATTAAAAAAATATATATATATTTAGTCATAATATAGTTATATCTTATAACTATATAATAAAATATAAAATCATCGCATTCCATTTATCACTGCATCCCATCATTACTTAAACACATTTTTAGAGTATATTATGATACTAATTTACATTCCTCAGAAGTAAAAAAAAAATAAAAAAATAAATAAAATAATACACAATAAAAATATTTAAAATGATTTTTCCGAACTAGGCAGATATCCAACCAACAAATCCAATAGTAAATTAAATAGAAATAATAATAAATGTATACAATAAATACGAATAATAAAGAAACTTAAGAACGAGATTATCTGTTATAATTTAAAAATATGAATTTATAAATAGTAAAAATCTTTTATGAAAGATTTAATATGTGTAAAAGATAAGATTAATTTTTGTTATGTTTAATAAATATAAACTATATTATGGTTTGTGATTCATCATGCTAATTAAATGACGAAATAATAGTATCTTTATCCGTTTTCAAATATAAAAAATAAAAATTAATCATTGGTTTACTTTGGATATCCTCTTTGGAAATATCCTCCAGTGATGGATAAAGTTTATAATAAGCCATAATTTAGACGTATTCCAATTATTTATTATACCTTATATTTATCATTTTTTGACGGACGAGCCGATAATTAATAATATATATATATATATATATATATATATATATATATATATATGATATATAATATATATATATACAATATTGCAAACTATAAAAATATTGCAAACAATAATTTTAGATGCTATTGAACTTCATATTAAGCTTAAAAATTTTTTTTTTTTTATTATGATTTTTGAGTAGCAATTTTAAACAAAATTTTTTAAGACTTATCTGCAATGTTTCAGAATACAATAAAAATGTATATAAATATGATAAAATAACTGCTAAATTTTAAATTATTTTTCACAAAATAAAATATAATTTTTGGTATAAAATATGAGTAATATATAAGTTCATGCTATACAAATGTATCATGCTGGTTTAAAATATAAAAAATTATCATTGACAACTATTAAAATATATTGAGGTATTCATCATGCATTCATTAATAAAAAAAAAAATTTAAATTATAATAATCAAAAAAATTTGAATACCTTCAATATGCCGTGAAGTTATAGAGATAACAAGGCAGGCGACATGTATAAGCGGGAGAATCATCATTGAGGTAGGATAAAAACTAATCCAAGACACAGAGTTCAAATATATATTTCACAGTTACACATTTTTGCACTCGAAAATGTTTGTCCGAAGCAGTTCACAAATTTTTTTTTTTTTTAATATCTATTTTATTTTTTATTGTCAATTATAGTTTTTAAACTGTTTATAAATATAAAACACAGATGATATTCACATATATATAGTACTGACGTGATGTGGCTACGATGTATATTACGTGATTTAGTTCGGATCGCCTGACAGAAAACTGACCTCACCCTTCAAGTGCCGGCAGGCGACTGACTCCTGGGACCTTCCCCCTCCACTACCTTCCTCGCACGCCCGCGTCTGCGTTCCCCTCCGATAGCTAATCTGTTTAAATGGTCGATCATTAAATGGTTTAGTCTTTCTCCACTATCGTAAACATTTACACGCTTGTACTAATCACGGTTTTATGCCGAAACATCCCCGAGCAAAATGGCCGTATGTGTTATGTTACTGCCGACCGGGGACACAGTTAACGTGCTAATAGCCTGGGAGGGAAAGCATAGTTCGGGCAAAAAGTTCCTAATCTAAAAATCCCACTTTCATTTGCATAATTAACGAAAAGGACCCAACGATTGGGCACAGATATCAGGATATATTGTAAATTGCAAAAGATTTTCTACGGAGAGAAAGAATGCTACTACTTTTCTTTTTTTTAGTTTAAGCAATTAAATGGGCCCGCCGAAAAACGTTCTAAGCGACGAACATAAAATTTTTAGTAATCGGTGAAATAAAATCATAATCTAAAGTTTTTGTTAGTTTTGTAGATTAGATTTTGTATTTACATATTAACTTCTTATATTTACATGTATAATGACATAATGGAGAACTATATCATACTATGACGTGCTATTATACATTTAAAAACCTTTATAATCGCCACTTCGGAAATTTTGTAGTTTAGAAGACTTAAAAGACAAGAAACTGCTCGTAGACCTACGACTTCCTGTCCTACAGTATCGTTTGATGATATTCGGTTAATCCCTGTTGAACTGATCCACTACCTTGGACTCTATTTGGACAAACGTCTTACTTGGAATCCACATACAATATTAAAACGACAAGAAGCTGTACGTCGTTTTCGACTATTCCAGCATTTACTTGAAAAGCGTTCAAAGCTCCCAATAAATTACAAAAGACTTATTTACATGACAGTAATTAGACCCATTTAGATATACAGAGTTGTGCTTTGAGGCTTCACTAAACCAATCTCGTATCCCATCCCTACAATCCAAAATCCTTCGTAAAATTTTCAATACTTCTCATTAGAAGTATTTGTCACAAACAAACTTACGCACAAAGATTTTAACACGTTGACTGCCAACTACAACTGGTAGATTGCGTTCTTTTCTAGGACGCCAACTACGAGTTATCTCGCCCTGTGTTCACTTGCAATTTTTTTGCAGCTAAGATTAAACTCGAAATATACGAGCGCTAATATCGATAGATGGCTTCTGGGAAAATAACAAATAGTCAATGCTGGCTAGCATGAACAGAAAATTTATTAAAAAAGGAACAAAAAATATAGTTACAGAAATTCGTAAGACATTTAAAAAAAATAAAAAAACAACAACATTTTTTATGCTTTTTGATGATAACTATGTACTAAAATTTTTAATGACAATGTGATTAAATCAAATTGTCATTTTAGGCCCGATTTATGAAAATTTCCGTGGCAATCAACTTGTTAATGTTCCATATGTTGCTGATTTGGCTCAAACTCCATACCCACTCAAAACCACTAGACTTCCAACTTTGTTTATTTGGGCTTAACGTCCTGATGTACTCTAACTAGGGCAGAGAGGAGGGGTTATCCTTAACGTTATTAACCTATTATAACCAAAGTGAGAAGGTCAAGATCCATTTCGTAGATCTGCCACGAAATAGATTTTAACCCTCCCAGTTGGAATTCGAACCCACAACCATCAGTAACGAGCGCGCTGAGATCCTAGACTAGCTCCAACTCGCTCGGCTATCGAGTATCCGTCTTCCAACTCGCCTCACACTCAATTCCAATGATCCTCGCAGGCGCCTGAAGGGAAGATAGCTGAAAGAATATTTAATGTTGATCTTTTACAGTAGTGAAACTAGTGAGTTGTTATTGTCATGTCATTGTAATATTTTTTCTCAAATTTACTTCTTGTATATAATGTATACAGTTGTAAATATCAATACTTAATTTGTATTTGTTTTAAATTTCGTAGACTATGTTTCTGTATGGATATCAATGTTTATTATTATTATTATTGTACTCGTATAGCATTTGTGGCTGACCATAGCATCGTTCAACAATGACTTAAGAGAAAGACAAAATTTTAAGAGGAAGACTTAAGCTTGGAAGGCAAGGAGTTTCGGGGCCGGACTTCTTCTCTGGATGACGATATCCTGCGAAGTTGGTGAATGAAAATCACAGAACTGTTAAAAACTTGCAGATAGAATAAAAATTACCTGAACGACGCTGACTGAATGATTTCAGGTACGCATGATGGTATAGATTTATCGAACCTGATTAACTAAAAGACAATGGCCGCGAAAAAATAATCATCGTTATGAAATTATTGGAGCTTAGTTTTAAGTCTCTCCCTCAACTATTGTTTTCCCCAGACTTCTAGCCTTCTAAATACCTCTTGTTTTAAGGAGCTGGACCACACACAAACTATAAAAAAAAATATTGATCGCATTTTTATTGAAATCAGAAATAGTTAATAACAAGATTTAAAATTCTGTTCAGAGAAACCAAAATGTTGGCAGAAATGTACATACGGAAATGAAGCCTATTTTGATTATTATTTTTTTTTTTTTATTATTACTCAGCCGTATAATCCTCCACGCAAGTTAAAAAGGCAGCGGCCACGAGATCTATTATATAATTCGACATGGAGTCCTGACAATGGCCCAGCTTCCCTACTAATGCCCTGAGTGACTGTACCATAGCGCTCGCATTCACCCTTCACTGGGTTTTTTTTTAATACACCAGTGACGCAGCTGAGAGAAGCGCTGGGATCTCTTTGGACTGGGGACAAGCCTGGGTGGGGTCCCTAAGATGTGTGTATTAAGTTAAGCATGATTGTATTTTTAACTTTTAACTTTATTTTCCCTACTTCAACATTTACTAGACAAACGTTCAAAGCTCCCAATTAATTACGAAAGACTCATTTACATGACAGTGATTAGACCTATTAGGACGTACTGAGTTGAGCTTTGGGGCTCTACTAAATCATCCAATTCATCTCGTATCCAATCCTTACAATCCAAAATCCTTCGAAAAATTCTCAATGCTCCTTACTATGTGACCAATAAACGTATCCATAAAGATCTTAATGTTCCATATGTTTCTGATTTAGACCAAACCAGATACCTATACTTCCATAGTAAGCTCCATAACCACTCCAATCCACTAGTCTCCCAACTTGCTTCCTCCTCCATCCCTGACAATCCTCCGAGGCGTATAAAGAGAAGATGGCCTAGAGACCTTTTAGTGTAGATTTAATTAAAGTGCTACTAGTGAGTAGTTCTTCACAAGTTATTTACATGCCATTGTATTCACTGTCAACACATTTACTTGTATATTATTTTGTACAGTTGTAAATATCAATAAATGGAATAAATAACATAAAAAATAACTTTACTTTATTTTATTTTATTTTATTTTATTTTATTTTACTGCCTTTTATTATTGTATTTGTATTTATAGTTTAATTTAATTTTTCCCGTAGTATGTAACTAATTTTTATGATTTTTTTTTACTTTATATATTGTATAGTTGAGTTCATACTTAATTTTTTTTCTCTTTTTTTTTTTTTATTTCTTATTGTACAAATAGTGAATAGATCCATTAAGTCACCAATATTACTTATTGGCACTTTGAGACAGATTGTTATATTTTTTTCAATAAAAGATTGATTGATAAAAAAAAATTATTTCAAAAATAAAATTTAATAGTTATCATTAGTTCATACTAACTCTAATGTTTATTCCTAGATGACTAAAAAAATAGAGAAATCGACATGAAACATATTCAATACATTATTTTGAAAATTGATCCCTTGATTTAACTATCGCCTTGTATTTGGAGCACTAAACCCTCAACATGTTGAATATTGTTGCTTGAAATATTACAGAAGCACTGAAGCAAAAGGGATCTAAAGCGAGAAAAATCCTCAGACAGTGAAATTAAAATTGTCAACGCAATCAGGCAAATGTAGCGTGAATCCCTAACCCTAAGGCCAAGTTAAAATCCGCGCAAAGCATTTTAACGTACATCCAACAGTGTTCCTTCCCGAAAGATAGAGTTTTATTATTATTATTTTTTAATTATTTTTTTTTAACTGATACATACTGGTGGTAGATGTGGAAACAATATATATTTAATTAATCTGACATATTTTTTATATAATATATTAATATGTATTATATTAATTGTAATTTTTAATACGCTTTAATTAACTTCACCTGTAAGAAACGGGGAATCTTTCATCGTAATTTGATTAATCAATCTGATCAACTTGAAAATTTGCATACGTTCCAATACAGCAAGGACCAATACAATAATTGCACAACTTTGTTCTAATGTTCTCACTTAGTCTAGTTAAATTATTCCCACAATGGGGGGTCTGCCTTCCAAAAGGGAAAGTAGTAGGTTTTACCTTTCTGTATGGTCCAGATGGGTCCTGAGAATAAAATATCAAAAATGAAACTAAATTTGATAAGGGGAAAATGTTTAGGTAGCATAAAAACCCAAACTTTTTGAACTTTTTTCCGATTTTGGACATATAACAACAAAAATGCTTTCAATCGAAAAATCTTTTATTTGAAAAAATTAAACATTTTAAATAGTGCGTCTAAAGACATCCCTTAAGATGAATTTGATTAAGGCGATTAGCCACAATCGATTTTCAAACATCGAAGAATTTAGCCAACTTTAGAAAGTTAGTTTAAGAAAGTTAGTTTAAGAGTCTATAACGCAGAAATGGCTGATTCAATCAAAAAATATCATATACTAAAAGTGTAGACCTTTACATTTTGTGAATTTAGTGACCACTGCTATTCTGAGATACGTCAGAAAAACAAAAATTGTTAGTTGGTTTTGGATAAACTGTTTTAAAAATTCATACACATTACGAATAGTACAGGGAAATTAGCTTCGAACCTTAAACTCAAAAATTTAAAAGGTCTGACTGCTGAAAATTGTTACCCACACTTAACTTTTTAGTTCGATTTTATATTTAACTAGCATCCCCAGTCACGGCTCCACCCGCTCTTATAAATAACAAACTTAGATAGGTTTAACTAATAACAGAAGTTTTATTTTTTAACAATAAAAATCTTACAATGCAGTTGACAATTATTTTCTCACAATATTTCTAGATATTTTCACTCAAAGCTGTAACCCGGTATTATTGCAATGATTTACTCTAAAGCATTATTGGATATTCAATCCTTAAATCTAATCTATGAGTTGGTAATTTAGATGTACAGAGACGTTTTTGGAAGAAACTCTGGCGGATAATGGGCTGTATTATTAGTGCTTACAACCCTATCAATCACACAACCAATGGTACAATTTATTAAATAAACCTGAAACATTAAAATGAATTTAAATTCATTGAAATATTAAAAGCTTCATCAAAAGCTACGGTTAGGTCGCCCATTTTTTAAACACAATATCAAAAAATAATCGGTATTTTGATAAGGCAATAATGTTTAGTGCGGCAAAAATAATTTTATTGATTTCATTTGGTTGGATTTTAATTGCTATCTAACTATAAAAGTAAATGACAGAGTGACAAACTTCTGCCACTTAACACTGTGAATTTAAATTATTATTATAGTAAGCTATACTATTTAAAATCTTCCTAGAATTATGATGATTTTGTAGTTAAAAGTAGGTACAGAGGGGTCTAAAAATTTTATCATTGCAATCTCTGGTGTAGAATACCGCTAACCACATATCGTTCGATTATTAAATATCCCTAGGATCCACACGTCACACTAAATATTTATAGCTTTTTTTTATAACAATTTATTTGTTTGTTTGTTTTGTTTGTTTATTTCGTTTAACGTCACTTTATGCTGCTATGGCTAATCGGACGATGCTACGGTGGGAGTCCTAAATTTTGCCTATCCAGGTATAATTAGGATAGGGATCTTTAACGAGTACCTGACATCGCACAGGCTCGGGACCCCCATTTTACGTCCCTTCCAAAGGACGGCATAGCTAAGGATTTTTTACTCCCTTTAAAAAATCCTAAGGTCATCTGCCGGGCTGCGAACCCGCGATCTTGGGTTTAGTAGGTTGCTATGCTAACCACTACACCACAGATGACCCCTACAATTTATTTGAATCAAGCCAACTTTATTATCAATTTCTAGCTCTATGTAACATTTTTCAGTTATGACCAACGTAAAATGGCTTGTCCTTTTATATAATAGTATAGATATAGATTAATTTAGAACATATGTTTTATTGCTAATTGTTTACAAACACCTGCACTAAAGTAATATTTATAAAAAATAAATGTTATTTTGATATTTACATACACCTAGAACCCTAACTCTGATTTTAAAATTTCTTTTTCAAAAACCTTCCCGGTGATATACCTAATGATTTACCAAATTTTCACGGCGATTGGATGTACGGTTTTTGAATCTATCGAGTACAGACATACACACATTCATTTATATATATAGATAAAATCGTGATAATGAGCGTGTTTTTCTAGTTTTTTAAAACTATAATTTTTATTTTTATTATTAGTTCTAAGGTAGAACTCAATTATGACTAAACTTATGGGCAGGGCCTAGGGTTGAATTCATTCTGTGTAATTATTTTTTCGCACATTTTTTTTTATAAACTAACTCAACTCACATACCTACCTACATCTAAAGTGAAGTATCGAAAAACCAACAAATTAGTTTCAAATTTCTGCCAACGAATCCCAATTGTGCTTCATTTTCGTTTTATTAGAACCTCTATAAATAGAATATTGAAAACTACGTAATTTTGAGTAATAAAAATTTTAAAAAATTTTTATGAACTGTCTCGGGAGGGATATAAAAATTAATATGAATAGCTGGTATAAATGATATTTAAACAAAATTCTGAATAAATACATCATCAATAATAAAATCGTTCAAAACCAATCTAGATTTTCGTTTAAGTGAGCAGATAAATATTTATAAAAATCCTATTTTAAATTTATTTCCAATAGGAACAGAAAAAAAGAAAGGTCTGCATATTTACGTAACTAATACATGTAGGAATCAGAATGTATTAAGCTAACTACAGTTTCGTCTCTTTATATCTACTCCAAGTCCTGGTTTCTTTTAGAAGTCATTAAATTTTTCTTCCTTAGTAACATGTTTGATTCCTTGCCTTACATTTATAAAAATGAAATAATAATATATATGATCTATTTAGTATTCAGAACTGATGAAGAATTTTTAACATTGGAAATTATTTTCAAATAAAAAAAATACATATTCAAAATTTACTCACTCAACACTGAACAATACATGTACACAATATAAAGTGCTTATTCATTCAAATTACTCGTTACTATTACAATCATATAATTATTATTTTAACACGCTAAAAAACTAGACAATACTTTGGTCTTCGGGGTCACCTGTGGTGTAGTGGTTAGCATAGCAACCTACTAAACCCAAGATCGCGGGTTCACAGCCCGGCAGATGACCTTAGGATTTTTTAAAGGGAGTAAAAAATCCTTTGCTATGCCGTCCTTCGGAAGGGACGTAAAATGGGGGTCCCGAGCCTGTGCGATGTCAGGTACTCGTTAAAGATCCCTATCCTAATAATACCTGGATAGGAAAAATTTAGGACTCCCACCGTAGCATCGTCCGATTAGCCATAGCAGCATAAAGTGACGTTAAACGAAATAAACAAACAAACTTTGGTCTTCACTTTTTATCTCCATCACCATGGTAACAACATCCAAACAATAGACCATGGTTATGTCTACCTATAATCTTCTACTTTTATATCTACTGTTTCTGATTAAGATCTTATCGTAAAATATTCGATTAGAGCAACTAAATATAAACATATAACTAAATAAAATACGCAAGAGATAAAAAAAAAGCTGCATTGAATTTTTTTTTTTAACTTTTATTTTTGAATCCACACCTGTAAAAAAAGAAAACTGACAATCAGCGGATGTGCTGAAATGATAATATTAACAAAATTGGCATGTTAGGCATGAGGAGAGATAGTGCCCAGTGGCACACCTTCCTTGTCTTTGGTTTACTTCTATATAAGTAGGTCTTTCATCCAGTTTCTTTTCAGTCTCCCCTAGTATTCTCCGGCATGAGAAATGTGGCTATACTATTGATGAGTTCGTTTGGGTGTCCCTTTAATTTTTCATGAAACAGTCGGTAGTGGGTCCGTATGTGTTCAATGACTGTTGGTATTTGTAAGTCGGTGTGTATAGTTTTATTGTTAATGTACCAAGGTGCTTGTGTTATTAGTCTTAATGTCTTGGATTGAAAAGTTTGTAATCTTTTTATGTGTGTCTGTTTAGCAGATCCATAAATTTGTGATGCGTAGGTCCATAAAGGTTTTAGTAGATGTGTGTATGTCATGTAGTTTTGATTTTTTACTGAAAAGTGAGTACATATTTAATGATGTCCGTTTCTTCTTAATACGTTGGCCCCATGTCATTCTCCTATCGAATGTAAGTCCTAAATATTGTATATTGTCCGTTTGTGGAATTGGGATATTGTCAATGTAAACGGGAGGACATGTTTCGTGTCTTAAAGTAAACGTAATTTGTTGCGACTTATGGTGATTTAGTCGTGTTTTCCATAGTTTACACCAGTCTTGTATGTGGTGTTGCAAATTCAATGATGTCTGTGTTGGATTTTGGTGGTGTCGTCTGTGTATGTGGCTGTAAGAGTCTCGGAACTTTGAGGAATGTCGTGTGTGCATTGAAATAACACTTAAAAAATGTAAATGATTTAAATTACTCATTACAGTTTTATTAAATATATATATAGATCAATATCATTAAATTTCGGATCAGGAAATTGTCGGCAAAGTTTTGATCCGAGATGCACCAACACAGCTAGAACGTGTCTAAATGCTTAATTTTAGAGAATGAAATAACCGTTACAAATTTTGAAAGTGAAAAAAACGATACACAAGATTACTATAGACTCCCAGCTAAAAGTCATATCCGTGTCAAAGTTCTAATCGAAGTGGCTAATGATTTATCAATTTTAATAGAAATTATTGTTTCTTCTGTAGGAATACTACGCCAAGTATTTAATGCTTCAGAGCAATTGTCATGGATGGCCAGCGGTAGCCATTGATCAAGGCAATCACTCAATCAGGTAAATTAATTGCATTATTGTAGGGGGGGATATTATCAGGCATGGGGAGGCCCTATGAGAGGAGGAAATTAGTATGCAATAATTCTGTCCAATGTGGCTGCATCTATGTTATCTTGAGCAGGCGGGCTGTGATTGAATGCAACCAATGCAATGCCAGTATTATAGCTGTAGCAGCTCTATAGCTAGTGCTATGTGCTACAGCACTCTCTATAGCTACCTCATTCCCTCTCTCTCCCTCCCTCTCCCCTCTATACCTACTACCTAATCCTATTTAAACTTCAATCGGCCTTATTAAAATCTATTTAGCGCGGGGCTTCATTTCAACGCTTTTATTATCTTAATCAGCGAAGGCATTTTCCTTTGTTTGCATTTCCCTACCTCCATTGTTGTCGAGTGGACTTTGTACAATTAATTTTCCGTCTTTAAAAGGATCGCCAAACAACAATGAACACAATTAAAACGAAATACCTGGATAATAATTCCGTTCATTCGAGAACTAAAATGTAATGAGAATACTCTGCGCATGTTTTTCCAGAAGATAATATCGAACAGCTGATTGTTTGCATATTCAAGAAGGGATACATGAATTTTTACTCATATTGGGTTGGAGAAAAAATAATGTAGGTTTTGAATATTCATTTTGTTTAGGTTAATGCTTACCACATAAACAAAGATAATCCCCCAATCTAGTTACATATAGTATGAGTAATGACCTCTGGAATTCACCATGTCAAAATACGATTTTCGTTAAATTTATTTTTAAGAGTTCAAACCAAAGCGCAACCTGAACCGTTAATAACAATAATGTTGCTTGATGTAAAGGAAGTTACAATCAATGTACAGAGGAGCGATGGTTCCAAAAATTTCTTCTTGGAGATTTTGATGTCGAAGACAAGGAAGGTCGCGGTAGGTCTTTTGTTGATCACGACCATCTGAGGGCTTTGGGAGAAGAAAACCCTCGCAAAACTACTCCGGACATTGTAAGAGAAGATAGTGTTGACTACTCAACATTATATATATATATATATATCTATATATATATATATATATATATATATATATATATATATATATATATATATATATATATATACGTTTAAAAACGTGCATTATTTTTGCATTAACCCAATATTTTTACATATGAAGCAATTTCTATTTAGCAGTGATGTGTCGGTACCAAAATTTTTCGATTTTCGATACCGGTGTCGATAGCAAATAACTTCTCGATAGTGAAGAATAATGAGAGAGAGTA
The DNA here is from genome assembly GCA_003667255.2 of Euschistus heros. Classification (NCBI taxonomy): domain Eukaryota; kingdom Metazoa; phylum Arthropoda; class Insecta; order Hemiptera; family Pentatomidae; genus Euschistus; species Euschistus heros. The sequence goes on along the minus strand of RCWM02000208.1, from coordinate 612,467 downwards.
AGAGAGAGAGAGAGAGAGAGAGAGAGAGAGAGAGAGAGAGAGAGAGAGAGAGAGAGAGAGAGAGAGAGAGAGAGAGAGAGAGAGAGAGAGAGAGAGAGAGAGAGAGAGAGAGAGAGAGAGAGAGAGAGAGAGAGAGAGAGAGAGAGAGAGAGAGAGAGAGAGAGAGAGAGAGAGAGAGAGAGAGAGAGAGAGAGAGAGAGAGAGAGAGAGGAGAGAGAGAGAGAGAGAGAGAGAGAGAGAGAGAGAGAGAGGGAGAGAGAGAGGGAGACAGAGAGAGAGCAGGTTCTAAAAAAAAAATAGTTCAACTCGCAGAACTTGGAAATTTATCTATTTATATATGTATAATATAATTATCCAAAAAAAAATATGCTATTTTTTCATTAAAATAAAATGCTTATATGACTAGAATAAATATTCCTAAGAAAGCTGGTAGGATATTTATTATTTCGTTGCATTTCCTAGCCTCTGTGTGCAAGAGTTCCTGAAATGATGTTGCTAGATTGCAAAGGTTTCAAGATTAAGGGTGCGTCAGAAACATCTGGTTCTCCTAAAGTGGATGTCACTTTTTCATTTGTCACCAAACTCCAGCACAAACTTGTACTTGTGTCTAATGTACTTGGTACATTTATTATTTTGGATTAAGGAGCAGAAGAAAAATATGTCTAACCTTAAAAAAAGAATGCATACATTTTTTTTTTTTTATACAACTGAAGAAATGAGAAGGTCTCATGTTATGAACTTATATTTCCTTTGTGGCGTCAACAACCAAAGATTCTTAATTCAAAGACCCATGTTACTTTTTATTAATGTATAATAGCTTAGTGCTCAAGAAAGTTATTGAGCTAGATTCTTTTGATTTTTAAAATGGAAGGGGTCACTTTAAGTTCGTTATCTAACACTTAAATCCCCTCATATCTTCAATTACATAATTATAAGAATACTTAAAATTTTCTTACATCTTAAGTCATGCATCATCCTTTTTCATAACTTCAAATATGACATACCTGAAAAAAAATATTATATATAAATGATTAGTTAAGAATATATGAGGCTATGAGAGCAAAAGTGGCCTAACCCACAAAATATAAAAAAATCTGATTTAGTAATTTTTTGCAACTATAACGCCATCTGGTGGTGTTAATGTGTTTGAAAAATTGGTTCACATGGTGGTTCAATTTTTCAAACACATTAACACCACCAGATGGCGTTATAGTTGCAAAAAATTACTGAATCAGATTTTTTTATATTTTGTGGGTTAGGCCACTTTTGCTCTCATAGCCTCATATATAAAGTGCGATAAACATAAAGACTGGTGTAATTAATAGATATCGAAATTCATATGACTTATTAATTCCGATTTTATTTTTCTAATCTATAACTTATTTATTTCTTTTTTATATATGAAAGATTTTATTTTAAACATTAAAATGTTTGTATTCGTAGTAAAAAAAAAAAAAAAAAAAAAAATTACAATATAAAATTCTCAAGATTGAGAAATCTTAATAAAGTTCCAAGAAACAATAGCGTTTAAGGTTTTTTTTTTTTTTTTTTTTTTTTTTTTTTTTTTTTTTTTTTTTTTTTTTTTTTTTTTTTTTTTTTTTTTTTTTTTTTTTTTTTTTTGTTTTTTTTTTTTTTTTTTTTTTTTTGTTTTTTTTTTTTTTTTTTTTTTTTTTTTTAACAACTGCATACAATATAAAATACATCTAGTAAACTTGATCTTAATGCTAATAATTATAAGGTCTCTCAGCCATCTTCTTTTAAGGACCTCGGAATAGACCTGATTATCAGGAATAGAATATGAAACATGTAGTGATACTAATGGATTTGAATAGTTATGGACTTTGCTATGAAAGAATAGGTATCTAGTTGGGGCTATTTCAAAATCATATGGAATATTAAAATTTTTATAAATAAATATGCTTGTTTCTGACATAATTAGGATCATTGATGATTTTACGAAGGATTTTTATTGAATTGGTTACGAGAAGAGTTGGAAGTTTTAGTGGAACACCAAATCTCAACTCCGTATGTACAAATGGATTTACTTACTGCCATTTAAATGTCTTTTGAAATTAATTGGAAGGTTTGAACTTTTGTTAAGTAAATGTTGAAGAAGTCGAGAACGACGAGCAGTTTCTTTTCATTTTATAATATTAAAATAAAATAAAAGAGTTTTTCAATAAATTAGAAAAAAAAAATTAATAGATTAAAGTAATGAATATTGAATTTAATAATTTTATTTCTTTGGCCTTAGGAATGAATTCAATAGTTGCACTGATTGTTTCTAGTTATTTTCTTCCAGAGATAAAAAAAATAGTCTCAACTCCCTCGGAATATCTTCCAGATTTTCATTATAATCCTAAATAAAAAAAATATATATGCAACGCTTTTCCAATATCCAATTTCGCAAAAGAATATTTTATTCCACACTTTTATTGTTTTTGTAGAGCTGACAATCAGCAAATGGAAAGGAGTATAAAAACATTTTTAACAATGAAGCGCATTAAAATATCATATAAAGGGTAAATATATAATAAATAATATCATTTAATATGACAATAATATTCTTTATATGAATATTTAATTTACTTTCAGTATTTATTAATATTTTTACATTTATACGATACAGAGTTGAGCTTTGGGGCTCCACTAAACATTCCCAATTATTTTCCAATCCTATTCTTACCATCCAAAATCCTTAGTAAAATCCGCATTACTCCTTACCATGTTCAAAAGAACCTTATCCATAATGATCTTAATGTTCCATATGTTGCTGATTTGACCCAAACGAGATACCTACCCTTCCATGACAAGCTACATACCCACTCGAATCCAACAGTCTCCCAACTTGCTTTTCACTCCATTCCCGACAATCCTACTAGGCGCCTGAAAAGAAGATGGTCAAGAGACCAAATGCAGAGCGTTTATTGAAGCGCTACTAATGGATCGTCGATAGTTTCCGTGGCTGTGTAATATTTATAAAATGATAGCTAAAGAAATCGGAAGACGATGGGGGCTTAAAAGTACTTATCTAAACACCATCGGCTAGAACAGGAAAAAAAAAATCGAGCAGAAAGTATGTTACTAGCAAGAGCCAGGTGTGGTCCAAGTGGATAGGGGCACTGAGATGAATGGATACTAAAAGAAATTTTGATTATCGAAAAATTAAATGAAAATATAAGTTATAATTCTTTACAGATTTATGAATTTTTATATATTAATAGATGCACATACGAGTATATAAAAAAAAAAATGTAAAAAGAAAAAAAAAAAAAAAAAAAAATTGTTTGATTCAAGACAACAATCCTTCGACCTTCTTCTAATACAAGACAACCACCTGGAGGTCCATAGAATATCGGCAGCTCAGCCACAGACAACTACAGACCTTGTTGGGTTACCAAAACATCAATGTTATGATAGGACAACCAATATGGCTCTCTGTTGTTCTTTGATGAAAAGGTGTCGGCTTCTGTTCCAGTTTGAATCTTTCTTGTCCAAGAACACCAAAAACATACAACACAAATTATAAAGCAATACTGTTTATTATAAATATAATGAATTTCGAATAGCGAAACATTTTTTACTATTCAAATAAGGAATGCCATTAATTAAAGATTAATACATTTTTAATTTGTTCAAGAAAGAATTTAAAAATGATATCTATATGTTTCTTTTACCAAAAAGTTTCTACTTTAAATTAGTAAATAAATCAAGTGAGAACTTTGGATATGGAAAAATCATTAATGTTTTGTGAAAAAAAAAGAAGTTAAAATCATCAAGTAAACTAGCTTTATAATTAATTGCATACTAAAAATATGGATTAAAAAATATTTATTAATATTAGCAACCGTAATATATTTACGTATTTATGCAATGCATGCAAATAAGTAAATGTGTTGAAAGTGATTACAATGACAAGTCAACAACTTTTAAAAAACAATTCATTAGTATTACTTCAATAAACGTTTTCACAAGATGGTCTCCAGGTCTTCTTCTTTTTAGACACTTTAGAGTGTTATCGGTCAAAGAGTGGGATGCAAGCTAAGAGAAAAGTGGATTAAAGTGGTATTGGAGTTTACTATGAAAGGGTGGGTATCTGGTTTGGACCGAATCAGAAAAATATGAAACATTAAGATCTCAATGGAAATGTTTATTTTTTAAGTAAGGAGCATTCAGTATTTTTAGGAGGATTTTGGATTGTGATTTTGGATGAGATGCATTGGTTGGTTTAGTGGAGCCCCAAAGCTCAATTCCGTACGTCCAAATAATTCTAATTACTGCCATATAAATAAGTCTCTCGTAATTAATCGGAAATATTGAACGTTTGTCGAGTAAATGAAAAGAAGTCGAAAACGAACAGCTTCTTGTTGTAGTCTTGCATAGGGTTCCAAGTAAGTCGTTTGTTCAGACGGAGTCCCAGGTAGCGGATCTGTTCAACAGGGATTCATTGAACATAGTTTACAAAGAAAGGTGAAGGTTATTTGATGAGATTTTTTAGGTTTATATTTATTTTCTAATTTAGTCACCACTTTGAAGCCTTGTGATATGATGTTTGGGATGTAATGTAGCGATCATTATTTACTGATATAATTTTGAGGGGATTTTAATCATAATGTTTTAGGGAATTCACGTTTTTTTTAAAGCTCTGTATCTTGTCTTCTGATTTTTACCCGATACATATAGTTATTATGTAATTTAAACATTCGGAATAAAATTACGATAGAATGCTAGAAAAGAAATCGAGGTTTCTTCCTAATTACAAAAGTTTTAATACACGATTTCCAATCCAGTGGAAGTAAATCGCGTACTATATGATATTTTTTGTTACATATGTTCCCCTTTTTTTGGCGACTCCTTGCATCAACAAATTTAAACATAAATTAGGTTCATACCCAAAAAATCAATAAAGCATATAAGATTGCCAAAGCAACAGGAATACACCGTATCTCAATTACAAAGCATATCGGAAAACATATTATACGAGAAATAATTCATGTTAGATATAGAATGGATATTTAGTATATTGGTTTGTAAATTCTTAACTGTTATAAATTATTGCTATCATGATTTTTTTTTTTTTTTTTTTATACACCATTATATTCCTATCAAAGTAAAGCCTATTGTTATTAATTACTTTTATTTTTAAATATTCATAATTTAAATGAGCCGATAATTCATGTTGGTACCATTTTCACATCCAGTAAGAAGGCTTAACTATCACAAAGATAGCAGTGGTGTTCTCTACTACAAGTCGACTCTCGATATAAATGTTAATTTTAAAACAGTAAATTTTTTTGAAAAAGGGCAGGCTACAAAAATTAGAGCCACCAATCAGATATGTTGAATCACTTCCGATAGAGGCAGGAAAGAAGAAATATCTGTAAGATCTTCTTCCCTACATAAATCCAGTATTTAGACGATTCTATGAAGAGCTCAAATCTACATCTAAGCTGGATGTGTACCCAGATTTAGGTGAAGAAGAAGTCAAATGAAAGAAAATTATAAGTGATTTTTTTTCAATGTATTAAAAACTACCAATAAAATAATTATTTTTTCTTTAGGCATGCTGTGTATGCTGTTTTTTTTCTAGTATTTTCTTTTATGTAATATATATATATATATATATATATATATATATATATATATATATATATATATATATATATAATAAATTTTTGAAAGAGAAAACATATTATTCAATGTATACCTAATTTTTCTCAACTCTGAAAATTAGTTAAGCCCTTGGCTTTCACAGGTCAATCACGTTAACATTAATCACTTAGCCCATTTCACAGAAAATCGATTAGTGTAATGCGAGGTAAGAGTTCGATTTTTTTTGGAACGATCAGTATTAAATATTAGAATATTGGTAAGAATTTAAACGCACCTTACCAACGTAAATAAAAATGTAGAAGAAGAAGAACAAAAAGAAGAAAATGAACTTTATTCTGGGACTACTTGTTCCCTAAGAATAACATATGATTACAGTACATAGGACAATCATCTGGCTTTTATAATTAATTATAATAAATAATAATAATAGATAATTATAAAAATTTATTAATAATTAAATTATGAGTTACAAAATAACTGAGAAATCTTGTAAAAGGATACATCTTATGTATACTATTATAATATATATTACATAAATATTCATGTTTTACATTAGCTCGGAAGATTGAAAATTAAGGAGGTAAAGAAATAAATGATGTTTAAAGGAAGTAAGAGTGGATCTTTTTCGAATTGTGATGGGCAATGAATTCCATAAAGAGGAAGCGCGGATAATAAAGGATTTTTCGAAGGATGCAGTTCGATGTGTAAGAGTGTACAGGTTGATGGGTTGGGTTCTAGTATTTAAGAAGTGGATGGAGGAGCGCAGAGTAAGGAGGTCATGGATATAGCCGGGTTTTTTGATTTTTAAGGTTTGAAATATGAGAGCACCCAGGAAGTATTTACGTCGAAAACTGGGTACTGTCAAGAATTTAAGCCCCACAAATTTTTTTAACTGGACGATTTTGGAAAAAATCTCAAACATTTAATTTTTGCGCTTAGCCCGCTATGCACAGGTACCACAGATCCCAATCGTATGCTGAAAAAATATGTGTATGTTTTAGAACTGAAGATGAATGTTAGCATTGGAAACTAGTTTTCTAATAAAATAATCCCAATAGAAGTGGCAATTAATTCATCAATCCTAATTGTATTGATCCTTCTATATCATCATGCGTACCTCAAGTAATATAAATAAGTTATTTGATTTTATGAATTTTAGTTCTAATTCTATGGTTGCATTGTTATCTCATATGCTAGAAGATCAGTATTCCTAAACTGGAAAATATGGCATACTGTCACTATATTACTATAGTAGTGGTATCTGGTTAGAGCTTCTATTGTGAAGAGGTAGGCGCCCATCTCTAGGATTCGAATATTTTTGGGGTAAATTAATGAATCCATATGGGCTTAATTATTCATCCTGAAGTTCTATAATTGAAAAGCATCTAATATGGCTTGACTTATTGACTCTGAGAAGATAATACAACAACAGCCCCGGATGATAAGGGCCATGACCTGACCGTAACCTATCGCAAATATTGAACCTAGCTATAGAAGCGAGACCGCATGTTTGCCATGGAGATCATGCGGGCTGTAGCGTAGGCCCCAAGGTGCGTCACCTTACTTTTTTTTTTTTTTTTTTTTTTTTTTTTTTTTTTTTTCAATTTTATGTTTAATATTGTTTTTATTTGATTCCCATCAGTTGACAAAACTAAGTAGTCAAGTCTATAATTTTGTATAGGAAACATACGTTTGCCTAAATGTAAAACAAGATATTTTTGTAAAAATTAATATGTAAATACAAGGATTATTAACTCGTGATTATATTTTAGACGATTAATTTGACAAAACGATTACTTTTGAAATTTCGAAGATAATAACTGAAAGGAAGTGAGTTTTTACAAGATTATTAGTGAAAATAATAAAGATTGTTTTTTGTTTTTTTTCGGGGTTAGGATGAAGACTTAAGAAGAAAATATGCAAATAAAAATTAAAATATAAGACGTAATGACCACTCAAGTTGAAGAGATCGTTATAGCTGAAACCCTACATTATGTATTCCGGACCTGACAACAAGGCAGCTTCCCTTTGACAACAGACATAACTCGCCCCCCTCTATCTCACCCCCTCCCTTTTCGAATCTTATAAATAATCAATAAGAGAATCTTAGCTCTGCCTTTTGTTAATTACAACAAGACGGGGGGGGGGGGGGGGGGATTTGGACTCCCTTATTGAGGATCAGCCCCACAGTTCGGCTCTATTGTTAATTTACAAAGATGACAATGAGTCCGTTTCTAGGACAAAAGAAAATCGCAAACAGAAAATAGACATTTTCATTAAAACAAAAGAGTGTTTTATAACTTCTATTTGTGTTGTTTTTTGCCTCTCTATCATTTATATTGAAAATAATCTATTGTGATGTTGTATCTTTCTAGCAAAATATGAACTATAACATAAATATTAACAAGAAAATCGAGTTAATTAAGTTACCAACAGCATAACAAATTGTTTTGAGAAGCCAACTGAATAATCCAGGAACAGCCAATTAAAGGCAAATAAATGTGTTTTTAAAATTATTTCTTTTAATTAATAATAAAAATAATGAGAAAAAATTATCTCATTATCTCATTTAAATCGAAGATTAAAGCAAGGAAACATGGAACATGTTTTTGACTAGTAGTCCAGTCAGTAAGCACATGCACATAGAGTGCATGAAATATGCGATCATTTTTGACTCCATAGCTTCGTTAGGAATAGTTAGAAGGTAAACATAATAAAAGTCCCTGCCCCTGGGGGGTGAGCGAACGGTGGGTGAGGGAAGGAGTTCAATTTTTTTGGTCTTTCAATTATATCTCGAAAATGGTTGGCTCTAGAAAAATATGTTTCAAATAAACACTAAAGCTAATTACATTTCCTATAAAATTAATTCTATATAAAGTTGTTGTAATTCTAACAGTTTTCGAGATATTTGTTATTGAATATAGGTGATTTTCGGGAAAAAAATAAATGTTATCTCACTTTTGTGAGATTGGAAGTTTTGCTCCCACGATGGTCTCTCAGAAAAAATGATAGAAACAAAATTGTAAAGCATTAAATTTACTTTTATTTTATATTTACGTTTCTGGCATTTTAAGCAAATGTTTAACAAAAAATGATGTAAACTTTTTTTTATTTCTAAAATTATCGATTTTAAATGACGTATATCTCGAAAACCGTTGGAATTTCGACTAATATGTATATAATAGAAAATGCAATTATTTTTAATTTTGATTTGTAGCATATTTTTCTAAAGTCCACCGTTTTCGAGATATAATTGAAAAACACAAAATTGGGACCTACAGTTAGTCTCCGTAAAAACACGTACCATGTTAAAAATATTAAAATCAATTAAAAAAAAAACAATAAGAAAATCGGATAGTGCTAATAAAATTTTTTAGGGTCTCCTATTAATAATTCCTAGTCATGAATTTGAATTTTAGATCATATTATACAACACCACTAGATGAAGCCATCGCAGTAGCCTTCGAAATAAAAGAATATTGTTCGGGCATTGAAAAAGCTTTCGACACTGTTTGGTATCAAAGTCTATTGAGAAAAAAAAAAAAAAAAATTCTCACTTCTATTTTATCCACAAACTTTATCTCACTGATAGATTCTTGTATGTACCACAATTTCGTTATCTTTCTAAACTGCTGGTGTTGCACAAGTAAGCTTATTGAATCTTCTTTATTACTTCCCGTACACTGCTGATATTCCTCAACACCCTTTCACATCCATTTATACTTTTTTCCGAAGACACTGCTATTTTATTATGAGAAAACCGAACTTATGAGTAGAAAATAATTTTTATTTCATAAACAGATTGTGTTATGGCAATATAAAACCAGGCAATCAATTATGATTAATTAATTTGGAATAAAATTAAAGTAGGCCGATAATGTTTCTGCATCCTTAGGAGCGCTTTTTCTTTCTATCTCAAATTTTTATGGAATGCGTGCATTCACGTGGTGCGGCTGGATGATTCTATCCCGATGAAAGGCTAGGAATAGAGGAACTAAATAGGAAACCCTCTAAGGCTAACTACCTTAGTTGCGCCATGTCAGGGAACCGTGACCAAAAAAATATAAAAACAATATCATGAAAGGAGCTTCACACGAAAACGACTCCCCTGAAGACTAAGTCGGGCGATCGGATTCCAGGGGTACCGACAGTGAGAAGAGGAAAGAAATAGGAGCAGTGAAATCGGTTACCATAAGGACCAGACTTAAGAATAAGAAGATCAAAGTTCTATGAGCATATGGTGAGGTTCCAAAGAGATTAAATAGAGAAATCTATAAAATGAGAGGATACAAGAGTGCTGTGTGGTATATCAAACAGATGGAGGAAGAAACTGAGAGACTGAAAATAATAAACCAGGACTAACTGTAGGAAAAGACTAAAAAAAAACTAAGATCCATGTGGAAAAGAGAAAAAATGCAAGAAAATGAACAGCGTGGACCGAGGAAAGAAGGAAAGAGCAATCGGAAAGAATGAGGAAAAGGTGGAAAAAGAGAAGGAAGGAGAGAAGGGGTATGAAAAGAAGTGAAAATAATGATATTCCCGTGGGCTCTATGGCTGTTCCGTGAAAAAATAAATAAACTTAAGTTACTAACAAAATAGTTCAATTTATAGTAAAAAAAAAAAGCTTAGGGTGCAACAAACGTTTGTTATTGAGAGATGGATAGACCGACACCATTGAGATTTTATTATGAATGAGTAAATGAGTATTTTATTGCTTTATAAATACAAATTTAGAGCAAAGAGTTGTTGAGCTGTTATAAAATTAAAATTATTTAAACAAAAATAAAATAAAATAAGAATATTATTTACAAACTAAACGAGAGATATTTACCGATTTTGATCTAACTATGATAAATTAACACACACAAAAAAAAAAAAAAAAAAAAAAAAAAATGAATGGTAAACTAGTAATACACAAACAAAAAATAAATGGCAAGCTAGTAATAAGTTAAAGTAAAAGATTTTTTATTTTTAGGCAATATTTCATATAAAAAATAAATTATTTAAATACTTTTAATCATCTATTATCAGCCATGAATATAACTGAAAGTCATCCTTTTCTGTGGAATGAATTCTTCTAAGAAACCTTTTCCTGTATATTTCAAAAACGGAACAGTACATTGTTAAATGATGAAGAGAATCTGGTCCCGAGTTACACATCGAGCAGGGATTTTCTGTATTAATGTTGTAGCTACTTAAATTGAAATATATTCTGGAGATCTTAGAGCTGTGTAGTCTAAACGGAGCCGTGCGATAATTCTCAGTTTCTGGATGTTTGAATTACCGACCAAATACTTTTCACCACTTCCTAGAGAGCTAAGGTGTCTTTGATGAGAGTTGTAGCGGGAATTGACTGTATGAGATTTTATTATTATTATTATTATTTTCTAAATATTTACTTTTATAGTTAAGTTATTAAAAGCGTATTCAAAAGTAATTACCATACTATTTTGTGCGCGATTTTATTGTACAACCCATTAATATATTTTTAACACGTAAACACTGCTTTTCCATTCAAGACTGATTTCTCACCAAATTTGAAGTTAGATTAGAGTTTCCAAGTTGAGCTGCGATGACGAACTGGACAACTCCTCGCCCCGAGCTCCTTCCAGTCGGAGTTAAAACACGGAAGATGTTGGTTATTTTAATCGGCTTTGGGAGCTTTATTGGCATCGCTGGCAACACAAAGGCTTAGTTCAAACCTACTTTAGTCCTCCTTACTAGCCCTCCCTCACCACAATTCTCTCTCCAGTTGGGTCTAAGTTATTCTACAACTGGTTACAACATGCGTATACTGTTCAGAAACTATAACATATAACGGGTAATTTTACATCAATATTTTTTTTAACAATATAAAATAAATAAATTAAAATATTCATACATTACCTTTCCCCGTTGCGGCTTCACCCGCTCTAATAAGAACTTATGAGATTTATTATTAAAAGGTAATTTTAACAAATACTTGAAGTTTTATTTGTTTATCTATAAAAACTTGTATTGAAGTTTGCAAGTGAGTATTATTTCTTCAATGATATTTTCACGCTCAGCAATCATTTTTCATGGTGTCTACCAATTTCAGCTATCAAAATTCCCGACTTTTTCAAGAATTTTTCTGGAAATTCCCGACTTTTCAAAAATATTTCTAGAAATTCTAGCCAATAGATATTTTAATGCTGTTTCAATAATAATCTAAACAATCTATGCATACTTTGCTACTTAACATATCACAGTTAAACAATATATAAAAAAAAAGTGATTTTTTATATTTTTCAGATTACCCTAGATTAATTTCAAGAAACACATCAATGTCGAGTAGTGCCATTCGGTTTGAAAATAGTTACGAGGTTACACGAGGTTGTCGGATAAAATAACTTCAAAAATATATGTCCGATCAGAAATTTTTTTTTCCATCTGAAACCTGGTTAAATTTATTGTGAGACTTCATATATGAAATTTTGATCAAGCCCCATGATATACTCACGCCATCACGCTGAGAACCCCATACTCTTGTGAAATCCACTTTTTTTTTTCAGTATATTTCTCGCTGTAACTCCGAAACTATTCACGAGAACTGTGCTGAAAAATGTGGTATTCACAACGGTATGGGATTCTAATAATTTTTTTTTATTATAATTACTTAGTACACGTAAGTATTTTCGTTATTTTTGTTTGATTTGTAAAAAATGTACTACAAATGACGGATTCCGAGTTATTTGATCAAACAGCTGTAAACTTACGATATATATATATATATATAACATTGTTCAAAACAATGTTCGATCGATGATGACGTGATTCCCGATTATGCTATCTTTTTCTTTTTCATCAATCAATTATTTAACAATAACAAAAATAAATAAATTTTGATTGTTTGATAAATAAACTATAAAAAGATGGAAAAGTATTTTCCCCCAGAACCCACTTTTGACTGTTTTTTGTTATCTGCCGTATTTGAGAGAACCGCTGTGCCCACCGGTAACATTTTGGTCTCAAACGACGTATTTTAGGAGATACGTCACAAAATAATTGACTATATCGAAAAAGTTTTTGGAAACAGAATGGCCTTTATTCGAATATGATATTCCTGTATCTTGGGAACCAATGGATATATAGAGCTCACCCTGATCTCAAATTTTAGCAAATTTAGTTTACTTTAAAAGTATGTGGAGTGACTATACTAATCAGACGCTTCCTTAACTGACATATTGAGCAAAAACTGAAAATATTCTGAAAATTTTAGCATTAATGAAGAAGGATGTAGCCTCGTGCAGGCCTCCCCTTAATGTTGGTCATGGTCTTACTTTCCTGGAGACCAAAACCTACTGGGAAGTGATTTAAAATGTTAAGTTGTTTTAAATTAATTAACCTACACGTACACTTACATACATACATGTATACATTATATGAAAACTCGATAACTCGAAGTAAATTTGTTCCCTTTCAAACACTCCAATCCCATATCCTAAACCTTCAAGAATGAAATGAAAATAAATTTTATTCTGGGGCCATTGCCCCTTAAGAATAATTATAATGAACAATTATTGGCGGCCTAGCTGCCGTATGTATAATTTAGAAATATAATAAAGACAAGGAAATACAATTTAAATTAAATTAAGGAATTGAAAAAAAACTTAAATTACAACATAAAGTAATAAGATTAATAATACATGTTTTAAAATATCACACGAAAAACAAATTAAATCTTAAGGTTCGAAATTGAAAATAAGCTACAAAAAAAAATTAGGAAAAAACAAAAAAATATTCAACAAAAGAATGCGGTAGACAAAGCTAAGAAATATAAATTATACGGAAAAATAATGTATCTTGTCTGATAAATAATATAATTAAATAAAATAAATAAAATAAAAGAATGGTGTCAAAAATGGAGAATCAAAATAAATCCAAACAAATCCCACCAAATAACCATTACCCTTCGTCGTAAACCTACGACCTCCTGTCCTACAGTATCCTTTAATGATATTCCACTTAATCCCTGTTGAACAGATACGCTACCTAGGACTCCACTTGGACAAACGACTAATTGGAATCCACATACAAGACTAAAACGACAAGAAACAGCCCGTCGTTTCAGCCTACTTCAACATTTACTAGACAAACTTTCAAAGCTCCCAATTCATTACAAAAGACTCATATACATGACTGTGATTAGACCTATTTGGACGTACGGAGTTGAGCTTTGGGGCTCCACTAAACCATCCAATTCATCTCGTATTCAATCCTTACAATCCAAAATCTTCAATACTCTTTACTTTGTCACCAATAAACTTATCCATAAAGATCTTAATGTTCCATATGTTGCTGAGTTGGCCCAAACCAGATACCTATCCTTTCATAGTAAGCTCCATAATCAATCAAATCCGTTAGTTTCTCAACTTGCTTCCCACTCCATTCCTGATAATCCTCCGAGGCGTCTGAAACGAAGATGGCCTATAGACCTTCTAGTGTAGAAGTTTTAATAAAGTGCTACTGATGAGTAGTTCTTTCCAAGTTTTAACATGTTATTATAATCGTTGTCAATAAATTTACTTGATGTATATATTCTGTACAGTTGTAAATTTCAATAAATGTATATAAAAAAAATAATATTTGTTCACCCTACAACTTCGACTTATCGAGTTTTTACTTCTAAATTTATAGCTAAATTATTTCTATGCAAACACATTAGTCTATTAGTGATCACAAGGTACGTTTCATGATATACATGTTACGTGATTGTAATGTAGGTTTTTTTTTTTAATTTAATTTTTTTTTTATCCTCCCATTTTATTTATTATTTTATTCATACAAGTAAAGGGAATTAGGGGAAATGATGATCATTTTTTCGAATGTATTACAAATTTTAATGTAATTATAATACGCTTTTAACTATGAAAAACCTAATGAATGTTTCATTAAAGCCTTCGGTCAATCTGAATTTTTGGCCATTCCGCACTACCCTTAAGGGTCAGATTATTGAGGTTCTATTGTATTTTGATATTCCTCATAGCTGTCTCGAAAAAAGACAGTGAATATTATAGACATTACAGTTAAGATAAACTAAAGATAATATTTGAATGTATTTATTCATATTAACATCATAAGTTATTACAACACATTTTGAAATTATAGTTTCATTGTTTTGTTAATAACCATTTATTATAGTCATAATAATTTGATTCCTTTCGTATTACTCTAATGCTTCCATACTTCGATTTTTTAGTTACTTCTTTGCCATCAAAAGGGAAGCAAGATACTTGATAAAAATTATTTTTAAGAAGTTATTTTTCAATAATTTATGTTATAAAATATTTGACACGTGGTTTGCCCTCTAGCTAATTGGATGCCGAGGGCGTCTTTTACAAATTTAAAAATCTCGTGTTCTATTTTTAAATTAACTCCATAAAATTAACACTTTAAAACAAAGCCATTATATATTTATTATATTAAGTAATTATGAAAAGTTAAAAAAAATTAATAATATAACTAAAATTGTTCTTATACAGGAATGGCCATTCGGGATGACCAATCAATTCCAGGAGGGATTAAGAACTGTCTGGAAGAAGTGATCGGCAGAAGAAGGCGATCCAGAACAGCTCCGATGCCGCCCTTCCCACCGAAATTGATAACTTTTTTCTGACTTCAATTGCAATTTCGAATCTTGTTTCTTATAACCGGTAGCCAGTACTGTGTCTTCCCTCTAGCCGTCTGACAGTTATCGGTAATTCCACGAGTTATAAAAAATATTATTTTAATAGACGTAATATTTAGAAAAAAATAAAATAAAAATAAAAAAGGAATACTCAATTTCTTCCTGATTAGAAATAGATGTTTTTTATATAGACGAAGCAAGCAGAACGCACGCTGATTCTAGTGATGCCATTACTATAACTTGATTATTATTATTGTTATAACTTAAAATAACTTGATAAAATAACAACTAAAATGTTAAAGTCCTCGAAACAGATTTGGAAAATATAGATTTTGATAAAATTTTTCATAAATGGTTTTTTTTTTTGTGCGTTTAATCGAAATTGTAGGTCAGTTTTCCATGAAAACAATTTCCCACTGATTTACAGCGGATTTCATTGGTATTTGAGAGTTTTTGAGAAGATAATTCGAGCACAACAAAAGTATTTTTTATTTCAAATAGCATAAAAAACTAATTTTTACGTGAATAAATCATTTCTCTATCTTGACTAAAAGCTCAGAATTTAATAAAAACGTGATTTTCATATTTTATTTTTTTTCTCGGCTCCCATTGACAGCTAAAAATCTAGTTATGCACTATTATAGGTCCCTACTACCCACACAAAACTCAGCGTTCAAATCTAGTCAAAACGTCCCCTTGTTAGTAATGAGTCTCTGCCTCAAGAGCCATAAATTGAGATGGATAAAACGTATTTGGATTAATAAAAATGTTTTCCCATGACTTGTTTCAAGGTTTGATTTTAAAAACATAGACCGGCATTTCGTGGCAAATCGATAATTTGATGAAAATCGGTGTAAGGAAAAGTTTTTGTGTCTATATGTGAGTGTACGGATTACTTGATCGTGTTAAATAATTAGTTACGTTATCAAAATAAGTAAAGAAACGAACATTTTCTATTATAAAATATAAAACCAAACAGAGGCAGATAATTATATGCATAGCATGGATGCAGGACTGGCGGTGGATCAGTTCCAACAGATCTAGAAATGTTGGCAGAGCTGCAGCTCCAGGGAGCACTAAAAGTGTCACATAAAGATTATACAGAGCCGCACTCGTTGACGAACGTTCGTCGGGAGATTCCTAAATCTTGTCCGAGGAAATATGAACAATAATAATTCCAGCGTGGCTAAAATCTACCGCACGGGAGGGACGCCTGACTAATTCTGACATTGTTTACCGTCAACCTGCGAGGTTATGATGGAGGAGTAGTAAGGAGGGATTTAGTGGATATTGCTAGTAGCTGTTGGAACTGAAGTATGGAAAGGTTACGGAGCTAAGATATATTTATCCTTTTATTATATATCAAGAGATTTTGCACAGTGAGCAATCTATGATATTAGAAATTAATTTGTTTTATGTCAGCTTTAGGACAAAACGGAGTGTTTCTAAATAAGTAAACATAATAGAATGGAATGGAAAAATAATTCCATTCTATGATAAAATACATTAAAAATAACAAACTACTGAAATAAATACAACTACATCTGGTCAGAGACATATTAAAATAATATTATTATTTAATAATAATAAACCCTCATGCAAGATTGAAAAGACGAGAAGCTGCACGTCGATTTCGACTACTGTAACACCTACTTGACAAACGTTCTAATCTCCCGATACACTAGAAAAAAACTCATGACTATTATCAGACCTATTTGGACTTATGGTATAGAGTTATGGGGATCCACCAAACCATCGAATTCTTCCCGCATACAATCACTCCAACCCAATATCCTTCATGTTCCTTACTTTGTCCCAAATGAACTGATCTACAATGAACCTAATATCCCATATATTGCTGATTTGGCACGAACCAGATACCTTCCCTTTCATAATAAACTCATTGATAACCAAATCCACTTATTGCACAACTTGTTTCCCATTCCATTCCTGACAATCCTCCGAGACGTCTGAAAAGAAGATGGCCTCGGGATCTTCTTATTTTGTAAATATATCATTACAGTACTATCATTTAGTACACCAACACTAGGTGTATTTGGTGTATAGTACTATACATTTGGGTACACGTGTACACCCTCTACACGTTTTCAGCATGTAATTTTTTTTTTCTCATTGTAATCCGCTTATTTACTAGTAGTATTTGTTTTAAAAGTACATTAATAAAAGATTGTAAATTTCTATTAATAATTATTGCTCAATATTCAGATAAAGGCAATAATTATTATCATTATCAAAATATAATAAAATTTTTCTGATCATTTCAATAATCCAGTTCTTTGATTGAGTTGACATCAAGCCATTACTAATGAAAATAATTATTGCTCAATAGTTCAGATAAAGGCTATCACCAATTATAGGCTTTGGGTTATACTTGCGGAAAAATCCCGTTATTTATGCTGTCCCTCACTCAATGTACATGGATGACATTAAGTTGTATGCCAGGAATGAAAAACACCTTGAAGCCTCCTTGAATAAGTGAGAGCCATCAGAAGCGATAGACACTTGAGCCATGACATTGATAAGTGTGCTGTGCTTCATGTAAAAACAGGGACGCTTAAAGCTGTTAGAAATATGGAACTATCAAATAATATTGTACTTAATCATCTTGATGAACGAGACTCATATAAGTACCTGAGGATTTATCAACTTCTGGAGTTTAAGAAGGATGTGAATAGACAATTCGAAGATGCTTTTAAAAAGTGTTCAAAACACTCTAAGGACACTACTTTCAGGAAAGAATTTGATTTGAACACTTGGGTTATCCCTTCGTTGGCTTACCCTTTTGGGATTATCAATTGGTCTACAACGGAATTAGAAACAATGGACCGATACCTTTGAGTTCAGATGATAAATGGCCGAAAACGTTATCCTAAATCCTCCATGGCGAGATTGTATCTTTCAGGAAAAATTGGAGGTAGAGGCCTAACTAGCATTTTTAAGGCATGCTGTAAGCAAGAAGAACATCTCCGTGATTACTTCAAATCTAAGGACTACAGAGTTACCTCCACCATTGTAGCATTAGATACAAACCTTTAATGCTCTGAATTTGGCATCAACAGTCAACCCTTCTGCACCTACTCTAGAAATTCTTCTAAATTCTTGGAAAACTAAAGAATTACATGGAAAGTACTACCACTCCATGCCAAGAATTTCTATTAGCGATATAGGACCAAGTGATTGCTACAAACGTTTATAGATGTCGTATATGTGACAAAGAAATTAATGAACTATGCCGGTTATGTAAAGCTGCAGCGGAATCGATCCAGCCTATACCCTCTAGGTGTTAGTCTCTGGCAGGTAAAGAATATTTGCTGAGGCATAACAGCTTTGCCAAAATAGTTCACTAAGCTGTGGCCAATAAATAAGGGATTTTGGAAAAAGCGGAAGTACCTTATTACAGGTATAACCCAAAGCCTATAATTGAAACAAAGCATATAAAACTATATTGGGACCAAGCTATTTTGACAGATCACACTATCCCTCACAACAGACCCGATATTTTACTTGTTAACAAAGATAATAGATCAGCAGCTATAATAGAAATAGGAGTGCCAACGGATGATAATGTTCATCGCACGGCTGCTGAGAAAATGAGGAAATATTTGGATCTTGGCGAAGAGCTGAAACACCTGTACCGTCTTGAAAATGTGAGGGTGTTTCCATTGATCATTTCTAGTAATGGCTTGATCCCGGAGATTATAGTCAACTCAAAACTAGATCTTACAAAAAAAATTCTCTAAGAATCGCAGAAGGCAGTCATTCTTGGAATAGCCAGTATCATCAGAAAATTTTTAAAAATAAAATACTGTGCCCTTGACTTCGATCCGGGTATGTGCTATATTTCCGTTTAAAGCCGAGAATAAGAGAGAAAATAATAATAACAAAAATAAAAATAATACTAACAAACCTATTTTCTTATTAATGAAGTTAGAAAAAAAAGGAAGCAAAGGTTGCAATACCTGTAGATGATAGCATACACAAGACTATCTCAACGAAAATGAGCAGATGCCAAGAGAACTGGTGAGTTGAAGGCTATGTATAACCTTCAAAAGATATCGATTCTACCTGTAGTTATCTCATGGTGATCTCAACTATGGTTTTGCTTCTAAATCGATGGTGCAATCCTTCAAAGATGGAGGATGGATAAAAAAATTAGAGGATGCTCCGATGGCAGCACTTCTTGACATGACTGGGATATAAGAAAAACACTGAATATATAAATTTTTGGTTAAATGGTGGTGTAAAGCTTCGAGTGCTGACCGCTAACTGACAAAAACGGACTCTCTTTAAACGATTACACAAAAAAGTGCATGGACATCCCAACACACTCATACGTACATCAACTCTATCTTATTTAGTAATCAGTGATCAAACAGCGCCTACATTGCATAGAACAACAGCTTTTTTTATATAAACATTTTTTAATTTGGCTATTAACTTCTTGAAATAATGGATATTATTTCATTTTAAATTTTGGAATAAGAGAATTATTAAGAGGAAAATGTTAGTTCCGTATACTGACACAGTGGATTTGTGATTGAGGTAGCATATGCGATAGTACTCACTTATTAGTTGATACAGATGATCAAGAGATTTATATTTTATGTTTTTATTATTTATTTGTCCCCCATAAATATCTCAAAGTTATATAAATTAGATTTTAAAAGCATCTCCTTTCAAATATTTTTACTCTTTTTTAAAATAACAAGCCTTAATCAGAAATAAAAATTGGGGTTAGGGCTGAAATTGGCCGAAGTGTTGAGGGGGTAGGGGAGTGTTTAAGGATGCCGTTGGAATTGGATTAGTTTTTCACGCCAGGTTGAGGAGAAGAGCTCTAAATGCAAATATTTAGCCGGGGCTCTGGCTGTACAGAATTAAGCGGTCTGTTGTGAGGGTTGCTCGCTAAAGAGGGGCTTAGGGCGCTATAGTAAGGTGACGCACCTTGGGGCCTACGCTACAGCCCGCATGATCTCCATGGCAAACATGCGGTCTCGCTTCTATAGCTAGGTTCAATATTTGCGATAGGTTACGGTCAGGTCATGGCCCTTATCATCCGAGGCTGTTGTTTTATTATCTTCTCAGAGTCAATAAGTCAAGCCATATTAGATGCTTTTCAATTATAGAACTTCAGGATGAATAGTTATGCTCATATGGACTCATTAATTTACCCCAAAAATATTCGAATCCTAGAGATGGGTGCCTACCTCTTCACAATAGAAGCTCTAACCAAATACCACTACTATAGTAATATAGTGACAGTATGCCATATTTTCCAGTTTAGGAATACTGATCTTCTAACATACGAGATAACAATGCATAGAATTAGAACTAAAATTCATAAAATCAAATAACTTATTTATGTCACTTGAGGTACGCATGATGGTATAAAAGAATCAATACAATTAGGATTAATGAATTAATTGCCACTTCTATTGGGATTATTTTATTAGAAAACTGGTTTCGAATACTAAACATTTATCTACAGTTCTAAAAAATACATTTTTTCAACACATCAGTGCTACGTTACATAGATTATAATATTAATTATAATACTTTAGTATATATAATCTATGTAACATAGTACTGATGTGTTGAAAAAATGTATGTTTTAGAACTGAAGATGAATGTTTAGCATTCGAAACTAGTTTTCTAATAAAATAATCCCAATAGAAGTGGCAATTAATTCATCAATCCTAACTTATTTATAGACGGCGAGAAACAATAGATCACGGATACGTCTATCCATAATCAACTGCTTTTCTTAATATTTAGAATTTAAAAAATCAAATTACTTAAATTAATATATTTTTTTATTAATTTTCAGATCGGCCTGGAGAGCTGTTGGATGGATGTTTAAACAATATCAATAATGAGTTGACAATAGTAGAAGGAAGGGTATATTCTCGTGCAAGACACATCCGGAACAGATAAGTTTTATATTAATTTTAGAATAATTAGAACTTTAGAGGAAGTATATTGTAACAATAAATTAAAAGGGAAAGAAAGAAAAAATAATAATAATAAATAAATAGGAAAAAAAAAAGAATAGTTATGTACAAGGCAAAATCAGGTGCTTAAAAAAAAAAGAAAGAAAAGTAATTTGTATGTATCAAATTAATACATTCATACATACATATGTATCTCCGTTGCAGCTAATGCTGGGACTGGATGTTCTCTAAGCCTTTCCAACGGGACCAACTTTCCCACTCTCTTCTTCTGTACTGCCCGCTACTGTATTCCTCATCTATCTATGTCTCTTCTCACATCATCAGTCCATCGCCTTCTAGGTCTTCTTCCAATTAAAATTAATCCTTCCATTTTCCTAGGCAGCCTATCATCCACCATTCTTTTCCCATTACCAAACCACCTTAGCCTTGTCTTCTCTACTCTTTCTCTCAAACAATGCTCAACAATTCTCCTTTTCAAATCCTCGTTCCTTATTTTATCTCTCCTCGTTTATCCCTTATTTGCTCTTATTAATCTCATCTCATTGGCGTGCACTCTGCTCCATTTTTTCCCTGTAATGCATCATGTTTCAGACCCGTGGGTAACCATTGTACTAAAATATACTTTAAACATGGTGACATTTGCTCTCTTTGGTTTGTCTTTCTTGCACACCAAGTATTCGATACTTTGGAAAAATATTGCTCTTCTAACTCTCTCAACTGTCTCAAACCTTTTCTTTTTCTATTTGTTATTTCCTGTTCCATTTTATCATCACTTGATATTATTGAACCCGATTATAAAATATATAAAATAAATATTAAATAAACTGATCTACTTTCCTTAATGCAATTCCTTCCAGTAAGAAAGGTTGAATAATTATTCCAAATAAACAAGGTTGAGAGAAAATAGCGGTTTCAAACGTGACTTTTTTATTCAAACCAATATAGATCCGAAACGGTAGCTAGTTCCTCGCGACAAATGTTATATATCAAAACATATAGGAGAATCACAGACAACTTTTTATTCCAGCAACACCAACAGATCTAAAGTTGGCCAAAATGTTAAACATTTTGGGGGTGAGAAAACCTTTATAAGGTCACTTTCTTTATTCAAACTAATATAGCTCATACACGGTATGTTATAGTGACAAATTTTATAAAAGGAAAAATATTCTCTATTAAAATTTCTATCAGAAAACTGTCGTCAAATTTTCGATCCGAGCAACATCAACAGCCAGAGCGTGTAAAACAAACCCAACACTGAATATAGAAAAATCGTGACATTTTTCATTCAAACCCTTATAGCACCGGTAGGTCTCAGCATCAAAAGATTTGAAATCTGTCCGCAAATTTTCTATCCGAGCAACTCCAACAGAACTAAAGCGTGTCAAAATGTCAAATGTTTGAATGCGAAAAAAAACGTTACACCAAAAAAAGGAAGGGAGAGAGGGAGTGATAGAGAAAGGGAAAGAGGGAGTGATAGAGAGCGGAGAGATGGGAGAGAAAGAGAGAGAGAGAGAGACAGAGGAGAGAGAGACAGAGACATAGGAGGGAGAGAGAGGAGAGAGAAAGAGAAGAGAGAGGAGAGAGAGAGGAGAGAGAGAGATAGAGAGAGAGAGAGAGAGAGAGAGAGAGAGAGAGAGAGAGAGAGAGAGAGAGAGAGAGAGAGAGAGAGAGAGAGAGAGAGAGAGAGAGAGAGGAGAGAGAGAGAGAGAGAGAGAGAGAGAGAGAGAGAGAGAGAGAGAGAGAGAGAGAGAGAGAGAGAGAGAGAGAGAGAGAGAGAGAGAGAGAGAGAGAGAGAGAGAGAGAGAGAGAGAGAGAGAGAGAGAGAGAGAGAGAGAGAGAGAAAAAAAAAATAGTTAACAAGCCTGTATTCATATTTCATATGAATACCAATATGATTATTAAATTGTTTAAAAACGAAAATTTTAAAATACTAAATCAACGACCTTATTTTAAAGGGTAAGGGCCTATGTTTAGACGAAAATCCGTTCTTCAAACAATTTTCTATTGACCTACAGTTGTATAGAGAGAACTGTAAAACCAAACAGTAGAAGCCTAATACTGGTATAAACAGGACATTCCACTATAACCTAGTATACATCCTTTTCACTTCGGTAGTCGAATCTGACGCAGTTAATATGTTTTAATAAACTCCCATCAAGAGTATTACTACACCCATAATTTTCGAGATTTTCCTGGTTTTTACCTTAATCTATACTTGGTTTATATTCATATTAATATTATATATTAAAAGTGAGACATTAAGGATTAGACACATCAATGTTTTTCCTGTTAATAACAAACGATGAAATTTTAGATTACTTTTTTTCACATTTCCTTCAGTCCATATTTATCATTCGTTTCGTTATTTACATATATGCGAAGACTACAAGATGTACATTGTAATGCCAAGGAAGCAGTCATTCAAGCCAAAGGGGGCAAGAGGGGGCAATATGTCTTATTAAAAATAAATTTAAAAGGTTAAAATTGCAAAAAATGAAAATTTTAAATAGTAAGTTTTCTAACTTTTTTGTTTTTTGGAAGAAATATTGTAATTTATTTTAATAAAACATGTTTATGTCTAGCTTAAGAATGTTTATTATAGACTTCACAGCCTTCCTTTCTTATTAAAAAACAGAGGTTTATGTAGAATTCAAATATTTCAAAGTGTTGCGATACTTGTGACGGGAAGTTTACTTCACTTCATGCAGCGTCGTGCATCGCAGTACCAGATGTCTGTATGTAATGTAATGTACTTCTAACTTATAAGATTGTAATGTACTCAAAGGCATTAAAATCATTAAGTTTTATTTATTGTATTATTATTTTAGAATAATAATACAACAAATAAAACTATTAGATTTTATTAGATTAATGGTTGTGGCTGACCTGAGGTTCAGTTCTCTTCATGACGGGTTCTTTGTAGAATGATGAATCTTTTTTTAAGTATGTTTAATTTTCCATCTGATGCACCTGATGCCATCAACAAAAAATAAAAGATATGCCCGAAACGTTGGCAAAATAAAAAATATGTTTTGTTAATTATTTTTTAAAATTCATTTGACTGATCCACATCATCAACTTAATTTATATACTCATCCCGTCATTAAACACATCTCTTCTATTATTATTCTAAAATGAAGTCGTGGAATACATAATAATAATATTTTTATGTTTACTATATTACTAGCATCCCCTGCCGCGGCTTCGCCAGCTCTCATAAATAAAAAACAAAGATAATTTTAACTGATAAATCAATTTCATTTGTCTCGATATATCGATTTTGATCGAAAATTTTATATTGAAATATGGAATTTAGTATTATTTCTTCAATGGTATTTTGTCGCCTGGCAGTAATTTTTAACCTGGTTAAAATTGCTTTGATTAGGTGGTTGAAGAGTACTTAAAAGCATAATTCTCATCCAATTTGGCAGAAATAATTTTATCGATCCATCTGGTTGGATTTTAATTTCTAACCAAAATAGTATAAGACATTTTGGCAAACCTCGCTTCTGGCACTCAATAGTATACATTTTAATTAATTTAATTAATTTAATTTATTAATTCTTATTATGGGAAAAGTTGTCATTATAAACCTTCCTAGAACTATGAAGATCTTGTAGTTAAAATTCGGTGCATTTGGGTTAAATAGTTTTACCACTGCAAACTCGGTTGCAGAATGGCCACCTGCCGGTAGATTTTTAAATTGCACTGGGGTCCAGATGTCGCTCCATTTATTTACAGCTATTTTAATAACAATTGAATTGAAAATAAGTAAATTTTATCATAAATGTATAAGCTCTTTATAACACCGTAGCTTTGTAACCTCCCATGAATGTTACTCGCCACCTATCGGTCAATTATCAAACTTCACTGCGCACCACATATTTATGACTTTTTTATGGAAATATATTTGAAAATATCTCAATTTTATTATTGTTAAACCTTCCTTGAACTATGAAGACGATGTAGTTCAAATTTGGTACATATACATTTACACAATAAATAAATACATTTACATAATATGTGCCATGAAAAAAGCTCTTATCTGTCCTCACAAATTTAATTTTATCATAATCAAAAGTTTTAATGCATCAGTTTGAATAAATGCTTAGGTCTTAATGACCCGAACAAGAATAAATCTTTCAAATTTATTATCGCTTAACCTACCTGGAACTATCATACCTGGATGATGTACTTAAAATTTGGTACAGATTGGTTCAATAATTTACGTGGTTAGTGATGACAAACGAAAAATGGCTTCTCCTTTTATATAATAGTATAAATTACAACTCTCGTTATCCTAATATCTTTTGGATCGGCTGTAAGATGGTGTATAAATAGTTGTAATTAATAATATTCATATATATGAATAAATTAATAAAATACGTGCTATATATTTATCAATTATTACATATATGTCAATTATGGAAGGAGATATTGTTATTGAGATACTGGAAGTGCAATATTAACTATCCCTCAATAGGACTCGAGGTAGGCAAACAGCTCAACCACAACCTCAACCATTAAATTAATTGAATCCGATTGAGGCGACCTCTGGGGCAATCTCTTAACTTCTCTGTAATCAACAATCGCTCCTCACAAAGTCAACAATGGCCCTCAACTTGGGGGATAAATTTATTAATTTATGTAAATAAACTAAAACAAATAAAGGCAAACAACTTTATGTTATTGTTATGTTGCTTTAGTACTGTGATAATAAACGAATGATACTTTGATTTCCCTTGCAGTTAGCAGAAAATTTAAGCTTTAGTCATATGATTGTGAATCAAATAAAAAATAATAATAAAAAATATATTAAAAAAATAACTAAAATGAAGTATCCTGGGTTCAGTACTTGGCAAGGAGGTATTATTTCGAGACCAACGGTTATCATCAGGTTCTTTGTTAAAATTAATGAATCAGATACTTTTCCGATTTTTATTTCGGCCAATAACTTGTAAAGAACTATTGCTTTTTTTGTATCAATTTGTTTGAAATTTACAACTGAACAAATACATACATCAAGCAAATATGATAACTATTACAATAACATATCAAAACTTGAAAAGAACTGCTCATCAGTAGCACTTCAATAAAAATTCTACACTAGAAGATCTTTTCAGACACATCGGAGGATTATCGGGAATGGAATGGATAAGTTTATTGGTGACAAAGTAAGGGGCATTTAGGATTTTTCGAAGGATTTTGGATTGTAAAGATTGGATACGAGATGAATTGGATGGTCCGTACGTCCAAATAGGTCTAACAACAGTCATGTAAATAAGTCTTTTGTAATGAATTGGGAGGTTTGATCGTTTGTCTAGTAAATGTTGAAGTTGTCTGTAACGACGGGCAGTTTCTTGTCGCTTTAGTCTTTTTATGAAATTTAAAAATTAATTATAATGCTTTTTTTTTAGTGTGTTGAATGACTGTAGTTATCAGGCTTCTTCAATATCTTAACATCATTCATTAATAATTTCATTTTATTATTTTGTTTAATGGTGGAGTCTTTTTGAACAGTGATAAACTATAAAGGAATTAGATCATTTTGCTTTGAATCAGCAATAGTAGACATCAATTTACCAAAAAAATTGACAATCATTTGCATTTCTACTCTACAAATGGTAATAACTGAATACAACTTTCTCGTAATAACCATTTACTCATCATCACTTAGTTGACTTTTGAATAATCGATAAATAAATACATATTGTATAGCAATTAGTTAGTACATTGCAATAATTTTATACTAATATATTATAGCTTTTATTTAATTGTTGTACAATTAAAATGCTACCAATGAGTAGTCCCTCTACAAGTCTTGGTCATATCATTACTTTGCATTGTAATTATCGCATATTTACTGGATGTATTTTTGTAATTTGCAAATTTCTATAAATAAAAAGAAAAATTGTTATATTGTTTTTATGTTATTTATTTATCAACTACATTGTAAATAAGGTCAACTTTTATACTTTATTTTTAAAAGTATATATTTCTCTACGGTATTTTCCTATTCTTTTCTTTTCTTGCCTTCGTTAAAATTTACTCCCTTTAAGGTGATATAATTTTATTGTTTTTTTATCCTAGCACAATAAATTAAAATTTATATTTTAACTGTGTTTTTATGACCTTAGGGTATATATGACCTAACTACTTAACACTATATTTATGAGTTTCACACTCTATAAATACCTGTAAATATAAATTTATATCACAAAAATGACCTGGTTTCCAAAAGAAAAAAAAAAAACAAATTAGTCAGATAACTGAAAATATAAGTAGGAAATCAGTATTAAACCAAAAAAGAGGGAAAACAAACCCGGAATGGCAGTAATTGTGGCAGTGACAGGTTGACTTAAACAGAGGACTGAACTGTTTGTGAGGGTTATGTATATTTGATGAGGTCCTAAGTGTGGCGCGGCATCCAGGTGTCAATAATGCGGCGACAAGGCCGCTCCGGTGGCACAAAGCATGTCACGGCTCTACACATAGCAAAGAAGAATCGATACGATGGCCACTCCAAATGGCTTTTGTATAACTCAACTCTGCCTTTAGGGGCCTATATATAGCTGTATGAGAGCATTTCATAATTCAGTAATTCTATGTGGCTACTGGATGTATTTGTTTAGTGTTGAGCTTTACAGTATCCAATAGCTGACCGATGGTAAACATTTACCGAACTGAACAATAATTCAGAAAAAAAAAAAACAATCTAATGGAGCGAATCGGAGCTAATTTTCGACACTATAAACGTATATACTCCTTAAACCTTAAATAATCATTCCATCTCTTTCTATTCCTCTGTAAAAAATCTCAGGATTGTTTTTGACCAAACCATTTCCTGGAAACCTCAGATTGCCCAAATTTCCCGCCGTTCCATAGGCCTTATCAAATTATTCCACCGAAATTGTTACCTTCTTCCCCAGTCAACCCGTAGCTTTTAGTCTCTTCCTTATTATTCCCTTTTATAATGGCAGTATATATATATATATGTATAGATATATTTATACATGTCTATATATCGTCTATATGTATAGAATATGGTCGTCTGGTTTACGGTGACCTCTCGACGGTGCTCGAGACTGAACGACAGACTGAACTGCTTCGTCAGGTTTGTCTTTGGTAGTCCGAGGCACTCCCTTGTATCCCACCTCTATTCCCAACTAAATTGGCTTTATCCCACATTCCGTAGACAATATTTCCATGGAACATTCCAATACCAAATTATCAATACCCTTCAACCTTTTTATATTTACAATAAGCTTTAATTCAGATCTGCAGTCAATCCAATACATACAAGATCCCGTCTTTCTGATCTGTATACCCCATCCCATAGAACCTCAACATTCTAACGTTCCTTCCTTTTCCTCTCCCCAGTCCTCTGGAACTCCATTCCTCCTCACATAAGACAAGCTAAAT
Source organism: Euschistus heros (assembly GCA_003667255.2). Taxonomy (NCBI): domain Eukaryota; kingdom Metazoa; phylum Arthropoda; class Insecta; order Hemiptera; family Pentatomidae; genus Euschistus; species Euschistus heros. The sequence continues at coordinate 583,811 of RCWM02000208.1, read as the reverse complement.
CCCTGAAAATATTCAAATATTTCTATTTCCAATACCTCCTTCTCATCCAAACTGATGCTTGCTAACTATCTACTACTTAGTCAAATATTATTATTGCATTGCTGTAATTAGACTCAGATTCAGTTCTTGCATAATTAAGATTCCATTTAATACAAATTTCACTTTCTATGAATATAACATTGGGTACTTCTATTGTACATACAAATCTAATCATTGTACCAAAAGATTTTTTTAATATTATTTTTTTTTTTTTCTTATTTCATTTCATCTTCTCTAATTTGTAGAATGTTATCTTATTTTCTTTTCTGTATATATAACTATCATCTATATATATAGTGTCTTTATTGTATTATTGTTTTTCTTTATTTTTTTTATCTCAGTATGTCTCCGACCAGATTTAATTTACTTATACCTGCACTTATCTGTTATTCTTAAGGGACTTTGTTCCAGAATAAAATTATTTTTCTATTCCATTCTATTCTATATATTCCGTTATTGAGAACAACGGACACAATGTCGGCTCAGAGCGAAGTGCATCCTCCAAAGTAACCAGCATTGGCCAAACATTCGATAGTTTAGTAGTGTACACTTATTTTTATAAGTCAGCAATAGGCAGTACTGAACATTGAATTTTAGGTATTTATTTTTAATATTTCATTAGTATATAAAAAATCTGTTGGTGCTAATTATAAATTAAGATTTAAATTGTTATTAATCTTTTTGAAAGTTGCATATTATGTTATTATATTAAAAAGGCATAACTCCCCATTGGCTTTATTCATTTAACTACATGTTTCAGAGCTTGTCATGTTGCTCCATCTTCAGGTTCTAACACTGTGATATTCTCACTGGTCATCTCTTCTGTTAGAACCTGAAGATGGAGCAACATGACAAGCTCTGAAACATGTAGTTAAATGAATAAAGCAAATGGGGAGTTATGCTTTTTAATATAATAACTTGATATTAATCTCCTTAAATGAAACATTTAAAGTTGCATATTATATATAATACTAGTGTAATACATGTAGAACGCATAAAAGTTTTTTTTTTCAATTGTTTACTTTGAAAAATTAAATCCATACTGTTATATAAAAGGACAAGCCATTTTTCGTTCCTGATCACTAGAGACCGGATTCCTGTGTTATTGCACATTTAGTTCGCGTTGATTTAGCGATCTCTAATCCAAGTAGTTATCTCTTTCATGACCTAAGGATTCTTATACTTAAATTTTATTTTGCATGAAATTGCACAAATTTAACTTTTTGAGCTTAATTGCACGAATTCGGGTTTTACTGCACGAAATTGCACAATTGAACCAAATTCATCTAATTTTATTCACTTAACCATTTATTTTTTGAAAATTTTACTTACGATTATTAGGCAACATTTATGACAATTATTTATATTAAATAGGTTAATTAGTTTTAAATTGAAAGTAAAAATTTGCTTATATCAAATGTATTTGTGACCTACTACTTTTAAATGATCGTAATGAATCAGGAGCTTTGAGGATTTAGGCAAACATTGAGGATGGACGTACTTCCTAGAACTAGGACGTTTCCTTAGAAAATTTTACTCCCCGCTGCCCATTTCATACCCCACTACTGATTTAGCACAAAGCGCTAGTTGTTGACAAGATTTTAAACTATTAACTTTGAAAATGCCAAAAACGTCCGCGATTGTTTCTGCAAAATTGAAACAATCGAGCAATGAATATCCAGAGCTGATATTTGTTTGAAACTCTCGAAGAAAGCTTAAAACGAATTGAAAATGAAAAGAGATGGTGTTTATTTTCAAACTTCGAGTAAATCATTGAGAAAAACTACGGCTACATTCGTTAAAAAAAATTAAATTATTTTATCAATGGAAAGGAAATGGAAGCTGATCATCTGGATCCATCCACAACCGCATGCTACAAAAATTGTCCTGTTACGTCCAAAGATGTAGAACGTTCCTTTTCTTTGCTAAAGAACATTTTATTAATTGACAGGTGGCATAATTTTACTGAGAAATATTTTGAAATTTATTTCACGAATTTTTTAAAAACTAATTTATTTTTCAAAAACATTTAATTATATTTTGTTTCCACGTAAAAGGAAATTTTAATAAAGATATTTTGTACTTCTTTTAATTAACAATTTTTTCCCTAAATTTTAAGGTATTTCAGATTGAATTAACACTAAAACGAAACGTTTGTCGAAATGTCCTTAAGTTTATTCAAGGCTGGTTAAGTTTTGTATATCTGTGTAAATAAATGGATTGCTGCATGTATTAAGCTTTTAAATTCCCGTTTTGAGTTTTTTACTACACGATTTTGCATATTTTGGGTTTTTTACTGCACGATTTTGCATGTTTTTAGGTTTTTACTGCACATTTTTTCATTTTTTACTGCACAAAAATCCGGTCTCTACTGATCACTAACCATAAAAACTACAGAACCAATTTTTACTTAATTTTAACCTGATCATCTATATTGATCCAGGAAGGCTTAGAAATAATAAAATCTACTGATTTTCAATTAATATTTTACTGAAAATGGGATATTGATCCGTAATATTTGGATAGCGGTGAAGTTTGGAAACTGACCTTTAGTGGCGAGCGTCATTCCACACGAGAGGTTACAGTGGTAAAATGTTATATAGAGCTTGAAATTGATATTGAAATTTACTTATATTCAATTAAATTATTAAAAACTATTTAAATATATGGTACGACGTTTGGATCCCAGTGAAGTTTGAAAATCGACTGATATGTTGCTAGCACCATTCAGCAATATAGTTTACAATGGTAAAACTACAAAATCCATTTGTACCAAATTTGAACTACTTCGTATGCATAGTTCTAGGAAGCTTTAGCAATTAAAACATTACAATAATAAAAAATTATATGTACATTGTTGGGATGGCCACAATCTCATATACGTTGAAGGTTAGAAATTAAAATCCTACCAGAATTAATAAAATATAGAATCTTCGATACCTAGAAGAAATAAAATTCAAGAGGAAATAAGGCTAGATTAAAACCTGGAAATGACTTTTATTTTTCGGTGGCAAAAATACTCCGTTCGCGCCTACTCTTCAGAAATGTAGAAATTAGGATCTATAAGACTACTATACAACCAACAGTGCTTTGTGGATGAGAAACGAAGACGCTAATTTTGAGAGAAGTACGCTTTAAGTTTTTCATAAATAAAGAATTGCGGAAAATATTTAGTTTAGAAAAAGATGACCCTACTGCAGAATTTAAAACGTTACAAATGTGGAATTTCAGGAGTTTATCCGGTAAATTTATTTTAAGTAATGGAAGAGCGACGGTTAAAGTGGGCATGACAGGTCAGAGATGCCTGATGAGTGGAAAAGGGGAATTATCCTGCGACGTTTACAGAGGCATAGTGCTCCTCTCGTGTGCACATAAAGTTCTCTCTAGCATCCTATTTGAGAGACTAGTCCCTCATGCCAAGCTCATGCCCACGAGAGAGAGAGTACAGAATGGTCACCCATCACCTCTTTGTTGATTTTAAAGCCGCCTAATAGTGTAACTCGGCCAGAGCTATCAAAATGCGGAATTTAGACGAGAGAGGTCCACGAGAGTTGAAACCCGATGCAAAAAGAGTACAGAATGGTCACCCATCACTTGGCCTTAGCTCTTTGTTTTCTTTGATTTTATAAAGCCCTCTCTCAGCACTACGATATAAAAGTCGTTAGCGTATCCCAGAAGCTGAACTGTACTTTTAAAAAGGGTTGGCAAGAGTTTTAGAAGCAGGTTTCCGCAGTTGTCTCATTCTAACTAGTCACTTCCTACTCGTACTGCACACCTCGAGCCCGACATCGTCATTTTCACAAGCCGTGCATTTGACTGGGACGTTCATTTATAACAGGACCTGGTAGAGCTCTGGCCGAGTTACACTATCGTAGGCGGCTTTAAAATCAACAAAGAGGTGATGGGTGACCATTCTGTACTCTTTGCATTTCTCTCGTGGACCTCCCTCGTCTAAATTCCGCTTGATATTTACCTATCTCTCTGTCGGCATGAGGGACTAGTCTCTCAAATAGGATGCTAGAGAGAACTTTATATGCACACGAGAGGAGCACTATACCTCTGTAGTTGTCGCAGTCCGACTGGTCCTCTTTCTTGTGCAGTGGGTAGATAATTCCCCTTTTCCACTCATCAGGCATCCCTGATGAGTTCCCTTCTTAATAAATTTAAATCCAGCCAAGCGGGATTCGAAACCACGACCTTCAGTACCAAGACCCTCGCCACAACTCGATCGGACATTGAACCCCTAGACAACTTTGGATGTGTTAACTATACACGTCAGTTCCTCAAACATAATATGCTATTTTTCTTTCCAGATAATTGTTCAATATTTCTTGACATTACAGTGAGAGCTGAAGACAACAGCAGAAGATATAGCACACAAGTTGGACCGACTTACACTCTATTAATAGCGGATAAGATAGAAGACGGGGATATAAAGAGCTAAGGAGGTGCCAATAGAAGACAGTAGCACTTAGCTGCTAACCAGGAGGGGCGGCTACTTCACGTCTCCTGTCCAATCAGCTTCCTTCTATGGCAGCCTCTCTGCTCTGCGAGTGTGGCAGCTTCTCTGCCAACTCAACTAACTCTTGGAGTCTCATATACCCAATTTATAAATGAACTATATATATACTTCTCAATACAGTACTATGAAACGATTAAAAGAATATAATAGAAAAATTATGTTATTCTGAAGCGAAGTCCTGGAGAATAACAAATGAGTAAAGAAATGAATACGATTACATCTGGACAGCTACATGATTAAGTGAAAAAATAAGGCATTACTTATGAAAAAGTGGCTTGCTTCTTTTAACAGTTAACTTTCAATAACTGTTACTGTTTAAGCAGCTCGTATTCCAGCAGTAGCCATTTAAAATGAAAATTTCCAAAGTTCCCTGCTTCTCAGATGCTATTCTAGATGCAAATAAAAATCACACTACACGCTTTTGTAAATTAAACTTCAATGTTTCAAATTTTATTTTATTTAATAGAAATGAAATTGTTGTTATAATATTTAATAGACATGGTATTCTAAAGATGGTATTACTTGCGAAAAGGTGGCTTGCTCCTTTCAACTGATAAGCCAAAAAATAAATAACAAGGTGTGAGAATCACTTAATTAAAAACTAATAATATTATTTTATTAATAGTCAAATAATATTTAAATATGTTATTTATAGCTATAAATAAAGTGCATTATAATATAATGTTTATCCATAAATAATATATGAGTATAAGGTATTAATATTAAGTTAAAAAGTGATATAATATAATAAATAAACATTCTGTAGTTGCTTTAACTATAAAAGCGGACCGTAGTGAAAGTAAGGGGATTTTAAAGGCTGGAAAACATCGGGGCTAAGATAGTATGTGGTGATAAAGGGAAAATTGAGTTCTCATTTCGAATTTCTACCGATAGAATGCGCGCCGGTTATACAGTAACTGGTTACCGAAAAGGAACTGTTAAAAGGGACAAGCCAACTCTTCGCAAGTAATACCAAAAATAATAATAAAGGTAATAGTAACATAAATACTAACTAAAGATATATGTGAGGGAATAAAAAACTTGAAATAAATTCCTATCGTCCAATACTAAATTTAGAGCAATGCATATAATAAAATTGTCTAAATGTTAATATGGAACTTTGTTAATATTAATCATATTATCATATTATGTTAATCATAATAGCATTTCTAAATACATTTTCCAATCAACGTCAGTATAGTTACAGTTTCTTTTCTTTATACATATTTTCTTACTAAGATTATTTATTTATTTTTTTGACTTCTTATTTTAGTATAGGTTTATTCATAGAAATACCTATATCCGATTGTATCAACTATTTGCTGAATTTAAATGAAGAGCCCACTGGAGAAAGGGGGAATGTCATTGGGAATGTAATTCGAGAAAATTAAGTTTTTAGGTTTTGTTGATCTTTAATAACTTCAGTTATTAAGTATGTTTCCATAATGTTATTGTAATTTTTTTATGTCATATTCTTATTTCTTTTGCGAATTAATACTGATAATAATCTAAGAGACCTGGACGTTCCCCTTTTTTTCCGTGTATGGATATCTTTCAACCTCTTGTAACTAACTTACAAACCCCTTTTCTGGCTGATACATTTCACCATCTTATTCTACACAACATGAATATTTTGAAGTATATAACTCCATTTCAGAAAAAAATTGACTCTCCCCCTTTCTCCCGTGGACTCTTCAAATGTCTCATGTTCTACAAATATAATTATCTTTGTCTGAAATTTCTAAGCCACATTATTATACTATCATACTGCATATTTTAGTTACTCTTGAGGGACAGTATGTTCCAGATTATTTCTAAATTAAATTTCAATTCCTATGGCGTGAAATTTAAAGTTTTACTGATTGTAATAGAGTTAACATTTACTTTTCGGAAATTGATTTTGAAATGAAAGACGCAACACATTTGTGTCATACTTTACGTATCACAGATCTATTATTAATAAAGTTATATTGTAACACAATAATTATTGGTTTCCTTGTTTTTATCCTAAACATATAATTAAAAATATTTTATTCAAGAAATATAACCCGTTACATAAACGTATTCACGTATAATAAACGGCCGTGTCAAAGACACAGCCTCACACCGATTTTTTTTTTTTAATCATAATTACTCAAATCAAAATTTTCCGAATCTATTTTATAAGGTGCGAATAACTAAATACATTTATGTATCACAATTTTAACAATTAATAACTGACAGAAGGCTAGATGGGATTCAGAAGGCAGTGATAAATATCCATAACGGACGGATCCATAAGGCAGTTCGGCAGATGCTCGGGCCAGGGAATTAATTACGGTGAGATTGGATACCGGGCACGGTTTATTAACCGTCAGACTACCGCAATCCACTTGCACAACTAATGCTCTCCTAATGATAGCCACTCCACGGGTCCAGCCAGCGGTAGACAATAACAGATACTGTTAGCCATTCCCGGCTCTTAATTGAATTGTTCCGTTAACAGGGCTATATTGGACGGCTAAACGGTGAGTTTGTCATTTAGGGTAATTTCATCAATTAACGGTAATCCAAGCCGTCAGCATACAGTATTTTAACTATATCAGGAATAATAATACGGGGTGTATATAATTATCAAGTAAGTATCGGTGTAAGGAATCAATGATATTTCTCATCACCGTTATAACTGAAGAACGGATTCCCGGGTGATTCCACGGAATTGCATGTTTTAGAAGTTACTTCCTGAAATACATGTTTTGGGGGGTACTTCCTGAAATACATGTTTTGGGGGTTACTAAACAAATTGGCGCATTTTGTATTTCAAGTACAGGAAAGCGCATAATGTCATTTAATTATAATTGAAGGGTGCAGGGGGAAAACTATCAGTCTTGTTAAAGTAGTTTTGAGAAAAACGCTTTTAAAACTTTCAAGTTACCTGGATGTCAAAGGAACCACTTATAAAAATTTCTAATGTATATAATAAACTTTTAAACATTACAGCTGTGGTTTTGATATTAAGTTAGTACTCCTAAGAACCTAACAGAATACCATCCTTATCTCAAAACTGATAAAAAGTGGATTCTGATGGGTTTTCCCCTGTACCGGTACGGTACGTACGTTTAAAAATCGTTAGATCCTGGCAGATCTGTAAAACAGTGCCCTTATAGCAGGAGCCATCTCCTATTCCCGCCCCGAACCCCCACCGCCACGGTATATAGTACCTTTTTATCAAAAACAGTAAACGGGAAGGGGTCGTTAGCCTCTCCATAGAATGCGTTAGCAAAGGCGGAATATCCTTCCGCCATATTAAAATCGTGAAATATTTCAAAACAGCATCCTTAAGGACGAAAAAACTAATGAAATTCCGCCATCTTAAAACAGCGTCCTTCAGGACGAAAACTACTATCTAATTGTGGAAGGAGAGAGTGACCAAGGATGTACTTCGGCCTCAAAAAATCGTCAGATCCTGGCAGATCTGTAAAACAGTGTCCTTAGAGCATGATTAATTTAAAGATCAACGACAAAATACGATTTTTACGTAGGGTACGTATCCTTCAATTATTAATTTATTTATATTTAAAGTTTTCAGAAAATATGCAATTTATTATGAAATTATCAACAATAACATTTATCAACGTAATTTTCTAAGAAAAAAAAAAAAAAAAAAAAAAAAAAAAAAAACCCATGGTTTGCAATTGTTTCTTCGAGCTCGTTAAATACATGGTATAATACTAAACAACGTTCTCTTTGTAATACTATTCGTGGAATTTCTAATTTGATTTTACTCCTTTTTCCAACCAACTCTTTTATTCTCATTTAATTCTGCACTATAGTTTAGTTCGGTTAACAAGTACAAGTAATAGTGAAAATGCATAAAGTGACATCTAGCCAATCCTCGAAAACTAACATTAGGAAAAAATCATAGTTATAATTAAAATTAGATGGAAAAACAACTTTTTTTCTCTTCTTGCGATAAAATAATTGGTTCGATCGAAAATCTCAAGTGGATGCTCATTGCTCAAAGACACATTAAGGAACATCGAAAAAAATGACAAAATTATAAAGGAAGTGCTTCAATTACCAACCATAAAGGAAATTATAAACTAAAAATGTTTAAATTTTTTAGTCAAAATTACCACACTCTGGGAATGACCTGTTCAACAAAATCATAGAAAATTCATTTCCCTAACGTTGGCAGAAATATGTGAGCATAAACAAACAATGTGTGAAAAATTTTACTTTTTTAGTTTTACTTTTAGTTCTTAGGTAAGCCCGATTTAAAGAAAAGATGAACTCCATTATCTAATATATATTTGTCAAATACCACTCACTCATTTCACATAAAATCTCAGAAACCACCGAACGAATTGGAATGAAATTTGGTATGTAGCTTCCTCTAGAGCCGCAGGTGCTCGCTAAGAAAGGAATTAAAAAAATCGGAAGGGATCGCGTCTAATTCGCGTAAAACGCGACTTCTCACGCATAGGAAATTCTTTTAATAGCATTACGGAAACTCAATACATTGCTTCTTATTGGATGTTGGATGAACGACAACAATTATTTTCTCAGTAGTTTGCCCTGTTTCGGTACTACAAAGGGGTAAAATAAAAGTACTCATACAATTTTTATTATGCAAATAATAATAAATTTATTGTCATATGGTATACGGTGATAAGCTAAGTTAAAAAATAGGTTAGATGCCTAAACCGCACACTTTTACCACTAATTAAGTTCCTTATAGTAGCTAACAAACAAAATACGTTAATGGCATGTGGAAACCTTATATGGAACTTTCTGTAAACTTATGATGCCTGCAGACGGGTTTATGCTTGATATGTACGCAAAAATAGAAACAGAAAGACTAAACTTTATTCGAAAAAAACAAAAAAAGTTGAGAAGCGGAGACTATATTCACTTGAAGGATGCCATAAAAAAAAGCTGATCGTCTGGTATCGGAGCTGGGCAAGACAGTAGTTCTGCCTCGAAGCTTCAATAGAGAACTGTTAAAATTTAAAAAAATTAACTTTTGCAAATTGTCAAATTTACTTATTGAAATTATTCTAAGAATGGAATTCTTTAGGTTTATTAAAGTAATAACAATTATCAGCATTAAGCTTAACTTTTAATAATTTAAGTTGTCCTTAATCCTAATGATATTAAACCGTAGCAGAGCACGGGTGCTTTTAGCTATTAATAAATTAATGAAATAAATTTTTTTTCCAAATCTAAATTTGTTACACATAAATTCCTTAAAATGTAACGAAGTTACAGTACAAGGAGAAAAAAGTAAAATATTAAAATAAAAGAAGTAAACAAGAAAAAAGAAAAAGATTTATTCATTTCTGTGTTATAACATGTAGTCGGAGAGCTAGTGATTTAGAGCAAGGAATTGATCCAACTTGCTTTATAGCACAAAATTTACATTTTCGATAGTTGTCTAGGGAATGGTGTACGCAAGTGGGAGAGGTACTGCGCATCGTAAAAGTAAACTAAAATATTCGTGATAAAAAACATAATTGACCCACCTTGAAAAAAACAAAATTAAATTGTATTATCAATAATATAAATCGCATTCCATTTGAGTGGTAGGATAAAGAAACAGACCAACACAAAGATATTTTATTAGAAATGAAAAAGATATTCTTGACAAACGAAGAAAATTTAGTAGCGTGTCAATAATAATAATTATGTACCAAAATCATTTGAGTGGTTGAAAAATATTCTGGTCCCATTCTAAAAATTTAATTGCGTGCCAAATACGTCTTTAAAATAATAATCCTAAATATATATATATTTTATCTATGCTGAAAATTTAATAGCGAGTCAGGAAAGATTTTGTAGGGAAGATATGAAATATTTTTTGTACGTAATACTAACAAGGGAACGTTTGCAGCTGTAACTCACGGATTTCAATGCAGATTTGTGAGTGGGTAGTAGGGACCTATAATAGTGCAAAACTAGAGTTATTGCCGCCAATAAGCATTGGCCGAGAAAAAAAAAAATATGAAAATCACATTTTATTTTTTTTCTCAGTTCTCAGTCAAGATAGAGAAATGATTCTTTCACGTTTCAGTACAGTTATGTATGATATTTCGTATGAAAACACTTCCGCCATGCTAAATACACCACCCGGCTTTAGGGTGCTCAAAAAACTAAAAAAATGACAAAATTCCAAGGAAATCCGCTGTAAATCAGTGGAATTTTTTTTTCATGAACAACTTACTTCAAATCTCGATTTAACGCACCATAAAACCCTTATAAGTGAAATTTTATCGAAATAAAAAAAATATTGATTTTTTTACCCCTTTCGAGGAGGTTAAAATTTTGAAGTTGAGATTTCATCAACAATTTCTAACGGCCATAACAGCTGCTACGTTCAACCGATTACAATAGTAATATCATCACTAGAATCATACATTCTGCTTTTTATCCATGTATGTAACATTGGGATTACTCCAGGTTTTAGTGGACAAAAATTGATGTGAATGAAAAAATCCGAATGCCCATTGGCGGCTATAACTCTAGTTTTGCACTATTATAGGTCCCTACTACCGACACACAAATCGGCATCCAAATCAGTGAGTTACAGCTGCAAACGTCCCCTTTTAAGTTAGATATATATTTTAGATTAGATGAAAGACACAATTATATTCTGATAGCAATTTATTATAAAACTAATTTCTAGACATGTATCGATAATCGATTTCTTGATATAAATATCATTCTAGTATTGAAAATGTGATATGGAAAATTCTTGTATCGGCTGAATTAGTAAATAGTAGAATATCCCTGATATTTCTAAGCATATTTTAGCAGTCGAAACGAATTCGAATGCATTTATATCAGCTTTATAAAATTTCGTTCTGTATCTCTAAGTAAGACGTTTTCAATCTGGAACATATCTAAAGACGGCATTGAATAGAAGACAGCAGATGCGACAGGGAACCCGAAACCTCAGCCGGAGCAGAGAGCTATTGTTATCGCTCAACTGTACAAGAGCCCCTTCAGATTAAACTGCGACAGTCTCGAAAAATATGTCAAAAAAGTTGTGATTGAAAACCCAGACAAACAGGAAGGCCACCGCTCAATTGGACTTCCTCCGCTGAAAGCCGCTCTTTCTTTTGTTGGGCAGCAATATCAGGCACTGGCTACAAAAGCCCTGGTTACACTCAGCTCAGATTATTTCTAATAAAAAAAAATATAATATAAGGAAAACAATAAAAAAGTTTTATTGTTTTTTTAAATTAAATTCTAAAAATATGAAGTAAATTAAAATAATACTTACATTTCCTTAAATTTCAATTTGTACTAAACGTTCTCATGTCGGAAAGACAGCAAATTAATCTACATTGAAGTGGATTACAATATGAAATCATCATTTGTATCGAACTGCCTTCCAGACTTCTACATGCATATATTAATATGTTCCAACAGTAAGCTGTCAGTACATTTTCAAATACTTATTTATCATTTACTCTTTATTTTTATTATTCTACAGACTACATCCACAGTTACTAGACAAACGTTCAAAGCTCCCAATTAATTACAAAAGACTCATATACATGACTGTGATTAGACTTCTTTGGACGTACGGAGTTGAGCTTTGAGGCTCCACTAAAATATACAATTCATCTCGTATTCAATCTTTACAATCCAAAACTCTTCGAAAAATCCTCAATGCCCCTTACTTCGTCACTTATAAACTTATCCATAAAGATCTTAATGTTCCATATGTTGCTGCTTTAGCCCACACCAGATACCTATCCTTTCATAGTAAGCTCCATAATCACTCAAATCAGTTAGTTTCTCAACTTGCTTCCCACTCCATTTCTAATATTCTCCGAGGTATCTGAAACGAAGATAGCCTAGAGATCTTCTAGTGTAGAAGTTTTAATAAAGTGCTGCTGAGGAGTAGTTCTTTTCAAGTTTTTACATGTTATTATTTTCGTTGTCAATACATTTACTTGATGTATATGTTTTGTACAGTTGTAAATTTCAATAAATGTATATATATATATATATATATATATATATATATATATATATATATATATATATATATATATATATATATATATATATATATATATATATATACAAAAAAAATTATTATATATTCATAACCGGATATGTAATTCCTGGACTTACTTATCTACCCTAATAATTTCCATCATTGATTATTATTAAATACTTCCTTTTGTACTCTAACCAGAGCAGGATAGTCGAGTACCCTTTATTTTACTGGAAGGGTATTCTTTCCACTCCAGCAAAATATATGTACATCAATATGCACTGCGGAATGCGGAAGAAGGTAGAGAATCTCCTGGAAAAAGGTAGGCCATCCCATTCAATATAAATACATTTCTGGAAAAATCCAGGAGCTGGAAGAGCCAATTCCAGAAATCCACAAATGCGGAAAAGCCTTTATACTGAAAACAATCAATAAGTTAAATGACCATTTAAATTAAAACTGAGCATTGATTTCCTGTTTCCAGGACTGCAAATATTAAAACAATATTTGTTGTTGTTTTTTTTTGTTTGAATATTTTTATCAATTTATTTTTCCTGATTATTATTTTTTTTTCTACTATAGCCCTCCAATTATTTCTATTTTGCATACATTATATGTATAATCAAACATCAAATACAAAGCAATTGTGTAGCCAATCTGTATATTTAACTAAGATTATAATTTGTTTTGGATTTAGGAACGTTCCTATAGAAATTGGCTGTGGTGACTTAACTAAATCACTCGATAGCAGTTAGTAAGAGAAGTCAACATAAATACAAAATAAATTTGACAATACTATATTACCAACTCTCCCTCTTGAAATCAGACATGGTCCCTCCCTCCGCACATATAAACCTCTCCTATTCCAGCACCTGCTTACAATACAGACATCACCTAACAAGAATAGTTCAGTTTAATTTTGTTTATTTCTTCTTTAATATATTTTTTTTTTACTGACCTTTTTTTATCATTATAACTATTTGAGATCACGCTCCAAAATAATATTTGCCATTTTCTTGTCCCGACTTTTTCGCCTCTGTTCAATCCATTTCGCTTTTTAGATACCCTTTTAATCTGGTAAATAATTTTCATATATCGCTCGTTTTTTTGCAATCTGGAATTTGAATTAATGTTAACACGCCCCTTCAAACTTTATTTATTTTTCTTATTTTCAATAAATTGGAAGATTTTAAACACGATCTGTCTTATAACATCGTATTTAAATTTTCTTAAAATTCTTTATTTTTTTTTCATTGCTGTTGTTACCTTATCCGTTCCTCGATATATCTCATTTTCACTCCCTAATCAGTATCAACCAATTTATGTCATTTTTTAAAACTTCTTATCATTTTTAAGTTATTTTATCTGTAGTACCCGATTTGAAAAAAAAAAATATTGCGATTTAAGAAAGCTTTGAGGTTGCTTTTACCGTTTGGTAACGTTCTTCTTAGATACCTACTTTTTATTAAGTATAGATTTAATGTTTGGCTTTCTTAAACTTTCTCGCTCTTATATTTGCTCTCTTATCAAGCACATTACATATTAAAGTTTCTCCTAGATATTCGAAGTTTTTTGGAAGAATTATACTTCCAACTTATTTTAGTTATGATTATATTAGTTGAGATGATGAACAGACGAAAAATACAGCAACTTCATACTATAATAAATGTTTATTGAAACTATATCTCCTTTAAAAAAAAATAAAACAATGCATTTCGTATTTCTCCCTGACTGGGAAAAACAATATATCAGGGATATCGTAATCTTCAATCTATTCACTTGAGGTACGCATTATAGTATAGAAAGATCAATACAATTAGGATTGGTGAATTAATTGTTTAAAACATACAAAATTTGCAACACATCAGCACTATGTTACATGGATTATATATACTAAAGTTTTAAAAAATTTAAGACAAGAAATCAAACATTGGTACTCACCTGAGGAGGTCTAAGAGATATCTGAAATATATCCATCGTGGAAAGGGGAAGGGGCAGGTAGGTTAATTTTTTTTTTTATTTAACCTATGTATGTTTTAGAACTGAAGATGAATGTTTAGCATTCGAAACTAGCATTCTTATAAAATAATCCTAATAGAAGTAGCAATTAATTCATCAATCCTATCTTTAATCTATCTTTTTTCCTGTTAACATTTTGAAAGTAGGAGGATCAAATTACTTAAATTAATAACTTAATTAAATAAGCAATTAACTATTTTTTCAAAATAGAAAATGTTGAGGTGTTTCAAAAACATGACTTTTTTCATTCAAACCAAGATTACCCCCTAACGATAAACCCTAGCGACAAATGATACATTACAAAAATCTTTTTCATTAAATTTCTGATAGGACAACGTCTGGCAAATTCTCGATCAGAGCAACACCAATAGAGCTAGATATTGCTAAAATGTTACATTTTCGAAAGAGAAAAAAACACTACACGAAAAAAGTGTAGAACCCGAGGCAAGAGACATATCTTTGTCAAAAAAATTGTTGCTCTGTCGGTGTTATTCAGATCGAAAGTTTTTCAACATTTTCCTTCAAAGAAGCTGTAGATTATACATAGACATATCCACGAGCTACTGTTTCTACCAATCAGGGAGAAATTGAGCTTTTTTTTTTCTTAATGGTTGTTGTTGTTGTTGTTGATTGTTTTTTAAGGGCAAAAAACTGCTATGGTTATTATTGCCCATACCCAAAATTTAGACAATAACAAATTCCTAATCAAATTATATTAACCTCCAAAAAAAAAAAATAAATAAAAAAAATAAAATAAATAAATAAAAAAAAAAAAAAAAATAAAAAAAAAAATAAAAAAATAAAAATAAATAAAAAATACATAAATACAAAAAAAAAAAAAAAAAAAAAGAACATTAAATTTTGTCATATAATCCAATTTGCTTGATAAATTTTATCGTACTACAAACGTATTGTTTGCTATCGCCCAAGGCCATACAGTTGACACTGAGGGGGATCTGTCTTTGCCATCAGGTAGTCATGTGTTGAACGACAGTGTCCAATTCTTAGCCGTGTGATTATCACCTCCTCCCTTCTGCAATGTCTTGAGGAAGAGGCCCAGCCACCGATGTTCGGTCTGATTTTGTTCAATTCATTATTTTCTGATGCAGACCATGCACTCTGCCAGTCACCCAAAATCTTCATGTGGAGTGGTCGGAACATGTCTGCCGCGGACAAGAAAGTGGGTGTAATAGTTTCTAATTGGTGGGCTTCTCTAGCTGCTCCATCCACCTCTTCATTTCCGGGTATACCGGAATGGCTGGGGATCCAGAAAAAGGTTAGTTTTTTTGATGATTTACTTATCTGATATATAATAAAATTGATTTCTTGGATTAATGGGTTGTCCGAATAAATTTTAAACAGGCTTTTAATCGCACTCAAGGAGTCAGAGCAGATAATTATCGACTGTTCTTCAAATGTTTGAGCAAGGTGAAGCGCTTTTAATATCGCCGTCAAATTTCTTAATGGTGAATTACTATAATGTATAAACTATATAGATCTATAACAGTAAATCCATATATAATATTTAATGTCTAGAGTACTAGATAGATTTATGGTCATAATTTTGCTTTTTCAATAATATTTATACTTTTTAAAATTATATAAATTTCAGTTTCATTCAAAATGTTTTATTAAACATCATTTATTCTATTAAGAACGTCACCGTTCTATTATATCATCCACACAAGGTTTCTCGTATTGTCTGTTTACTTCTATTTTATTTTTTGGTGTTGATCGCCCCTCGACTTCAGCCATGTTAGGACCTCATCAGAGAAAGTTCCAATGCGGTTTGGGACTTTGGAAATGCTGAGGCCTCTATAGATAAGTTGGCGAATGTTTCTTTCCCCTTTTATTAGATAAGAGATTTGGGAAAATTTAATCTGAAACTGACTGCCTGTTTTCAGATTGAACAGAAAAGTGATTTCTCCCCCTGAATAAGTGAACCGAGGCTGAAAGGTGGGTATAGAGGAGGGCACTGTGTGAGGAATCAAACGGGCCGGTAATTGCTTCAGCTCCTCCCTGCAACTTCACCTAGCGGGTTTTTAATATAACTCAAAACAGATGGACCAACTTTTTTTTTATTAAAATTAGTTTGAAAAAGTATTCTTCTGAAGTAAGACTTCATAAAAAAAAAGGAAAAAAAAAAGAGTTCGTATGTTGAATTTTTTCATGAAGACCTTTACATTATTCTATAATAATAAACCTAGCTTTTCTAATATAATATGAATGAAGTAAATATATATTGATAATTTTTTTCTGTTTACTATTCATTGATATTTACAACTGTATAAATTGTTGTATATATTGTAGAAATATATATTTATTTAGTTAATATGTAAATAACTACTCACTTGTAGCACTTCAATAGTTCTACATTAGAATGTCTATTGAGAGTTTGCTTTTTCAGAGGACTATATCAGAGGTTTATCGGTAATGGAGTATGAGGCAAGTTGGGAGACTAGTGGATTTGAGCGGGTAAGACGTTTACTATGAAAGGTTTAGTACCTAATCAGCAACATATGGAACATATTTATGGATAAGTTTGTTTGGGACGTAATAAGGAGCATTGAGGATTTTATGAAGGATTTTGGATGGTAAGGAATGGATCAGAGAAGAATTGGAAAGCTTAGTGGAGCCCCCATAGCCCAGTCAAATAAGGATTTCACCTCAGAAATAAACCAATTAAGCTGAATTTTTGCATATACCTTTATTATGGACTTCTAAATAAGTGGTAAAAAGTCACCGACTTCAGCACGTTAGCTTCATTAGATATTTAAGGTCAAAGGTCACAAAAATCAGTTGTTTTTTTTTAAATATGTCAATCATAATTGTTACAAAACTTGTAGAAAATAAAATTCTCTACAATTTTGGTATTGTTTATTTTTATTTTTGGACTAACCGTTTTCGAGATTTAGGGCGGAGGAGAAGCGGACAACAGTTGGGGCAAACACTTGCTTCTGGTGCCTTCCAGGATGGTTTCACAGAAATATTGTCAGAAACAAAGTTGTAGAGCATTAAATTAAATTTAATTTCATATTTAACATTTGAATAAAATGTTTGAAAAAAAGTAAGTGAGGTAAAAATACTTTTTCTCTATAATTATCGATTTTTAATAACGTATATCTCAAATACCGTTGAGAGTTGGACAAATATGTATAGAAACAATTTTATGCGAAATTTAGTTAGCTTTAACTTTCTTGTGTAGTTTATTTTTCTAGAGTTCACCGTTTTCGAGTTATAATAGAAAAACCCAAACTTGGGACCTTTTCCCCTCCCCCCACCATAAACTGGGGATTCCCGTACTCCCAGAGACCGGGTCTTTTAGTATGTTTACCTTCTAACTACTACTAACGAAGCTGCGAAGTCGAAAATAGTTGTATATTTTATGGCCTCACACACCTCATTTCAGCACTCTGACTGGGGTCGAACTTTTACGCGAAAACACGTTTTTCGGTACTCTTTTGGCTATAATACCGAACCTAATAGCCCATTATTCCAAACTTAATTTTTTTTTTCATATGAAATCTGATTAAATTTACTATCAGGCCCTATATATGAAATTTTTATTACGTCCCGTCATACACCCAAGCCAGCACGCTTTATTAGAACATAGAACATTTCTATAATTTCTATATTTGGGTAAAGGTTTATGGCTATGTTATATTCTCAAGTCCTGTTATCAACAATAATAATAATTCATAACAAAAGATATTAATCATTACATCAAAAATATATAAAGCGATATCTTATATTAATATGCATCAAACATCAATTACCTGTAATATAATATCCATGTGTCTGAAAATAAAAAATCATTTACAAAATGTTATGCTAATAGGGTAATAATTTAAATTGGGTGATGGTCTATAGTTTTCTTTTTCACTTTAGTGACTTTTTTTTTCACCCTCAAAATGTGTAACGTTTTTTTGAAAATCAAAAATGTAATATTTTAAAACGTTCTAACTCTGTTTGTGTTGCTCGGATTAAAAATTCAACGATGGCTTTTTCATCAGAAATTAATTGGAGAATATATTTTGTTTAATGACATTTGTCGATAGGTCATACTGTTTTGGGGCTAAATTGGTTTGAATGAAAAAAGTAACATTTCTTAAGTGTTAGGGCTTTTGCGACACTCTCTGGCTCTGCTGGTACTGCTTGGATCGAAAATTCGAAAATTCACCGACAGTTTCCTGATAAGAAGCAGCAGATTATAGATAGACGTATCCATGATCTATTTTTCATCCCAGACTGGGGTGAATATAGCTGTCTTTGAACATAAAAAATCTCCAATTTAATGTGAATAAAATAAATCAACATAAACTTGTTTTTTTCCTGTTGGATTTTGAGATTATCTAAATCTAAATAAAGACTTAGCGAACCCAAAGGTTCGATACCGACACCACCAACCGTTGACCACACACCTCCCTTCAACCCAAATCCCCGAGGTCCTCCCTGACTCAATCCTCCCATCTTCGTCTCGGTCTACCCCTCACTAGTTTACCTGACGGCTCAAAATTGATTACTTTTTTCGGAATTCGGTCATTATTAAACCCAAAGACATATATATATATATATATATATATATATATATATATATATATATATATATATATATATATATATATATATATATATTATGGAGTCCGACTTTATATATATATTCAAACAATGGGAGTATAATAAGCGATAAGAGCGGACCGGGCCCAGAGGGACGAGCAGATGCGGCAAGTCACGGGCCATTGCTCCAATACTGTTGGACACAGTGACACAGCTTGCGGCTTTTTTGTCTGCACTTCCATGATAGTGTATTGTGTTCCATCCCTTTCGACAATATACCATATTTTAAATATATATACAACTTCGATTTTTAATTATTTACATATTATAATTAGTTCAAAAAGGAGAATAAATAATTTTTTTTTTTTTTAAATTCCCCTTCTAGGATACCTAAGGTGATTGGTGCCAACAGTTAATCTGACAATATTCAGTTCGGAATTGGTAGGAAAAAAAAGAAGATTGATGTAGAAGTATTGGCGTTTGCGGAAGATTTAGCAATAGTCACAGCAATGGAAGAGATCGCCATAATATTATATTGAAAAATTACAAGAAATTGCGTCTAAAACTGGTTTACAGATTTCTTCCGAAAAAAACAGTGTATATGTCGACTCATATGGATGCAAACAAAAAACTAAAAACTAAATATGGTAAAATAACACCAGTTATGAATTTCTTCAGGGTACCAAGCAGAATCCTGGAGCTAAAGAATCTTCCCATCATAGGCCTGTTGGAAGTCTAAAAATTACAGACATGGGGAGTCATAGGCCTGTTGGAAGTCTAACAGGACATGGTACGTTGAGATCTGGTAAGAGGTTGACCTTCCTCTTCGGAATCAACCAGCTTGGTATTTTCCAAGTTCCTTTTCAGCAAGAGGTAGCAGTCTGTCGTATAAGATAGTTGAAAGGATCTTGTAGGCGCATGGAAGTGGCGATATGCCTCGGTAGTTGTAACAGTCCAGTTCGAAAAAAGCTTACTATTGAAGCTAAATTGCGTCATTTATATAAACGTTTTTCGTCCTGAAAGCTTTGAACGTTTGTTTCTCAACAAAAAAGAAGAAATTGAAAATATGGAAAAGAAGAAAAGGAAAATATTAGGACCAAGAAAGACTGAAGAAGGTTTTAAACTAAAAATTAATACAAAAATATATCAGAATATCATAAATTGATGCAACGGGGAAACATAGACTGACATTCTATGGACATTTAATGAAAATGGATGAAAGAAGACTAACAAAAAAAATTTTTTTCCACAGCCTCATTTTAAAAATTTTACTACATTTTTAAAACTAATATTTATATACTGTGAATCAAAGTGCTGATAATTTATTAACTCGAAAATGTAAAGATGTTTCCATCTGTTTTTGTTTTGAGCGTTTTAAGAAAATATACTAAAGCAGTTGGCCTTAGATTTATTTTTCCCGAGTTTTTTATTTTTTCAAATGTTAGGCCAATATATTGGATTCAATCTTCATGCAGTGCGAAGAAATATTAGAACAAAATTTCAAAAAGAAATATTCTTAAGAAGAGTTGATGTTATGATGAGTGATCTGTTTCATTATGAAGCAGCAAAACAGGAAGCCTTGATCTCAACATTTTTAATATACAACTTTATTAATATTCAAGTAACTAAATAGTAAATTATTATAACACATTCTATAGAATGTTTAATTATTATAATTGCAAATAAGAAAAGAAACAGCTGATTTATTACTGGTTGCTAAGTAACAATATATTATATAATGAAGATTATTAATTAGTTAATTACTTAATAAAGCGAAAACGACATTTAATTAGGAAAATTGACAAGAGTTGAGAATTGCCTATTCCATTCAATTTCAATTACATCCTCGGTTTCCATTTCACTTTCAATTTCCCTGATGGAAATTTCGAAAAGTCTTCAATTAACTAAATGTTTTTTAAAGCTCCATGTTTTTTTAAGGAACGTGTGTTTGAAGTATTTTTCCAATATCCTATGGATATTCCAGCTAACACAGTTTTGACTAGATTAATTCGATCTGATAGGGACCGGTAGCAGTTAAAACAATATTAAAACAATTATCATATAGAGAGAGGATATAAATTTAAATTATCATTTTTTTTTTAGTATACTATTTCTTATTATTTTGGACAAAGAGGTTTTAAAATAAGTTTAAAATAATTATATTTTTCGATCCTTACTGTTTTCCATATAAAATCACGGACCCACACTTACATATTGTAGTTCCTTACTTTGTCAAGTTCTTTTTGTCGTAGACGTCTTTTGTTGCTAAGCATAGTTTAATAATTTCCTGATTGTATTTTTTAAAAATTGAATTTAATTATACAAATTATGGAAAGAAGGAGTTAAATAATACTTCACGAATCAAAATATACTTTTTTTTATACATATAGCTGTAAAATCAAATAAATTAATACAAAATAATAAAATAAATAAATAAAATAAAACTGATGACCACAGATACAAATTTCAGAAAGAAAATAGTGGAAACTAAATACGGGCCAATCAAAGTAACACAGAAATTTAAATACCTAGGGGAGATCATCTACATTAGAGGATTTGAAAGGGAGAGCGTGAAGGAAAAGATCGATAAACTAGAGAGATTAAGGTTTGTAACCAGTAACATTTACAATAAAAAGAGCCTGTCCATAAAAGCAAAGATCAGGCACTACAATACTGTAGTAAAGCCAGTTATACTATATGGGACAGAGACCATGAACCTCCCTAACCTGGAAAGAATGCCCTAAAAAAACCAAGGAAGGATAAAGTAGAAAGAAAAAATAAACAAAATTTAGGAGAATTTATGAAGAAAACCAAGGAAGTAAGAAAGAAAGGAGAATTTATGGCCCTAAGAAAACCAAGGAAGGATACAGGTTAAGATCAAATGAGGAGATGTACAAAGAAGAAATAACGAACATAGAGACGGATAAGATGATAAAGACAGGTCCTTTATTTTTTATAAAGGAACACAAAATCCGGCTAGACCTTTACCTCTCTGTGCGTTGGTGTTCCATATTGAGACTAAAGTTCTATGGACATATGGTAAGAATGCCTGAGGAAAGACTTAATAAGGCTATTTTTCGGAAAATTTAGGATTACAAGAGTGCACAAGGATACATAAAACAGCTAAAAGAGGAGACTAGCAAACTGAGGATCGAGGACAGTGGCTGCCTTGATAGAGAAGAATATAGAAGGAAACTACAAGGGATAGCGGTTCTTGTGGACAGGAAGGAGCCAAAGAAAGGTATGGCCTGGACAGAAGAGAGGAAACAAAAGCAATAAGAAAGAATGAAGGAGATATAGATGATGAGAAGGAACAGAATTAAAAATCTATTTTCGTAATATTCGCGTGGTCTCTATGGCCTTTTCGAGAAAAAAAAATGCAATTTACCTTTATAGCTGGGTAAAATGATTAATGACACTTTATCAGTCCGAACTCACCTGAAACAGAGGAAATGGGGTGTTTTAAATTGCATAAAAACTAAAAAATAACATAAACAAAAATGTAGATATTATAATTTTTAAATAAAATTATATTTGTTTTGTTTTTTAAATTTATTTATGAATTTCCAAAATGTTTACGTAGACGAGAAAACTTTTAAATTCAAAATAAAATTGTAAACCAACATTCTTGGATTTTGAAACCATTTTAATATTGTTAACAGAACTTGAAACGTAAAAGTTGAATCTATGTTTGTTACAGAATTAAAAAAAGAAAAAAAAAAAATCTCCAAACATATATATATATATATATATATATATATATATATATATATATATATATATATATATATATATTTTTTTTTTTTTTTTTGTAATAGTTACGAGATTTTTATTATTTTAGAAAAAAAAAAAAGTCCAGAGAAATATCAGAGCATCCTCTTATCTTCAGTATTAAGTTAAATATTTTAGAAACATTTTCGATTACGTAAGAAAATTGAGGAGCCTTTTAATATCTATCTTTCTCAATAAGAATTCATAAAATTAATTAATTACTTGAGGTACACATAGTATAGAATTCTATAAGATATATAGATATATGGAAGGGCCAATATAATTAGGATTGATGAATTAATTGCCACTTCTATTGGACATATTTTATTTGAAAACTAGTTTTGAATGTTAAACATTCATCATGAATCTATAGAATATCTTTCGAATATCTTTAAGAAGTCCGATTGCGTCCTCAGAACTAAAGATGAATGTTTAACATTCGAAACTATTTTTTAAATAAAATAATTCATAGTGACAATTAACTCATCAACTCTAATCGTAAAATTAATATTTGTTTTTGTACATTGCTTAAATTAGTATATTTTAGTTATCTGTTATATGGTTATTGAAGAATCATTGGTTATTAATAGCTTTGGGTAGGTTTATTAGTTCTCATTTGGAATATTTTTAATAGGAAATTACATTTTAACCAAGGTATCGGCTTGAATAGATTTTTTGGTACCGTTGCCGGTACAGGGAAGAGGTACCTATATTTTAGAGCTGTAGGTTCACCCCAATATTCTTGAGTGCCAGAGATATAGTTTCTATATTTATTTCTATTTCTTATTGACTTTGTGCTGACCTTTATCCGATATGACTTTTAAATCCCTGCCATGTTTGTACAACTGGCCCCAGCAAGGATCTAATGCATAACGATGACAGCATTAACTAATTACAATTCGGCTCCAGGATATATTTATGGAATATGTTGGAGCTGCAGATGGCGGGGCATGCCTCTCGTTCGAGGTCACAATAGGTCCAACATCTGCCCATCTCATCGCTACAACGGTTTAATGAATCTATAATAATTGGGACGGATATGGTTCGTTTCTGCAAAAATGGATAGCTGATCACTATAGTGGTACTTAGTGGAAGAGGAAGAGTGAATAGAATTGAATACACTTTTGTTAGATATAGAGTTATATTTAGCTACAAAACTGTATGTATTAAGAAGTTAATTGAGTCCATTAACTTCATAACAGTGAGGAAACCTTCTTAGATCACGAAACTGGGAATGAAATTAAATGAAAATAAATTAATAAAGGGCACTGCTCTTTAAGAATACTTACAATAAACAATATAATAGTGGACGTATTTAAAATTAAAGACATAATCCTGATGATAGATAACAACAGTAGGCATTAAATTACATTAATAGACTTTAACAATGATTATCAATAAATATTTACAAGGAAAAAAGAATAAATCTTCAATTATAAGAATAATGTAAGAGAAAAAAAAAATGAAAAAAGGCCTTCTCGAGACTATTGGCTAGAGAAAGAATAACATAGAATTAAATTATTTTCTGATATGTTTTATTAGAGCTTAACTTTTCATATTCCCATTTATCCTCATTAGAATATACTTATATGTTTCGGGATATGTCATCCCATCATAAGACTTATTTTTTTTTTCTCACCTTATCAGTTAAAGACAAGGTAGACAACACCAAAAGAAAAATGAGTCTGATGATGGGATGACATATCCTGAAACATGTAAGTATATTGGGATGAGAATAAATTGAAATATGACGAGTTAAGCTAAAATAAAGTATATCAGAAAATAATTTAAACATTATATATTCCTTTATTGAAGAAATAAAATATAATAATAATAGGGGTTTCAACCGTGATTTTTTTCATTCAAATCAATATAGCTCCTAAACAGTAGAGTCTATCGACAAATATTATTTATTAGGCAAAACTATTTCCCATTAAATTTCTGATAAAAACCTGTGATCAAATTTTCTCAACTTGCTTCCCACTCCATTCCTGATAATCCTCCCAGGATAATAGACGATCATAATCGTGCATCTGAAACGAAGATGGCCTGGAGACCTTCTAGTGTAGAAGTTTTACTAAAGTGCTACTGATGAGTAGTTCTTTTTAATTTTTAAAATGTTATTATAATCGTTGTCAGTACATTTACTTGATGTATATATTTTGTACAGTTGTATATATAAAAAAAAAAAAAAAATTGGAAAAACATATGAACAAGAAGAAATCATAATGTGCAATAGCCAACAGGGCGGTTACGGTAGTAACATACAGTATATTTACTGCAGAGTTGTGCAAAATTGAATCATAAGCTAAAATATAATCAAAATTTAATCATAGCTATTTGAAAACTAATTTCCTGTAATCAATAACCTAATTTAATCATGATTTAATATTTTAGTCGATTGTTTTAGTAAAGTAATGTCTATTTGATTTAATGATTTCACCATAATTGAATTAGGTCATTTATTCCGGGAAAGTAGTTGTCAAATAGCTATGATTAAATTTTGTATAATATTTTAGCAGTGTTTATATTTTGCTAAACTCTGAATTACTTTCTGTTTAAAGTTGATTCAATGCTAAGCTGCCTTATAACAATTCAATTAATTAGGTTTCCTGTAATAGAACGTACAACTTATAATTTGAATAAGCTTTTATGTATGCGTATATGTCAAAGACCAGGTTTTTATTTTATTTGATAAAATACTGTCAGTACCAAAGTAGAAAAAACAAAATCTTTTATTGGCGTTAAATCAAAGACATGTTATAATATACAACCCCACGATATAATATACTTACCTATAAAATTCAACAATATCGCATAAACCGTGGATTCACTGTGAAAGTTGATTAAGACCATTACTGGTGAGTACACAGCGGGGTCTAATTGTGCTGATCATGGTTCAGTTGTGCTGACAATACCACAACCTACATCAGCAGAAGCACTGGTCAATGCCGCGAGGGGGTGTCCTTTTTTTTGTAACAGCTACGAATAATTATATCTTTGTCAGCAAGTGGACAACTTTCTAAAAGTTTAAAACCTGCTGTTGATAAAACTTAAGATGGTTATGTGAATGCAAGAAAAGAAGTTGAAATGAATGGATGAGGATTTAAATGAATGGAAAGATACTTTATGAAAGTTGCAACAAAAATTTTTTTTTTAAGAATTATAGAATCTATACCACTTAAGATTAGTAACCGAACTATCGCTTAAGGTTGCGTTCTTCATTGGCCAATGGTAGTGCTAGGAGCAGATTCGGCTGGAACCACACTCACGCCATCAGTTATTTCTCAAAATATAGCCCAGTCGATATATACAAAAAAAGAAGCTTCCGGCCAACTTTCTCAACATACTTTTAAACCATACAATTTTTTCCCCAAATCAGATTTTCCATTTTCCAATATTTTCCTATTTCTGAGAAAACTATATGCCCCATGGGCACAGTTTAGATCTCAAATTAAAGCTAACTCAATTTCCTTCACATTTTTTATATTTTAAGTAGGTACATACATGTCTTCACATTATTTTTAGTTATAATGATAAAAGTATAGTTGACTGTTATGATGAATGGAGAAGAAGATGATGAGGGATGCAGTCAAAGAAGAACACCACGTCTAAGAAGAAATTCTTTAATATGTTCCATACGTTAGCACGTATTAAAGAATTTCATTAGGATTGATTAGG
Organism: Euschistus heros; assembly: GCA_003667255.2. NCBI lineage: Eukaryota > Metazoa > Arthropoda > Insecta > Hemiptera > Pentatomidae > Euschistus > Euschistus heros. The sequence goes on along the minus strand of RCWM02000208.1, from coordinate 557,232 downwards.
ATTGATGAATTAATTACCCCTTCTATTGAGATAATTTTATTTGAAAACTAGTTTCGAATGCTAAACATTCATCTTCAGTTCTAAAACATACAAAATTTTTTCAACAAATCAGTACTATGTTACATAGATTATATATACTAAAGATTTTAAAAAAATAAGACAAGAAATCAAGCATAGGCACTCACCTTCGAGGTAATTAAGACACTGAATTCGCGAGAAGTAAAAGGGGGGGGCAGGTAGGTTAAGTTTTAGAGATTTCATTTAGATGATAATCGCTGTCCATCTAAATGAAAATAACCACAATTTTAATAAAGACTCGGGAGTAAAAATATTACATCAAGTAGAAAATAACCTAAAATTAAATACTTTTGAATCACTAGAAATAATAAAATCGTTTAAAACCGATCCAGATTTTTGTTTAAATGATCAGATTAACATATACAATAGCCCCATTTTAAATTTGTTTCCCATAGGATCGGAAAAACCCAATGAGTCATAAGGGAAACCCCATAGTAAATCTAAAACTTAACCTACCCCCCCCCTTTTACTTCTCGCGAATTTAGTCTTAGTTACCTCGAAGGTGAGTGCCTATGCTTGATTTCTTGTCTTATCTTTTTAAAAAACTTTAGTATATATAATCTATGTAACATAATACTGATGTGTTGAAAAAATTTTGTATGTTTTAGAACTGAAGATGAATGTTTAGCAGTCGAAACTAGTTTTCAAATAAAATAATCTCAATAGAAGGGGCAATTAATTCATCAATCCTAATTGTATTAATCCTTCTATACCATCATGCGTACCTCAAGTGAACATTATTTTTATCTGCAATTTTATAACTATATTCATTACTAACTAGATGTGTTATCCTCTCGTTTTTTGAAATCTTCTTTATTTTAAATTACTCTTTGACTATACACGTTTATTAAAAATGTTGGTGTTACGTTAAATGGTTTTTCCTCCAAATCCGATTTAACCAATCTCCAAACTTTTTCTCTTTCCGAGAAAACCATTTGATCTAAAGGTACAATTTAGGTATCAAATTAAAGCTTATTCAAGTTCCTTAAAATCCTTTTCTGGGGATATTTTTGGGAAACCAGTACTTTTGTCAGTACCGAGAACTTTGTAGAACTTTAAAGTTGAAATTTGCTAAAAATCGCCATTTCTTGGAGAGCTGTATCTCCGCAATTACTTATTCTACAGACCTGCGGTTAGGATTAAATTATCACAAATTTGAAGCTCGTTAATAACGAAAGATATCAAAAAAGAATTTTTTTGCGAGTACTACGAAAATCTCAAATTAGAATTTAACTACCCTTATGGGTCCTAACAACACATTAAAAAATAATAGATATATTGCTTTTGCGAACTTCGATGTATAAATCGACTGGACTACTAAGAGTATCCTTATTGTACAGGCATAAATAATAGATGTCTTACGGCCCAAAAGTCGATCCTCAGCTAATTTTACTAATAATTCGATTATTTTAATTGAATTAGTGTGACTAATGAATAAGTAATTATTATACGACTTAAAAAAAAAAAAAAGGAGGACATCAGTTTGACATATTGTAGGAATTGGATAATATTTGAGTATAATGATCCATTTAGATTTCCAAGCACGTGTGCTTAATTTCGTAAGTGTATGTATTTGTATGTATGTTTTTCCACGAATTTCTCGAAAACTAACAGTCATATCGAGATTATCCTTTTTGATTTGAGTTAGGTACACTTCAACTTAAGGGACAGTTTCAAGTTTCATTAAAATGGATCCAGTGGTTTCAGAGATATTGGTAAATCAAGAAAATATAAGTAGGTATTTGTATATGTTACTCCAGTAGGCATGAGAAGGAACTTTACCTTTCTTTAAAATATTATGTATACCTATCTACCAATTTGAAGTCGGTTGAAGTTTTTTTTAAAATTATTTCTATCTTCCTCAACTAGATTCAAACTACGGTCTTGCCAATATACTAACACTATTTTCGGTGTTTGGATAACTTCATGCGAGGAAAAATGTTTACTTATAATTGAGACATTGAAATTTGCTTTTTTAAATCCGCTTCAGTATGAACTGGTCATAAACACAGCAAAAACAAAAATAATGACAAATTCCATTGAAATTCCAATTCATTCAAATAATAACCAGATAGAGTATGTACAAAAGTACATATATTTAGCACAAACAATTGCATTCCAGGAAAAAATAAATAAAGAAATAGATAGGAGAATAAAGCTCGGTTGGTGTAAATATTGGTCACTCAAAAAAATTTTTAAAAGTAACCTAGCAATAGCACTTAAAACATGTGTATACCCTACGGTTCTCTACGGGGCCCAAACTTGGACATTGACCAAAAAACATGAACGTAGATTAAATTCTATGCAAATGAAGCTTTTAAGGAACCTAATGGCAATTACGAAGAAAGATAAAGTTAAAAATGAATATATTCTTCGCAAAGCTAATATTAAAAGCTTATCGGTCGAAGCTCACCGACTGAAATGGAATTGGGCAGGACATTTGGCAAGGAAGAAGGATGAAAGATGGTCCAAGGCATGCACCGAGTGGATCCCGAGAGAAGACAGCAGGAAAAGGAGTCGCCCGCATCTTAGATGGAAGGACGAAATTACACAGTATGTAGGCGACAACTAGTGGCGTGTGGCGAGGGACAGAATCAGATGGAAGAAAGTTATCAACAATATTTAGTTTTTTGTTCTGTTTTGTAAGGTTTTTGTTTATTTGATTGGTTTTTTTTGTTTTTGTTTTGATTTGTATATATAATTTTCTGTTCTGTTGGCTGTAGCCGACTTTTAAGTTCCTCCTATGGGAGATGCTTTTGTCTAAACAGATGCCAATAAAGCTTATTATTATTATTATTATTATTATTATTATTATTATTATGTGACCTAAATGTTTACTAATTTGGCAATGAATATTAAGTTAGTCGTTGGTAAAAGAAAAAAAATTATGGTTCATATTATGTATGAGAAAATAAACTTTATTAGTTTGCTAATTTTGTTTTGTATATACATCCTGTTTTTAAAAAACGGACATTTGAGACAACCCAATATCTCCAGTCTTGAATGATGCATTAACATTTAAGATTTGTTCTTCTGACACGGACATAACAAATAGAAGAAAAGGGTGTTTGTTTTCAGATAAAATATGACCGATATTTCTTACTTGATATACAAAAAGCGTTTATACTTATACTTTGGCCAACAAACGGGATATTTATGGGCCTGCTCTAGAAATAGAGAAAACGTTATAGAGAACGTGTCGTATAAAGTATTGGGAGTGGATATAGGAGCGAAGGCGGTGATTTACGTGTGATTTCCTTGGAGAGCCGGGGAGAGGGAAGACAGTCCTACGTGATCGAAATTCGTTTTGGAGATGAGCGGTTTTGTTTGAACCGCCTCCGGGCCAGCGAGAATCGAATCTGTGCCCCACCCGACAGCCCTCGAGTACTTTGAATTCAGCCCTCACGTTTCCCAACCCCTTTTTCGTCGATAATTCTCTTTCTGTTTTTGTTTTTTTATTTCGGTATTTTCTGTAATATTCACGTATCTGACAACATGGAGTAACATTCATCACCCCTTTAAATAATACGAGATTCCGTTAAACTACTTCAATTTAATACCTGTTATACTTGTAACGAACACTCCATTTCTTTGAGTCAATAAATAAGAAGAAAGAATAATCACTGGGTATTAAAAAAAATACATTAAACTAAATTTATTTCTGGACGAGGAACTATTTTAATGTGTCGATCTTATTTTGAAAAGGTGGTACATGGAACGGTGGTTTGAGTTTTACGCCTCATCTTTTACAGGAACCGGTATCCAAAAGTATCAGTTACTTTGGCCTCTTCGAGCCAGAATAACAGCTATTCAAAGATTTATCAGTTCCCGAGCTGCTATTTATTATTCTTATTTCGATGGACTAAATTAAAAAAATTAACTAGATTTATTGAAATATATTCACTTCATTCGAATTTCAGGGATCAAAAAGTAAGATCAAATTGGTCCTAAAAAAAAATATCGTGTAGCACTACAACCCACGGAGGGCCTTGGGTGCTTTGGTAAGGATGTATTGTTACTAGTATAAATTCTTCATCCGAGCACGAACTCGAGCCGAGAGCCAGCTGGACACTGTACTTACCTACTGAGCAACGGTTTTATAAAATAAAAAATGTATGTTACATTAACAAAAAAGGTACAAGAAAAAGAAAAATATATTCAAGACACGAATAACTAAAAAAAAAAAAAATTAAAAGAAAAAGATATTGCAAAGTGTTTACGGTTTTTACTACTGTAGCAGAATAACATCCTTCGAACATCTTTCCATTGAAAGTTTTGAGGAATGTTGCGACTCTCTTTAAAAACTAATGACATGTTATAATCGTGTATGTAACGACGGGTCTAATAATGGTTTTATAGGCTGTTATTTTAGCCTTACGCGATGTATCTTTAAACCTAAGAACTTTTTGAATTTGCGAACAGGCATCTGTTGTATGCCGCTGTTCGTCCTTATTTTCGCAATAACATCATTGTTATTTGTTAAAAGCGACCCACAGTGGGACGAAACTATGTTTTTTCTGGACATCGCATTTTGAGTCTCTAAAAATTATTGCATCGACTTGTCTTCAAAGGTGTAGAATTCGAATCTAAAGTCAGTTTTTTCCCATCATTTCAGGACTTCGCTCTGTTAACCAATAGTTTGTCTAAAAAAATCTAATTTTCGTTTTTTCGGGTTTTGATTCAAGGGATATTATTTTCTATAATTTTTCATGTGCTCTATCGATTTTAAAAATCTGCAAATCAATCAGTGTACCGTTATGTGAATTATACGTGTTTTATGCCTTTTTCGTCTATCGGATTTACTAAAAAAATAAACAATTTGCGGTTTGTCAGAAACTTGATAGGTAATTATTATTTTAAATATTGTCCCTAACCGAAAACGGAACTATTTAGTTATTTAATAGAAGTAATCAATTATAGCCCACGGGCTCCTGCACTGGTTACCGAAATTTTATCGTTGGATCCATTCGTTCAAATTCGCCGTGTCAGTGTCAGCATTCAGACCTATTCCAATATCAATTTTAAGCATTTTTATTGGTGAATACCTGTGGATAACATTTGTGAAGTCCATTTGTTATAGCGATTTGGACCACTTTTTTGTACAAGTTGAATTATCAAAATAAATTCAAATATTCTCCAAGGTCGCAAGTGGTAGCAAACCATTTCGATATTGAGTTACTTTTTATAATCGATATTTGAAATTAAAATGGGTTTCGACTTAAACAAGTATAAACATTTTTCAAAAATCAATTTTTTGTTAAAATTTTACAAATTTAAATACATTTATTTTTTTAAATTATTATTTTTACAGGAAAACGTTTTATTGTCAATTGTTTTATCTTGCTAAAAACCAAAAACAGCAAAAAATTTACATCAGATGTGTTAACAATTTCTAATGCAATTTAACAAAACGAGAAATTTGCGAGAACCTTTCAAACAAACGTAGTATATCGATGTTGATGTCCTGTTTGTACGTAATAAAATTATGTTTAACGCACTGTTCTTTATCGAAAATGACCACAGCAAACATTTAATAAGTGATTAAAGCTACAAATATAAATTTTTGTTTCCAACCAATGATCAACAAATTACATAGGCTCGTCCTATTGTGCGACATGGGGGTTGAGAACGGAAGCCCTGAAGGTTCTGTATAAAGGCGCAATTTTGCCTATTATTACTTAAGGCATGGAAATATAGCATCAAGGAATTCTGATTAAGTAAAACAAGGCAAAGCTGGAGAGGGTATAGAGGTTAATGGCATTCAAAATTACCAAAAGTTTTCGGACACTTTCTGACTAAGCCGCTTTTTTTGGGCCAAAATGATTCCCATTAGTATCCTAGCTGACGAATATGTAGGCAAAATAACCCAATGGGATTACTGCTGAAGTGAAAACACAAAAAGATATAAACAGACTAAACAAAAGGGGTAAAACAAGGATTATAATGTGAGAGGAGGGAGTTCTACAAATCCTATAAATACTCAAAAAAAATCTTTTTTCGCATACCATTTCGATCTTAAGTTACTTTTCAGAATTGATATTTTGAATTAAAATGGCCTTCGACTTAAACAAGTTTAAACATTTTTCTAAAATCAATTTTTTTGTTGAAATTTAAAAATTTAAATAAATTTATTTTTTTTATTTTTTGTAATCATTATTTTCACAGAAAAATATTTTATAGCCAATTGTGATATCAAGCTTAAAGCTGTGAAAAACAAAAAATTTACATCGGACGTGTACACAATTACTAATGCAATTTAACAAAACGGGAAATTTGCGAGAACCTTTCAAACAAACCTAGTTTATCGATCTTTTGTACTGTTAGCGCGTAATGTTTATGTTTAACGTACTGTCGTTTATCGGCAATGACCATAGCAAACATTTTATCAATGATTCAAGGCATAAATATAAATTTTAGTTTTCAACCAATGTCCAACAAATTACGTTGGCTCGTCTCACTGTGCTTTACACTATGCTCTGCAGTACATTTAAATGCTTTACACGCTGGGAAGATGTACTTTCCGAATTGGATTTGCTTTTCTTGCGACTGGGTTGTCGACGTTAACATATAATTAATCTTCGTTTAGTTGATTTGCAAACCGCGTTTTACAAGCTTCTTCTAGTTCTTGAAGATCATTATGGATAAGTTTATTTGTGAAAAATTAGAAGGTTTAGTTGAGCCCCAGAGATAAACAACGTGTTTCCATAAATCTGGTTACTTTCGTGTAAATAAGTCGTGGTAAATCGGTAGTATCGAACGTTTGTTTAGTGAATGTTGAAGAAGTCGAAAATGACGAGCAATTTCTTGTCTTATAATTCTGGTATGTGACAACTTATTTAATTATAAATTTAAATATTTTATTGGTTAATTCTTCCCATGAATAAATTTTGTTAAATATAAAGATTATTTCTTTCTGATTATAGTTAATATAGTTATATTATATTTTTTTATTCTTTTATTAATAAAAAAATTACAACTGTATTAAAAAAAAAACCATCCAGTAAATATGCGGTATATATGAGATATAAAGACATGAATAAAACTTTTAGAATAGGAACTACCCATTGGTAGTACTCTAATGAATATTTACAAAAGAAGATCACGAGGCCATCTTCTTTTCCGACGCCTCGGAGGATTGCCAGGAATGGAATGGGAAGCAAGTTGTGCAACAAATGGATTTGGATGAGCAGTGAATTTATTATGAAAGGAAAGGTATCTGGTTCGTGCCAAATCAGCAACATATGGGATATTAAGGTCATTGTAAATCAATTCATTTGTGACAAAGTAAGGAGCATCTAGGATTTTTCGAAGGATTTTGGATTGGAGTGATGGATGCGGGAAGAATTCGATGGTTTGGTGGATCCCCATAACTCTATTACGTAAGTCCAAATAGGTCTGATAATTGTCGTATAGATGAGTTGTTTTTTGTAGTGAATCGGGAGATTTGAACGTTTGTCAGGTAGGTGTTGTAGTAGTCGAAATTGACATGCAGCTTCTTGTCTTTTCAATCTTGTATGAGGGTTCCAGGTCAGTCTCTTGTCCAGATAAAATCCAAGGTATCTTATCTGTTATACATTATTTAATGGTACTCCATTAAATGATACAGGAGGACAGGATGAGGTATGTGACTGGAGTGTCTGGGATGCAGCAAATGGATCATCATTGACTGAGAACACACTTGTGTCATCAGCATAGGTTGTGAGGATAGTATTAGGATGAGTTGGGATATCAGCTGTATATACGGTATAAAGGATGGAACCGAGGATACTTTGAGGAATAACAGCAGTCTGAGGAAAGGTGGGTGAGTATGTAGAATTATGGTTAATTTTAAATACTCTATCAGAAAGATAGGATAGGAGGATGAGGAAATATGTAGAAGGAAGGAATTATAATTAATATAAATTTTGTTTTATGTTACTGTTTATACTGTCCATCCGTTATCGGAAGCTGCCTCGATCTTCACTTGCTGGAATTACCCTTTTGTTTGTTTGTAGTTAAAGAACAGTAAACATCCATTAAGGGCGGGCGGGACTATTTTATCCTAATGGGGAGGTATTTATTTCCTGAGCGGAGTGATGTGAACACTTTTCCTCTCCAATGGCTGCTAAATCACTCCTAGTCTAGAGAAGATAAAAAAAGAAATACCTTTTCTGCTTTATTGCGCACTTACTATTAAATGGTACTTCAGTAGCAGTCTAACTTTTAACTAAGTGGGTGAGAATACAGTAAGGGAACACAAAAGTTGTACTAGGAAACAATTTAGTTAATATATTTTAGAAAAATAAAATTATTTTAATTACTATAATAATTCATTTGTCTGTTAAATATTTTTATATTAAAGTATATTATAAATGTACATATTTATATTTAATTAGCTTCTGTGAGGCTCTAATAAACCAACTCTGCTCTTTACTTCATCACAAATAAACTCATCCAAAAAGATCTTAATATTCCATATGTTGCTCAATTTGCCCAAATAATAAGCCACTAGTCTCTCCTTGCTTCACATCCTAATCCCTATAACACTTTAAGTTGAAAGAAAAGAAGATGGCCTCGAGACCTTCTAATATAAAACTTTTATCAAATTTTACTAATGATTTCCTTTACAAGCAACATTATTCTGGTATTAACTTAAGGTATTTTTTTTTTTATATAAAATTATAAATTTCAATAAAAATATTAAAAAATGAAAATTAGTTTCTCTGTATTAAGTTTTTGTGTATTAATCTGATTTATGTTTAAAGGAAATTTAATTTATACCTTCTCTAAATTTTTATATTTTCTTTTTATTCCTCATTTTTTTTCCCAAAGTTTCGATTAGCGTTTATATGCATACAATTTCGTTTATTATTATTTTTTTTCTATTTAAATGGAATTAATGCATGTATCGATATAATTAGCCAGATGTTAAAAGTACATTAATGGTGAAATGGATATATCTTTTGACTGGGGATCTAAAACTTTCTTGTGTAACTTTCTTTCACCCTCAAAAATGCAACGTTTTCTTAACAGAAATTTAATGGCGAATATTATTTGTAATAAACATAAGTTTTGTCACTATGACCTACCATTTTGGAGCTATATTGTTTTAAATGAAAAAAAAAAGTCATGTTTTGCCTACATGTTTTGGAGCCTTATTTCGCCAACAGTTTCTATATCAAAAGCGGTAGGTTACAGATAGCCATATATATTTATAAACACGAGGTCAATCAATGGCGAAATATCCTTCGGATAGCTTAAAAAACACATTTCAATATAGATCTTTAAGGACCAAAATTAATAAAATCGTTAAATCCTGAAAAAAATAATAGTATCCTTAAGGACAACCTTAGCGAAATATCCTTCGGATAACTTAAAAACCTGGAATATTTCAACATAGTATCCTTAATGGCGAAAACTAATAAAATCGTAAAATCTTGAAAATAAATAAATAGTATCCTTAAGGAAGAAAACTAATTTTAAGTGGGGAAGGAAGGAGAGTGGCATAGTATGTCCTTCGACCACCAAAAATAGTCAAACTCTGGCAGATCTGAAATACAGTATCCTTGTCAATACAGTCTTCACCCTTTTATTTTTTCTTTGTATTGCTTAATTATTTTCATTGTGTATAGTGTATTAATGGATTTATTATCATTTATGTTACTTATTGCCCTTGAGATAGGTAGAATATTTTATTTACACAATTAAAATGGCTGAAATATCTCAAAGAATAAAACTTGTGTACTTCATGTACTAACAAATCAACAGTGATGTACACTAGCTATTTCATAAAATCTCAATCGAAATTAATGACCAACATGTTCGTTAATGAAATGATGTAAGTAAATGACGTTCTCGATTTTATGGTTAGTAACCTTTTAAGGGCTGAAAATTTCGACCGCATAGTAAGTGCAGAATTGAAACAGTTAAACGCTAACGCGGCTGGGGGGGTTGTCTCGGCTCCCTCATCGAGTTTAATAGGAAATTTATTCAGGACAAGGGCAAGAAAATGAAGAAAACTTAAAATGGGCGGAATCTTCTCGAGATCTTTGGTAAGGGGGCGGAGCAAAGATGGTAAGAGGTCTCCCTTAATGTATTTGGTGCTTAACTTGAACCAATATTGTTCTTGTCAACAAAAAAAAAGTTAGAATAATTTAAATAGAAGTTTAATTATAATATTGGGTTGTCTCGAAATTAATGTAGGTTAATATTTTTAAAAAAGTCGACTAAATACATGGTGTCTGATAACAAATTTAACCAGGTTTATGATGAAAAAACGAAATTCGAGATTAGATGAATAGTTTCGGAGTTATAGCCAAAAGAGTACCGGCAAACGTGTTTTTGAGGAAAAGTGCGACTTTCCGCAAGTACTATAATAAGCATATTAGGCTTAACGACAATAATTTTATTTTTAGCAATAAGCATTCAATTAATAATAATAAACTATTCATTTGTAACAATAAACATTGGAATTTTAACAATTAATATATAAATTTTAACAATAAAAACGTGTTTTTTTACATTTTCCCTCTTTATCTTCTTATGAATTGATCCCAGAAAAAACATGTATAGAACCTTTTTTGTAAACAATTTTATGTTAATTAATTTATTATATTTATTTATATATTTTCGCTAGAGGCAAGAGTTTTCGAGTTATTAACGAAAAAACTGCAAAAAACCGACCTTTAGAGCGCCCCCCCACCCTTAGCTCCACCCCCACCCCCCAGTACTTTTAGTATGTTGTTAAGGACACCCCCCCTATAACTGTGCCAAAATTGGCTTCTACATGAATTATGTCCCCTATTCGGCCTTTTTTGGTCTTCGTTGCTTGGACTATATATTTGTCTCTTAACTTGTTTCTCACTTGATAATAAAGTAACAAGAAAGAAACATTGACATCTATCCAAAAAAAATCTAAATAAAATAAAATCTATTAAATATAAACAGTTTCTTAATAATAATACTCTCCTAAATACTAATGCTACTAATTCGCCTCTACAGAGACCGATCCTCCAATATCGCTGTTTAGCCCTGTATTTTCCTCTTTCTTCATCTGGACGTCATTTCAGTATTTGTTTGTAAGTCTTTTTGGATTCATATGATGTAGATGGCCCAACTACTTTATTCTTCCCTATTTGATACAAGAAACTAAATCAGGTACTCCAAATAGGCTATTTGGAGTAGGCTAATTGTTTATTTTTCTACGGGAACTATTTCCTTCTTTGGTTGGGCTATATATTCTTCTTTGAATCTTTCTCTACCAAGCACCCAGTAGTCTCTCTTGGTACTTCGTTAATGTCCATGAATCACTACCATAAATAATACCTAGGCGAAGGTTCGTCTTATAGACTCTTATTTTTATTTTAATAGGCATCTCTGGAGTAGGAAAAACCATCCTGAGCGACCAGTAGCAGTTGTTTCCATTCTCGATTCTCGCTTTTATTTCGACTCCAATTTTGTTACCTTCCGTTACAATTATATAGAGATACTTTAAATGTTTACGCTATCAAAGTTGAGCCCTATTTCTTACACAGAGATGTAATTAAAAGAAAACAAGAAAGGCTGTATTTTTTTGCAGAGACATTAAGAGCGTGGTTGCGCTCTTTTATATTTAATCTATGCTAAGCAACGGATTTCAAATGGGCAGAGCATGTTGCTAGAATGAGCGATAATGAAATCATCAAAAGGCTCTAAGATGAAAAGATATTTGGGCGCAGAAAAGTTCGGAGACCTCGCCTGCGGTGGGTGCATTGTGTGGCTGCAGTGCCGAGAGAATGCTAAGATTAAGTAACTGGAGAGCAGCAGCACAAGACAGAGAGGTTTGGCGGAAGTTTGGATTGAGTGTATGTGTGTTTCGAAATCATAATGGGTTCAATCTTTGAAGGGTGGACGATTTACCATCTTATTGAGGACGCTAACTAAAAAAATTAAAAATTATAAAAAGTAGATTTACCCCCTTTTGCATCTCCACGCCTCAATTGTTACATTGAATGATATATTGTTTAGCATATCTGAAAAAACAGTATCATTATAGAAGGAAGGTTGTTCTGCCATCTTAAAATCGTTAAATCCTCGAATATTTCAAAACAGTATCCTTAAGGACAACAATGGTTGAATATCCTTCGGATAACTTAAAAGCTGTTAAGTTCTGGAATATTTGAACATATTATACTTAATGACGAAAACTAATATATATGTGGCCCAGAGATGTCCTTCCGGTATTTTAAAGTAAGGAAGACTAATAATAGAATAATAGAAGGAAAACTAATAAAATCGTTATATATTGAAAAAAAAATAATAGTATCGTTAAGGACGAAAACTAAGTCTAAGTGGGAAAGGAGAGTGGCCAAAGATGTCCTTAGGCTGTCAAAAAATCGTCAGATTCTGGCAGATCTGAAAAAACAGTATTTGTGTAGAATTTATTATATGGATATATGAGTTAAAGGGACCAAATCGAACAGGATCGAACTCAGGGGTAACAGGAAGAACTTAAGATGAATATTCATCGGGATTAGGAGGCAGTTGGCGGATATATGGAAGGCGACGTAAGTGAAGAGCTTTTTCGGTGAAGTGGTAGCGGAGGCTAATGAGGCAGGCCGGGTGGGATTTGCATCGGTGACGTGCGAGGGTGATTGATGCCCCAACAGCTGGGCCGCCCCACAAAAGGGTCAAATGCTAATAATGTTTATTTAGACGGAAGATTGGGGGTGTCACCGCGTCTTTGTTCCTCCGCCGCTCCCTCACAATGCCGAGCGGCCCGTTTCCTACATCGGCCGGGATGATTACAGGCCCCATCCCGCCCTACATATGTCGCTATTCTCTTCGATGTCTGTACTTATCGATAATTATAGTTGGAAATGATTGCTGAATCGATTTATTAGCAAGGCTTCTCTCGATTGTTATATTGCTAATATAAAGCTGTTATTTACAACTGTATAAAGTGTAAACATATTTAAGAGAAAATGGTTACAATTACTTGTGAAGCAACTACCTTTTTGAGTAGCACTTTAATAAACGTTTTATATTATTAGGAAGTCCCAAAGCTTTTATCTTTTATTAGCCCTAGTAGCATTTGTTACATAATAAGAAGCAATGAGGATTAAGCAAAGGATTTTGATACGAGAAGAATCGGTATCCATTACATACATTTTTTAAACTATTTATTTAGTATATACTATATACTACAAGACTAAAACGATAAGAAACTGCTCATCGTTACAGACTACTTCAAATATTTACTATACGAACGTTCATATCTCCCAATTAATTTCAAAAAATCCTAGTCATTTACATGACTGTGATTAGACCGATTTGGATGTACGGAGTTCAGCTTTGGGGCTCTATACTAAACCACCAAATTCACCTCGTATCCTTACAATCTAAAATCCTTCAAAAAATCCTCAATGCTCCTTACTTTGTGCCCAATAAACTTATCCATAAAGTTTTTAATGTTCCATATGCTGCTGAGTTAGCCCAGAGGAGATACCTATCCTTCCATAGTAAAAAGAGCTCCATTTGGATGTACGGAGTTCAGCTTTGGGGCTCTATACTAAACCACCAAATTCACCTCGTATCCTTACAATCTAAAATCCTTCAAAAAAAATCCTCAATGCTCTCCCTTATCCTAAAGTTTTTAATGTTCCATATGCTTCCCACTCCATTCCCGATAACCCTCCGAGGCGTCCGAAAAGAAGATGGCCTAAAGACCTTTTAGTGTAGATTTTTATTGAAGTGCTACTACTGAGCAGTTCTTCACAAGTTTTGACATGTTATTGTAATCGTTATCAACACATTTATTTGATTTATATATTTGTACAGTTGTAAATTGCAATAAATTGATAAAAAAAACAAAAAAAAAAAAAACAAATATATATTAAGAAGAACAATTGAATTTGAAAAAAAAAAAAAAAAAAAAAAAAAAATGACTGGAATGACGAGGCAATAACATGCATATCTTTCACAAGTACTTTTCATTTTGCCTCCTTAGAAATGACGATCAATATTTAGCATTCGAAACTAATTTTCAAATAAAGTAATTCAAATTGAAGTGTAAATCAATTCATCAAGAACTACTCACAAGTAACACTTCAAAAGTTCTACGTTAAGAGATCTCTTGGCCATCTTCTTTTTAAACGACGTTAGGGATTATCGGGAATTGAGTGTATACACACACTTCTAATAATCTCCTATAATGAATCAATGAGTTCCAAAAACTAATAAGTCAAGAGGTCTGAGCATGTTCTTTGCAAGGTGGATTCCATAATAGGAAATTAAACAGAAATAACGTAATAGTAATTTCAAAATTAAATTATATAAAAATTAATTTATATCATTACTTATATAATATAACCTAGTTAATCTTATAACAAACATATACTAATTTTCAATAAGTTAAAAGTAAGAAATGATACGTTATATTAAACCTCACTTAATTTTATTTTAGATTAAAATAAGAACTAATAATATAGTAATAAACAAATGTACAATATTGAATGGACGGGACATTTTTTTCTTTTTTTTTTTTCTGCTCTTATTATTTGCTGAAAATGGAGGTTCAATGTGAATAAATTTAGCTCCTTCGACGGGCCTTGAATAAAAATAATATGAATATTGCATGGGTCCTTAAAATGTGGACCAACTGTGGGGCCGTTTGTTCGGCACCACCGTACTAAAATTATTCCTCCTCTAACCTCTGAGCAAACTTGAATATATATATAAAATAAGATATAACAATACATAAGACCCAAACAAAAGGTATATATTCGATATTACTTGAATTAAAATAAAGAATTTTCTCTTCTGATGGAAGCACCATTGTTTTAACCTTTACACTACTTCGTTTCGTATACTAAAAAAAATATTCTGGTATCTAATTACTTTGTAAAAGTCGATCTCAAAATAAAATAATATCTGATTCCTTGATTAGATCAATTTTGTTTTTTAAATTTAAAGTGTAAAAACCAGAATCATTGATTGTCAGGCAAACTAACGAACCAACATTACTACGTAATGTTTATACGCGAATGGTTCATTAGATAGGCAATCGGTACTTAAAATTCCATGGTCTAAGCGTAGATGGGAGGATAATGTAAGTGCTGATCATTTCGGCTCAAAATTAATTCAGTGAGAGCTAGGTTTGTTATCAGGAAGAGCCTTTGAATAAATCTCCTAGCCCATATAATAGCAAAAGGAATTGATTTTAAATGCTGTAATTTCAAAATTACTTATTATTAAAAAAAAACCAAAAAAAAATATTACATCTGCACAAACTGAATACATTGAAACGATTGGACAAAAACTATATTTAACGCTAAGATAAGATTATGCTTATATGCAATACATCGATTTTCAAATTAAAAGTTTTTGTAAATTAACTTCAAACAGCTTCTTCCTGATGTTGCCTTGGGATCAAATTATATTCTTCACATCAACTCTACGTGCACAATTAAATGTGATTCTTGACTCTCCTTTCGACTATGAGTGACTCCTCCACACCTTCACCACTTCTCCTTCCTCACCTTCACCGCCTTCTCAATCCTGTGTCGAATCACTACTCACTACTAGTAAACTATACAATCTCATTGAATATATTTTATTTTATACATTGCAAACCCAATTCTTACAAATTTAATTCTATTACAAATAAATTAAATTATTAATACAAGTTGTATAATAATGAATGTAAATATTTTATAATTATACGAAGGATATATATATACACAACATTCGGTATTAAACCAATGGTTTAAATAATTTTAACCATTTTTTTAATAAAAGAAATGTAATTGATTCCACTATTAAAAAAAAAAATTAATGAAACAATAAAATATTAAACACAAAGATTAAGAATATTGAATTTTAAAATTAAAGTTTCTTCTTAAACTTCTTTTTTTTAATTTATATTTATTTATTTAAACATAAAACTGTTTTTAACAATTATATTACCTTGTTTCTGTATTATGTATACAATTCTGTAAGAAACGGTACTCTTTTAGGTTATAAATTTTGGTTTACGAGTGAAACTCAGTAAGTCAAAGTACATGGTTTTAAATAAACGCCAATAAGAGATGTTTTTGCTTTGTCTACTTTTGTACTGACATTATTTTATAAAATAAGCAAAGACCGGACACTTGCATTTATTTGATTTGATAAAATAATGTCAGTACCAAAGTAGACAAAGCAAAAAATCTTTTATCGGCTTTTACTCAAAACCAGGTTTTTTGAGTTAGCGAGTCTTACTTATGACCTCAGGATATAACCCAATAGAGAAACCCTTACCTCCAGAATTGTATACATAATACAGAAACAAGGTAGAGTTGAAAATTCGAGGTGTTAAAATAAAAAAAAAAAAAAAAAAAAAAAACAAAACAGTTTGTAGGGAAAAAGGCTTTTAATTTTGGAGAGTAGTTGGTGGCGGGTGAAGTTGGAGCTAAGTAGGCTATTCCAAGTTGGCCAATATGGCGTTTGGGCTGTTAGCAACTCCCCAAGGGTCTCGCCATTAAAATTCATCCTCCCTCATCCAAACTCCTCTTTTTCCCCCCATTCAATCTTTTCCTAATGTTCAAAGATCTTGAACTATAAATTTGATTTTTCATTTACTGTATCATTATTGGCCCGCCGCACAGTGGTAAAAACGCCCAATCTAAGTGGACATTAAGAAAAATTTTCATGTCAACAGAGCATTGAATGAACTTTGTAATGTTATCAAGAGATGGTTGACGAGATATAAACAGCAATGAGAATACGATTTGATGGATTAACACTAGTGTAAACATACATTCTTTCCAAAAAAACATGTTGCTCTCAGTACAGTATTAAGAATCAAGAACTTCTATGGTGCCCAACCATTCATAGTGTGTTTTACATATAATAACGTCTTATAAAATATATATATATATAAATATATATATATATATATATATATATATATATATATATATATATATATAATATATCAAAGGTCTATCTATTAACGTTTCATGGTGAGTGGTACATATCTAAAATTTTATCCTTATGGGTGTATTTAGTTAAGTAAACATTTTTGAAAGTTAAGTAAACATATTTAACAAGTTAACAGATTTTCGTAATTAAAAGTATGTAACTTTTTTTCTCCAAAGTCCTTCGCTTTCTGGGTGGCATGGTTTTAAAGTATAACATCTAAAGAATATATAACAATTGAAATCTGACCCATCCCGACCCATAGACCTAAGCTATTTATTGTTTTTTTCAAAATAATGCCCCTCCTCAAAAGTGCTGAATTTGATGTGTGGGTGGCCATGACACACTGAAAAATTTTCTGAGGTCAAAAGGCATTACTGATGAGGTCACTCAGGAATTAGTTATGAAAATAGTAGATTCCTTTTTAATTCATATTCGTTCTCGATGGGTCAAAGTCGATGGAGCCATTACAATTTTCGAAACAAACTTCCGATCGGCTCAAGGGAAATTTGGTAGATACTGAGGCACTTGCCCTTGGTCCAAGTAGCAGTAAATCTTCTAATAACAAATCATTTAGAGATCTGAGGGGAAAAAACAAAAAAAGCGACTAATTCAACATTTGTTGGACAATTATTCCTATGAGGAGCTGCACGCCTCAGCTTGTACGCAGCTTTATTCGCCTGACTCATATATTTCAACTTTGTCAATTAATGAAGGCAGTGCTTTCTTGCCTTCTGATCCTGATGATAAATGTTTCCCGGATGAATTATTAAATTTACTCTCTGAGCCAACTGGCTAATAAAATAGTAAATAAAAATGGTCTGCGTTAAATTTAAGATTCAAGCTGTTTTTGTTTTTTTAACTTTATTTATTTTATCTACACCTGTCACTCAAATCGTGACAATAGGTGGATGTGATATGAGAAATTATGAAAATTGGAATGTCAGGGATGAGGGAAATATTTAAGTTATAATAAAAAAAAAAAATAAAAAAAATCAACATTCTATATATTAAAAAAAGTTTTAGATCTTATTATTGTTCTATCTTATTATAGTTATGCAAAAATAAAAAAATACTCAAAAATTTTTAAGTGATTTCGACTATTTCTTTAGAAGTCATGAGCAATGTACACCTCGATTGGCCGTTTTTACCACAGAGCGCCGCTTAATAAACCCATATACTATGAATGTGTTGATTCCACCGATTCTTGAGAAGAGAATCAGTATCAAGAACCTGAAACTAAAAGTTGATTCTCAAGCACCGATCGATGTTGCTGACTTTTATAATAGTTATACAAATTACGTTACGTTATTATATAAAACGGTCCAGCTCCAATCGGTGTCCTTCATTTGGTCACCGAGTCATATAGGATTAAGGGATAGTGAAATGGCTGATAAAGCAGCAAAAGAAGCTCTAGCCCTCCCAGGACCTGGCAAAACCTTTCTAACGGCATCAGAACTTGCACGCCCACTTAGAGGGACCATATCCAAAGAGTGGCAGCCATTGTGGGATCACAGCCCACCAAGTAAACTCAAGATAATTAAGAAAGACATAAAACCATGGAGCAGTTCCTGCCGTACTAAAGTAATCCTAAAGCGATTAAGAATTGGCCATACAAAGAATTACACACCACCTCATAACCAGAGAGGCTCCTAAATGTGAAATGTGTGGCAATGTTTTTCAATATACCATATGTTGAGTGCCTTTACTACGCTATGAAGGTTAACTGAATCGGGAGTACCAAGAGACATCTAAAGGGAGCTGGGAAATGATGATAAATAATTGATAAAATGATAACCTTCCAATACAGAGAAAAATATTTCATAAAATATAAATAAATCTTAATAAATTTTCTATAAAGATCGAATTGATGAATCGTATGTTTTACCCTCAAAACTCAATCAAACAAACAAAGAAACGTTCCAGCCAAAAATGAAATTTTTTCATCTTTTATATCGATTTTTTCAACTTTCCTTTTTTTTTTTAATAATAATAATTCTTTATTGACATATTTACAATAACAAATCATTTAGTATACATGTGCCGGTCTTAAGTCCTCTACATGATTAACACAGTTTTATAGTTTAATTAATGGTTTTACACTTTAAAGATTATCTGTGAACAGTGGGGAAAATAAGGAAATAACCCCACATAAAAAAACAAAAAAGAAAAAAGAAATGTAACGAAAGAAAAATAATTACATAGTATAAAATAAAATAAAGCTTAAGAATTAAATACAATTAATAATTAAATACAAAACAATAATAATAAATATAGATAATCTATATATAATAACCAGCATACATAAATGAATGACTATATGTATACATAGCACTTGAGTAATCAAAGGGAGGTAATCATTGAGTATTTGAGTAATCATTGATGATCCTCATGCAAATGTATTGAACCCTTACCAATTTATTATAGTTAGTCGAGCAGGTTGAGCTCCACACCGGAGCAGCATATGTGATTTGTGCACGGATAACTGTTTTATATAGAATAAGTTTATTTTTAGTGCTTAATTTCGATTTTTTATTGAAGTAGGGAAACATTTTGCACAAGAGTTTTTTAGCTTTATCAGTTTTATTGTTTATATGTTTGGTGTATGTTAATGATTTGTCCAGTGATAAACCTAAGTATTTTATTGATTTAGACCAAGGTGTGTCTTCTGTGTTTAAAATGATATGCTGGTCTACGACAAGGTCTACGTTTTGTGAAAATGATTGCCTCCGATTTGCTTGTATTTACTTTTAGTTTCCATCTCCGGCAATATTTATTAATTTTTTTGTAACTTTGTTGCAACCGATTTACGATTGTATCGATGCGGTAAGAAGTTGTATATAATGCAGTGTCTTTCATTTTTAATCCAGCACTAAACACTAATGAAACTACGTGAAGAGAAATATCAGAGCATCCTCAATTAGCGATGTCTTAAGTAGTAAATGAGATCAAGAACTTTTGGAATATTTATTTAGTTAAATAAGAATTTGTAAAATGGATTCTTTATTATATGTTTTATAACTAATATAATATATATTAGAGATAATGAATACTACTTGCTGTTTACTAAATTATTCTTTGAATAATTATAGCTGTTTTGTTTTTTTAATTTATTTGGTTTCATTTTTTCTGCTCTCATAGGAATTATATTATGTAAACGAAATTGATTTTTGAACCTAGGTAGAGAAATTCAATCTCACGAAAAATTATTTTAAAAGGACTTATATGCCGTATGCAGATCCTGATAATTAAATAATAGAAAAATCAGTTCCATAGACCTATGCTAAATTTATTTAGATATTCAAAACTAATAAAATTAATACTCCAAAAACATTCCTTGTCAGGTGTTTTTTTTTAACTACTGCCCAACATTGCGCCACAGTCATATTTTTTTTTTTCTATTTAAAACAAAAATCATTTAGTTGGTTGTCCTGGTTCAATATTTTATATTTGCACTGGATATATTCTTAATCTATATCACTGACAAAGGCACGTGCCTTGCGATAAATACACGGAGGAGTAGCGGAAGGAGCATTGATGAGTTCGGTGAAGCTGGTCAAAGGACATCAACAGAAGTAATAAGGACGTCAGGAGCAGGACTTGGTCATTACGAGGCAAAGGACAGGACTACCTGGCTGCCTGGCTACCTCAGGAGTCCACCACCTAAGATCCCTTCCCAATGGCTGTCACATAAATCCCACCCGTCAGGTTCGAGGACGCAGCACCATCCGTTTTAGTGCGGTTTGTATTTCTATTCTCTGCTCCAAAAGGTTCAGAAAAAAAAATACGACTTTCTGGCTGGACGAATACCAATCCTAGAAGATTCTAAAGATCGAAAGCCATTCATTGAAGGCTGGGAAAGAGCCGACTTTCTGAGCACCATCAACGGACGTCACTTATCAATAACATACTCAATATATTCATAAAATATATAAGAATAAAAAATATATATTTAACAATCTAACGGTTCTATAAATTAATTTTCAATGTTCCTTACTATTAGTTAATGCATCACAAATTTATGGCCTTTTTATACAGCCACACATAAAAAGATTACAAACACTTTAGTCTTAGACATTAAGGCTAATAACACAAACACGATGATAACAACAAAACCAAACACAGTGACCAACGCATACCAATAGTAATTGAACATATTCTGACACAATAACAAACTGTTTCATCAAAAATTAAACGGACACCCAAATGAGCTCATTAATGGAATGGCCACTTCTTTCATTCTGAGAATACCGAGAGGAAACCGGATCAAAAGAAACTGGATGAGAGACCTACTAATATAAAAGTAAATCAAAGCCAAGGGAGTAGTGCCACAGGGTACTATTTGTCCTAACGCCTAAAATGCCATTTTTTAAATTTATATTCCAGAAAATCTTGCATTTGGCTGATGTGCATAAAAAAAAAAGAAAAGAAAAAGTGAGAAAATTTTTTTTATTTTTCAATCTAATTTGATAGTTTAAAAAAAGGTAAATAAAAGACCCCTTGACCGTCGATGCTCATATGTTTTTTGTTTTTTTGTCTTACCTGTGGATTCATTTAACTGTAAGAAATAAAATTTTAAATTAAATAGCTTAATCCTGCTGACCGTCTATGCCCTCATGTTCTTAACTTTCCCCTTACCTGTATCATTTTAACTTATTAAAATTTAATTAACAATTAATTAATATTAGAAATAAACAAGCTTCAGAAAAAATAAGGGTTTCAAACGTGTTTTGTTTCATTGAATAAATATAGCTCCCAAACGGTAGGTCCTAGTGATAACTGCCATAAAACAAAACATTTCCCCATTAAATTTCTGATAAGAGAACTGTTTTCGGTACAAGCTACACCAAACAGAGCTAGAGCGTTTCAAACTACGCGTAACGCCCTCGTGTTACCCAAAAAAAAGTACTACTTTTGACCAACTAAGCTACAGGTAAAACATGTTACAGGTTTAATGTGCTATGAACAACTTGACACATAGCTCCTTATCATTCCTAAACATTGTAACCTCACCCTAAACAGACCGTAAGTTCAGAATGAAATAAGCACAATGAAACATTTCATCGTTAGTAGTTATTTTTTTGGAATAATTGAATTAAAATTATTAAAAGATAATTAATAATAACAATTAAACCGACAACGACTATGATATGATAGGCTTCGGAATATATTGGATCACAATATGACTCTTTTTAGTCCAGTCAATGAGTGGTGAAATGAGGTTTCTAGAGTGCATGGAATATGCGATAATTTTTGACTTCATAGCTTCGTTAGGAATAGTTGGAAGGTAAACATACTAAAAGTCTCCGCCGCTGGGAATGAGCTAATGGTGGGGGTGAGGGGAGAAGTTCCATTTTTTTGGTTTTTCCATAATATCTCAAAAACTGTTGACTCTAGAAAAATATGCTTCGAATAAACATAAAAGCTTATTACATTTACAATAAAATTTATTATATATAAATTTGTCGTAATTCTAACCGTTTACGAGATATACTTTATTGAAAATAGGTGATTTTCGGGAAAAAACAAATGTCACCTCACTTTTTGTCAAAATTTTGCTTCTATTACGTTCCACAATCGTTTCTCAGAAAAAACGTCAGAGTCAAAATTGTAGAGCATTAAATATGCTTTAATTTAATATATAATTTTCTAGTATTTGCATCAAATGTTTATCAAAAAGTGAGGTAAACATTTTTTTTATTCTAAAATTGTCTGTTTTTATTAACGTATATCACGAAAACCGATGGAATTTCTACGAATACGTATATAATTAATTTTATAGGAAATTTAATGAGTTTTAATTTTGATCTGCTACATACTTTTCTAGAGTCCACCGTTTTCGATATATCATCGAAAAACAAAAAATTGTGACCTTCCCCCCCCCCCCCCACCTTTAGCTCACCCCCAGGGGTGGGGACTTTTTAATATGTTTACCTTTTTCTGAGAAACGGTTGTAACTATTCCTAACGAAGCTATGAAGTCAAAAATTATCGCATATTCCATGCACTCTACAATATGTTTATTGACTGGACTATTTATTCAATTCTAAAACATTTTTGGACCAATAGACTTGAACTGTAGTACCCAAAAAGAAAAATACACATAATTATATTATATAAGGATATATTAAGTATATAAGGAAATTGATAATCAATTGTATCTTCCAACTATACTTTTATTTTTTAAAAATAATGCTATATAACCATTATGTGGGCGACGTTTCATGGCTTATGCCACATTTATGCCTAATTTATTTATGCCATAAAAACATAAAACATAACATGGATAATATTTATGAAAATTCGCAATGACAATCATTACACTATTTTCTATCTTATGCCCAACTTATTTATAAATATACAAATATATCACCATCCTGTGTGCACCTTAACATTCCAACATATTTAATAAATATTAATTTTGAATGAAACACACAGAATCATTTTTTTTTAATTGTCTTCATTGTAATCAACTTATTTTTTATGATTTACCGGCTATAACAAGGAATCATAGTTTTCTTAGGACCTAAGAAAAGGATTGTGATGAAATGTGTGTCTTATAGTGTATGACACTAGTGGATAAATCCAAATTAATAGTTATTTTCCTCCGATGGTTAAAATCAATTTTTTTAAAAATAAATAAATAAATAAATGAAAGAATGTTTAATAAGATGATGTGGTTAATAAGTGAAAAGGATTATCTATAACCAGACAAAATTTAAATTCGGACCACTCAAACCGAAGCACCAGGATTAAATAAACCAATTTAGAGTTTCTTAGAGTTAGGTGCTGCTTAGAGTTCCTTATCCTTAAATGCTATTTACTTATGTATAAGTCTCTAAACCCCTCGGGGCATAAATATCTCTTTAAACTTGAAAATAAAACAGTTACTTGAAGGAAGGAAGAAGGATAAAGAAGAAGATGAAAAAAAAAGGTAACAAGGGAAAAGGAAAACTGTTCTCCTTATCTGGCTGCTAAGATATGTATCTGAAGGTATTTTAAAGTCCTTCGGGGGATGGAAGGAACCGAGGCTCTTGCACCCTTCTCCCTCCCCCCATGATCTACGCCTCTTTTAAAGAAGCATTAAAACTTGCCTGCTAACCACTTCCGAACCCCTGACCCACATAGAGGAAGGAAGTAGCAGCTTCTATTGGAATAATTGGCCTGCGAACTGTTCTTGAGGGGCAATTCCAGCGGAGAAATATATTGCCCAATTACACAACTAACTCTACGCTCCGAAAATTTTATTAAATTGTTCGGTAGCAGATGGAAAATCGGCGGTAGCGTTTGGAGCAGCCGCGCACTGCGGTTTAAAGATTTATTGGTAATTTCCAAAGTAGGCGATTTAAACAATGAATTCCACACAGAACACAAATTAAATTGTTCCTGTCTAAGCTCTAAGATTCACATAGTTCGACATTAGGTCTTTGTTACAATTTTGGTTGGATTTCATTATTAAACTATCATTTTAAAAACATATTTTTAAGTAGTTATATATTCTTATATGACTAATGATTATATGTTTGATTATGTTGATATTGGATCATAAGGAATATTTTGACTGAGTCAAATTTGAAATTTGTTTATACAATGGATATAATTTGAATTTATAGCATATCTACAGAGAATAAATGTTCAGTAGTTTATTCTGTGGGAAGTGAACAAGCTTAGTAGGTAAGACATAATATGTCTGCCATGCTCCTACCCCCGAGTTCAAGTCCAGCTGAAGGCAGAATATTTATATCCTTTTATTTCAGCCATGGATTGATTTCGAGGTCGGTAGATTCTGTTTTACAGATCTGCCAGGATCTGACGATTTTTTGAGGCCGAAGGACATCCTTGGCCACTCTCTCCTTCCACAATTAGAATTAGCTTTTTCGTCCTTAAGGATTGCTGTTTTAAGATGCTATAAGGACACTGTTTTACAGATCTACCAGGATCTGACGTTTTTTCGAGGCCGAAGGACATCCTTGGCCACTCTCTCCATCCACAATTAAAATTAGCTTTTTCGTCCTTAAGGATTGCTGTTTTAAGATGCTATAAGGACATTGTTTTACAGATCTGCCAGGATCTGACGATTTTTTGAGGCCGAAGGACATCCAAGGCGAAAGGGTTAGGTAGATAGATGGGTTATCCTTTTGGTTTCCCCTTGGTACTTAAAGACAATATAGACCCTTTACAATAAAAAAAAAAAAAAAAAAAAAAAAAAAAAAAAAAAAAAAAAAAAAAAAAAAAAAAAAAAAAAAAAAAAAAAAAAAAAAATGAACTAAAATGTAATGACTGTGAAGCTAAATATACGTGAAGAACTGGAATATGAGTAAATCAAAGACTAATATAACCTATAAGGGCATACAACAATAAGACGCAGAATTCAGCCAAGACTGGGGAGTGAAACTAATACATCAAGTAGAAAATGGTCTAAAATTAAATATTTATGAATTATTAGAAATAATAAAATTGTTCAAAACCAATCCAGAATTTTGTTTAAATGATCATATAAATATATCCAATTGTCCCCTTTTAAATTTACTTCCAGTAGTGACGGAAAAAAACAACTAGTCATAGGGAAAACCCAAAGGACAACCCACCTTCATACCTGACCCTTTCATCTCTTTACTCTCACAATCAGTCTGATATCTTCAAGAAGCCCTATCACTTTAGAGTATCAAAATCCTACTCCTTGGTACAACCAGCCTCTATTAAGAGGGTACCTTTGATTGGGGGAAAAAATCTGGCGGTTGAGAGAGATTTTTCATCACCGTTGGCTAAGTAACATTATATCCTTACTAAAACAGTTATATATTTTTGCATAGCTTTTTCTATAATGATGCATTATTAGATAATAATTTTTAGGGAATAAAAAAATCAAAAAATTGTTATTTAATATTGCCAGGTATGGTTAGTTATTCGATTTGAGATACCCAGTTATAGGTAAAATTATCTTTAAGTAAGGCAATCATAAATATATACATATATAAATATATACACTTTATAGTTAAAAAGTTTAATAATTTTCTCCCTGACGAGAAAACAGTAGATATTGGATATAAAAAATCTGCGGTTATTAATATCAACTCTTAATAATTATTAGTTTTTTTTTTTATGAAGATTATTTGTTTTATTTTTATTTTTTATTATTATTAGTGGTGTGTGTGTGTGTGTGTGTGTGTGTGTATTTGTATACATTGTATGAATGAATAGATTTATCTATGTACCTATTGCCCTTTACTGAGGCAGATTGCACATTTATTACAATAAAAAAAAAAAAATATATATATATATATATATATATATATATATATATATATATATATATATATATATTTATATCAACTCCTTCCGATAAGGAAATCGTCAGCGAATTTTCCATCCGAGCAAAACCAACAGCATGTCAAAATAGCCCCAAAACCTACAAAATGTAGGTAAACTGTGACTTTTTTTATTCAAACAAACTATAACTCCTACGGTAGGCACTAGTGACAGATGTTATATAACAAAAAATCTTTTCCATTAAATTTCTGACTAGTGAAGTGTCTTCAAATTTTCGATCCGAGCAACACCAACAGAGCTGGAACGTGTCAAAATGTTCCATTTTTGAGCGGGAACAAACGTTACGAATCTTTATGCTACAAAAAACTGTACAACCGAAGCCCAATAGAAACTTCCATGTAAAAAATAATTACGTATTTGAAACTTAATATAGATATATTAATGATAAAAGTATAGTTGCGTGGATGATGAATGCAGGAAGAAGATTCAATTCCTTCTTTAATGTGGTGTTTATTTCACTGCATCCCCGACAATCTTCTTCTCTAGATATATTAATATAGTCACACATTTCCAGTTATGAATCAAGTAATATTAATTAATACGGACTGTATAAAATCCAAGAGATATGTGAGTACAATTAATTTACACTTTGGCTATAACTATTTAAAAAAATATTCTTTTATTTATTCAACATAATGATCAAATAGAAAAGAATTGCCCGACTGGGTAATTTATGTTGCTTTCAAAGTGAATTACACTTCCTTCCTTTAGCTGCAGATGGCTCGCAGTCATTGTAAATCCTATTGTCATGAATATATATCTGTTTTTATATATCCTCTCGCTATTCGGCAAAGATGTTGATATTTCGCAGTTAGGCAATAAGATAGCTAAAGCTTGGAACAGGGCGAAGGACGAAGGATAGCGAGGCAGAGAGGAACATATATTAATCCTATTTAATTAATTATATCCGAAGAGGCGTGAAATACTGGGCAGCTTCCTGGCCTAGTGCCAACTAACAGCTGATAGTTTGTTCCAGGAATACACTATTACCTTTTTTTTTTCCTGTTCATTTATATATATGTTTAACAGTTCAGTGATTTTCTCCTTTCCTAATTGGTTGGAATACCAATATGTTAACACCTGTCCGGCCTTAACTATTTACTGCCCAATAGGGTACTATTTATACACTCACCGTCAAAAGTATTGCAACACTCATAATTTTCGAGATTTTTTTGGTTTTGACCTTAATCCATACTTTGTTTATATTTATATTAATATTATTTATTAAATGAGAGACATTTTTTTTTTTAATGTTAATCTAATATAAAGTTTTTTTTTTTTTACATTTTCTTGGTTTTATAAATATCTTAAAATACTTTTTAGCATTTTAGTAAAGTAAAAACAAACTGTACATATTGTTTGTAATTGTGCCTTCAGTTAGAAATGTAACACATACATTTGTAACTGGAGGCAGATCAATGATCTATAATCGATTAACCATCGGGGCGGTTGATTATTTGTTTTGCAACTGGATAGATGACCCCCCTGATTCGGTACTAAATAGCACTCCAATACAAGCAACAAATGCATTAATTACTGACAAGGAATCAGTTTGCTCGTTTGTCCTGGCTGTGTCGCCCTCGTTAACAATTCGATTGAACGCGGCTACCTGATGATATAGGTCAACAATTACCTTTGAGGTCAGAGGCAGTGTCTAGCTGATTGGCTATTGTACGGGGCGCTCTGCGGCTCTGTCCACTTGTGGCTGATCATGTCCGATCCAAAGGGGTTTCGCTATTAAACCATTAAAGTCAACGAGTAATCTCATTGATTAAACAAAAGACAACAAATACTATAGTCCATTGACTAATTGTTATTTTCGATAATATTAAACCACAATGTTGAAAGTCAACCATTCCCTAATTTCAAATTGCCGAGAGAGCACTCGATATAGCTATGCATCAGTAAAAAAAAAAAAACAATAAACAATTCTGAATTATGATAAAATAATTACATATTAAAAAGTAATTAAAAACAAATGACTATGTCATATCTTTGGTGCTGGTAAGCAGGTTTGAACAACTTTTTGGAAGAGACCTTGGATTTATGGCCAATTTTACTTTATTTATACTTTATTATTACCCAATTATTATTTTTTTAATTTATACTTTATTAATATTTACAATTGTATAGAATATATAAAATATGTACGATGAGTAAATGAGCGATAAAATGATTGAAAGGACATGTGGATAACTACTCATTATCAGTATTTCAATAATTGTTTTAAATTAATATATTTTTTTTTTAATAACAATTTATTGAAATTTACAACTGTACAATATGTATACATCAAGTAAATGTGCTGTTACCTATTACAATAACGTGACAAAACTTGTAAAGAACTACTCATCAGTAGCACTTTAATAAAAATTCTACACTAGAAGGTCTCTGGGCCATCTTCTTTTCAGACACCTCGGAGGATTATCAGGAATGGTGTGGGAAGCAAGTTGAGAAATTAGGGGATTTGAGTGGTTATGGAGCTTACTATGAAAGGATTGATATCTAGTTTGGGTTAAATCTGCAACATATGGAACATTAAGATCTTTGTGGATAAGTTTATTGGTGACAAAGTAAGGTGCATTGAGGATTTTTCGAAGGATTTTGGATTGTAAGGATTGGATACGAGATGAATTGGATGGTTTATTCGAGCCCCAAAGCTCAACTCCGTACGTCTAGATAGGTCTAATCACATTCATGTATATTAGTCTTTTCTAATTAATTGGGAGCTTTAACGTTTGTCTAGTAAATGTTGAAGTAGTCTGTAACGACGGGCAGCTTTTTGTCGTTTTAGTCTTTGTTTTAAATGAGAAAATTCTTTTCAGACGCCTCGCAGGGTTACTTCGAGTGAAAAGCAAGTCTGGATTGCAAGGATTGGAAACGAGAAGAATTGGAAGGTTAAGTGGAGCCAGAAAGCTCAACTTCGTATCACTGAATTAATTCAATTATAAAATATTGTGGAGTGCGTGAAATATGCGATTATTTTTTACCTCAGGGTATCGGTAGGAGTAGTTAGAAGATAAACTTACTAAATGTCCCCACCTCTGAGGCGTAAGCTAACGGTTGGGGGTGGGTAGAAGGTTACATTTTTGTTTTTTTCGAATATATATCGTAAACGGTAGACTCTAGAAAAATATGTTTCAAATAAAAATTAAAGCTTATTGAATTTCCTATAAAATTAAATCTATAAATGTTTGTCTAACTTCCAACGGTTTTCGAGAAATACGTTATTGAAAATCCATAATTTTCGCTAAAAAAAATAATTTCTACCGCAACTTTTTTTAAACATTTGCTTCCAGTGCCTTTCACGATCGTTTCTCAAATAAAATGTCAGAAGCAAAGTTGTAGAGAATTAAATTCACGTAAATACCGTATATAAGTTTCTGGCAGATGAAGCAAATGTTTGATAAAAGGGAGGTAAACATTTATTTTTTCCCAAACATTGTCGATTTTTAATAACGTATATCTCGAAAACCGTTTAAAGTTTGACAAATATTTATAGAAACAATTATATAGTAAATTTAATCAGCTTTATGATCTGTAGCATATTTTTCTAGAGTCCATCGTTTTGGAGTTATAATCGCAAATACCCTAAAACGGAACCTTCTCCCCTCTCCCCCACCGTTAGTTCTCCCCCCCCCCTCCAGAGCGGGGTCTATTTGTAGGTTTATCTTCTAACTACTCCTAAAGAAGCTCTGAGGTAAAAAATAATTGCACATATCATGCACCACTCTTTATTTCACCACCCATTGAGTGGACTAAATAAGTCTAATTACTGCCATGTAAATAAGTCTTTTGTAATTTATTGGGAGTAGTCATTTATTTATTCAAATCAAAATTCTTATTTTTTATACATATAAGGCCATCCGACTAATCCAACAATTACTCGACAACCGTTCAAAGCTCCAACTTTTCGATAACGTAAAATGTACGTAATTAATGTACCATGTGTTGCAGCTTTGGCCCAAACAAGATACCTATCCTTCCATGATAAGCTAGATACCCACTCGAATCCACTAGTCTCCCAACTTGCTTCTCGCTCGATCCCCGATAACCCTACGAGGCATCTAATAATAAGATGGCTTTGTGACTTTCTAATAAACACTACTAATTTAAGTACTACTAATGAGTTTCTTCAAATGTTATCTACATTTCATTTTATCGCACATTTACATACTGTATATATTTTTAAACATCTATAAAGTATTAAAAAAAAAAAAAAAAAAAAAAGGCTTGAAATCCAAGGGCTCTTCCAACAACTTGTTCAAAACTGGCTATAAGAACCAATACGTTACCCAAGCTAAAAAATAATTCAATTTTAGGCCCAACTACTCCGAAGATATGGCATAATTTTATGTTTTTAATTACTATTTCATTATTTTTATATTATTTCAGAATTGTTTATTATTTGCGTCACAGATTCCTATATCGATGTAAGTACTAAATTGACCCTTCTATACCACAAGTGATTCTACATTGTGTACTAACATCCTCCATTGTGACTTAAGTAATGACCTTAGATAGATAATTTTAACTTATAATTTAAGATTTATTTATAGACTAGCTGAAAGTACCCTGCTCCGCTACGGTTTAATATCATTAGAATTAAGGACTTAAGTTGTCTTTTTGATTGATTTAAGTTATCAATAAAAGCTAAGCTTAAAGTTGATAATTATTATTACTTAAATAAACCTAAAGAATTCCATTATTAGAATAATTTCAATAAGTAAATTTGACAATTTGCAAAAGTTAATTTTATATTATTTAAATAGTCCTCCAGTGAAGCTTCGAGGTAGAACTACCACCTTACCCAGCTCTGATACCAGACCATCAGCTTTTCTTATGGAATACTTTAAGTGAATATAGTCTCAACTTCTCAACTTCTTCGATTTTTTCGAATAAAGTTTAGTCTTTCTGTTTCTATTTTTGCGTACATATCAAGCATAAGTTGGTTTAGGAGATTACGAAATTAAAGTAAAATAAGGTTCTTCACCTCCTCGCTCCACTAACATTTAGGCGTAAAAATCAACTGCAGGCACAACTTTCTTAAGTGGTGTATTGGTGTTTGGGTCACGCTGAGGGATGTTAATACAGTACTCATCTTCTCCATCGCAGAACATGAGATGATACTGAATCATACGCTTGATAGAACTTACTGATTCTTATCAGTTCACTAATTAAATGTTATTTTAAGAACATACCTACATATAAACCTTAAACATCAAAATGAATTTGAAATAGTTTTACGGAATTTTATTCTTCTTAAAACCTTCATAAAAAACTAAGGAGATATAGATTAATTTAGAACATATGTTTTATTGGTAATTGTTTAAAAACACCTGCACTAAAGCAATATTTATAAAAATAAATATTATTTTGATATTTTTGGGATATTTCTTGAACCCCAACTCTGATTTAAATAAAAATTTACAAAAACCTTCCCGGGGATATACTTAATAACTTCCCAAATTTTCACGGCGATTGGATGTATGGTTTTTGAATCTATCGAGTACAGACAGACACACAAACATTCATTTTTATATATATAGATTATTTTGTAATGTTATTTTCAAAAATTTCAGTAAAGTTAACCTTGGCAAAAATGGACATATTAGGTGGATGAAGATTACGTATAAGCAAAATTAGGCATCCAATATTTATTTTTAATGTAAGAATGAGATCTCATGGAAGACCGAAGAGAAGATGGTTCGATGGCGTCTCCGAGGACTTAAAATTATCTAAAATATATCTAAGGCGAGCAGGTGATAGAGACGACTGGAAGAAGGCTGTGGAGCAGGACAGCTTCATAGAGTCTGCGGCGCCAATAAAGAAGAAGTAAGAGTTGATAATGCAGATAGACAAAGACTATTGCGTGAAGAAACTGTTGCGGATAATGGACTGCATTATCAGCACTCACAACAAAAAGCCCATGAATGATATTTTTACACACAATATCAGAAAGCAAAGAATCGACATTTGGGTTCAGTAAAAATTTTTATTCAGCAGAAATAATTTTATTGGTTTCATCTGGTTGAATTTTAATTTCTAACCATAATATGACATTGTGACAAACCTCGTTTCTGCCTATTAACATTGTAAATTTATTTTATTTTTTTTATTACCACACCAGATATCTATGATTTCATAGTAACCTTGCTTAAGCCACCGAGACATCAGAAAAGATGCCTAGAGGTCTTCTAGTGTAGAATTTTTATTAAAGTGCTACTGATGAGTAGTTCTTTTCAAGTTTTGACATGTTTATGTAATCGTTATCAACACATTTACTTGATTTATATATTATGTAAAGTTGTAAATTGAGATTAAAAAAAATATATTATTGTAAACTTTACTGTTGTAAACGTTTCTAGAACTTTAAAGATAATGTAGTTGAATTTTGGTAGAGATGGGATTAATAGCTTTACCACTGCAAAGTCTGTTGCAGAATGGCGCCAGCCACTTAGCGGTTGATTTTTAAACTTCACCGGGATCACATGTCACACTGCATGTTTACAGCTTTTTTTTTTATAACAAATTAATAGAATCAAGGAAATTTTATATTAAATTTTTAGCTCTATACTTCACCATATCTTTGTAACCTCTCTTAAGGCGATCACCACATATGGGTCGATTTTCAAACTTCGCTGCGTAACAAATATTCATCGCTTTTTTAACAACAACTTAATTAAAATATACAAATTTTATTTTGGCTAACTTTTCTGCCACTATGACGATGTTGTAGCTACAGCTTGGTACAGATTGGTTCAGTAGTTTTTGTGGTTGGTAATCACAGACCAAAATTGGCTCGTCTTTTTATATAATAGAATAGATTTTTTAATTGTTATATATATATATATATATATATATATATATATATATATATATATATATATAATTTGAATAGCAGGCCTGTTGCACTGACCTACCTATAAAAAGGAGTGACAAAGAGCTGGCTGTAAAAATAAAGACCCTTGCAGCCTATATAGCCTGGGGTCAGGCTCATCGGAGGGTACAACTGTCTTTGGACCAGCTCCAAGGAAAAACACAAGGCTCAACCAATCACTTAACTCCTCCTCCAGTTGGCTTAGCCAATGAAAATTCATTAGGCCGACCCGGGATTCCTCTTCAAGGGAAAATCCTATATTAAAACTAATTTTATACTCTTGTTCCCGTCCAATTGTATTTAAAACATTTCTTCCTTCCTGCTTTTCAGCCGTGTAGAGCTGTTCTGCTCTCCAATTCAAATTTATATTGCTGTATTAATATGTCTTAATTTTCATTTATTGATATTCACAAATGTACAAAATAATACACATCAAGTAAATGTGTTGATAGTGAATACAATGGCATGTAAATAACTTGTGAAGAACTACTCACTAGTAGCACTTCAATAAAAATCTACACTAAAAGGTCTCAAGGCCATCTTCTTTTCAGACGCCTCGGAGGATTATCGGGAATGGAGTGGGAATTAAGTTGGGAGACTAGTGGATTGGAGTGGTTATGGAGCTTACTATGGAAGGATAGGTATCTGATTCGGGCTAAATCAGCAATATAAAGAACATTAAGAACTTTATGGATAAGTTTATTGGTCACAAAGTAAGGAGCATTGAGGATTTTTTGAAGGATTTTAGATTGTAAGGATTGGATACGAATTAGGTGGTTTAGTATAGAGCCCCAAAGCTCAAATCCGTACGCCCGAATAGGTCTAATCACTGTCATGTAAATGAGTCTTTTGTAATTAATTGGGAGCTTTGAACGTTTGTCTAGTAAATGTTGAAGTAGTCTGTAACGACGGGCAGTTGCTAGTCATTTTGGCTTTGTATATGGATTCCAAGTCAGACGTTTGTCCAAGTGGAGTCCTAGGTAGCGGATCAGTAGAATATCATTAAAGGATACTGTAGGACAGGAAGTCGTAGGTTTACGACAAAGGGAAAGGTTATTTGTAAATTGAACTAGTTTATTTTTTTAATTTATTTGAAATAAAAAATTTATGTTTAACTAATTTTATGAGGAGAGTTAAATTTTGATTATATATGAAAAATTGGAAAAGATAGGTCACTGAGTTCAAAATAACTGTTACTACGATGCCACACAAGAAATAAAAAGAAAAAGAAAAAAATACATATAATTAATAATTAAAATCGAATGATGACTGCCGTGATGAATTCTATTTGAATATGATATGTTGATGACAGTATGTGTACGCCTCTGTGCAGTGGAAACAAACAATTAGTAGCTTGAGTATTGATCAAATGCTAAGAAAACAAAACTAATACTAGCAAAATTTTTTTTTTCATCTTAATATTTAAGTTTCCATTGAATTTAAAATGGCCATAAGTGAGTACGCTGACTGCATCGACTGAAACGAAAAAATAAAAATAAAAATAACTAATTATATTTCTAATTATATTAATACTATATAAACTATTAATGATTAAATATATTTTTAGGATGCGCGGGAGCTCAGTGGTTAAATGCAAGTAACTGCCAAGCCAAAAATTCAACATTGAAGAGGTTTGACTTCAAGATTAGGAGACCATCTTCAGGCACAACCAGCCTTGATAAAGTTGATACCATTAATTGGGAGGAAACCTGGCGGCTGAGCGTGATTTCGGCCCAATTTCCTCCTCTTACAGCCATTGACCCAGTAACAGTACATCCTGACTTAAGTACTGAACACAAGACTATATATATATATATATGTATATAGTTTGTTACGCGATTATATGAATTATTCTGTATACCATAAAATGACTTTCGATATACAGAGATTCTATTGTATTAATGGCTGTAGTGTAGAACATAATTGGGTTTATGTATGAAAAAACGAAAATGGTGATTAAGTAAAATAAAGTTTGTTAAATCTGTTTCTAAGCATTTCCGTGATCTAAAGAGTAAATTTAGCAAGATAATAGGAAGTTGCAATCTAATGGCGGAGTATATATACATATATCGTCTGCTTGGAGGTTAAAATCACTAAGTAACAAACTCAAAATTTTTCAGAAGAGGAAAAAAAACGGGAAGGTGCTCATTAAAAATTTCTTTTTATATAAAAAGAAAAGCAGTTATATTCATTCACTTGGTGACGTTTTATGATAACATAAGCACAATGACTTTTTCTCGAAATTGGAAAAATTTCACTTGGTGACTTTTACCTCCAAGGAGACAATATATATGTATCTTTAAAATTTAATTACGCTTTATTAATAGATAAACTGGATTTTTAATTAAAAACAAAATATGTAATTAGAATATTTAATAATGATACTCAATAATAACAATAATAATAATAATAATAGTCAGTAACCTTTGTAGCTTACCTAGGCTCCAATATATATATATTTTTTTTTTTTTTTTTTTTTTTTTTTTTTTTTTTTTTTTATGATATATCTATACATAATATAAATGTATATATGTATGTACAAAAATGTAAAATAGCAACACTATATATTTAAACAAATTTTGCAGCCTTAATATTTTTGTTTCAGAAAAAAAATTATCGTTACGACCAATGAAGGGTCCTGGGTTCAGTAATAATTGTAAGATAGATATAAAGAATCAACGGTTGCTAAAGGAGAAGATTTGGCCGAAACATTTATTCGTATTATTACAAAATATTGTTTTGTTTTGTTTTTGTAATATTATGATATTTTTTGTTATAAATTATTATTATTGTTTCAAGGATTAAGTACCGCTTAACCATATAAAAGGTTGCCCAAAAAAATAAAAAAAGAATCTTTTTTACTTAAGTTTTAAAATGAGATATAATTTGGTCTCTACTTAATCGATATATTTACATTTAATTTTGTAATGCCTTTGAACGAAACGGTTTGTATTATTTTTATTATTTATTTTCCTAATAAAAGCAGTTCAACAAAAAAAAAGATTCTTATCAAAAATGTAACTTGACAACTGGTGTAAAGAACATATTCTTATGCGTTTACCGTCAAGAATACAGACATTTCCATGGAAAAGGTCTGTTTAACGTGCACTTTCAAAGGGCGACTGCTTTGCCTTAATACAAAGAGGAACTCCCTCCTTGAAATCGGATCAAGTTCATACCAGGGGACTTCGTAAGCTGCTTCGTTTATTTTCAAGCTCTGAAACATAAAATGAACCATTGTCTTTCTCTTACGAAATCGGCTTCAGGAAAAACAAGGAGATAGCTCATACCTCGTCTTTGATGAGCTGGCCGACAAAGCAAATCACAAATAAAGAGCTTATAGAGCCCGAGAGGAACGGGAGGAGGAAACCAATTTTAGGATCTAGCAATCCAATCTGAAATTGGAAAATTTTATAATAGCCTTCTTGAATATATTTACATACATACATATATATATATATATATATATATATATATATATATATATATATATATATGTGTGTAAAAAAGAATATATATATTTACCTTCGAGCATAAAAATGTCAAGGAACAACATTGTATGGATGACAAAATGACCTCGAACAGTTGAGAATATGCAAACACTTCATTCATGAGGCTCACCAAGCTACAATTAATGAAATGTTATTTTTTTTAATAAAAAAAATGACCTAATATGTTACACACCATATAATTTACAGATCATATGTATAACTTTCCTCTTTTGCCAATCATTATTCTAATTATTCTGTGATAAGAATCGAATACTTCTATAAAATATTAATTTACCCACTTTGAAAATAGCAGATTATTCTGTCATATCATCTGAGGGTCGATCCTGAGTTAGGTAGACCCTTTGGAGCAAATCCAGCATCTAAAATCTGGGT
This sequence comes from Euschistus heros, assembly GCA_003667255.2. Taxonomy (NCBI): domain Eukaryota; kingdom Metazoa; phylum Arthropoda; class Insecta; order Hemiptera; family Pentatomidae; genus Euschistus; species Euschistus heros. Next base: position 520,144 of record RCWM02000208.1, on the reverse strand, counting down.
ACCATTAAACACTTAAAGGAGAAAAACTATCAAGTATCCTTAACATTTTCTATTCCTAACTGATTTTTTATGTTCTCATGTTTTGGTCATGTCACGGTATTTAAATTAAGTCATGTTTTTAATATTTCTTTTATTTATGACTAGCAAACCCCATCACAGTTTCGCTCGCTCACATAAGAAATTTTTGAATTTTATGATTGAAATATTAACTAATTTATTTTATATATTCATATTGTTACAATTATTCTTTAAATTATCTGTTTTACTAATATAATTGTATCTCATGATTATGAGAACAATATAGTTTCGAAACGTCACTAAAATCGAAACCTCAAGAACTATATTAAACATGTTTGTATGTTTGTATATACAGTTATGTACATAGGATTAGCAATATAAATAAAATGTATGATATCCCCTCTCCCAAAAACCGTATAAAAAACCACCCCCACCTGGCCTCTATTCGTCGTACGCTGAGACGTATGGTCATACTACGTACGAAGTCTTGCAATAGGTTTTAAACTGTGTACTTGTTCTTGTATAATGTATGTAATTCTCAATAAAGCCTCTTTTTAAAAAAAACTCCAAACCGCGATCCTTTTATTTAGCTATATATATATAACATATGTTTAGTAAGGTTCTTGAGGTTCAGTCAATAAAGAAAAACAACTAATTTGGCCACGTTTCACCAATATACGGAAATACCTTTTTGTACCTGCATCTGGGAATACCATCAGTTTTGGAAACTTCCTCCCAACCTAACCTTTTTTTCTAAATTCACCAGGTCAGTTGTGTACTAGAACTATTAATTATTATTAATACTAGATACAAATAGTATATCCACCAGTAACATTTTAGGTAGTTTTCTACTCCTCCATATTTTTTATTATATGTATTTAATTATTCTAACATATGTTGTTATATATTTATATCGTAGCTAACTTTACGTTTTGAAATAACTTATATAATTTTATTATAACCTGTTTTTTCACTGTAGGGCATGATTATGAAAAAAATATAGTCTCGAAACGTCGCCAAAATAGTTGTTTTTATTTATTGACTGAACATCAAAAACCTAACAACCGTCTAGAACCTTACTAAACATCTAATTGTAACAGTCAAGAAATTTATCTATATTTATATGTGTGTATATATATATATATATATATATATATATATATATATATATATATATATATATATATATATATATAGTTGTATAATTGTATAATTTACAATTTGTTTTTTGCTTTATTAAATTATTTACATATTATGGAATAATATCATTATCCACAAAACTGAATATAATTATTTCACCTGGCTTAATATATTTAGTGTTAGCAGGGTAAAGGATTTCCAGAATTTGGGCTATCCTCCAGGCCTCGACCTAACCATAAGTGGCTACTTGACCCTCTTAGGGGGATTTTGGGATGAGCCATCCGAGAAATAACAGGTTTAGGACTGGCTTGGAAATTTACAATAACAGTCGGTAAGTGACTACTTCCTAAGAGTAAACTAATTTCGTCTTTAATATTTTTAACAGACTTCAAAAGGGAGGAAGTTCTCAATTCGACTGCGTATATATATATATATATATATATATATATATATATATATATATATATATTATATATATATATATATATATATATATATATATATATATATATATATATATATATATATATATGTTACGCGATTATATGAATTATTCTGTATACCAAAAATGACTTTCGATATACAGAGATTCTATTGTATTAATGGCTGTAGTGTAAAACATAATTGGGTTTATGTATGAAAAAACGAAAATGGTGATTAAGTAAAATAAAGTTTGTTAAATCTGTTCCTAAGCATTTCCGAGATCTAAAGAGTAAATTTAACAAGATAATAGGAAGGAAGTTGCAATCTAATGGCGGAGTTGTTAATTGGTTTAGTTAACTCACGGTGTCTTTAGCATTCCTAACTGCCAACTTCACCTCCAGGGAAGATCTTGATCTTGTACCAAGTTTAGGAACTGTTTTATATATTTATATATAAAAAGTATTATAAATTAAAACCTAATTCTATTTTCCGAACTATGTAAGTGAAGCTTAAATATATATATATATATATATATATATATATATTTAATATATATATTTGGATATCTTGCAAAAAAAAAAAAAAAAAAAAAAAAAAAAAAAAAAAAAAAAAAAAAAAAAAAAAAAAAAAAAAAAAAAAAAAAAAAAAAAAAAAAAAAAAAAAATTAAGAAAGAAAATAGTCTGGAATGCAGTCAGGAGAAAGAAAAAAATCACCTCCAAATTACAAAAGCTTTAAATAAGATAATATATTGAAATACTCCGCGATTTAACGATTTTAAGATGGCGGAAGGATATTCCGCCATTGTTGTCCTTTAAGTTTTCGTCCTTAAGGATACTAAGCCTAACATATAGTAAGATTCATAATCTGAAAAATTTATTTTTTTAAAATTTTTAATATAAAATCATTCAATTTAATCTCCTTTGAACAGATCCACCACCCACCTAGGAATCCACTCGGGCAAATGGCTTACCTGGAATCCTCGTGAACGTAAATAGTTAGACTTTTTGACTAATTTAATAATATTAATAAACTACAAAAAATTCATAAATGCAGTAATGCTTACTTCATTATTTTACTGTGGTGCTCAACGAGTTTAACGATAGATTCATGAAACTTTAGACGGTCCCTTACGACAGCTGAAAGTCCTTTGAAACGCCCTTGTAATATCTTCATCTGGGCTGCGATGTAAAAATTGGTACCGCAAAACGTAGATCGCATCCCGGCTACGACGACAGCTAAAAAAGCAAGACTGATGCCAATCCATGCGAAACCGATTTTAAAGCGGGCGGGTGTTGAATACGCGTCGAAGGGAAACCATGATTGGAGGGGAAGCTTGGTACTGTTGGGGTGCTTCAGGTTATACATGGCCGTGGACAAGAGGAGAGTGACCAACGTTAAGCCGTCAATGTTGGAAAAGAATATGACCACGAAGCGGACCTTCCGTTCAGCGCTGAGGAGGATATCCTCGTTGTGTGGTTCGACAAGCTGAAAGGAAACCAACTCGCGAAGAATGATGTAGATTTTATGGAACTTCTCTTGGTTGATCCAGACCAATAGGATCTTCACGAAGCAGCAGACTACCACTATCGTAGAAGATACAGTTTCGACCCGCAGTTCCAAGGTCGTCGATCGTGCGCAGGTGATGCCCTGCTGAACTGTGACGAGGAAGCTGAGCAAGATCATGAACACCACCCTTAATCTCATCGGAGGGGTGCTGTGACCGAAGAGGTCCATCCCGAACATCCAATTGATCACTGACAAAGAGCGAAACACTTGCGGCTTCTCAGCGAATACCTAAAAACAAAATAATAATAAAGAATCCAGAAGAAAAACTCTTGACCAATTGGAATATTTAAAAATTAAATAAAATAGCAAACCATATGGCAATTCTAATCAAAATAAATATTTTAGCCTAATCATTGAATTGATAGAGCTATCAGCCGTATATTTTCCTCATACAGTAGAATCCTGATATATAGTACCTTTAAGGAGAGACTTCACATGTAAACATTTACTTCTACAGTTTCAACTTGTATTGTATTTTTTAGAGTGTTATATTGATAGTCTTCTTAAATTTAAAAATGTGTTTGATAATGGATTTAGTGTTTTATATATTTATATTTGCTATATTTTAATTATATATATTTATATATTTAGTTATATATATGCTATATTTAAGTGATTAATTTTCAGTTTACATATTTTGTGAATGGATTATTTGTCGTCCATATTACTTATTAAAGTATTATTAATTCAATAAAACACATCGATCTAAAAATGAATGTGAGAACGTATATCACAGTGTCATACTTTCTAAAGTCCACTTCCTTGAAGAAAATATAGCAGAAATTAACAACATAACTTTCAACAAGGATTCTGTGTTTTATATATTTATAATTTGTTATTTACAGTTCCCTGACATCAGAGAGTTTGTAAGAAGTTAACGTTACTTGCTATTTAGCATTATTAATTAATTCTGATTTAATATAATATTAATTCAACACTGATTTCGCGTTTTATATTTTGATATTTTCTTATTTCTCATTTCAATATCAGAAGGTAAACGGAAGTTAATATTAGTTTGAACATGGATTTAGAGTTTCTCCGTAAATGAAGGAGAATAACCTTTCCCCTGAAAAAGTAGCGACTAAAACACCGAGATAAATCGGAAGAATCGATAAATAGTATTCTAGGCGCGTGAAGAGGCTAGAGCTGTGCTTCTATAAGGCTACCGTTTTCATTTTTTTTTTTTACTTATAACATACAAATATACTGTGTTTTTTTTTTCAATGTTTTTTACTACATCAATTTATTCCTATTAGTACTTTTATAAATGGAGAACACTGAGCTAAAATACAGCAATACGAATTTTAAACATTAATTTGTGTTTCACCACTTTTTATTCCTGGTATAATTCATTTTTTTTATTTTTATTTTAACAGATATTTTTCCTTATAGGAGCCATGATAAAGTCTGACTCGAACAAAGCTCTACATGAGTCGGCAATATCCGTAACTAAACGGTAAAATACGAATTAATACACGTTTTATGGACCTAAGAGGGGGAAAATATATTATACCAAGGGGATTGGTTTTATACGACTGAACAAGATTATCCTAAAAAACATTTCCAAATTCGACGAAAAAATAAGATTTATAAGACGTTTTCCCGACCTCAGAGAAAAAAAACACACATACATTATACAGAGGGGACTAAAATGAATTGTTTTAAATGAATTAACGAGTAATTACAAGGAGTCAGCACTTTCTTACTTTTATCGGGATATATGACATATCGGGACACGAAATATCGGGATTTCACTGTAGTCGAATTTGTAGGGGAAATCAACTAGAAGTATATATATAAGAAGTAATTTTATTAAGAATTGGATGTAATGGCTAGTGGACAGCAGGCTACTAATGTGAATATAATATAATTTAAAAAAATATATAATTAATAATAATTAAATACAATACACGAAAAGATTTTGTTCACAACACCTAAATAGGGCATTATATTGTCCAATGACTTTGTATATCGTGGAATCTATTAACCTTGGAAAATTTTCAGAAGATGGAAATAAAATTATGACCCAGTAAAATAATAAAAGTATAAATATGACCCACGAATACCACAGGAAAATTTAAAATTGAGATCATACATAGAATTATATAAAAGGATTTAGACTTTAGTAAAAATTACCTATTTAATTCTTAGATATAATATTTGTTTAATAGTCAAATATTCAAATTTAGGAATATATTAATAATAGTTCAGTAATTAAGGGGGAGAGGGAGGATGTGTGCACCGAAGAAAAATACTCATTTTTTTCATTCGATTTTTATTTTTTATAATTGTGTGCTTAATCGCAATTTTGATATCCTCGCTTGCAAAACTTGAATATTTCAATAAAAACGTAAAAGAAAAAAAAAATTGAGACTGGACTAAACTTAATATCCAACAAGTTTTATAATAAATCTAAAAAATCACACTTCATTCCCTTCATTAATCAAAGGACAGAAACCTGGTCATCGATAAGGAACAAAACAAAACAATTGTGTAATAAAACAATAAATAAAAAAAAAAAATAGAAAGTTTTGAAAAATTGCAAATTAAAAAAAACAGAAAAGCATAAAATCTCCAATAACTAGTATGGTACACGGTTTTTATTTTATTTTTTTATTAAGATGCCACATTTGAGGGAAATCTAATGTTGTCTGTTTTGTTTTTTACATCTGATTTTGTATACTTCGAAGAAAAAAAAATTAAATTTTTGTATTGCAACTTATTGCTAATGTTTTTTAAGGGAAAGTTCATAAAAAAAAAAACAAAAAAAAAAACTAAAAAAACAATATCAGTATTGTAGGTAATGAAAAATATACTGATATTAACTCAATCCTAATATAAAATCTCACCTTGTTCAAAAGCTCAGCCATTGCCAGAGTTGGAATGAGCTCTGGCTATTCTCCGACAGAAGGCAGCGTTAAATATACGTTCCATAAAACATTCACGGGAGGATAACTGCGGCATATGACCACCGAGCCTAGCTCCAATTTGCACATTATGTATGCTCTAGCAATGGCGATTCAGGAAAATATAATGAACCCGTAACAGTTAAGAAGCACTTACCGTTCGTTGGACATGGATACGTGTAGGAGTCCAAGTAATTTAGTACAACTATCGCTTCACCTCTCATCAATATGCCATCAGGTCAGAAGGTTACCGCAGAGTTGGACGTTTTACATTTAAAACTTTTATTTAATGTTCGACGTGTGGAAAAATTTTTTATGCGTTGCTATAGATATTACAAGTTCACAACATAAGAATATAATTGGGCCATTCTTCGATTTCGTACGAATTTCAAGGTTTGAATTTAATTATATGGTTGTTGCGAAAATACTGCAGGTTTTAATATTTGAAAAAATATATATATATAATTCTCCTGATGTCCCGAGTGGTTTAATATTTAGTTGTTTTTTTTATAAAAAATCGCAGATAATGCACAGTAGAGACTGCAGCGGATAATCAACAGTTAACTGTGTCTAATATCTATTTGGCTCAAGGTTTTGCTCGCAAGATATTCAAAATTATAAGGGGAATTTCATAGGAACTTCTGTTGAGTAATTAAGTTTAAACCATTTTCGCCAACCTTTGAGGTATGATAAAACAAATTAAAAAAACACAAACATTTTGCAATCCGTACAGTAAAACCGGCTTTACAGAAGGCAGTAAGCTAGAAATTTGGATTCAGCAACCACAAAACATAGAACAGTTGAGAATAAAATAAAATGTTGTTACGAAGCCAGCTGTTTTGAACGAAAATAACCAGACTCGACAATAAGTTGTTATTATTTATTATTTCCTCGCTCAATTTAATTCGATATTTCTATATTTAAAGCTGTGAGATTTATGTGAATAATTTAATAAAAACATAAATAAAAATATGATGCTTTAATAACAAAAGTTTTAAAGCGAAAATCCAGCGAGTCTATATATAAAGAAGAGACAATGTTTAAAGGAGGACGGTTAGCAAAGTTAGCAGAGCGTTTAGCAGTTGGCCCGGATTTAGGAGGTCTCCCGGAGAGAAAATAGATTTAAAGAAATGTGACCTTTTTCAATTGGCCGTACATCTTCCGAGCTCTGGGATTGCTACACCTGAACTCGCCTATTCCTAACCGTTTAGCGAATAAATTATTATTTTTATAGCCTCTTCCATCGTAATTGTATCTCCGAGCTGTAGTTCAAAATGGATGATAATATCCGCGGATATTGTCTAGGAGGATTGCTATTCTGAAATATTAGACTATCTTCTACATAAATTTATATGACAATAATAATGGGGGGAAAAATCCAATAGTTAACAGCTTTTATTGTAATAAAAAGAACAATCTTGAACAGTGGAGAGCGTTAGATAATCAAGATAATGAGGACTGTCCATTCTTTCAATGTGTACAAATACACACATGCACACAAAAAGAAAAACAATACAAAATAAATTAATGACAAAAAATTAGTTATACTGATCATAATATGATATTTATTTCCCTCTATCAAGGAAAAAAAAAATAATTGAGTGGTTTAGATGCAAAGGGGCACAAGTAACAAAACCTCATTGTAGAGTAAAACCCAATCAATGTATCCGTTTGCCACAGACACTTTCAGGATTTTCGGTACGTAGTTAGATTTCTTCTCTATAGATGGCATCACCTAACGGAATATTCAGTTGTATCTCTTTGCCACAGAATTATTTGTAATTTATTTAGAATTAAAGTTTCACATTATACACTTACTCCCTTTGCTACTTGTACCCGTTTGCATCTAAACCACTCAATTATAATAAATAAAATATACAAATATACACACGGGAGGCGCGAAAGCTCAGTGGGTAAGGCGCTTGACTACCAAGCTCCCGGACCCGAGTTCGAGTCCGGCAGAAAATTTATGTTCTGTCATTTCGGCCGTGGAACGAATTTGAGGCAGGGAGACCCTCCTGGGGCACACCCAGCCTCTAAAAAAGTGGGTACTCTTAATTGGGGAAAACATGAAGGTTGAGCGTGAATTCTGGCCAAATCACCAAAAACTTCAACTGAAGGGAAGCTAAGGATAAAATAAAAGTTCTTTTTTTTTTGTAAATAAATTTATTGAAATTTACAACTATACAATAATGTACATAAAGTAAATGAGCTGATAACGATTACAATGGCATGTAACAACTTAAAAAGAACTACTCGTCTGTAGCACTTCAATAAAATTCTACACTAGAAGATCTCTAGGCCATCTTCTTTTCAGACGCCTCGGAGGATTATCGGGAATGGAGTGGGAAGCAAGTTGAGAAACTAATTCGTTGTTATGGAGCTTACTATGAAAGGATTGGTATATGGTTTGGGCTAACTCAGCATCATATGGAACATTAAGATCTTTATGGATAAGTTTATTGGTGACCAAGTAAGGAGCATTTAGGATTTTTAGAAGGATTGGATACGAGATGAATTGGATGGTTTAGTAGAGCCCCAAAGCTCAACTCCTTACGTCCAAATAGGTGTAATAACAGTCATGTAAATAACTGTTTTGTTATGAATTGGGTGGTTTGATCGTTTGTCTAGTACATGTTGAAGTAGTCTGTAACGACGAGCAGTTTCTTGTCGCTTTTAAATAAAAGTTAAAATTGGAAATTTAAGCTGTTTACCTTTTAAAGATTTATTCAAATCTAAAACTATATTATTATCGTAAAATGTCATTTGTTTTAAAATGTTAATATTTAACATTCGAAACTAGTTTTCAAATAAAAAATATTTCAATAGAATTAACAATTAATTCATCAATACTAATTGAATATACAGAATATTCTGTAGTCTGTGGTTACAATACCTACTATTGTTAATAATAAAGTTAAAACAACTCCACAATAAACATATTTTTACTGTAGCGAAGATTTGTTTCTCAATTTATTAAAAAACTAAACTGTGTACGTTTAAACATACCGGTGAAGGGTTATTGGAGGGTTTAAATCCTTGTTGGGCTCTTTCCTAGAACATCCAAAAGCGGCACAACACGGCATTTTTTAATCCTATTGAGAAATAAAAAAAACAAAACATATACACACAACAGAGACCTAACAATTACCAATTGTTCCAAATAAACACGGGACAAACAGTGGTACTGATAGGGACAGACGGGGTAAAAGTGGTGGGGATAGCGCTCCTTGGTCTAGAGCCTTCTCCCCCCACCTACCCTTCTATCATATTCTGTATTCTGTATGCGTACCAAGTGATGTTTTCATTTAAACATCTGTCTAGATAATATACTTTTTATATTTGGCGAATGATTTCTTTGCAGGTATCTTCACATATTACTTCTCTCCCAAAAAAAATTTTTTCGATTACCTCAGAAGTATGTCGGTGCTTGGATATAATCAATTTTATATTAAGATGCCAAAGCGTGATACTCGCCTAATTTTATTTAATGAGTTTAAAATGGATCGGAACAGCCAAAAACATTAACGAATCTGGGGTGAAAGCAGTGTAGTGCAGAGTGAGAAAATTCCTGAACAGCTGTTCAAGAGCTTTCAGAAAGTTTATAATTCAGCAAATCGACCGTTGCTCACTAACTCAAGACAATTAAAAAGGTAAAAAAGTTGGGACTGACGGACCCATGTCTCGCGTACAACCTCACGAGAATTCTTTGAGCTTGGATATGAAACTTTGCCTCATCAACCCTACTGTTTAGACCTTTTATAAACCAACTACCATTTGTTTTCTTTGTCCATTCATACTAATCCTCTGGTTCAATCCCTATCCAGCTTTAACCATCCCTATAACCCTCCCAGAAGGTTGAAACGACAATGGCACCGAGACCTTCTGTAATATAAAGTTATGATGAAGTCCATAACCAGCGTAGTAACCAGCGTCTCCATTCAAGTCCTGAGCATAAAAATTCAATAGAAAATGCTTTTTTAGAATTCGTTAATATAAAAGAGGAAATAAATTTAGATAATTTATATTATTATTTATATTTTTAAATCCTAAACCTTTATTTATTTGCGAACAATCCAATATTAATTCTTGATCAGAACAATCAATCGAATGATACGTTTTATTTTCTTGTAGTAACAAATATTTTAACTATTCAGTTCCTGGCCTAGAATATAATTAGAGCTGAAACTAGACAGGCTCATTTAGGAACAGAGGTAAGGCAGAGGTAAGGTATTAATTCAAGAGTAATCCCATAAAACAGCGGCCTCTACGGAGGTGATATAAAGCTGGGCGGAGGTACTTGCAGCCGTGCCTACCTCAGCAGAACACACTCCACTCTCCAAGCTCTGGAAGCACAATTAACCTAATAAATTGTGCCACTAGAACTAATTACCTTTACTCTTCAGAATTATCCTTAATTTACCTCCTCTCCTCATCCACACTCTACGGGCGGGTTAGTTAAGTAACGAAGTGGATAGGGTTTCCAAGAGAGGATGGGATACTCTGGAGAATTACACATATATTGAAGTCTTACATTCTGGGCTGCCTAAACACCTCAACTAGACAAATAAATAGCCTGTATTTTTTTTATTCAGATTTATTTAACAAACTTGCAAGAATATAGTCGAAATTGGAGGATTAAAACAAATTAAAAAAAAAATCCTTAAGAATAGATCTGCTGCCGAGGATACCATCTGGATAAAGTAAAACAGCAAGAAACTTTTTCGTCGTAGAATACTCCAACAATTACTAGACAAATGTTCAAAGCTTCCTATAAATTACAAAAACTCATTTAGATGACAGTAATTAGAACTATGTGGGTATAGTTAAGATTTGGGGCTCCACTAAACCGACGGATTAATCTCGTATGTATTTCTTATAATCTGAAATCCTACGTAAAACCCTCAATGCTCCATATTATACCACAAACGAGCCTTATCTATAAAGATCTTAATGTACTATATGTTGGTAATTTAACCCAAATCAGATACCTCGCGGTTATCAAGCCAACTTCTAAATTGAGTTACACATTCCTAGTCCAGAGATCTCTGATTAGATTAACTTTTTTTTATTTATCTAATTTTTTTCACATTAATTTTAAGATACAATGTAAATATAATTAATTAAATGTAAATTAGATTAAATATATAAATAAATAAAAATTGTTGAAATATATTGAAAAATGAACAATTGATAGTTTTAACTAGAATTACCAGCAAGAGTCGAAACTCAAGTCCACAAAGTCGGTAAGTCGAAGTGAAACCCATTTCTCTATTGCGTTTATATGATGAATTATATTCATTTACTGGAACCAACAATCGTTAACTCGAAGTAAAATTTTTGACTACACAACTCCCGAGACTCTACAAGTCTAAGTTTCCTAGAACGATGAACATGTATATACTAGTCTATCTCAACACTATCCTCGCGTACTCTCAGTACTGTTTAATTTCGGGGACAAGACATTTATATATTGTGTTAATTGTTTTTTCTTTTATTAGCCCTGGCTATCAAAGGGTAGAAGCTAGGGTTGGGTGATAGTCGATAGTTAGCACTATCGATTGACCGATACTATCGGTTTAAAACTATCGATTGCTATCAATAGTTTTTCGATAGTTTGCTTCCTTTTTTTACAAAGCTATTCAATAAAGAATTTCAGCTAAATTAATTAAATTCAATCACCTACTTACTATTTGAAATTTGCAGGATTATAAATTATAAGACTATATCATAAAGATAAGAGAGAAAAATTAATTTATTTGAACATACAATAATAATGAACAAATCCAATCTTCAGAAAAGAAAAAATAACGAAATAGTTAATTTCAAGAGTCAAGTGTGCTTCTTGAGGCACATATTCTCCGAAAGAAAAACTAGCATTTCAGCTTTTCTTTGGCTTAATCTTTGAGAGAACCCTTGAGTTATAGGAACTCCGACTTCAATTTCAAAAGAACTCGACACTGGACGGGGACAGATCAGCTAATTCCGAGAGTTTCAAAACTTGATAGTAAAAAAGATCTATCGATAGTCGACACTATCGATAGTGATCATCGATAGGCATGACCTATCGATATATCGATAGTAACTATCGACTATCGCCCAACCCTAGTAGAAGCTGATGTCTTAGCAGCTTTGCAAACAATTCAACGTGTGATAGATCTTCGTATTCCTAAATGCATGCAAAAGAAAGTTACAGACTATTTTAAAATATGTAATTTATTAAATATGTATTTTATAATGTTTTATTTGGATCAGTATCTCCGTATCTGTTAACTTTTAATAATAAAAAATAAGAATACAATTTTAAACATTAAAACATTAAGTTGTTTAAAATTAATTACCGTTATACGCAAACAAACATGTATATACATATAAAGAAAAAACTCGATAACTTGAATAAATATATTTTATGAACTCGATATCTCGAAAAATCGATTACTCGAAGTAAATTTGTTCACCCTTCGACATATCGAGTTTTGAATGTATATAAAATAACTAATTAGGCTCATCATCTATTAACTCATTTCAAATTCTATCAATCCATTGCTAATAAATGGGAGAGAATGGCAGACAGAATCTTAAGAGCCGTTTGTAGATTGTGATGGATTTTGGAATGCTAATATGTTGGGTTGGATATGACTATTCCATGAGAGATTTGGATCGAATGTGATTCCAAGGTTTTAAGCAAAGTTTTGGAATTGAATAGGAAAGTTATTGAGACGAAGCAATGGTTTTCAAGGAAGGATTCTGAAACTATTAGTATGTCCTGATTTTATTTAAATAATTCTTATATTATAAATTTAGTTTCTAGGAATATTTACAAGGCCGTATTGCTTAATACTGTATACAAATATAATTTTTAACTTCCTAAATCATATTTCTTCTAAAGAGGACAAAGACTGCAATAAAGAAAACCCAGGTGCGCGCGGAGACATCCCATTTCTTAACTTGAGAGTTTGCTCTAAGGCTTCTAATAAGAACTTAACATAAAATATACTCTCCTTTTCTAAACTTGTTTATTTAAAATTATGCTAATTGGGTCAGCTAAGGAAGATACAGAAGAGAATTTAGAAATACAATATTTAATATCCGACTCCTTGCTTAGACTCAGAATTTACCTCAACTAAATGTTCACTGGACCTTTTGAATTTATGGATATTTTGAACAAGAAGGATGGGCACCCAAAGTATATTTTACCTTGACACTAAGCCGCAGGTCAAAGGAGTGATGGAGAGAAAGTTAAGAGGGTGCTAACATTTTAAGATTATAGCAGGTCCTATAATAACCATCTTCAATTAATATAATTAAGGTTTAATGAAGGAAAACTTTAGCTAATCGAATTTAATATTTCTTACCAGATCCTCCATAGAAAAAATAAAGAAAGAAAGAAAGTAAATAAATATATATATATATATATATATATATATATATATATATATATATATATATATATATATATTGAATAAATACATTGTCATATATAAAAAATAACAAATAGTAGTTATAATTTACATAATAATAAGCAATATCTTTATAATGTTCATTACCAGATCAAGGAAATAAAAAAATAAAGGATTATTTACAAACATAAAAATAATACAGTACAATCTTAATAATCCGACACATATGAGACCTCACAACCGTCGGATCATCAAACAATTCCGGATTATCGAGAGTAATAGAAAAAAAAAGAATGAATGTATTTAGATATATTGAAAATGCCTATGATCATATTATAGAAATAAATAAAAACTATTCACAAATATATGTAATTTTACTAGGAAAAATAATCATTAATTGTTTTTTGTTTCTTGACATTATATATTTTATCAGAAATTCTCTTTTGTAGACGTTTAAGCACCAGGACGTCATCATTTGGGACCGCCATTCTCTTCGGCCCATTTGGTCGACATATTGAGAGCTTTGAAAGCTTCGCTGTCGAAGGCGGTTCGCCGATTCGAACCCACGAAGTCATCAGATTCGTCTTCCGAAGATTGAATTTGGTCGAGGATTTCTTCCTCAGACAGTGACTAAAAATTTTCCAAAGCCAATCAGTGATATCCTCAGGTTAACACTTGGCTCACATTTCTCGGAAAGCTCTTGCTCAAATTGGGAAGTCACTTTTTCAGGATGATCACCATGACTTGTAATTTAAAAGCAGGGTGCGTTGGCCAAATCTTCCACAAACGCTGGACAGTGTCACTTTTAACTTTATTCCAGCTGTGAGCTTGATTGAAAACATCTTTTATGTTTTTTTTTTTTTTTTTTTTTTTTTTTTTTTTTTTTTTTTTTTTTTTTTTTTTTTTTTTTAAGTATTCCTTCAGTTTGTTTTATTATGTCACTAAGGAGCGATTTTTTGTAATTAATTATTATCTGCTGGATTACATTTTGGTCCATAGGTTGCTAGAGTGGTGTCGTGTTTGAAGGCATGTCGAGGAATTTGCTTATCTTCGGGGCGCAGATCCTCTTTTTTAGGGTGTCCAGGTGCGTTATCCAAAAGTATCATAGCTTCAGCAGGCAAGTTATGGTCTTTTGAAAGTTTATTCATATTCATTTTTTCCGATTCAATAGTACCGAGAGTTTTTGTTGTTTACATCTCGTAGTGAACATACGATTGCGTTTCCCGGAAGACGCCGGATTACCGAACGAGCCGGACTAACAAACTGTCGGATTATCAAGATTGTACTGTATCTGGTTATAATGGCAGAAAAAGTATTGGTCATTGTAAGTGGATACTGTCTTATACTCAAGTATACCTTCTTTTTATATGTATTATAAATTCAACGCCGAATATAAATTAGGAAACATAAGTAAAAATAAAGATTTGCAAAGGTGTATAAGGTGATAACCTATCTCCTAAAATATTTATACCAGTTCTTCATGATCTGATGCGAACTATGAATTGGTAGAACAAAGGAATAAAAATTCTTGGAGAATGGATGAACCATTTAGATTTTGCGGATGATCAATTACTAATAGGATCAATCAATCAATTACTAATATTTCATGCACTCTACATTTTTATTTACTGGACCAAAAATATTTTCTTTTATTCGGATTATTCTGGTGAGAACATTAGAACAAAGTTGTGCAATTACTGTATTGTCATTGGTCCTTGAAACTTGTGCAAATTTTCAAATTAATGAGATAACTGGAAATTGGAGAAAACTAATTGTAAGATGAAAGATTCCATTACATACAGGTCAAGTTAATAAAAGTGTATTAAAAATAAGTAAATTTGAGGAAAATTATTACAATGGCATATCAATAACATGTAAAGAACTACTCACTAGTAACACTTCAATAGTTCTATATTATAAGGTCTCTTGGCCATATTCTTAGACGCTTTGGAGGATTATCGGGAATTGAGTGTTCAACAAGTTGGGAGACAAATAGATTCGAGTGGGTACGAAGTTTACTAAGAAAAGATAGATATTTGGTTTGAGTCAATGCAGTAATATATGATATAATAAGATCTTTATGGATAAGTTTGTTGGTTAATATAATAAGGAGCATTGAGGATTTTACGAAGGATTTTGTATTGTAAGGATTGTGAACGAGAATAATTGGAAGGTTTAGTGAAGCCCAATATCTCATCTTCGTATTTCAAAATGGGCCTGATTACTGTAATGTAAATAAGTTTTTTGTAATTTGTCTTGCGTTGAACATTTGTCTAGTAAATGTTGAAGTATTCTATAATGACAAGAAGTTTCTAGCCGTTCTACTTTTGAATTTGGTTTCCAAGTGCGACATTTTTCTAGATTGTGTCTTTGGCAACAGGGATTTTTTAAAATTTATTTTAATTCTTCGATTTTGACATTATTCTTGCAGGTTTGTTTAAAAAAAACCTGAAACAAAAAAAAAGTACCACTACAGGGTATTTATTTGTCTAGTTGAAGTGTTTAAGCTATCCAGAATGCAATACTCTAATATATGTGTAATTCTCCAGAGAATACCACACTTCTGGAAACCCTATCCGCTTCGTTACTCACTAAAAATAAAATATTTTTTTTATTTTATTTTTTTTATTCCACGGGGATAAATGTTCATTTGAACATTACTGTTAAATGGATCTATTGACATACGTCATATATATTATAAATATGAAATAATTCTTGGTTGTTAATAATTATTTTTTAAATATATTTTTTTTATTTTTGAAGAGAAAAGATTTGACCCGGTTGGGATTCGAACCCAAGTCTCCACTTCTCTAGCGTGGTGCCTCATCCACTAGGCAACCGAGCTCGTATCCGAACCAGGGAAATCCCTTCTCTTCACTGATCCATACCCCCGGGCACTCGCAATTGCGATGTACAAATCGGGGATGAATGTTCATTTGAACATTACTGTTAAATGGATCTATTGACATACGTCATATATATATATAAATATGAAATAATTCTTGGTTGTTAATAATTATTTTTTAAATAATCATTAAATATCATTAAATATTCAGATTTTGCTATCTAACACTTCTGGTCATAAATTCTTCATCAAACGAACCAGATTGTATTTATTTTTTTTTCTTTTAAATGTGACATTTACAAGAACTAAACAAAAGATTCAGCCAACTATACCACATTCTATGCAAGACTTCAAAACTTTCAACCGACAACAAGCTTCTGATTTATAAGACTATCCTAAAGCCTATCTGGACCTACGGACTAGAAATTTGGGGGACAGCAAAACACTCGAACATCACACATATCCAATCCTTCTAATCCAAATTCCTAAGAACCATAACCAATGCTCCGTACTATGTCTCCAACAAAACCTTACATAACGATCTTAATATACCTTTTGTCCTAGAATCCATACCTGTCAAATTTTCAAAATTTCATCAAAAACTTTCTCATCATCCTAATCCACTAGCACAATCCCTATCCAGCTCCCCTCACCCCTATAATCCTCCTCGCAGGTTAAAAAGGCAGTGGCCTCGTGACCCATTATAAATTTCAACATGGAGTCCTGGCAATGGTCAGCTTCTTTACTCATGCTCTGAGTGACTGTAGTTTAGCGTTCTCACATAGCCTTCACTGGTGTTATATTATACTAGTGACGCAGCTGAGAGAGAAGCGCTGGGATCTCTCGGGGCCTGGCTTGTCCCTCCAAAAGTGGTTGGGGGATCCCTCAGATTTGAATATAGTGTAAATAAAGTATGAATGTATTTTAAGATTTAATTTAATTTAAATTTTCTTTATTTATTATTATTATTTATTGTTTATTTTTTTTTTTTGTCTTGTTACTTATTTTATAGATTATTTATTTTTTATTTTCTTAGCTTTATGTATTGTATATTTTGAGATACTTTGTTTATTTTCTTATTATTATTATTTTTTTTTTTTTATCTATTCTTTGCATTTATTTGTTATTGTAAATAGTGTGTGAATGGATCCATTTAGTCATCCATATTACCTATTGTCCACATTTAGGCAGATTTTAATACTTCCTCAATAAAATAAAATTAAAAAAATTAAAAAAATGTGACATAATCTCTTCATCCACCAAACCCTTCAAAATTTTTTCATTAAAATTTAATATGTTTATTTAAAATCAAGTATCTGTTATATAAAAAAATTTTTATAATTACTATAGTACAGTAAAAGTTCACTAGTTTCTATATATACCTATTTACATATTCTAGATGCCTAAAGAATACTATATTACGTATAGCAGGGGTGGAGAATTTAGTTAAATAACACAAGTGTTGAGATATTGAGATAAATACGAGCGGTGAAGCAGGTGCTTGCCAACGACACGGCCCTGATGGAGTGTTCTTCAACCTCTGCCGTTTGTTCTACTACAACATCTGATATGACATTTATTTCAAACTTATTCTTGTCGACTGTCACCCGCAGCTCGGCTATATTAATGCTTTTCGCTCGAGTTCCAATACCATTCTAACTTGTTCTATCATATAGTTATCTGTACTGCGACCAGCATATTATCTAGTTATCTACATCAAATATCATGAGATTGAAAAAAAAAAACTAGTTGCAGAACCAAATTTAACATTTTTTTTGTTGTTTACTTTGTCAGTATTTTGATGCGAAAAACCATGAAGGTCACCAACAGTGGTGGTTATTGGTAAATTTTTTAAATATTTACCTATTTTCAATTCAATTGTTATTAAATGGTGTGCCACTAGGCACTTTCTCTCCTCATGCCTAAAATGCCAATTTTGTTAATATTATCATTTCAGCATATCCGCTGATTGTCATTTTTTTTTTTAACAGGTGTGGATTTAAAAATAAAAGTGAAAAAAATATTGTTATTATAAAAGCTATAAATACATTGAGCGACATATATGTGGCCATTCTGCAAAAGAGTTAGCTATGGTAAAACTATTAAACTCAACTGTACCAAATTTTAACTACATTTTCCTAGTTTTAGGAAGGTTTGTAATAATAATTAAAGTTTGGAGTGGCAAAAATGAGGTTTTCTAAACTGTCGTATACTTTTATAGGACTTATCTAAAATAATCTTAATGTTCCATTTATTGCTGATTTAGTCCGAACCAGATACTATACAGTAAAATCTATAACCACTCAAATCCACTAGTACCTCAACTGGCTTCGCACTCCATTCCCGATAACCCTCCGAGGCGTCTGAAAAGAAGATTGCTAAGAAACCTTTTATTGAAGTGGTACTAGTCTGTAGTTCTCCACATGTTATTGACATGTCATTGTAATCATTTTCCTCGAACTTGTTGTATTTAATGTATACAGTTGTAAATATCAATAAATAGTTAAACAAAAAAAAAAAAAAAAGAAAAGATTTATAGACCTATAATTGATATATAATTAAGACAAAAACATGTATCCTTGCCTTCCACTCAAAAGCACTCCAAATGATACGGCTGCTCATTGTAACTGTTAAATAACAATTAAAATAGCCACTCAATACAGATATTGAATCGGGGACTGAAAAGGGATTGTTGGTCCCGACCGCAGGACCCCGCAGGAGCTAGCACAATGGGGAGGGGGTCCTTATTGAAATACCTTAATTACCCTCTTGCGTTAATCGTCTTAATTACCCCCCAGCCAAGGGCAAACCTCCGCGGTAATAAATTCAGTCTTTTGATAGGGTCACTCCTCCACTCCTCCGTCGCCGTCCCCCCCACCCTACCTCCTCCACTCTTGAGCATTGTCTCCCAGTTGGATTACTTTTTTCTTCTTGATTCCTTAAAGTAGGGGGTTAATGTTTGTTCTCGCCTGTCTGGTGAAAGGGTTCTCTGGGATTTGAGCCAACGCCATTATAGTAATTAAAGGTAGGGGGAGGGGGGTGTACAATCGGGCGGTTTTTTATCGAACTTCTATAAAACTCGAAGTTCGTGCTGTTATTTTTGTCCTGTCAATAAACATGGTATAGAGTGGTTATCTTTACTGAAATTTTTAACTTCAGGGCTTCGTTAGGAGTAGTTAAAAGATAGGTTTAGCGTTTTCTACGAGTATATATAAAAGTCACTGCCTCTGGGGGGTGAGCTAACCATGGGGGTGCGTGCATGTAATACATACTTTTATCATCACTGTATGATTTGAGTCGAAGAATTGCAAAACCAGCCGTCCAATTTTGCAAATTTTTTCACTGGTGGTCGATAAAGGTAAAGGCCAGCCTGGATCAGAAAGTGGAATTATTTTTTGTTTGGCCGTCTTCAGTGTGATTTAACTTCTTCTTTTTTTTTTTTGAGAAACCTATCACCTTAAGATAGTCTAGTAAAAAAACTATTCCGTAATAAAAAAAAAAAAAAAATCTGGAAATTGGACATAGTTGCTTTCGGAATTTCACACCCCATTTGTTATAATTTAAATAAAAGTTATAACTGAAAAACATTTTTGAACTTTTAATCCGTTGGAAATAAAGTTGCAAAATTATATATAAAACTGGGGGATGCCCCAGTCACGGCTTCGCCCCTTCTTATAAGTAACGAAGTTAGATAAGTTTAACTAATAACAGAAGTTTTATTTTTTAACAATAAAAATCTTATAATGCAGTTGAGAATTATTTTCTCACAATATTTCTAGATATTTTCACTCAAAGCTGTAACCCGGTATTATTGCAATGATTTACTCAAAAGCATTACTGGAAATATCAATCCTTAAATCTAATCTATGAGTTGGTAATTTAGATGGACAGAGACGTTTTAGGAAGAAACTCTGGCGGATAATGGACTGCATTATCAGTGCTTACAACCCTATCAATAGAGATATTCTCTATGTCACAATTTATTTTTTCAATAATTATGTTGTTAATATTCTCTGTTATAGTATTTGTTGGTAATATTACTGCTCTTTCACACAACCAATGGTACAATTTATTAAATAAACCTGAAACATTAAAATGAATTTGAATTCTTAGAAATATTAGTCTTCTTAAAACCTTCATCAAAAGCTATGGTTAAGTCGCCCATTTTTTAAACACAATATCAAAAAATAATCGATATTTTGATAAGGCAATAATGTTTAGTGCAGCAAAAATAATTTTATTGATTTCATTTGGTTGGATTTTAATTTCTATTTAACTATAAAAGTTAATGACAGCGTGACAAACTTCTGCCACTTAACACTGCGAATTTAAATTATTATTATAGTAAACTATACTATTTAAAATCTCCCTAGAATTATGAAGATTTTGTAGTTAAAATTTGATGCAGAGGAGTTTAATAATTTTACCATTGCAAACTCTAGTGTAGAATGCCGCTAACCACATATCGTTCGATTATTAAATATCCCTAGGATCTACACGTCACACTAAATATTTATAGCTTTTTTTATAACAATTTATTTGAATCAAGCCAATTTTATTATCAATTTCTAGCTCTATGTAACATTGTACCGTTGTAACCAACGAAAAATGGCTTGTCCTTTTATATAATAGTATAGATATAGATTAATTTAGAACATATGTTTTATTGCTAATTGTTTACAAACACCAGCACTAAAGTAGTATTTATAAAAAATAAATGTTATTTTGATATTTACATACACCTAGAACCCCAACTCTGATTTAAAATTTTTTTTTAAAAATCTTCCCTAATAATTTCCCAAATATTCACGACGATTGGATGTACGGTTTTTGAATCTATCGAGCACAGACAGACACAGATTCATTTATATATATATATATATATATATATATATATATATATATATATATATATATATATATATTTAATTATATATATGTTAGATTAAAGTAAATTTAATGCTCTACATTTTTGTCTATGACAACTTATATGAGAAACTGTCCTGGGAGGCACTGTAATTAAATTTTGGACAAAATATATCGTTTATCTATACTCATCCCTGGTTAGAATCTAGTTAGAATCATTCAATATCCGATAATTTTTTTTCTCATTTCTTTTTACATTATTTATTTTAAATATATTATGCTATATATATAATAATCATGAATATTATTTTATTTATAATTATCTAGAGTGGAAGGGAGTTGAAATCTAGTTAGTACTTGGCGGTTGCATGGGCCGGGGCAGGTAGTGATGAATCACTAAACTTTGTGCTACTTGTTCTCTTCCCGGGAGTTGGACCACCTGAGCACATTTCAGCCGAGAACATTGCGGTAAGTGAGGGTGGGGAGGGGCATGCGTGTGCTCCATCTTTCTATATTATCAGGGAGCTTTTGTACTATCTTTATATAATATAATGTGCAATAATAAATAAAATATAAAAATATTAATCAAAATTAAATTTAAAAAAAGAAAGAAATCATATTGAAAAATATATTCATTAAAAACTTTTCACCATAGTGGATATGAACTATAAAATATAACATAGATACATACTGATAAAATGCTTAAGATTCCACAAAGTATAATCTTGTCACTAAGTAAAAATGAATGAATACGAGGGGAAAAAAAAAATATATGAGGAAAAAAGCATTATGTTTATAGATTAGAATTATGATTTTAGATTAGATATAGAATTATGTTGTTAGAGAATTATGTTCAACTTTTCCCGTTAATATATCGCACATTCAAGCAAGTAATACTTTTCAGGAAATTCCGTTTAAAGTTTTATTATATTTTTTTGAACCCTATATTTAGTCTGCTTTGAACGTTTTTTTTTTACGAATTTGTCTTTGTATCTTAATGACTCTAGTTTAATATTATTCGATTCTCTCCATTTTTTTTCTTTGCCAAGAAACAGAATTTTCATTTTTTTTTAAGTTTAAGCGGCAAACGCTCACACGAGATAAAGGCCTACATAAAACCGTATATATATAAATATAAATGTATATATATATATATATATATATATATATATATATATATATATATATATATATATCCATTTCGAGGAACAAAAGAAGACTGTGATTTCAGCCAAGCCATCCATTGGAAAATTCTTTAACCCTAGAATACTAACCTACGTAAATTTTACTCATTGAGTATAGAGAAACGCATGTCGCCATTTTGGAACTGTCGCCAACGCCACCTGGACCCAGGTATTCTTGCCCCAATTAATAGTATTCAAGGCACTGTCAAGGTCGATTGTGTTTATCAGCCCATTTCGAAGCAGTACGTTATTATAGTAAACCCGGTGAGTAAAATTTAAGCATAGTTATTAATAAGAAAATATTATGTACGTAATATTTACTCATAGTTATCAATAAATACAAGTGATTTATTTTTTTCTAGTGAATTTTCATTTGTTTTTAAGTATAAGCGGCAAACGCTCACACGAGATAAAGGCCTACATAAAACCGTATATATATAAATATAAATGTATATATATATATATATATATATATATATATATATATATATAAATCCGTATGTTAGTACAATGCTACTAACTCAAAATTGGCACTTTTTCAGTTGAGCCCTTTTTATTCTCGATGTGCAATATGTTGAGTGTTCCGAAAAAATAAAGTAAAAATAAATTTCAAAACTTTGTACTTATTTAGTTAAAAAAAAAAAAAAAAAAAAAAAAAAAAAAAAAAAAAAAAAAAAAAAAAAAAAAAAATACAAAATAACAACATACATTAAATTTCCAAAAAAATATTTTTCATAAATTGTTCTGCCAATCAACGTAACACAGCGGTGGAATGCGTATAATCGAAAGAAAGAAGATAAAAGTTTTAAATTAATTTTATATTTATTTTATTGGAGGCGCGGTAGCTAAGTGGGTAAGGCTTTGACTATCATGCTCTCGGGCCCGAGTTACACGGATTGAATTTAAGGTCGGGAGACTCTCCTTGGGCTCACCCAGCCCCTATAAATGGGGTACACTTAATTGGAGAAAACCCTGGCGGTTGAGCTTAAAGTCGGCCAAATCTCCTCCTTTCACTACCGTTGGCCCGATAGTGGTACATCTTTCCCCTTGTATGAACACTTCAGGGGTTGTAGAGGAACAGGTCTATTTTTTATTTATCTATTGATTTTTCTAGTAGGGAATGGGGAACATTCAAAAACTTGACTGCTTAAAAAAAATGCAAAAAAAAGTTACTTCTTTTCTAAATGAATGTACATTAACATAATATAAATAGTACGGTTGGCTGTAGGATATATTTTATTTAGAAGATGATCTGGGTTGCAGACAATTAAGAAAAAAAACCGTCCATCTTAAAAACCTTTTAATAAAGTGCCGACGTTTCGAAATGCCATGCAGGACTTCTTTAGGGATATATAAAAAAACAAGATGTGACCAAAGGAAAGAGTGATTTTTTTTATTATATGGTCAGTCAGTCATATGATCCTAATCATCCCAATAGTCTCATTTTTAGTTTTTAATTTCCAGAAAAAACAGAAAAACCGTTCAGCCATAGGGATAACTCAAGGAACTCCCATTATTTATCTGATAAAAAAATCTAGGGATTACAATTTATTTACTTGACTACAAAACTCCCCAATTTCGTCTCTTTGCCGTCAATCTACTACAGATCCTGATATCTTCTAAAAGTCCACTTTGCCTCCTTAGATCAGTATCAATATGTTTGATTTGTTTTTTTACATTTTTATCGTTTAATATATATAATCTGCCTTGTAAAGTGCTGATGATTTGAATTATTTGTATGTTTTTAGAAATGATGATGAATGTTTTACATGCAACACTATTCTTTTAATTAAAAAAAAATCTGGTAAATAAATTATCAATCTTAGGACCGTTTTATCAGTTCTGTTATTTATTTTGTTTTTTTTTACATATTTTATTATTGATTCGCCTTCCCAGACTGGTATTAAACAATTATTTTGACTATTCCAAGCCTACCGGTATTGGCCCACATTGATGATGCTCCCGAGCAGTTCTGCCTAACTCATTATTATTTAAATTCCACCCGGCCTTGGAGGAGACGAATCGAGATCGCCTCCCTTTGTCGACAACGGGCCGTTAATATAAAAAATAATGGCACTAGGGACGGGCGAAAAGGAGCTGACAATAAACAGGAGACCCTCTCCCATCTGCAGAATTTATGAACCTCATTTCCCTACCCGTAATGAAACTGGCACCAATCACACCTACAACGGGCTCTCATCCACTCTCCTCCAACTAGGGGAAGGTGGGAGGGGTGTCCCTGAACTGCCGAACAAAACGTTTTCACGAGTACAGAAAAGAATAGTATTTTGGATTCAGGTAAAGTAAACAAGAACTATTATTGGAAAACAAAAATTTTAAAATAAAGAGTAATTTCTGTAATTACATAAGTTCAAAAATGAATCTCTTAACCGTTTAAATTTGATAGGTTCTGATACATCATATATATGTATTTCTATTATTAACTAATTATTTATACTTCTCCTCAATAAATAAGCTATTCTCAAGCCTTAGATCATCATTCAACAGCAAGGGGCGTGTGATAGACGGATATGACTTACTTCCGAGACTCATACAGGGTAAGTACCACTTATTGCAAAAAAAAAATTGGGTGAAACTAGATCATAAATGTAACAAAATGCCGCAGGCCTTGCCTTTCTATTCGTTGCAGATATACGATAAATCAAAGACGTTTTTGAGGAAACCACGTTTTTTTTTCCATAAAAGCTGTAATATCTCCATTTTGGTTAAACATTTTTCAAATTTTTACCACATTTTCGAATTAAGCATTAAATTTTCTATAATAGCTGAGTATCTGTAACCTTGAATTTTACAAACTTGGTATCTAAAGAACAGCTTGATCTTCACCTTATTTGGGGAAGTCACAATGTCTTATATTACTTCAACGCTCACCGTTTTTGGAAAAAACTATCCACTAAACGTCAAATCTCCCAATAGCTGTTCTTTAGATACCAAGTTTGTAAAATTCAAGGTTACAGATACTTAGCTATTATATAAAATTTAATGCTTAATTCGAAAATTTGGTCAAAAGTTGAAAAATGTTTAAACAAAATGGAGATACAGCTTTTATGGAAAAAAAAAGTGTTTTCCTCAAAAACGTCTTTGATTTATCGTATATCTGCAACGGATTGAAATAGAAAGGTAAGGTCTGCGGCATTTTGTTACATTTATGATCTAGTTTTATCCATTTTTTTTTTTTACAATAAGAGATACTCACCCTGTATAGCAATATTAAATTGGTAAAACCTCTATAAATATTTATTAACATTAATTCTTAATTTGAAAAAGTAGAACGTTCCAAAAAAAAAAAAAAAAAAAAAAATATCTTATTTATTTATTATAGAAAATAAACTGAAAAATGATTGAAAACAATAGCTAAGAAGAGTGAACTTTAGCAACGAAGATAAAATAAAAAAAATGTGCACTCATAATTATTTTTTGTTAAATATTATTTTTTTAATCTTATTATATTTCATTTTAACTTGGAACATGTTTTTTTGCGAAGACATTACGCTTAGTTTGACACGATCAAGCTCTGTTGATTTTGCTGGGATCGAAACTTTGCCGACAGTTTCCTGATCAGAAAATAAATCGAGAATATTTTTAGTTCAATAAAATTTGTCGCTATGAAGTACAGTTTAGGAGCTATATTAGTTGAATGAAAAAATCACATTTGAAACCCTTATTTTTCCTCAACTTTGTTTGCTTCGAATAATCGCTAATTGTTAATTTAATTTAAATAATTTAAAACCATACAGGTAAGAGGACAACAATAAACAACATAAAGGCATAGACGGTCAGAAAAAATAAGCTATTTAATTCTAAAATTTAACAACTAAATAAATAAACAGGTAAGCGAAAAAAAAAACAAAAACAGATAACATATGACCATCGACGGTCAAGGAGGCAACCCCTAAAACAGGTTCCATGTTATTTATCTTTCTTTTGGCGACAGCCTCACAAAGTCCTTTAATTTTTTCCTGTTTTTTTTTTGTTGTTGTTGTCATCACGTTGTAATTAAATATATGGTATACTAGCTGCCCCGGTAGACGTTGTTCTGCCCTATTTTCTATAAAACAACACAACACTGATTTTTTATGTTATTAGATTTATTTTTATTTATATAGTGCCTTGTGCCTTAACAAAAACGCTAAAAAAGAATTAGCCGAATTGGTCGAGCCGTTCTCGAGTTATACGCATAGCAACACATTTGGCGATTCATTTTTATTTATATAGATAAGAACCTTCCTTGTGCCTTAACAAAAACGTTAAAAAAGAATAAACCGAATTGGTCGAGCCGTTCTCGAGTTTTACGCTTAGCAACACATTGGGCGATTCATTTTTATTTACATAGATAAGAACCTTCCTTGTGCCTTAACAAAAACGTTATGAAAAGAACTTAACGAAATGGTCGAGCCGTTTCGAGTTATACGCTTAGCAACACATTTGGCGATTCATTTTTATTTATATAGATAAGAACCTTCCTTGTGCCTTAACAAAAACGTTATGAAAAGAACTTAACGAAATGGTCGAGCCGTTTCGAGTTATACGCTTAGCAACACATTTGGCGATTCATTTTTATTTATATAGATAAGAACCTTCCTTGTGCCTTAACAAAAACGTTATGAAAAGAACTAACCGAATTGGTCGAGCCGTTCTCGAGTTATACGCTTAGCAACACATTTGGCGATTCATTTTTATTTATATATATAAGAACCTTCCTTGTGCCTTAACAATAACATTATAAAAACAATTAACCGAATTGGTCGAGCCGTTCCCGAATTATACGCTTAGCAACACATTTGGCGATTTATTTTTATTTATATAGATAAGAACCTTCCTTGTGCCTTAAACCTTGTGTGCTCACCTTGTTCTCTGGGACAGTAATGCTCACCTCGGGTCAATATGACCCGAGAATTTATAATAATTATTTAAAGTATTTATTATGTCAAAGATTTCGAAATTTCGTTTTTAGTTAGGAGAAACCTTTGTTCATTGAATAAAAAAAAATGGTGAAGAAGAAACATTCCAAAATCACATTTTCTTATTATTTTCAAAATCTGTGTAAATCCATGGGTTCCATAAAATTGACAACTTCAAATTATCATATTTATTTAAAAGCCGCTCCATTCATTGCAAAATATTATGTCTTAGAACTAATAAACACATTTAGGAATTATAAAAAAAATTAAAATACTTAATATTTATAGGAAAAATGTAAAAAATGCCAGAAAAAAATTGCACTTTTCTTTTATGTTAGAAACTAAATATGTACTTCGAAATGACTTTTTATACTAACAAACTAAGAAATTATCACGATTTTATTGCGGAAACTAAAAAAGAAAGAAAAAAAAAGAACGAAAAAGCATCAAGTTCATTGTCAGTAGATTGAAAATTAGGCTGTGGGCCTGGAAGCCTTGTAACTAAATTTGACTGGCGAGTTCTCGTGGAAACAGTTTGCTGTTTTGCCCATTTGATTTTTCCGTCTTAGGATTTGAAGTACTCAATGGGAATTGCCTTTACGAAATCTTCTCTAGGCTCTGTTTATATTTCTGAGTCCGTGTCGTGGTCGCTTTTCTCCTCATTGTCGATGTCTTCCTCAGCTGAATCGTCGGATTCAAAATACTCATCAAGAGGTTCCTCACTATTCTGACGTTCCAACTCCTCCCTTATCTCTTCGTCAGTAGTAAAAATAATTCACTCCATATTCCACAAACTGGCAGGTATAAATAAAAATAGGAAATAAAAAATTCAATAAATGAAAAAATAATTACATATGTACTCACGTCGGGTCAAAATGTTGATTTCCAAGAGCGTGTGAATAGTATGGAATCCAAAACACTACTAAATAAAAGTGGGGTGATTAATGGAAGATTAGAAAGTAAATAGCGCCTTCAAAAAGGCGAAAAAGCTCGTCATTTTTGGGAAAAAAAAATCTAGCCGGGTCACACTGACCCGACGTGAGCACTGAAGGGTTAACAATAACATTATAAAAAGAATTAACCGAATTGGTCGAGCCGTTCTCGAATTATACGCTTAGCAACACATTTGGCGATTCATTTTTATTTATATAGATAAGAACCTTCCTTGTGCCTTAACAAAAACGTTATGAAAAGAACTAACCGAATTGGTCGAGCCGTTCTCGAGTTTTACGCTTAGCAACACATTTGGCGATTCATTTTTATTTATATAGATTTATTTATATTATATCATCATCTTGAATACAAAACATATACCTATGATTATGTTTTTATCATGGATACAATGTAGGATTACAGAATTCTATGCCACTCAAGTACCAATTACGGTAAGACAAGAACTTTTTTTATTTTGTAATTTATTCAGACTGCTTAATATTTTATAGATAAGTTCTCTCCTGATGGTGTTAGGGCGAATTTTGTTGGATGCACTTCAGACGGATGGGCTGGTTTAATGGCCCGGAAGATTGCCTTACACAATTTTAATGAATCCCTGAGAAGACTGTTATTATATCTGCCTTTTACTGACCATGAAAAGAACTTGAATATAACTACTTCCTTTACCTCATCCCCCCCCCCCCCAACCCCGATGTCGTCGAAATTTAATCTGCTAAATAAATTTTTCATAAGTTTCATCTTCCCCTCTACTAAAACTACCTAAATACTACCAATAATACTATGGACTAACGTAGCTTATAGTTTAATGTCAATATACTCTATTGTATCCATTTATTCAAATATAGAACCGTACAAAATATATACATCAAGTAAATTTTTGACAATGATTACAATAACATGACAATAACACAGGCCAACGATGAAAAAACTTTTTTACTTAAAACACCTTATTATTCTGTTTTTTTATGGTGCTAAATCCAAATATGACACTTATTAAGCCGTATCACCTACCATTTTTTCACATTTGCACATCAATATATTAAGTTTTTTGATTTGTTACAGAATTTAACAGCTTTCATATACTACAAATAAAATTGTAAAATAATTTGTGCTGGATGTAGAAGAGTTGGCAGCACTGCTGAAACAGATATAGATATAGATGAGCAAGATGATGAAGAGTTCCAATGTGCTACAGCAAATATATAGCCTAAACTGTTTACTCAGATTGAGCTTAACGACTTAGGGATCTTGGGTTAACAAAAGAAAAAGCTGAATTGCTTGGTTCTAGACTAAAAGAGAAGAACATGTTGGCAGTTGGAACTAGCATATATGTGTATAGGAAGAGAGAGCAGCAGTTTTCGAAATTTTTTCAAGAAGACGCTGATTTAGTGTACTGCTCAGACATTCCAGGTCTGATCAAAGAGTTCGGTGTCGAGTACAAAAAAGAAGACTGGAGGCTGTTTATTTATTCCTCCAAAACTATTTTAAAATCTGTTTTATTACACAATAGTAACACTTATGCATCTATAGCTGTTGGCCATTCTGTACATACAAAAGAGAGCTATGAAAACCTAGAAATAGTGTTGAATAAAATTGGCTATTCGGCTCATGGTTGAATGGTATGTGGTGACTTGAAAGTAACACGCATGCTTCTTGGTTAGCAAGGCGGTTTTACCCAATTTCCATGCTTTTTGTGTGAATGGGAAAGTAAACAAAGGGATCAACATTGGTGCAGAAAGAAATGGCCTGTGAGGGAGTCTTTAAAAACCCGGCAAGAAGAA
Organism: Euschistus heros; assembly: GCA_003667255.2. Taxonomy (NCBI): domain Eukaryota; kingdom Metazoa; phylum Arthropoda; class Insecta; order Hemiptera; family Pentatomidae; genus Euschistus; species Euschistus heros. Next base: position 490,138 of record RCWM02000208.1, on the reverse strand, counting down.
CATTCTCCGCAAAAACAGTGTAGATCCTAGAAAAATTCACTTACCACCTCTACATATAAAGTAAGGCCTCATGAAACAGTTATATAATGCATTATATTTATATGAAACAGATATATTTGTTTTTTTAAATTATATAAAAATAGCAAATTTCTCAAAAACTATGGGTGATACAAAAAAATTAACACCAGATTTGGATTCAGCACACAAAAATCTACAAAAATCAGCTATTAAAGCAAACAAAGTTTTTAAAAACATTTTTTTTGTTGGCCTGTGTAATTTGTAAAGGATTGTCCCACCACAAGTCGAGGGACAAATGTGATTGATGGATCCCTAGGATGTGTGTATATTATAAATAAGTATGGTTGTATTTTTAACATTTAATTTAATCCTATTTTTGTTTTCACTATAAATAATTTTTCTTTTATATTATTAATTTTCTTATTTTTGTTTATTATTATTTGTTTTCACTCTATTTGTTGTATAGTTTAAGGTTCTTAATTTGTTTATTTTCTATTTCAGTTGATTTATTGTATTATGTATTATGAGGTTACTTACTTATATATTTATTTTTTCTATTCATTTTATTTTTGCTCATTGTGGATGGATTCATTAAGTCATCCATATTACTCTTTGCCCTTCTTGAGGCAGATTGTTATATTCTCTCAATAAAAGAAGAGCTTAAAAAAAAAAAAAATTGTAAAGCAACCACCCATTGGTTATAACCACTTTAATAAAAATTCTATATTAAAAGGTCTCGAGGCCATCTTCTTTTCAGACGCCTCGAGGGTTATCAGGAATAGAATGCGAAGCAAGTTGAGAAACAAGTGGATTGGAGTGGTTATGGAGTTTACTATGAAAGGATAGGTATCTGGTTTGGGCTCTATTTTATCTTGGATTTCATGCCCTCATTAAATCACCTCTTCATATGATAATCTAATTATTATTTTTTTTTTAATTTATTTATTTCCCTTCCTTGCCTCTCGGCTACACGGGTTTTGCTAGAATGACAAGGTGGCCTTTACTGCTAGTTTTAACAATATAACATTAACATTCCAACAATAACATTTCAATATTACATTTAACATTTCAAGATTACTTTAAACATTTAACATGACAATTAATATTTTTTTTTTTTATCAATTTACTGAAATTTACAACTGTACAAATATATACATCATGTAAATGGGTTAAAAACGTTTACAATAATATGTCAACACTTGAAAAGAACTACTCATCAGTAGCACTTCAATAAACATTCTACACAAGAAGATCTCTAGTCCTTTTTTTTTCAGACGCCTAGGAGAATTATCAGGAATGGAGTGGGAAGCAAGTTGAGAAACTAGTGTATTTGAGTGGTTATGGAGCTTAATATGAAATAATAGGTATATGGTTTGGGCTAGATCAGCTACATAGGAACATTAAGATTCTTATGGATTAGTTTATTGGGGAACAAAGTAAGGAGCATTGAGGATTTTTTAAATGGATTTTGGATTGTAAGGCAATTTGGATACGAGATGAAATTGGATGGTTTATCTCGAGCCCCAAAGCTTTAACTCATATGTCAAAATTAGTCTAATCACAGTCATGGTAAATATATTTTTGTAATTAATTGGGGAGCTTTTTGAAACCATTAGTCCAGCCCATGATTGCTGAAATGAGGGGTGTAGAGCGCATGGAAATTGCGATAATTTTTGACTTCATAGCTTCGTTAGGATAGTTGGAAGGTAAACATACTAAAAGTGTTATTTTGTTATTTGTTATTTTTTTGTTACCGTTGTTTTTGTTATTTTTTATTGTTATATTATTTAGTTTTTTGTTCCATTTATTTAAACCGTAGTTAGAATGTAGATGTTTAATGTGCTTGTTTTGGTGAAAGAAGTCAATTTTAAGTGAAAATAGTCAAATATTTTTCCTCATATATTATATAAAGGTAAGCCTAGAGCTTAATTCTTCACGTACTGATAACCGGAACAGCCAGTCCCCACTCTTAACTACGACCCACTCTGTCACTTTAGCTCCGCCCACTCTCACATCATGACGCTGTGTCCAGTTGTAACACTTCCGTTAATAGAGAGACATAAAAATCTCAATTATGTGCAGCACATGCCACGTTTTTTTTCATAAAAAATGCAAATAGGTTAAAGACTAAGACGACAAAGAATTAAAAATCTGGAAATTAGTGACCCCTTATGCAACTAACAAAAAAATTACCAGTCCGTCTGACAAAGACGCCAAACTTAACGACCAAATCCTGGGGATCAGTCCCCCCGATTCAAATTTAAAGAAATTTTGTTCAGATTGGTAATTTGGCCAGTGAGTTCAAGAAATAAAAGACACGCTAACAAACAGACAGACATTTCCCTTTGCTAATTCAATTCCGCAAAATTAAAAAATTTAGAAGACCATGCAAAGAGGCAAGAAAACATTGATAGAAGATTGTTAGCAGAGAATAATCTTTGAAAACAAAAATTACAAAGTTGGAACAAAAAATTAACAGGATAGAACAGAAGCAACTCTGTAACTCATTGGCAATTAAGGCAGGTGTGCCACAGAAGTCCGGGGGAAAACAACATAGAGGGATTGTTTGCTCTATTGGATCGGCCTTGGTATAAAAACTCAAGGCCGAGTGACTTAGATTTCGTGGAGAGGAAAGATCAAAAGGAAAGATCTAGACCAGGTCCTATAATAGTACGTTTTGTCCGACAGACAGTAAGAAACGAAGTTATCCGGCTCCGAAAAATTTAAAAGAGAGATTTCTCAAACACTAGACACTTAGGGTGGGAGAAGCGACGAAAAAGATTTATCTAGGAGAGGAAATGACTCCAGTCAATCGCCACTTATACTGGCTGGCGAGGCAGAGAGGGCCGCCGGCAAGTGAAGTTCGTTTGGTTTCGCTGGAGGCAGAGTACGATGTCGACGAGACAAACGGACATCCTGTGTCCTGCTAGCACCAAGAAGAGGACCTAGAGGTTTTCTCCTGAGAGAGGAAAACTCTGTTACCTTAGCATCCCCCCAACAAACACTTCATACAAGTTTATTTTCACAAAATTATTTATTTATGTATCTTTCATGGTTTAGTTTCCATCATTTTTTCTATTATCTCGTTACAATAATATCCATATATTATAGAACTCTTACTGTTTAATGTTTCCTGATATCATTTCTTTACTTGAAAATTTCTATTATGTTAGTTATATTTCACAGATACCCTCATTTTCGTCACCATTATCTTATATTAATTTACTGTATTATGGCCATTATAGTAATTCTCCTATATTACTATCAAGTTCTCGTATTTAATTAGTTATAGCTTTATGTGAACCTAATATTATAATCACCCCCACCGCTATTCATCAAATTCTATCCTCTCTTATCCTATACCATGAGTAATATACTCACTGCATGCCATGTTAAACTGCTCAATCTATCCCAGCCCACTATGATGAATTCCTATTCCAACTTCCAGCAGAACTTTTACCATGTAATAGCAGTTTTCCGAAACATGGCTAAAAACCTTTTATTCCTTCCTCTCTGTTCAAACCTCACTACAAACCTCCTTCCTCCGTCATGATCGAGTCAACAAGAGTTTGGCGGGGGTGTCGCCCTTTACATCCATTAAACACCCGATCTCGTATCCTCCATTCCTCAATTAATTCAGATTCTCCTCACATAGAATACCTTTTTAGTGAAATTACCATCAACAACCGAACTATCCTTTCGCAGTAATTTACCGACCCCCACATGTACCCTTTGATCTCAGCTTTGAAACCTTCCTCTTCTCAATAATTCCTTTGTTATAATCCTTATTATCGCCCGGAGATTTTCAACAATCCAATTTTTTAACTGACAACCCTGATAAACGCTTCCTGAGAGAACCTCTTTCAATCCCTGGTCTCTTCATTGTTCCGTTACTCTGCAACCATCACCTTTCCCAATCGGATACCTGCTTGATTTACATGTAATCGACTCTCCCACAAATTTGGTTATCCCACTCCCACCATCCTATACCCTTCTCTTTCTTGCACATGATTAATAATCGATTTCTTATGACTTGCCTGTTCCTTCGTCACCCTCCCTCGAATTATTACGGTACCGCAATATTGACTCTTTAACTTTCCAATGGTTCAAGCCGACCTAAAGAATCCATAGATTGGAACGCTTTTTACTCCACACCATCCTTAGATGCTAAGATCGAATTCCTAACTTCCAACCTTTTTATCCTTTCTAAATAATCATGCTCCTCAAAAAAATGTGAAAACGCACCGTCCTCCACCACCTTGGATAACTCAAGATATCAAAGAGATCTGATGAGAATCAGAGATGCGAGCCAGAAGGAAATATAATCCGGACAAAACACCCTGAGATTTAATCACCTTTAAAAACTCCGTAAAAACGAAAACCCAATCAAGCCTTCCGTCGTTTCCAAATTCCAATATTACCATAAGCATTATCACGCATTCCCATTCCCGCCAAAAAATGGAAACTCCTCCGCCAATCCCCTCCTTACCATTTAAATCTTGTCCTTCGTACCAGCCACGCCAGATGAACTCAATAAGTATTTTACCTCATCCGGTTCACTTCCTCAATCCCAGTTCACAACCCGAATAATACAGATTTTGATTCACGATAAATTCTTCTTTCTTAAATCGAACCCTCCCAGCTAATAGAGGCTGTGAATGAAATCACGTTCCAAATCATTTTGGACCAGATGGGATTCCGCACGATTTATTAAACGGTTTGGGCTAAATTAGCAACATATAGAACATCTTTATGGATTAGTTTATTGGTAACAAAGTTAGGAGCATTGAGGATTTTTAGATGGATTTTGGATTGTAAGGATTGGATACGAGATGAATTGGATGGATTAGCAGAGCTCCAAAGCTTAACTCCATATGTCATTAGTCTAATCACAGTCATGTAAATATTTTTTGTAATTAATTGGGAGCTTTGAACCATTTAATATTTAAAATATATTAAACATTTCACATAACATCGTACCTAAATTTAAACTTTTTAAATTTTTACACTAAGGCTTATATAGCATTTATTCGGTGATTAGGTTGTCATCAAGACCATGTCTTTCTGAGGCGTGGCCTCTTCTTCCTAGGTTGATGTGCTCTACCTTTATTTCAGTTTTCCAAACGTACACAAAACTTTTGTAATAAGAGTAGTTGTCAGCCGATGATAAACTGATGTCTTTTTTTTTTCAATCCTCCTCTAAACAAAAATGTTTCTTTACCTCATAAATATAATCCAGTTTGTACTTAGTTGTCAAAGCGTGATTTTCCCCTAATTTCGTTCTATTATTTTAAACGTCAACAATTAGCACGGTATCGCACGAGTAGTGGAGAAGCTGTATTACTAAGATGGGCTTAGATCTTTTCACCCCAGAATATCTTACAAATGGATGCAACCTCGACCATGAATAGGAGGAATATAAAAGTTCTTAAAATGTCTCTCTGTTTGATTCCCTTTGCTATGTTGAAATGGGTCTTATCCCAGTGATGGGCAAAGTACGGCCCGCGTGCCAAGTGCGGCCCTTCGGGCTAGTCAATCCGGCCCGCGACTTGGTCACACACAATTATACATAAGACAAAATTTATTTTCTGCAAATCTAGAATAGAATGTTATGTTATTTTCTTCTCGTTGCGTCATAATTACGGTATTGTCGCATGTCGGTTTGTCAGTTTCATCTGTCACATACGCCTTCATACTCTTCCAAAAAAATAATACATTTTTGTAGCTTTTTGCAAGTTTTCTACAGTTGCACCATTTAAGTTGATTGTAATGAGATAAAGCCAAATATAAAGTTTATCACTTGTAAAACTTTGTTTTGTTTAATTTTTTCGTCCCACCTAGATATTTTTCTATTTCATCCGGCCCTCCTCCTAAAACGTTTGCCCATGTCTGTCTTATTCACTAACCCTAAATATTCCTTGATATGTCGATTAAATGGCTTCTACCAAGCTTTTTGGTATGTTTTCATTTGGTATGAGGGCAGCCCATATTTCCTCTCTTGGGGCAGAGTCGAAAGCTAATTTGAGATATTAGGAAACAATATCCATATTCTTTTCACGGTCCAATTATGTTTGGAGGATATTTCTTACTGTGAATATATGATTCTGGGTTTGTCGTCCAAGTCTTACCCCGCTTGCTCTTCCCCTCTTTGGTGCACAACTAGTGGTCTTAGCCGAGGGGTGTACAATAAGTAGACGACGTGGTGTTAAGAGGATTCAGCCTGGCTATCTTTCTTGTGGATTAAAAAAAAAATTAAAAATTAAAAAAAAAAAAAAAATCTAAGAACTTTAAACATTGTTTCCCGGACAACCCTCAAAATCAAAACAATAAGGTCTACTCATGTGTAATTTTGGAATTTTATTTTACTAAGCGTCTGACCATTTTAAGTAAATTCAACAGAACAGCTCAGAGAATTTTTGTAATACTTCATTCTTTCAGAAAACAGAGTTTATAAAAATGTCCAATTTCAAATGCGGCCATTTAAGTGATAACGGAATCGGCTAAGAGATAATGTAATTGAGGCTGGGACGTGAGCCGACTCTACAATCCGACAACGGCCAGCAAAAAGTTAATTTTTTTTCTATCTGCTCGAGCCAGGACGGGGTGGGAGGAGTTGGATTTGAAACAATTAGAACCCCCTCCCCGCGATAAGCATAAGCATTAGCCGCTATATAATTCAACTCTTTTCGCAAGAGAAATGGCTTTAAAATATTCTTTTATGTCACAGGATTATTTAAAAACAACTGTACTTACAGAGAATCTGGCCACAAGGTTGGCTTCCAAAGCTTTCTCCTTTATGGTTACTCAAAGAAATATTATAATCATGAATAACTACATATTTGATTCAGCAAACAGCTGTTCTAGCTACAGGTTTGATTTGATTCTCCGATTTCCCTGGTTATTCACTAGATTTTTAAAGGTAAAAATCCCAAAAAGTTCACCTACCTGGCTCTTCCTCAAGAAAAAATCAATAATATTCTTTTGTTTATGTATTATTCTATATTTCTGCCAATATCTCTTCACTTTCTAAAAAACATCACATCAAACGATGTTTCATCTTCGAGATATTAAAACGCCTTATTCCCAACGAAATCTTCTTAATGAGAAATTGTTGATGAAGGTTTGTTTTCCCAGCCTTCCCAGGCTGGGTTTGTTTCCCCCAGAATGTTCAAAAAGATTGCCTAATGTATTTCAGAAATAGAATATTTTGTGAAAAAAAGAACAAAACACTACATTATAGAATTAAATAAAAAATAGATGGCTCCGTTAATCGAGACCGCGGTTGATTGAGACTAACTCAATCGAGTCCCGAGTGTAATTAGGATGTGTTGCCGGAATAAAATACCTTTACAAAAAGAGAACCATCACCCTGTTTTAACCCATAATTTACTTACTTAAACTTTTCGGAATAAAAAGTACTGATTTGAATTCTATCACAGGCATGAACACCTTTATTGGATTAACCAATACAAAGAAAAATAGATGCGGAAGTTAATTACAGATAACTTGTTGCATAAAATCAAACAATTAACATTTCACAAATAAGGTGTCAACATGTATTTGTCGAACTGTAAATTCCATTGTAATGTATTGCTGACATGATATAGAATTCACTCGGCACATATACACCCAGTAATAATTCATACGCAATGTTGCTATTTCACATGCAATGGTTCCTCTAAAATGTAGATGCGACAAGGTGAATGTGTCACTGCATCCATTCCGGTGGGCCGTGTCAGCTCGCTGAGCCATTGGTAATGTAACGTATCAGGTCATAGTCGTTCCTTCTAAAACAGGATGTGATAATTTCAGCCTCGGTACGATAAATTTGTGACAAAAGTAAATCATAACTTTGAACAACAGGAGGATTATTTGTAAATAAAATGTAAAAATACAACAATGAAAATATGGAATTTCACTTGAAAACAAGCAGGAAAGTAATTGAATGTTCAAAATAAAATTCCCAGAAAGGGATTGAGAGAAACGTTTTTTTTTTTTTAATTTTCAAATGAATTTTTTTTTTTTAAATATATTTTTTCAGATTCCGTGCTACAAAATATAACAAATCGCATATACATATACACTTAAATAATTTCTTAAACAACGAAGGAAATTAAATTTCTTAAAATGTGTTTGTAATAATATTTTGTCTAATAAAATATTAAGCCGCTAGAGTGCGTTCACATCTACAATTTTTCAAATAATAATTTTGATGCCATTATAAACTGTTTAAATAGCGTATAAATTACAATACCTAAATGAGATAATTATAGTAAAAATGTACAAGAGAAATAAAAGATTTTTGTTTTTTTTTCATCGGAAAATTTATTTAAACATCAAAAAAGAAGGTTTAAGATTAAGGAAAACGATAGAAGATTACGTTGAAATGGAATAGAAAATAAACTTTATTCTAGGACGATATCCCCTAGGAATAATATAATGTACAGAAATAAATACAATGAGTCTGGTTATCATGACGTGAAATAAAAGAAACTACCCATCTGGTTAAATATTTACAATTTTACAAATAAAGAAAAAAAAAAGAAGACAGATGAAATAAAAAATACAAAAATCCAATAATTGTAAGGAGAAATAAAAACTATTTACATCTACTTGATGCTTTTTTAATGAAGTTTTGCGAGTTAGTATGATTCTGGAGGGAAAGGAGGTATTGAAAGAGGTGGGATTTAAATGTGGACAGAGATTGGGCATTACGGATATTGTGGGATAGTGAATTCCGCAAGGAAGTTGCATGGGAAATGAAGGAATGGTCAAATGATGTACTCGTATGGGAAGAAGCAATAGGTGTTACGAGCGAGATCGAGGATCTGAACTGGGAGATGTTATAGATGTAGGAGGGATTCCGAGAATTAATGGTTTGATAGAGGAAGTATAGACTAGTCTCCGAATTCCACAAACCATATCACATAATTATAGATGTCACTACTATTCTTTGAAATTGTTTTAAAACTACAATATATATAATATTATTTTGTTTTTGTAGTTTATTTTAAATTTTAAATTTTTGTTTTTCGTGTGATATTTTAAAACATGTATTATTACTTTTATTACTTTATATTGTAATTTAAATTTCTGTTCAATTCCTTAATTTAATTTTAATTGTATTTTCTTGCTTTTATTATATTTCTAAATTATACATGCGGCAGCTAGGCCGCCAATAATTGTTCATTATAATTATTCTTAACGGGCAATACAATAGAATACAATTTATTTTCATTCATTCATTCATTATAATTTTGTACGATCCAATACAATACATGGTCCTAAGATATGCTGAATCTTTGGCCAATGAAGACGAATGAAGAACTTCTTATTTTAGCCAAAATAAAAAGGCAGAATAAAATGGCTAGGACATACCCAAAGAATGGAAGATAGTAGCTTCCCTAAGATGATGCTTGAAGGACACCTTGGTGGAAAACAAAGTAACAACTTCGTTTGAGGAGGTGAGGATTCTGCAAGGATTGTATAGCTATAAGAATATGATGATTTCTTTTTTTTCTTTTTTTTTTATAACTATAATACGTCTTTGCATTTTATTATTTATTTTATTTATTACCCTTCTTTGTCACATTCTGTTTTTCACATTACATTCCTGAATGCCGGCTAAACCGTTGGGACTTGATTAAAAGATTTTTTTAACTTCATAAAATATTCTAATAGAATCATAAACATATTATTAAAAGAATATTTTTTTAATGATAAAATTAGATATAATCATATTGTCTTCCAGACCTGTCTTATACACGTTTTTCAAATGTTTTTCTTTGTTTGTTTTTTCACCTTCATGTAGGCTTATTTGTTCCGAGTGGCCACCCAACTAGAGCTCGCATACTGACGGGGAATATAAGCGACGATCCACTGACAGCTCCTAGTTGAATGGAATTAGGAGTCGAACTAATATAAATTAGAGAGACAGTAGCTCCGAAAATAGCCGGCTAAAAGGGCCGACAGAGGAGCCAATATATCAGGAGCAGACATTACCGAAGCATTAGCTCCTAGTTAGACTGACACCGGGCCGCTGCCGGGACACTGCTGACTAAATATAGTTCCGTTCAGTGCCTCCTAGATCACTGCGCGCCGAGGAACAGCCACTTTAGTGCCTGACCTATGTTCCTCGGTGCGTATAATTAGGCTTCTAGCTCTGCCAACTTCCATTTCTTTAGAACCTTTCCGACTAATAGCATATAGTCATAAGCGAGCATAATCTCAGAGACATCCAGAAGATTTTTTCAAAAGATATCGTTCTATATTTCATAATGAGCGGGTTCAAAGATAAATAACTTTATTACAAATCTTTGTTATGAAAGGGACAATTTATAAAAAAAAAAAAGTCCCCTTGAGCCTGTGGACGAAAGAAAGAATAACAAGTAACATATTTCAGGGCTTGCGCCGTTTTAACTGTCGATACTCTTGTTCACAATGTTTTTTTTTTTCTTACCTTTGATTCATTTGTCTGTAGTAATATAATTACAACGTAATGGAAAAAAAAAAAATAATAAAAAATTAAAGAACCCCTTCTGAATGTCGGCAAAAGAAAGAATAACATGAAACAGGCTTCAGGGGTTGCCCTCTCGAACGCCGATGTTCATATAATTCCTATTTTTTTTTCCACTTACCTATATCAGTTTAAATTAATAAAATTAAATGAACAATTAAAGATTATTCTAAACAGCCTAGGAGGGATCGAGCAAAACTGGTCAAGGTTCCTAGCGTGAATTTTTTATTTAAACCAACATTTTGAACAATCAAGAAAGATCGGTCAAATCCAGGTAAAATTTTTTAATTTTTTAAAGTCAAGAGGAGCTCACTCATTAAAACCTGCCTCCTTGTCGCTAGTGTCATTTTGTATAAGAAGAGTTGTGCTCCTTACTTCACCCACTCTCTTAATATCAAACTATTAAACTACACGTGACGCCCTTACGTTCCTCAAAAACGTATTGCTATTGACCTACTAGCTCACCGGTAAAACATTTTCCATGTTAAAATTAATAAAGTTATTTATTAGTTTTGACTAAAAAAATACAATTTTCAACAATCAAGAAAAAAAACAGTGAATTTAATAAAGTATACGTTCATCCCGTATTAAAAAAAGAAATTAAATAAAAGCAAATTTATAAGTATAAAAGTAAATTATGACATAGTTAATTAAATACTCCTTTAAATGCTTATATGCAGACTGACATTTCTTAAATCGCCTTTTCCGCCCCCAAAGTCAAGCAGGACTCTAGGAGATTCTAACAACGTCGCAGAGCGAGTGGAGGTAGTGTGAAAAAAAAAAAAAAATTCCCTGACTAGGAAAAACATTTTGAAGGTGAAAAAAAAAAAACATTATACAAGAACACTATAGACCCCAGCCAAAAGACATATGTATATCAATATATATTTATATTATAAAAAATATAATCAATAATAGTATAATATACAGCATTTAACTCCTCTTTATTAAAAGTACAAACTAGTTACATGTTTCGGGAAACAAGGTCCCATCATCAGACTTATTTCTGTTTCCATTTCCATTCTACCTTCTTCATCACTATAATTCTTCAAGTGGTTATTCATCATGCCATCCACTATATATAATAAATTCTTCAATGAAGGAGTTACTTTTATTGACCAATATTGATACTGATCAAAAGTCTGATGATGGGATCTTGTTTCCCGAAACATGTAACTAGTTTGTACTTTTAATAAAGAGGAGTTAAATGCTGTATATTATGCTATTATTGATCAATAAAAGTAACTCCTTCATTGAAGAATTTATTATATATAGTGGATGGCATGATGAATAACCACTTGAAGAATTATAGTGATGAAGAAGGTAGAATGGAAATGGAAACAGAAATAAGTCTGATGATGGGACCTTGTTTCCCGAAACATGTAACTAGTTTGTACTTTTAATAAAGAGGAGTTAAATGCTGTATATTATACTATTATTGATCAATAAAAGTAACTCCTTCATTGAAGAATTTAAAAATATAATGTTTTAAATTACAAACTAGATTATTATTTATTATGTATGAGAAAAACTATTAAGTTTTAAACTTTAAATTTGGTAAAGGTTTTATTTAAATTTTCCAACGTTTATATTGACAATTTTTAACTATAACCTTTGCAATAAAACTTCACAGAACAGTTTTCCTTTTATTATTAAAAAAAAATTTAAAGCAGTAATTAATAAGTTGATTAAAAACGTAGTGTAACTGAGGAAATTGGATTTGTGACTTAAAAGTAGGCGGGCTTTGATATTTGAAATTCTTTCAAGGCGTATAATGCTCACTCTAAAAACACGCCTTTAATAAACGTACAGCCTTCGAGTCCCAATTATTTTACAAAACGTTTTAATAAATGGAGTTAGATTTCAATTAGTACATTCCTTTCTGTTAAAATTTTTTCCCTTTAAAATAAAATTTAAAAAAAATACTGAAACTGAATCAATGGCCCGAAAGGGAAATTTAAAACTTTTTTTCAGAAAAAAATATGGTATTTAAAAAAACGCCTAAAAGCGAGGTATATTATGTCTATAATCAAAGGGAATTTTTAGCTTTATGTTAATGCGACATTAAAAATGTTATGATGATAAATTTTCTCTGTCGTGCCTATAATATTAATCCCTATAGTTGTTGAATAATATTATCCCAGTCGATTTATGAAAAAAACAACAACAATAAATAATAAAAATAAAACTTTAGCTGTTTTTTTTTTTTTTTTAATATATCGTAAGGATCCATAAGGGTGTTTGATACCGAAGTTAGAGTGAATTCACTGGTGTGATTTTTATAGCACTCAAAAAAACCGACAAATGTTAGCATTATTTTTAGTTTTTCGTTTATATTTCGTAAACTATTGAAATATTTATTCTATTGAAGAGCACAATTTAAGAACGATTCCACCTCCGTTCATTTATCAGATGCCGAGGTACATCTAGGTATGTGAAATGTCGATTTGTTTGAGTTCTTTTTCTTCAAAAAATGGCGATTTTTTTTAATTTTGAAAGATTTTAAAAGTTTTATGTTACATTAAGTTCTCGCGCCCATGCTGACGAAAGTATCTTTTTCCCAAAAATATCTTTAAAGATGAATTAGCTTTGATTTGAGACCTAAACGGTACCTATACGCCATATGGTTTTCTCAGAAATGAAAAACATTGGAAAATCGGAAATCGGATTTGGGGAAAAAGTCTAATTACTGCTATGTAAATAGGTGTTTTGTAATTTATAAGGGGCTTTGAACGCTTGTATAGTAAATATTAAAGTAGTTGAAAAGAACGAGCAGTTTCTTGTCTTTTATGTTTGGTATGTCATACATTTTTAAAATTAGTATACATAAAATGTGTACCAAAGTGCTGGTTCGAATTGTTTGCATGTTGTTTCGAACTGATAAGGGATGTTAAAATTTGAGACTAATCTACGAATACAAAAAATACATTTATTTATTCATCCAACGCCCGTCTGTGGCAGTTTAGCCATCTGACGACGAACCTCCCAATATCGATTTGTAATGTCTTCTTCTGAGTAGATGAGAGCAGTGTAAACCCTCAGGTGATCTCCGTTCATGCATCCGAGGTTGCATAACGGGTAAGAGTCACTGTTAGCAAGACCAATGCGGTGTAAGTGGGCTTGCAAGTAGTCGTGTCATAGTGTAACAAAATACAATAGGTAGGACTTATGCATAAATCCTAATAGCTCATTGTTAGCTTCATTATATATTTGGAGAAATAATTCGTTTATTTTCGATTCTCAGCCGCCAAAGCAAAATCCTTCAATCAAGAAAACACAATCCCTACGTAAACATATTTCCACTTCCATTAGCTACCGTAGCACAAACGATCAGAGAAAATTGAAGGACATCAATAATGAACGGTTTATCAATATTAAATCGGTCAGAAAGTAAGAGTTTGGACTCTTCTATAATTAAAAGCCCCTCCAAGAAGAGATAGAAGTCGCACTCCAACTAGAAGGCAGGAGGGAGGGGGGAGAACTTCAACCAATGGGATGAGTGTTTGCAAGCTGAAGTTGCTCTCCTTTGTTGTACTATTTCCAATTTAAGGGATGGGGAGGGGGAGTTGAGGTGCTGCTGTCTTATATTTAGCGAGAGGTGGCCCTTTGTGCTCTCCGCAGCAGTTTCCATTTACACACTGGCACCAATCCATTGGCGCCTCCTCTCTGAGATATGAATAAGGTCTACCCCCACCCCTACTTCCCTCAACCAATCGCTTTAAGAGCGACGATTCTCTTAAGCAACTGACTCATGACACTTAATCTAAGGACTTCTAGTCTATTCTGAGGAGAACTGTTTGATTGGAAATCAAGAAATGAAACTTTAATCCATTGAAATGTCTGATGGATGTGACTCATGGAACGGTGGTCACTATAAAGTGATGAAGGGCTAGAGAGGAAGAAAAAAAACAACAAACAGATTGATATACAAAGAAATAAACTTCCTTTATATAATTATTGTTCCATTAATTCATTATCAAGAAACAAAAAAGAATTGGAAAAATTGGAGAGAGAGAGTGTGTGGGAGGGAGGGAGAGAGAGAGTGAGAGTGAGAGTGAGAGAGAGAGAGAGAGAGAGAGAGAGAGAGAGAGAGAGAGAGAGAGAGAGAGAGAGAGAGAGAGAGAGAGAGAGAGAGAGAGAGAGAGAGAGAGAGAGAGAGAGAGAGAGAGAGAGAGAGAGAGAGAGAGAGAGAGAGAGAGAGAGAGGGACTAGCTTCCTATTCTTTTTTTGTTTGAACAAATCTAATTCAGTTTTAAGTTTGCTTGAAGTGAGCAAAGTGCTTGGTATTCCCTTAGTTCCGGAGGACTAACCTAAGATATCGATGACCAGGCAGTCACGAAGAGCGCCCTCTGGTGAGCGCCCCTTGATCTGGTTAATTTCATTAGCTGCGGCGGCGGTGGTCACGAATGGTCACGTGCTAACTAACTTGTAGCCGATGCACCGCCAGATAGCGCTGTTCACGGAATCAGCTCCGATTTATGGTTGTGTGTTCGGGGCCTTTGTTGCTTCTTTTCCTTTAAATTTCTACTTGATTTATAATTGCTTAAATCTCTTTGTTTTTTCTGGATTTTTTCCCCACTCCTTAGTTTCATGTGAAGTTCCATGTTTAATATTTCATTGGGATCAAGAAAAATTACAGAAGGAACGTAAATGATAATTCAATTCCCGGTTATTAACAAATACTTAACACAGATGGTATTGTAAATAAGATTGAATTTAACAAATAATAGTAAATGACGAAAGAATTAGAAATTATGAAGGAAATGAGATAATCTAAAAAAAAAAAAAAAGTAAGCTAGTTGCAAATGATCATAAATACATTAAAATAATAAAGTACTTCTGTGCTTTGATTATATGTTATCGTAAATTTAAAAATTACTTAGCTCTATAGAGAATAGAAAAGAAACACTGTTTTCACAGCATCCGGTTATTGGGCTAAAATTCGACTATTAGGGATAAGTTGCTTTATTATACCTAATCGATGGATCGACTCGAAAGACACTCATGTGTTACACCTAAGCTCTATAACGATCAACTAGGAAAATAATAGATGCTCCTATAACCTGGTTAAACAGTGGATAAGAAATATTGCTTCCGCGACGACTATTCTCCAGTATTCAACGTTTATTTTTTGAAAGTTTTAATTAAATAATTATTTATTCTTTAAAACTATTTATTGATATTTACAACTGTATACATATATACAATAAGTAAATTTGAGAAAATTATTACAATGACTTGCACATGAAGAAACACTCACTAGTAGCACGTCAAAAAAAAAAAAAAATAATAATAATAATCAAAATAATAATAAATTAAAAAAAAAATTATTGATAAATTTCATTTACTGATATTCACAAATGTACAAAATAATACACATCAAGTAAATGTGTTGATAGTGAATACAATGGCATGTAAATAACTTGTGAAGAACTACTCAATAGTAGCACTTCAATAAGAATTTACACTAAAAGGTATCTCGGCCACCTTCTTTTCAGACGCCTGGGTGGATTATCGGGAATAGGATCGGAAGCAAGTGAGAGACTAGTGGATTAAAGTGGTTATGGAGTTTACTATGAAAGGATAAGTATTTGGTTTGAGCTAAATAAGCTACATACGGAACATTAAGGACGTCCTGGATAAGTCAATTTGTGAAGAAGTAAGGAGCATTGAGGATTTTTCGAAGGATTTTGGATTGCAAGGATTGGATGCAATATGATTTAGATGGTTTGGTGGAGCCCCAAAGCTAAACTACAAATGCCTAAATAGTTTTTTTTTTTTTTTTTTTTTATGTGCATTTATTGAAATTTACAACTGTACAGAATATATGCATCAAGTAAATGTATTGACAACGATTATAATAACATGTTAAAACTTGTAAAGAACTACTCATCAGTAGCACTTTATTAAAACTTCTACACTAGAAGGTCTCTAGGCCATCTTCGTTTCAGACGCCTAGGAGGATTATCAGGAATGGAGTGGGAAGCAAGTTGAGAAACTAACGGATTTGAGTGGTTATGGAGCTTACTATGAAAGGATAGGTATCTGGTGTGGGCTAAATCAGCAACATATGGAACATTAAGGTCTTTATGGATAAGTTTATTGGTGACAAAGTAAGGAGCATTGAGGATTTTACGAAGGATTTTGGATTGTAAGGATTGAATACGAGATGAATTGGATGGTTTAGTGGAGCCCCAAAGCTCAACTCCGTACGTCCAAACAGGTCTTATCACAGTCATGTATATGAGTCTTTTGTAGTTAATTGGGAGCTTTGAACGTTTTTCTAGTAAATGTTGAAGTAGTCTGAAACGAGCCTAAATAGTAAATGATTAATACCTACATGTAAATAAGCCTTTTGTAATCAATCGGAAGGTTTGAAAGTCTCTTTAGTAAAAGTTGAAGAAGTCCAAAATAATAATATTTATTAATTTTGTTTATTTTATTTATTTTTTAATTATTTGTTTTATTTTTTATGAATTGATCATCAAGGACGTGGAGAAATATAAAAAAGATAGAAGTTAAGAAAAAAATTAATGGGAATGATAAAGAAACACAAAAGAAGCTAACACTAATGGAAAGTGGGTGTAAGCTTTTTTTTTATACTAAAGTAAAAAAAAAACACAATAAATTAAATAGAAAAACGATCAAAAATGCCCTCCTGAAAAGTGTACAATTTGGACTTATCCATTTCTTGACGATTTAGGGAATATGAAAAGAAGGAAAAAGTTCCTACCATTTTTAGAAGATTTTCAATTGTTGTTTTTACGTAATCGTACAGAAATCGATAAAACGCATCCACAATAATTGAAAAAAAATAATAGATTATTTCTATTATACATTTTTCTCCCCTAAAAATCAATATTAAAACTAACACCTCAGCAAATCAGATTGAGAAAAGTAACTGTAATTTTAGGAGTGGTAAGGAAACCAATTCAACTATTGATAAACGGTAAAAGTTACTTCCCTGACAGTGCTCCAACAGCAGTCTACTTGTGAAAGCTCTCCTCCAACCTTTGAATAATGATCAAGGGAAAAACTTTAAAAGTTAATACCCCTGGGAGAGAGGACATTACTCCTCCTCCACTGGCAGCTAAAATAAAAAACCTTTTCGGCTACCTATGAAAGAAGGCTGGATTTATGACCTTTTCACCAGTAGTCTGTAGCTTCTGCATTTGGGAGTTCCCAACTGTGGGCGAGAGTCGAACTGTTGGACAACCTCAAGTGGCTGCTCCATTAGGTGGTGGATTGAAAAGTTTCACTTCTTCAGTTTATTTTATTCACTTTTTCCTCCGAATGAACCTATAACGACCTTAGCATTTAATTTTATTGTTATTCTTCCGATAATGTTGTGAATGTAGCTATTAGATATCATTGCTATTATTTCTGTTTTATTGCATCAGAAATTAAAAAATATATTTATTGAAATTTACAACTGAACATAAAAATAAAACATACATACAGTAAATGTGGTAATATCATAAAATAATTAAATGAAAATTGCTTGTGCAGCATCTACCTACTGGTAGCACTTCAGTTAATGTTCTATTTGAGAAGGTCCCGAGGCCATCTTCTTTTCAGACGCCTCGGTGAATTATTGGGAATAGAATGGGAAGCAAGTTAAGAGAATAGTGGATTAGATTGGTTACGGATTTGACAATGAAAGGATAGGTATCTGTTTTGGGGTTAAGGAGTTTTCGATTAAGGATTTTGGATTGCAAGGATTGGTTACGAGATGAGTTAGATGGTTTAGTGGAGCCCCAAAGCCCGATTCCATATGTCCAAATAGTTCTGATAACTGTTATTAAATGAGTCTAATACGAAATATAAATATTTTTTAACAAACGTTATAGCTAATAAATTGATTTTATTAAATAAATTTTAGAACCTGCCTCACTCAAAGTAATATGGGTCCATAATAATCCCTTAATACAATCTTCACAATGAAAATATAAAGGGGAAAATGTAATACAAAATAATGAAAGTTGAGAAATGATATAATATTTACAGCTGTTACAAAGTTCATTGCTGTTTTGTTCTTACTTTTCGATATTGGTTTTTTATTTTATTTTATTTTTTTTTTTTTACAAAGCATAACCGACAACAAAACTTTCTTTCAAACTGTAAAAAAGAATTTCTGTCTTGAAAAGTTTATTTGATACATTCATTTTTATGTTTAATTGTGAATACATGATATTCCATTGATCCTTGTTGAATAAATTCGCTACCTAGGACTCCATCTGGACAAATGACTAACTGGGAAGCCACATACGAGACTTCAAAGCGCCCAAATAATTACGCATGACAGTAATTAGACCGAATTGGACATACGCAGTTGAGCTTTAGTGCCCTACTAAACCTTCTGATTCTTCTGGAACACAAAATCCTTCATAAAATCCACTTTGGTCCTTATTATGCTACAAATAAACTTACCCATAACGATCTAAATGTCCCATAGGTTGCAGATTTGGCCCTAACAAAATCCCTATGCTTCCATGACAAGCTTCATACTCGGATCTTCAAGTCTCTCAACTTGCTTCTCACTCGATTCCCGATAATCTTCAGAGGCGTCTGAAAAGAAGATGGCCTAGGGACTTTCTTATTCAGAACATCTTTTGAAGTGCTACTAATGGATAGTTCTTTACAAGTTATTGACATTTCATTGTAATAATTTTACCGAACATTTACTTATTAATAACGTAGTAAGTTGTAAATATCACTAAAGAATAAAAGAATAAAAAAACATACTATCACACTATATAACCAAGCATCCAAGGGAACCTGACAGCAAGTTTGTCCCCTACTTACGACAGTTCATGCCTCAAATAGATCCCAGTGCTGTTCTCTCTAGTACATGAGCAGAGAAGCTGACCATTGCCGGAAATCCAACAAAATAAATATTTACCGTAGGTCTTGTAATTATATATTACATAGTTCAATAATATGTGGCTGGGCTTGACTTTGAAGTTCGTTAATAAGGGCTGCTATACTGCTTTTTGCAGCCCTTCTGCTTCGCTTCCTTAGTAGTGATGATTAATCATTCGAAACTATTCCTTTAATAAACGATATACTAAAATAACAGATAAATAATTCATTAATATCTAATTATATTGATCCTTCTATACTATCATGTATATGTCAAAAGACAAAATTACAGTTAATAAAAAAATAAAAAATCCTGTGATACCGTGATTATATGAGCTGATACGGTGTATATAATATTAGCACTGATGTTGAGAGGAGAATAATATTCCTGAGGGATTAAATCAGTACATTTTTGCTCTTATCAGTGCAAAATTAAATAAATTATAACGATTACTTTATATGATTAATAGTGTAAATCAATTATGTTATATATTATTCGCCGAGTATCTCACAGGGTTTAGAATTGCAAATATTTTAAGACAAAGCGTTGCGTGTTTAGGAGTAACCATTCATTGTATTTGTAAAAGATGGTTCAAAAGCTTATTTTTTATATTTTCTTAAATTCAATTATATTAATATAAGAACTAATATAATAAAAATTATGCACAGTTTACCTATTTATCACGGAATAGTTTTTATTTAAAATTATACTCAATCCAACGAATTCGGTTAAGGAATTTCCGACGTATCAACTTATATACATTATAATGTGGGATCAGTCATAAAGAGCTAATCATAAAGAGGTGTGTGACATTTCAATATATAACTAGGTATTTTTATTTATCTGAAATCGATCTCGAAGGTATATCGGGAATGGTGCGGGAAGCAAGTTGAAAAATTAGAGGATTTGAGTGGTTATGAAGCTTGCTATGAAAGTATAGATATCTGGTGTGGGATAAATCAGCAACATATGGAACATTAAGATCTTTATGGGTAAGATTATTGTGGACAAAGTAAGGAGCACTGAGGATTTCACGAAGGATTTTGTATTGTAAGGATTGGATACGAGATGAATTTATGAATTGAGATGAAATATACGTCTAATCACAGTCATGTAAATGAGTATTTTGTAATTAATTGGAAGCTTTGAACATTTGTCTAGTAAATGTTGAAGTAGTCTGTAACTCCTTTTTTTAAGAACTACAAGATATGATAAACCCTTCTTGCATCGATATTATATTCTACGAGGTTCTACATCTATACAAAGTTTGAAATTGTTACTTTTCCATCACTTCTTTACCTTGCCAGCAAATTTAATATAGGTTTTCTTGTTGTAGATAAGTGTTATTGTTTACTATTTTTTATGGATCTTATATAGTAACAGTACATAAAACAAAACGTATATAACGTGTAAATTTTTGTTTTGCATAGAAATCAAGCAGTGAATCCTTATATAATATATTTTTAGTTCAACAATAAAAGAGGCCTATATTACCCTGGGTATGAGATATAAAAGTCAAAGGCAGAGACCCTAAAACCCAAGAAGATCTCTAACATAAGGCGAAAGGGTGGAGTAAAAGGAATTGAATTTAATCAGAGATAGACAGACATGGAGGAGGCTGAGGGATGGCCATAGAAGAGAATAGAATGAAATCTGCCGACTACAGCGAAGGCAAGATTAGATTGGGTTGTCTTCTTGTGTCGTCTTCTCGCCGGCTCCTCCCTTCAACACATGCTAATATTCCCAACCCCAGCCAATCCGATGTCTTTAATTAAACAGCCCTGAAGACAGAGTGTTTTACTAAGGTCGGTTGTTATTGGCTGGTCAGCGTCTCTCCTGATTGGTCCTGCTATCAATGATGTAGTAATTGTCAATGCAAATCAATCAATGAATAGAAGAGATAATTCAGATTGAGCAATTAGTTTCATATCTTCGTTTCTGTAAATAGTTACTTATTATAAATAGTTTTTACTTATTTATATCCAATGCACAGAATGAGATTGTGAGTATAAAAAAAAAATATACATTTAAATTTAAATAGTAAAAATTAAATAACTAGACATTTATTTTATTAAGGAGGTAATTATATTATATGTTAGAAAGCTTTATCTCAATCATATAATCTCATTATTTGTCCTTTGGTAACTCTAACGGTCAGACCCGCATTGAACCTCCATATTGATCTCGATAGATATCTCAATAAGGTTCCTTCAATACCTAGCCAATTTACTTAAATTGTTTAGTTCACATGTATGTTCAGGATTATTTTAATTATTTAAAAAATTAGCGCTAATGTTAAAACAAGTTTTACACTACTAAATAAAGACTTCTCATTTACTAAACCATCATTAAAAATATTTAGTTCAATGTACCTGAACTTTAGGGGATGGAAAAATAATCAAATATGAATCAAACACATTCAATCCTTCCAATCTAAAGTCTTTCAAACGACTTTGTAATGCTACATAATATATAAATATATTATTTATTTATCATTATTATAAAATATATTATATTATTATTTATTGATTTATTAACAAAGTATTGTAGATATTATGTTTTATAGCGGATTCAATGAATTCTAGTCTGAAGAAGGGCCTTGTATAACATTAGTAATAAAAGCTTAGTTTGCTCAAGAAGTAAACAAACCCATTATCAGCTTAGTACATAACTGATATATCCGTCATAGTATCATAGAGTCGTAATCAAAATAATAAAAACTATTTTTTGTAATTGTTTGAGACATTTTACAAGCTGTTTCCCTCTAAGGCAATGAGTAATATGAATGTCAATGAATCCATCTATACAATATTTACAATAAAATAGTTTTTAAAAAAATGTACATGAATAAGTAGTAAAAAAATAGGAAAAAAAAAAATTCTTCTAACTTTACAAGATGGAAAATATAGTAAATAATAATATCAAGTAAAATATATGCATATAATTGCATAAAAAATAAAAACAAAGTAATATAGAGAAAACAAGATAAATTAAATACAATTACACTATATAAACAATACGTAAGACCATCTCAGGGAAACCCCGAATCAAGCTTGTCTTCACAATTAAAGGAGGGCAAGTCAGGGCCAAAGTAATCCCAATGCTGTTCAGCTTAGTCATAATATATTTACATAATATATAATATATATTTTCAATCCATAAAAAAAAAGAAAAGAAAAGTCTGGACTTAGCTAGTTTTAAAAATCCATACCTCATTTATGCAATATTACTTTACGTATTCCAATAAGCTTTGCATAAGTCTATTGTCATGGTCAAAACAATTTGCCATGAAACAATCTGTATGTTGTTTATGTGTCTGAAACATCTGTGTTTCGCTTATGTGACTCTTTTCCTTATGTTCTTTAAATCTTGCGTTCCAAACAATAACACACTTCTTTTAGACTATCGACCATCCAATCTTGAAGTGTAAATGCTCAATTTTAATAAATTTAAATAGATAAACAGTTATATCAGATGGATATAAATGGGATTTATATAAAATACAACGCAAATATTTTATCTCGGGGAATATGCATATTTAATTACTTTTAAGGTATGCCGTCAGGAGAGATGTACCTTATTGATCGGAGTGAAATTGTCATCATTACCTTCCAGTCACATGGTTTCCATCGCTCACGCTCTGATTGATGTAATTGCTTCAATTACTATTTGTCACAAGATTGTGGCATTTCCCGATGTGTACAGGGCCTTAGGCTATTTTCAAGAAAACATCACCTCATTTTACCAGAACTTAACAATGAATGAATAAACAACATGCTGCTTCTTTGATACAATACAAAATAAATACATTCATTCATTAAAAATATACATAGTGAAAAAATTCACAGATACGTAATAACTACTATAATTACTAAAACTGATTACAATGATTTATGACATAACGTAACCGGTGTCTAATTTGAATAGGGTTTGCAGATTTTGCTATGCAGCGCGATTTTGCTATGCAGCGCGATTTTGCTCTTGAATAAAAGCATGGAACATAATAATAGTCATATTGTCGATGAGATAGCCAATTCCGTTATGTGCATTTTTTCGAATTCCTTTATTATTCTTCAATCAATTGCTTTATTGAAGGAGATTTAATTTAAGTATTTCATTTTTTAAAAAGCATTACTCCTATTTATCCTTTATTCTTTACAACGTGTTTCAGAGCTCATTTGCTCCATCCTCAGGATCTACAATCATCTTATATCCCATTTACAATTCTAGAGGGTGTCCCGAATTTAAATGGCAAAACTTCAGGAACTTATAGGGGACCGAAAAACTAAGACAAAAAGTCCTTTAGAGATTTGCTCGTTTTTGCTTAGTTTTAGAGAAAATCGCAAAAAAAAGAAACAAAACAAGTTTTCATTTTTATACTTATTTATTTACATTTATATTTATGTTATGTTCTTTTTAATGTAAATATTGCTCAAAATGTTGTCCTCTTGCACCAATGCAAGCATTACATCTAGCACTCACTTGACAAATTGCAGCTAAACATTGTTCTGATGATATTTGGTGCACTGCATCTATAATTCGATCTCTTTATTGCTCTCTTGAGTTGATTGACACCGAATAAACTTTCTGCTTCAAGGTTTCCCATACGAAGAAATCCAGGGTGTCATATCAGGTGATCTGGGTGGCCAAGGTACTAATCCTCCACGTCCAATCCATCGTTGTGGATAATTTATATCCAGCCAAGCTCGAGCAACTCTGCTATAATGAGCTGGACATCCATCGAGTTGGAACCACATTTCAATCCGCTGCTGTAAGGGAATGTCATCTAAATAATTAAAAAAGTCGTTCTCCAAAAAATGTGTAAATGTGATACCATTCAATCTTCCAGGTAAAAAATATGGTCCCACCAGTAATCCGTTCTAAATTCCAAGCCAAACGTTAATAGCAAATTCATGCTGAAACCTATTCTCTCTAATAGCTCTGGGATTTTCAAGAGCCCATACATGATAATTTCTTTAATTAACAATTCCTCCTCTTGTAAAGGTAGCTTCATCGGTCCATATAATTTTTAATGGAAATAAATTATCATCGCGAATTTTGTCAAGAAACCAAAGTCAATCTCTTGACATAATCTTGAGGTAATAAATTCTGAACTTTTTGAAGATGATATGGGTAGCTATTATCACCTTTCAAAGTTCGCCATATTGCTTCCCGCGATATTGCCAATGCAGCAGCTCTTCGGATGCTAATCTCAGGATTGTTATCGAAGTGGCGTTGAACACAATTTCTTCTCCGATAATCTGCTCTTATTGCTGCCTGGAATTGGTCGCCTTCATTACGTATTAAGAATGACCCAGTCTCTTGTAGTCTATTAAAAGTTAACGAAAAGACTCGTCGATTAGGCACTCTCCTATTTGAAAATCGGCGCGCAAACTCCCGCACCGCTTCTAAAGCATTACCGTTGCAGAAACCATACACAAAAATCATATCAGCGTATTCAACATTAGAAAATGTAAGCGGCATTGTGGCTGATGCTATTCACACAAAAATATCTGAGTAACTGACTGAAGACTGCTTTATGAATTATAATCCTAGAAGGAAGCCAAAATGTAAACAAATAAAATAATGTAAAGGATAACATTAAGTGTTTACATATCTCACTGCCTAGCCTGACGAACTTTGAAAGGTGATAATCGCTACCTGTAACATTTTTATTTTGTTTCTTTTTTTTTTTTGCGATTTTCTATAAAACTCAGCAAAAACGAGCAAATCGTCTTAGTTTTTCGGTCCCCTATATGTTCCTGTAGTTTTGTCATTTAAATTCGGAACACCCTGTATACTTATACCATTACTATTATATTATTACTATTAATATCACAAACGTGATATTCTCACATTGTCACATTTTTTTTGTTTTTTTAAGTAATAAATTTTACAATAATACTGTAAAATAGTATATGTGACTATGTGAGAATGTCACAGTTGTAAGTAAAAATTCAAATATTGTTGAATATTATAGTAATGGTATAAGTATAGAATAGTATATGGAATATAATATGATTGTAGATCCTGAAGATGGAGCAAATGAGCTCAGAAACATGTTGTAAAGAATAAAGAATAAATAGGTGTAATGCTTTTTTAAAAAATTAAATACTTTATTATTCTTTTTTTTTTTTTTTTGTCTCGCAGGTTTTGTTTTAAAATGAAGTTCCCCAAATTCAGCTTGGATCAGATTTTAAAGAAACACTTTTGTGATTTTAGTCCAAAAAATAATTACACGTGTGCATTGAAGCACATTTTGTAATTAACGTCATAGAAGGTGCTAAAATGGATATGGCGGAATTGTCAATATCACCGATGTTGTTTTCTATATATATTTTTTTCTTCTCTTACTTGTGATTTAGTTTTCTGCTGGAGATACCATGTGTTCTTTTTTTTTTTTTTTTTTTTTAGCTTACATGTATGATTGGATTATTTATTTCCTAAGGAGAATAATTTTTTATACACAACAGCCGAGAGGGATCGAGCTAGATCGGTCAAATCCAGGTTAAAATTTATTATTTCGTATTAGGAGAAACAGATTCAAAAGGAGCTCACTCATTGGTGTAATTTAATACAACGAGAGTTGAGCTCTTTGCTATTTCTACTCTCCTAATACCAAATTATCAAACTACTATTTATGTTGGAACTGCGATAAACAAACGGATAGGAGCGGTGACACTAGCGAAGCGGAGAAAATTTTCCTATGTTTTCCATTGTAGTGTTTATATTGGAGCTGCGAGTTGAATCACGAGTAACAATAGGAGGTGTCGACAATTACCTCTCCCATTTTCTTAGCTCTTACCGAGTATGGATGTTGATTTACTAATAAGTGAAATTTCTGCTAGGGCCCCGTTGTAAGGTCAAAATGACATGAATCATAATTTTTTTTTCTCCTCCCATTCTATTAAATTTGTAAAACTATTTCATTAATGAAAAAATAAATATATAATAGCAGTACCGGAGCGTTTCCGGGAAGAACATATTGCTATTGAAAAATGCATGTTTAAGAGGGTTCAACATTATGTATACTCAGGGTCGGTGATAATTCAGAAAACGATGTGACTAAGGATGTTATACGTCGGATCGGAGCAGCAAACAGGTGTTATTTTGGCCTCGCTAAGCAATTTAAAAGTAGGTTTTTAACCAACAAGACTAAAGTAAGCCTATACAAAGTCCTTGTACGTCCGGTCCTGACATATGGATCTGAAGCACGGGCATGGACTAAGGCTGATGAAAATAAGCTGCTTATTTTCGAGAGAATGATCCTGAGAAGAATTTTTGGTCCGATCCGGGAGGGTGATGTCTGGAGAAGAAGAAAAAAACAAAAAATGTACGCACTCTTCAAGGACACAGACATAGCTAGTTGGATCAGTGTGAGAAGGCTCAGGTGGACGGGGCACATCGCCAGGACGAATGAGAACGAAATTCCAAAAAAAGTAACTATAGAAGCAATTCATCAAACTAGAAGAGTTGGACGACCCGAAATGAGATGGATGGATAGCGTCCGTGCAGATGCTAGGAACATCCTTGGAACACCAGACTGGATGGCTGCTGCACAGAATAGGGATGAATGGCGAACACTTTTGGAGAGGGCCCTGATTCAGGAATGAATTGTTGCGCCGCTTATTTATCTATGTATTTCATTAATATTTTGTAAAAAATATTGCAATAAATAAAGAAAATTTAAAAAAAAAAAATTTTCATACCTGATTGTTATCATTAACTCTTCTTCTAAAATAGGTCTACTGTGGTAATTATACCATTTTTTCTGCATTTTATCCGAAATTTTTGATAATATGTAATCATAAGTTTCGATTTTCATTCGCAAATACTCAATAGTTTCTGGGATGTTGCCTTAAATCTTTATAAAGATGGTGGAATTCCCCAAACGTAAGCGCAAATTCGCGCTCTTTCCGCATGACTGCAGCAACATAATATTTTACAGCACTTGATGGCAAAAGCATTTCTTCCTCTTCGGAATCACTCATTGTATACTCACTCGGTATAAACTATTTTTACTATTTAATTTCTCAATGTCACTGTTATCAAAGCTCTGACATAAACGCCATATAGAAGCGGCGATTCAAGCAGAGATTTAATCTATCTAAATTTAAAATAAATCGACTTTTGGCCGCCTAGATAAGCTAAATACCCCTATGTGCGACGGGCAAACCGCAGCCCTATCTACAGGCATGTTAGCTATGTTATAACTAAGCTATCTAACTTATTCTTTGCCTTCTACTTTATTCTTTAATATTAAAGTAGGCCTACGATTTTTTAATAGAAATATTAAAAACCACCAGTAACTTTATGTTTGCATGGTATAATATAATATTCAATCCACAGATATATTTAGAAGGGGATAAAAACAAACAGATATAAAAGTTTATTAGTGATTATGCAGGTTTGTTAGGGAAGGCTGGAATAGAATCGACGGGATCTTAACAAGCCCCCGGGATTCATTAGCCGCTTGCCAATCCGTTTACGACTTAGCCTTAATGTACTTCTGCAAATTTATTCCAACTTGTCTCTAATTTGGTCTACCGTTCTGGAATACATTTATCGCCTGTAATAAACGTTTTTTTCTACTAAACGTCTATTCTAATAAAGATATTCACTTCGTTTTACATACATAGCTCATATGAAGTTTCCCGATATAATCGTGATAGTATAGAAGAAGTTATCTAACCAGGTATTGTTCGACCCCCACGAAATTGAATAGTTCTTTTGAT
Source organism: Euschistus heros (assembly GCA_003667255.2). NCBI lineage: Eukaryota > Metazoa > Arthropoda > Insecta > Hemiptera > Pentatomidae > Euschistus > Euschistus heros. The sequence goes on along the minus strand of RCWM02000208.1, from coordinate 462,006 downwards.
TAGGACTCCAAAAAAATAGAATCGTGAAATTAATAAATAATCTTGTGCCTTCTCCTTTTAAAATTAATACATTTTTCAAAATGGAACATGTTTTACCGGTGACCTAATTGTTCAAAAAATAAACTTTTTTGGGGAACGCTAGGGCGTTAGGGTCTGTTTATGTTGCAGTCATCGCCGCTCCAACATAAACGGACTCTAACGCCCTAGCGTTCCCCAAAACCGTTTATTTTTTGACCAATTAAGTCACCGGTAAAACATGTTCCATGTTGAAAAATGTATAAATTTTAAAAGAAGCCTACTTTAATATTAAGGAATAAAGTAGAAGGCAAAGAATATTATTATAGCTTAGTTATATATACATGCCTGTAGATAGTGCTGCGGTTTATGCACATAGGGGTATTTAGTTATCCAGGCTCGATTTCATAAAAGTAAGAAGGTTAAAAAAACCAAGCTGTTTATAATATTAAAGAATTATGAGACCCTTCCTTCCCTGCAATACCAAAGTCGTAGGATTAGTCGAAACTGCCCCTTTCCCCCATGCCAACGAATCTCTAATTGTATTATAAGTGTAATCGCTTCAGTTAAAATGGGTTTTCTTATATTTAGTGATATTCTTCATAAATAGAGCTATTGATCTGGAAACTGCTGATTAGGACGCGTAATTTTGAAGCGGTTATTATTTTATCAATTAATGTATCAGTACCATTTCGGCTGTTTGAAAAATATTCTATTTTTCATTTATTTTCAACCACATTTTAGTGGTTTTGTTGTACTTCAGGGTGTGTCCCGGCTGTTATTTTCAATGTATTTGAAAGTTTGGACTTTTTGTGAAATAATAATGACAAATCAGCCGCTCATAGCCGCACCTTTTTGATTTAAGTGGCACCAAAGATGGCAATGAGAAAATTAAAAAAAAAAAAAAAAAAATATTAAAATTCAGTTAATGGTATCTTCAATTTTTTTTATATGTGTTCATTGGTTGAGGAGTAAGAGAAGTAACCCGGAAATCACTAAACAATATAATGCAGGAGCAAAACTTGCCAAATTTTAAATAAAATTAGAATATTTGAAGACATGTTTTGACTATTCTAACTATTCTAGTGACCAGTTAAAGGACATGAAGTACCAATTTTCCTATTTAAACTCTAAATTCAAACAGAGGTGAAAGTAGGATGGTAAAATAAAAAAAAAAAAAAAACAATCCTTGAAAAAAGCCGCTTGGCTGCTGAAAATATTTGATACTTATTTTAATTAATTAAAGTCATTAAAAAGCATCTTATTGACACTGGAAGACAATTGCTATATTGTGAAACATATCCTTTCACACTATCATTGACATAAATGTGTGTAATATCAACTATGAGGCCCTACATTTGTGGCGTAACTTTTAGAGAATTCAATGATTTGATAAAAAAAAGTTACGTTGATGCCGATGCTCGTCTCGTTTATCTAGATTTCACGCCAGGATTTGTCTGTTCGGAATCATATTGCATCTATCATATTAGCTCAAATTCATACACAATACGGAATTGACTGTGGATATCCCTAAAGCTGCATTTGGCAACACAAACGATGGTAATGCCTGTAGAAGATTTTTTAGACGCAGATATCACTGGTGTTGATTTCAATGTGTTATACCAATTTGAGGTTATCATTGAAGTAAAATCAAGTGGCCACAAGGTTCATTTAGAAGCGGTTGAAGACTGATATCAAATATTAAAATTATATATAAGTCATTATCCACTTACGATGCAAACAATTCTTATTCACGGTGCAACTTTGATAGAAAAAGCAATGTTGCCAAAAGAATTTGTCTCAATGAAGCCGATGAGCCAGACAACAAACATTTCGAGCTATACAGGCAGAATTTTTACTCGAAAATTTACATGGATGAATGTTTAAGTATATTGAATAAACATTAACAATTTTTTTTAAAAAATAAAAATCCTGAAAATCCCCTTTTCTAAGCTAAATATTATTAGAAAATATATTTTTGAAAGTAGACTGGGATTAAATAATTTTGGCCGCCTAGATTCATAATATACCCCTATGTGCGTCGGTTAAACATGATTCAATTATAGTTGAGATTCAGACTAATGTGAGTTAAGAAAGGTGAGACCAGGATAAAGTGTCTGTTGGCTTGTAGTTGCTGAAAACTACTACAATGTGGTGGCAAAGCAATAAACTAACTGATTGAGAAGGACTCTAATCCTCTACAGAGCTTATGGAATAATCTTTATTTTCTATTTTAAAAAACTGTCCTTTAGGATTTATTTCTGCTTTAAAAAAAAAAAAAAAAAAAAATCTAATAAATTTTTCCATTTTCTCAGCCAAAGGTTTCATTATTTTTTAAAGTTGTTTTTGTTTCCATATACTAATATATATATATAGTAAATCTTTTATTGCGAAAGTATTACAATCTGCTTTAAAGGGGGGCAATAAGTAATATCGATGGATTTATGGATCAATTTAACATTCCTAAAAAAAAGAAAAAAGAAAAAAAAAAAAAAAATCTGCACCACTAACAACCCATGAATGGTCTTGTGTTCAGTACTGATGTAAGTGTAACGATTGTGGAAGGAGGAGTTTTGGCCGAAATACTCGCTCAACCGCCAGGTTTTTCCCCAATAAAGGGTACCCACTTAAACGAGACTGGATGTGCCCCCGGAGGGTCTCCCGACCTCGAAGCCCAGCCAAACAACAGAAAATAAATTGTTTACCTTCATTCAGACTCGAACTCGGGACAGGAGCATGGAATTTAAGCACTTTACCCACTGAGCTGCCGCGCTTGAGAAAAACATACAGAAAAAAAATAAATTAAAGGATTAAATTAAAAGTTAAAAATACAATCGTAGTTTACAATATGCACACACAGGGATTCTCTAAGCAGACTAGTCCTACTAATGGAGGAACAAGCCAGACTCAAAGTAATCCCAGCACTCTCTCAGCTGCGTTGGGAAACTAGTTTACTATGGAAGGACAGGTAGCTAGGTAGCTATATGGTTTAGATCAAATCGGCATATAAAATATTAAGATCTTTATGGATAGGTTTGTTTAAAGCATGATAAGGATCATCGAGTATTTTGGATTGTAAGGATTGGATGCAAGAAGAATTAGAAGGTTACGTGGAGCCACAAACCTCCCTCCGTATATGTTCAAATAGGTCTAATTACTGTCCTGCAAATACTTCTTTTGTAGTTTATTGAGAGATTTGAACGCGTGTCTAATAAATGGAGAAGTAGGAAACGACAAGCAGAGTCTTTTAAGCCTGGTATATAGGATTTAATTAAAAAATGTAATGAACTAACTGTACTGTCCAATGTTTTCATACACACCAAGAGTTTGGACTGCTTTAGAAGAACAGCATATGAATGAAGATGAATGATTTAGCGAATATTATCTGATGGACGACACAACGTGGCAAAACCTGTGCCCTGGAAGTGACCCGCCCCGAGAGGCCACGATCCGGTGGCTACAGGAGGCCGTGGAAGGAACACGCAGGGGAGGGAGGGGGAGGGGACACAATGGAAGTGCCTCTACAGCATTCCTCGGCCCCTGGCCATTGTGTACTCCGGTCCTTCGGGTTAATTAATTGCTTCGTGGTTTCCTCAGATCGGCTTCCTCTCCTAGGTGTAGCTCTAGCTAAATGCCTCCTAGATTACTGCACTCTAAATCTACTCTACTTAGCACACGCACTGTCGGGAGATTTTATAATCACCAACAACTTTTTTAAACGTAAATCAACTTTTTTGACATTCTTAGACAACATAACATATATTCAAGAATCTTGTCAAAATTGGAGTGTTACGAAAAAAGTCTAAACAATTTCGTCGAATAACCATGGTACTCCACAAGTCTCTTGATTTCCATATACTGTTTTACTTAAAAAAAAAAAAAAAAAAAATTCTTCCACAAAAACAGTGAATTTCAATCTATTTTCAGCCCTGATTTCAGATATGCTGACAAATTTTTTCCATCAGGCAATTTTTTTTTTTTTCTTTTTTAAATATAATTTAAGCTCTTAGTATACCTATAGTCCAGTCAATGAGCGCTGAAATGAGGGGTGTAGATTACATGAAATATGAGATTATTTTTTACTTCATAGCGTGCGAAAAGTATCGATTTAGAATAACGTATATCTCGAAAACCGTTGAAAGTTCGACAAATACATATATAACAGAGTTTATAGGAAATTTAATTAGCTTCAATTTTTATTTGAAACGTATTTTTCTAGAGTCCACTTTTTTCAAGATATAATCGAAAAACCTAAAAAGTGGACCTTCATCCTCCCCTGCCACTGTTAGCTCATCCCTCAGAGGCGGGGACTTTTAGTATGTTTATCTTTTAACTACTCCTAAAGAAACCAAAATAATTCCATATTTCATGCACTCTACCATATGTTTATTGACTGGGCTACTACTCAATCAAGATTAGTAAACACATACTCTATCTAGTTATTTTTAGTTGATTTACAGTATTTTGCATCCAGGAAATCTGTCTGTTATCAAACTCCTCTTATTAATTACCCTCTCTGGTACGACACTAATATTACGTCTTTGTGGAGCAGATTCCATCCTTTGAACTTAAAACTCTGAACCTGTTTACGCAAGTTAAAATCCCGAGATCGTTCCGATCCTCTTGCGATAAGAGGTGAAGTTTTGATAAACTTGGTTCGAAAGTAAGATCATTTCACAAATTGCTGTGGGCTTATAATTCATTCTAAGTGTTCCTTTCACTCACAAAATCTGGATACTTTGGAAGCTCCGCTGCTTCATAGCAGAATTTCAAGTTGGGTATTTAACGGTGTATATAGTTTTAGGTGTGTCTTCTTTATTGTTCGGTAAGCAGAAATAACGACATGTTGGATGGTTTAGAGGTTACCTCCCAAACCATCGGCATAGTTAATCGCATATCTACCATTTTTCCAAACAGTCAAAACCATAACACGCGATAAATAGCATTATGAGGTGCATAGCCCCTTTCGAAATAAAAAAATTTAGACAAAATAAAACTTGACTAGGACAAACACGTATATAATTAAAATCACTGAAAATTCAATACTGGCCCTGTACTTACAAAAGATGACATGATGAAAAAAGTATGGTTGAGTGTATGATGTAATAATGGAGCAGATGGTCAGGGATATAGTCACATTGATAAAGTACAAATCTAAGTTTAAAAAAAAAAAAAAGAAAAATTATATATGGAGTGCCTTCTTCAGGGTCTAAGAATACATCTCGATGTGACAAAAATGATACAAAATGAACAAAGTTAATTAATTCATGAAATCATAAAGAGTTACATAATTGAAAAAATATCAGAAGTACTAATTACAGAGTTAAATGTGGAATCAAGGTCTAATTGAAAAATACATGTAATTGATTTAATTCAACCAAAAATAGTTCAATTACATATTGTATCTTTCAACTAGACTTTGAATATTTCAGCCATGATATCTAACCTTGTATGAAAGTGTCTAAACGTCAATGTAGATACGTAATCTTGTAGTAATGTGTTCTAACCTCATTCATCTAATCAAACTGTGGAGCAGCATGAAATAATTTAGTTGAATCACCTAATGGCAAATCATGGAAAACTATAGAAAATGGTAAAATTAATAAATAAAAAAAAACCCTTGCCTTATGGAAAAAATATTGGCAAAATATTTTAATTCAGGATTTAACATACTAATAGAAACGCTATTGAATATTCTCGAAAAAATAATCGAGTTTACCAGGGATACCGATGATCACATTCCAAAGCGCCTGAAAAGATCGCCTGAGGACTTTTTAATATAGAACTTTTACCATATGTCACCAATTTGATTGGCTGCTTTACAATTATCATGAAATTCAAGTTTGACATATAACGATAATCGTGCGTCGGATATTCTCAATTTTGTTTAAAGGTATTTATTAGGATACTGATGTACATATTAATATAGAACTTTAATATGTCAAAGGATAAAATTTATTGACATATTTATTCTCATTTATTATGTATTTTTATAAACAAAGGATGAAATAATTATGTCCCAAAATAAGGGCAATGTGGTTGCTTTGCAATAGAAAGTATATAACAATAAGAACACATATTTATTTATCAATCGCAACAACGAATATTGATGTCAAGTTCATAAAACTCTGACATTCTATTCGATTCAGAGAAGTATTAAGAAGTTTATTCCGAAAATTTATGTTATCTATTGTTTAATTTAATTATGAATATTTAATTTATCAATAAATATTTTATAAATTTTAGTATTTGTTTATAGAATATATAACAAATTCCATAAACGATAAACGAAGCAGCAGAAAATACATTTTATACCCAACGTTTCCATCTGTTGGGCCTCATATTTCAGTTTCATCTATCAATTTGTATCGAACGGATGTAATATCAAACCGTAAAGGGGACTTGATCAGAAAAAAAAAACAGCAATTAGGACATAATGGGATGCAGGAGTTCCAAATGGTCAGCCGGCTATATTTTAACATATTATAAAGATAATACAATTATGAGTATTTTCGAACAGATTTATTATAATAATCGTCGGCAAAGTATGTCGAAAATGACATCATATTAACAGTGGATAAATTATATTAAACACAATAGGCCAATCATGTATGAAGTGAATCCAATACCTATAATAAAATAACATGGTAAGATCTACTGTGATTAGTGAAATTTATTTTGCTATTTATCGCAAAGCATTTGTGCGCTAAATTAATTAAGTGGAATTAGTCCAGCCAATGAAGGCCGAAAATGGGGTGCAAAGTGCTTTTTCTGTAATCCAAGGTTTTTGTACGGAGACATATTCAGGGTAGTTAAAAAGTAAATATACTAAAAGTCCTGACGTTTTTGGGGCTGAGAACAAGAAGGGGAGGGGAGGGGTAAAAGGTTCCAATTTTTTCTAAGCTTCCCGGATTTTCGCTCATATCTCAAAAAAAGTGTGCCGTACGCATAACATAACTATTTATTAATAAAAGTTAATTTAAATTCTCTACAAATAGTACCTTATACACTTTATTCCATATTCCGTACAGTTTCCAATATGCACGCTTGGCAAATGTAAAAATATTCGAAAAAGCAATTAACCTATATTAATAAATAAAACGTTTTAAAATGACATATTTTTATTTCAAATTGCATAGAAATCCTAAGATGAATAACCTAAAATTAATATCAGGTTTTGGTTTAAAAAAAACTGTATATATTTTTTAAATGGTCTTATTTGAAATTTATTGTGTAAAAAAATTCTAAAAATAATAATAGAAAAAGATCATTTTATATCAGTCTTATTTATATAAGACCCTTTCTTGGATTTTTTCTTGGCTCCTTATGCCCATTGGCGGCTATAACTCTAGTTTTGCACTATTATAGGTCCCTACTACCCACATACAAATCGGCATTCAAATCTGTGAGTTACAACTGCAAAACGTCCCCTTGTTAGTATTATTATTATTATTATTGTTATTATTGAGTATCATTATTATTAATATTCTAATTACATATTTTTGTTTTTAATTAAAAATCCAGTTTATCTATTAATAAAGCGTAATTAAATTTTAAAGATACATATATATTGTCTCCTTGATGGTAAAGTCACCAAGTGAAATTTTTCCAATTTCGAGAAAAAGTCATTGTGCTTATGTTATCATAAAACGTCACCAAGTGAATGAATATAACTGCTTTTCTTTTTATATAAAAAGAAATTTTTAATGAGCACCTTCCCGAACCCGAATTTCCACCTCTCTTTTAATAAAGTTATATTGTAACACAATAATTGAGACGCCTTGCCATATCATATGCGTATGCGAGATATTGGCAAGGAGGAGATTTCTTCACTTTGGGGAAGAAATCATCCTAGATCCGAGTGTGGACATTGACCCTATTAGCATAATAGGGTACATGAAAACACTAGGACTGTACTAAATAGTACAGGACAAACGGTATAGGCACAATGAGCCTCTTGGCTAAGGTGCCACTACAGCCGGTTTCAAAAAAGAGAAAATCGCAACATCAATAGAAAAAAAAAAAAGAAAGACAACACCTGGTTACGTCTGTCTAGTAAACAATCCTACCAATTATTTGTTTCCTTGCTTTTATCCTAGATCCTAAATACAAAAAAGAAAAAGAAAAAAAAACACAATAAATAATAATAAAAATATTTTATTTAACAAATATAACTCGTTCATAAACGTATTCACGTACAGCACACGGCCTTGTCTATGACACAGCTACAAACCAATTTTTTTAAGCATTTTTTTAATAGTACATACTTAATAATATTTGAAGGTCACAGGGGAAAAGTAAAAAAAAGCTGATTTTGAGAAAAATACATTTAATTGAAGACATACAGGGTTTCTTCTTTGTTCCGGTTTTGCACAAATAATAACCGACTATTCAAAAAGTTCACTTAAAAAAACTCAGGTGGTTTTTTCCTCTACCCTTCATTTCTAAATCTGAAACACAGAGACTAAAAATCAAAAGTTTGGTTTTTTTAATTCATCAATACAGGAATATAGTTAATAATAGGCAGTTAAATTTGATATTGCGTTTCACAAACGCACCCTGTTTGGAATCAAATGATTCACTCAGAATCTATCGATGTAACAATAACAGAGGGCACATATACACATATGAAGAAATAATAATAGGAATAATAAAAATTAATCTGTTTCATTAATTCATTGTTTTGTTATTCCTCCCTTCCCGGGGAATGCTGGTGAAAGGTAACATAAAGAGGGAATGAGGGAACGAGCCTTAGCGAAGGGAAAGGGAAGAACAATTTGCAAACCGAGTACACCTGACAGGGCAATTTATACCTGAAATTCTTGGTTATTTTTATTATAAATGCCAGTCATTTATAAAAGCCTCGAACTGGCTTATTTTAATAATTTATTCCCTCTCAAGTTAAAACTTTCCTCGTAATTGTTTTTACTTTTCCTGAAATGTACAATTTTATTTATAAAATAAAATATAAAGAGTAAAAAAAAAAGGGTAAATTAATTAATATGGCTAGGAGAATGTTTAATTTTTTCAATTTTAAATTTGAGAATTTTTATTGTTATGATAGTTGTTAAAAAAATAACTTTTTCAATTATATATATTCTACCCTTCAAATATAATTGAAAAAAATACATAAACATAAACATTAAAATTTTTTTTTTTTAAGTTTTCTTGATTGACGTATTTACCATTTTAAAATAAAATTGACATTGCACACAAATCATACCTTAAAATCTCAAAGTTCCACTAAAAATTTTCCAACCATCGATGAAATGAACCAGAGAGTCATTCGGTATCCAATTTTACACATCCTAGTAACCACTTTGCAGATTAAAACGGCAGAGGTTCCGAGACTTATTTAACTATTTATTTTATTGGAGTTCTGGAAAATTTTCCATTGAAGTCCTGAGTGACTGTCAATATCCCTATTCCTCCGCATCCACTGGATTCTGCTAGTTAAAGAGGTGAGAGTGCAGCGTTAGGATTTCATTAATGTTTATTTCGTTTAAAGTCACTTTATGCTGCTATGGCTATCTTTAACGAGTACCTGACATCGCACAGGCTCGGGACCCACATTTTACGTCCCTTCCGAAGGACGGCATAGCTAAGGATTTTTTACTCCCTTTAAAAAATCCTAAGGTCATCTGCCGGGATGCGAACCCGCGATCTTGGGTATAGTAGGTTGCTATGCTAACCACTACACCACAGGTGACCCCGGATTTCATTTAGACTGGCTTGCCCTGAGGGGACAAGCATTGTACGGGGCTTTCTCGCGACGGTTGTAAATATTGTATATGGGTCGTTGACTTTTATTATCCGAAAACTTTTTACTGCGTGGAAACCTGAAAATCAAAATGGATTTATACTATTAGTCCAGTCAATATACATATTGTAGAGTTCTTAAATATGCAATAGTTTTTGATATCAGGGCTTCATTAGAAGTAGTTAGAAGATAAATATACTAAAAATCCCTGCCCCTGGGGAGTGAGCTAACGGTGAGGGGTGGAGGAGAAGGTCTCATTTTTAGGTTTTCCGACCATATCTTGAAAACGGTGGACTCAAGAAAAATATGTTTCAACTAAGAATTAAAGCTGATGAAATATTCTTTAAAATTGTTTATTTGCATATTTGTCGAACCTCCATGTTTGAGATACACGTTATTGAAAATAGATAATTTTTGCAAAAACATGATTTTGCACCTCCCTTTTTGTTTGGTTCAAGAGCCACGATCGTTCCTTAGAAAAGAAGTCAGAATTAAAGTTTCTTGACATTAAATTTAATTTAATTTCATTCGTGCGTTTCTTTAAGGACACTGTTTTTCAGATCTGCCAGGATCTAACAATTTTTTGAGGCCGAAGGACATCCTTGGCCACTCTCCTTCCACAATTAGAATTAGTTTTCGTCCTTAAGGATTCTATTTTATTTTTGTTCAAGATTTAACAATTTAATTAGTTTTTCGTCCTTAAGGATACTATGTTAAAATATTCCAGGATTTAACGGTTTTAACTTGTCCGAAGGATATTCTGCCACTGGTTGTGTTTTAACCGGATTTAACCTACGCGTTGGTGAGATTGTCAATCTTCTCCACTCACACCAGTATCAATAGTTAAATTTTTAGTGTTTTGTAAGTTAGAATAAACGATTTTACCAAGCGATAGAGGGGAAAAAAATTGTTTTTTTCTTAAATTGAGGAAAGGACATTTTGAAAGTCGAAGCCTCATAAATAGAATGATCTTATTAAGTTTACTTTTTTTCTTATAGTTCATTTGTTCTTACAATTATTATCTTAATTTATTTTAATTTATCATTAATTACATAGTATTTCTTGTACAGTCAGAGACTGTATTTATTTTTTTACTTTATTTCTTTATTTTATTTTTTTAACTTTAATTGCACATATTGTATGATTGGATTCATGGTCGTCTATATTGATTGAGGCAGCTTGTAATAATTACCCAATAAAAATGGATATCAGAAGTCTTTATGTCAATATAATTATTAATGTTTCCTTTATACATTATAAAATAATAAAGCAATAGCTTATAGCTACCACGAATCGGTAAATGAAGTTATCAAACATTGCTGCTCGGACCGTCAGTTTAATAACAGGAGTCGGGAGTGGGGGTGGGGGGACTGTCTTTATTACAGACATTCCATTCACTGGTGAGAATATTAGGCTCGACAACTGTACTCCAGCCTCCAGCTATTCCAGCAATCTAATATACAATCAGCCAGCAACAACTTACTTCACCTCGCCACATTTTCCTTCCATGATTGAGGCATAGTTTCGGCGGTTTAGGGCTAAGGATGAGAGGAAATGCATTCTGTTTATGTGTATCGATCTTCATAGGAAGGAGAAACTTGGAGGAGAAGGAGGATGTGAAGTCAGGTTGCGAGAAGTTCTAGGAGTCCTGCCGTCAAGAAATTCAACTGCTGGAAGAGAGATAGTTAAAATTAATTTATCTATACTAGTTCACAAGTCAAGGACAATTTAAATTACTGTATTACATTTATACAAACTATATGGCTCTCATCTTAGAATTTCCTGTAATAGAATTCATTATTAATGTATGTATACTTTTTTAAGTTAATATCTGCATTAACAACAGTAAATTATGCAGCGGCATGTTCTCCGATCAAGATATTTTTTTTTTATTTTAGTGTAGGAGATTCCTCATCAAACTCACTTTTATTCTTCTTTGGGTGTTTATGAAACAAGTTTCTTAGGATGTTTACTTAATAATTCGAGGAATCTGTTGTAGTTAGTCCATGGTTGTTGAAATGGAGAAGATAATCAGGGATGAAGTCAAAGAGAAACGCCGTTTCTAAGAAGAAATATTTAAATGCGTGCAAACGTTTCGACCTGCCTTGCAAGTCTTCTTCATAGCTATAATGAACAAAATATAACCGAACAACAATGGAGAGGAGACGAACTGTGGCTCAGTGGTATTTTGTTCATTATAGCCTTGATGAAGGCCTGCAATACAGGTCGAAACGTTGGCATGCATTAAAGTATTTCTAATTACACGTGCTGTTCCTCTTTGACTGCATCCCTGATTATTTTTTTTCCACCTAATAGATAATATCTTAAGAATCACAAAAACGTAAGTTTTTAAAGTTTTAATGACATTAATATACTTCTATACACTATACCCGTCAACTTTTCGAAATTGATTGAAATCATTCTAATCATGCAAATCCTCTAGAGAAAGCATTATCCAGCTCCACACATTCCTTTTATCCTCCTCGCAAGTTGAAAAGGCTGTGGCTAGCTTCCATAAATTTGTTCTGAATGACTGTACTATAGCGCCCTCACTCGGGCTCTACTGGGTTTTTTTTTGGAAGCTTTAAAAAAAAAGTTCTAGATAAGAAGCAAATTCTGATGAATGAAGATAATTCGTGTTAGAATTTTATAATAAAACCGTTTCATGTGCTATAACTTTTCAATAATACAGAATTCCACTGTAACGTTTTCTTATCAATTGAAATTTCATCTAAGTTACGAAACTCCAGCTCCAGAAGCCGAAATCCAGCCGAGACACCCTCAGAAACAAGCACCCTCCCCCAGATGTTGGGATTCCTCCTCCCTCAGATCCGAAACAATAATTACAAGAGAGCCGGTTGTAATCCGGCCTAGGTATAAGATAATGAGATAATAGAGGCGGTGTAATGAGGCCTACAGGGAGACAGTGAGGCCTGTTGGTGCGAGATATGTGCCCTAGCCCGCTTTGTCGCTCTGATTAACGCACTCCTCCAACTCCATACAGCTAACTTCACCTCGCTAAATTTGTAGGCGCTCCTAAATTCTCTAACTCCAGCTCAACAATAAGTTAACCGGGATATTTAGCGGCTCGTATCCTGCCGCTAAGTTACCATATTGGGCACATAAGTTAAAATGAAATAATAATATTCTTCAGTGAATAACGCTATATTCTATAATGTGTTTCAAAATATTTTTTTTTTTAGTAGGAGGCGCGGTAGCTCAGTGGGTAAGGCACTTGACTACCATGCTCCCGGGCCCGAGTTCGAGTCCGACTGAAGGCAGAAAATTTATTTTCTGTTATTTCGGCCGTGGATCGAATTCGAGGTCGGGAGACACTCCTGGGGCACACCCAGCCTCCTAAAAAGTGGGTACCCTTAATTGGGGAAAACCTGGCGGTTGAGCGTGATTCTGGCCAAACCACCTCCTTTCACAACCGTTGGCTTAGAAACAGTACAGCCTACCTAAGTACTGAACCCGAGACCCTTCATGGGTTGTGAGTGGTCAGGTTTTTTATTTTTTATTTATTTTTTTTTTTTTTTTTTTTTTTTTTTTTTTTTTTTTTTTTTTTTTTTTTTTTTTTTTTTTTTTTTTTTTTTTTTTTTTTTTTTTTTTTTTTTTTTTTTTTTTTTTAGTTGCCTAATCCCTCTGTTAAAGCCCGATAATTTAATATCTTATTTTATTTGATTTTATTTTTTTATATTCTCATCTCCTATAGTGAAGAAACCGCATTTAACTTATAATGAACAGTATGTAGTGTAAATAGCGTGTTTACGGTACAACTTAAGTGTTTATGGTTCAAGTTAAGTATTTACGTACGCCTCGGGAGATAAGAGACTCAACGGTCAGTCTGGGCCAGACCTCCCTGGAAGAAGCAGTTAGCCACAAATCTCACCAACTTCATCTTCAAGACTCACCGGCAGGCTGTTTTTTTTTATTACTCACCCCTGCCCATGGAATGATGAAGCAATTCACCAGGGACCCTCAAGTATGGTAACACTCACAGTAACACTTACGTAACTTGAACCAATATATAAAGAAAAAAGGAAAAGAGACATTTAAATTTTTTTTGGTATATATTTTAATTTGGTTTATTTTTGTAATCACAATAGGGGATTTTAATATTATTATTAGGAGAAACCTTTTTTTTTATTTGTTTATTTCTTGTTTACACATATACATGTTTTTATGTATATAAGTATTTATATTCACTCATTTAAGAAAATATATTTTTAATTTTTGGTGTTCATTTACAGTTTCAATTTTCCTTGTTTTTTTTTTTTTTTTTTTTTTTTTTATGTCATTAATTCTTTACAGGTTTCCCAATCTTTAAAATTAATGTTTGGGCATTTTTCTAATTGTAAGATAATTTTTTACCAGCATTCATTGGGGTTGGGAACTGTTTTTTCCAAAAGTGAAAAGCCCCCCTCCCCAACACCCTCTTTGCATTATTAACATCTTAAATTCTATTCTAAGGACGCAAGAGAGTGTAGAAGAATCAATACAATTAGAATTGATCAATTATTTCCCACTTTGTATTCGAAATTAAATGAGGAGGTAACTTTCAAAACGTGTTTTGTCACAAAAAATGTTTTATTCAGTTTTTGTTTTTCAAAACCCTACAATATGTGATGAGTATTAGCCATCAAAACAATCATTTTCCCATCGAAAATCAGTAAACAAAATCAGGGATTTGAGCAAAGAGTGTTTTGTCTTTGGCCTTTTTTTAGTTGAAACCATTCCACTAAGCCAATGGGAACGCTGCATTATTGACAATAGTGACAACATTGACAATAATCGCTTACACTGGTACAAGGTTGTACTTTTTGACTCTCCAAGTGTTGAAAATGTTGTGGAAGAGGATGAAACTTGTGACTGTTTAAAAAATGAAAGATGTGAACTGCATATTTAAAAACAAGTTACGGCTAAGAAAATGAAAATATTCCCCGAAAATCATGAGTGTCATTAACATACATCATCTATTATGTAATTATAATTTTTATTTTGTGTACTTTTGAGCAAACAGTGACTTCTGTAAAATAAAACATAGCCACTTGAAACAGTGTTTTGTCTCTTTGTTATTTTATCAAACCGTGTTTTGTCCAATGTGTTCCTTTAAAACGTGTTTTGTCCATATTTTGGAGTAAAGAATATTTCTGATCCTTGTAATGTTTTTTTTTAGATGCTATAAGTTTAATTAGGAATTTTTTGTTTCTGAAGGGTAATTACATCTCATAATAAACGTTTTTTGTTATTATTGAAAAGTGGATTACGGTGACAAAACAATTTTTGAAAGTTACCTCCTCATATGCTATTTTTTATTCGAAAACTAGTTTTGAATGTTAATAAAGTTTAGCTGAATACCCCTTCCCTCTGTTGGTCCCTTTTCTGCAGCTTTGCTTTCTTAGGTGGGTATCAGCATGTTTAACTTGTTGTCTTACAATGTTAAAATTAATATATGTAGGACTCCAACTAGACAAATGTTTAACTTGGAATCCACATATAAGACTAAAACGACAGGAAACTGCTCGTAGTTTTCGACTTCTTCAACATTTACTAGGCAAACCTTCAAATCTTCCGATTTACTACAAAAGTCTCATTTACATGACAGTTATTAGACCTATTTGGACAAATGGAGTTGAGCTTTGTGGCCCAACTAAACCTTTAAATTCTTCTCGTATCCAATCCTTACAATCCAAAATCCTCCGAAAAATCCTTAATGCTCCTTACTTTGTTACAAATAAACTTATCCATTAAGATCTTAATGTCCCATATGTTGCTGATTTAGTCCAAACCAGATACCTATCCTTTCATATCCTAAACTCCATAGCCACACTAATCCACTATTATCTCAACTTGCTTCTCACTCCATTTCCGATAATCCTTCGAGGCGTCTAAAAATAAGATGGCCTAGAGACCTTCTAGTATATAATTTTAAGTGCTACTGATGAGTAGTTCTTTTAAATTTTTACGTATTGTAATCACTATTAACACAGTTACTTTATGTATATATTTTGTACAGTTGTAAGGGATTGGATTAATTCTACAATAATTTATTTTTCCAAAAGAAAAAAAAACTTGAGAGTGATTGTTGACCATATTATTTCCAAGTGTAACCAATGGCCTAGAAACAATACTTTCTTACTTAGTACTTATTTATTTTTTTATTTTTTATTGATATAAACTACCTCATTCAAGAGCAAAAAGTAATATAGATGACAGTGAAGCAATTTATATAACATGTACAATGAAAGTTAAAATAATAAAAATAAACATCCTTTAATTAAAAAAGAAATAAAATAAAATGTAAAAATGATAATATAAAATAAATCAGGGTAATAATTGTAGAAACAAATAACTATAATAGAGAAAGAAAAAGAAAAATAACTAAAATACAATCATACAATATATACAGGGTGAGTACCTCATAGTGTAAAAAAAAATTAAAATTCGGTGAACTAGATAAAAATTGAAAAATGCCGCAGACCTCACCTTTCTATTCCAATCCGTTGCATATATACCATAAATCAAAGACTTTTTTGAGGAAAACACGTTTTTACCATAAAAGCTGCAATATTTCCATTTTTTAAAAATATATTTTTAATTTTGACATTTTAGGATTTATCATCAAATTTCCCCTAAGAGCAGAGTACATGTAACCTTGCATTTTACAAACTTGGAATATAAAGAAAAGATTGATCTTCACTTTATTTAGGGAAGTTACAATTTTATATTACTTTAACGTTCACCGTTTTTCTAAAAAACTATCCACAAATCGGCAAATCAAACAAAACTTTCAAATTTAACCAGCTTTTGTATTATCTGATCAAATTAATGATCCGTATCGATTTCATGGAGAAATTTAATTTTAAAACCGGAGAAACATGGTGTTTTCGTTTGGCATACAAATCAGTTACTTGTGTAAATAAGACATTATGATAATCGCTTAATGGAAATATGTATTTTAAACATTAAAAAATCTTCATTGGAATAAAAAGCAAATAAAATATTTATTGTTTAATAGAAAATAAAGGAAACTGTCAATAAAGCGACACTAGATCAAAGGATTTTATGTTATAAGATTTATTTATTTTATTATTAATATTATTTAGGATTTTTTTTATTAGATTTCAAATGTAAGGTTTAAAACCCAATGATAATGAACATAGACCTCAATTTTACCGTTAGCTTCTGAGTGCAGATGATGTTGAAGAATATCAATTTTTGAGGTGAATTTTATGGACAGATGAGTCTGTTTTTACAGGAAAAGGCATTTCTATAATATATAAAATATTTATAAGGATTTTGAATCAAACTTGTCCCCCCCCCCCAATATGAGAGGGCAAGCCAGACTCAAAGAGATACCAGCACTGCTCTTTCAGCTGCGTTAGCCAAATTTAATGCGTTTGATATCACAGGCCAACAAAAAAAAAAGTTTTTGAAAACTTTGTTTACTTTAATAGCTGATTTTTATAGATTTTTGTGTGCTGAATCCAAATCTGGTCCTAGTTTTTTTCACCCATAGTTTTTGAAAAATTTGATTTTTTTATATAATTAAAAAAACATATATAACTGTTTCATATAAATATAAAGCATTATATAACTGTTTCATGAGGCCTAGCTTTATATGTAGAGGTGGTAAGAGAATGTTTCTAGGATCTACAAGGTTTTTGCGGAGAATGTTCTTCTCGCCGGGTTTTAAAGCCTCCCTCACAGGCCATTTCTTTCTGCACCAATGTTGATCCCTTGATCTGTCCCATTTACACAAAAAACATGGAAATTTGGTAAAACCACTTTACAGCTTTCAAACTAGTTTTGGAAGAATCAATAAACAGCCTCCAGTCTTCTTTTTTGTATTCGACACCGAACTCTTTGATCAGACCTGGAATGTCTGAGCAGTACACTAAATCACCTTCTTGTTCAAAAAATTTCGAAAACTGCTGCTCTCTCTTCCTATACACATATATGCTAGTTCCAACTGCCAACAAGTTCTTTTCTTTTAGTCTAGAACCAAGCAATTCAGCTTTTTCTTTTGTTAACCCAAGATCCCTAACTAAGTCGTTAAGCTCAATCTGAGCAAACAGTTTAGGCTCTATATTTACTGTAGCACATTAGAACTCTTCATCATCTTGCTCATCTATATCTGTTTCAGCAGTGCTGCCAACTCTTCTACATCCAGCACAAATTATTTTAAAATTTTATTTGTAGTATATAAAAGCTGTTAAATTCTGTAATAAATCAAAAAAATTAATATCAATATATTAATATCAATATATTGCACATCAATATGTGCAACTGTGAAAAAATGGTAGGTGATACGGCTTAATAAGTCATATTTGGATTTAGCACCCTAAAAAATAGAATAATAAGGTGTTTTAAGTAAAAAAGTTTTTTCATCGTTGGCCTGTGTATTCGATTGTTTTCTTATCCCCCACTGTTCAAGTCCATTTTGTATATGAGAAGACAATTGACTGAAGCGTCTGTGAAGTTTTTTATCTTTCAAGTCTAGTGTGAAAACTCTATGTAAGTCTTTTGTCAAAGAAGATATCAATAAATTGTTCTAGCAATGGGTAGTGGAATATAACTGATACAAAACAGGAGGGCATGAAGTGCGGCTGAGGGTAAAAATGAAGTGAGTGAATTTCGATTAGTTTACTTAGTAATAGCAGTTTTTTTGCCTATCCCCCTATGGTTGAGGTATAAATTATTCAACACTGCTGAACCAACAGACAATAATAACAAGTGTCAATGTTGTCTTTAGTTGACTAGAGGCAGGTTAGTGGAAGATGTAAAGTGCCCGGAAAGGAGAAAATGAAAAAGGATCCAAGGGGGAGGGTGTTTTGTTTTAATTTTCCGGGATCGCTCTGTAATAGCTGCTGGCGGTCGGTTGATGAGAGCCTA
The DNA here is from genome assembly GCA_003667255.2 of Euschistus heros. Classification (NCBI taxonomy): domain Eukaryota; kingdom Metazoa; phylum Arthropoda; class Insecta; order Hemiptera; family Pentatomidae; genus Euschistus; species Euschistus heros. Next base: position 443,333 of record RCWM02000208.1, on the reverse strand, counting down.
GCGTCCCTTCTCTTGTCAGCGGTCTGCATTATCTCCACTTCTCGCTCTTTCATCTGCGCGTTCTCTTTAAGCATTGCAAAACTCATATACATTTTTTTTTTTAACATTTTTTTTAAGTATAAAACTTTATAAAAAAAAATCGGTGTGTGGCTGTCATGGACACAGTCGTGTGTTGTACGTGAATACTTTTATGTAACGGGTTATATTTTTCGAATAAAATATATTTATTTATGTATTTAGAACAAAAGCAAGGGAACTAATAATTATTGTGTTACAACATAACTTTATTAATTATAGGTCTTTGATATAAAAAGTACGACACAAATGGCTAACAAGATACATCGAGATTTCTGGTAAACGTTAAATCAATAGAGGTATTACCTAACGTTGCTGGAGAAGTTTCAATATAAGACAAATTGAACTCGCTGAGCATGAAGTCGGGCAATGAGCGGTTTTGTGAGACATCAAGATTAAAGTCTCCAACTATCATAACTGGTGTTGTATGATCAGGCTCGTAATCGGTTATAATTTCAGCCGTATTTTTGGAATGTTTAAACAACGATCGGATCGAGAAGAGTTTAATTTCTGCTAACACTGCGCCCGGATGGACATACACCCATCCGAGTACGAATGCGATTTATTACAATATGATTTCAGATCAAAGCTAGGAATATTCCCGGGCATGGAATTTTCCATCCAAATATCGCTGATTGCCAAATAATTAGATCGGTTGATGATTGTGTAGAGATGTCTTCTGAGTGTCCGACCAAGATTTGTGCATTAATTGAAGTAATAAGTCTAAAACAATTGCTGATCACAAAATTAAAACACTATCACAAAATTTTTTATAATTTTTTTTTTTATTCAAACACCTTATTATATTCACTGTCTCTATTCTAAACTATTTTTTTACATACAATCGATAGACTTTGACGACAGCTGACGATTAAACTTAAACGAACATCGCTGCTGCTGCGAGTCAAAAGTTATACTAATTGCAAATCCCGATACGCAGCAAAATACCTCAAAATGTACGTTCCCAGCACTGCTTGACTCGGTCATATAGCTTATTATTATTTCCATTCGATTGCTCTTGAGAAGCCATTTCCAACCATATACGATCTCTGTATTTAAGTTTGGCCTTTTGACGCGTATAAGCCGCCTTTATATATTTTTGACAATATTTTTTTATTTCTTCCTTACTTTCTAATAATCTTATCACTTCTTTATCACTTTTAAACATTAAATAAACCATAAACCTCTAAAGCATTTGGTTTTGGCTTTTCGACGCGCCGACTTTATATATTATTAATAATATTTTTTTTTTTATTTTAACAACTTATTATATTCACTGTCACTTCTTTAAAGTAATGTTTTATATAAAATCGATAGATGTTTATGTCAGCTGACGATTGAAACTTAAACGAACATCGTAGCTTCTCCCAGTCAAAAGTTATACTAATTTCAAATCTCTAAACGCAGCAAAATAACCTCAAAATTGCGTGGCTTTCCCCTCCACCGCCCGCGATGCGTCACTGTTCTCGCTTATCGTAATGAATGCTTTGATCATTTAGCTATCTAGTTATATAATTTAATTTTGGATGTAGAGGATAGATTCGAAACTACAACGCCAAGCTGTATCCCCCGATTTTGTTACCATTAGGTTTTTTGGATTGCCCCCATATGGTAGCAGATTTAAAGACGTATTCACGTCAAAAACACGTTATGTCAAAGTTAGTAACTACAATTCGAGTTGTATAGAAACTGAATTAAAATTTTCTGTTAAAACCATTACTTTATTACCTAAACTATGATTACCGGGTAATGGATAGGAAGTAACTTGATATTATTTGATTCCTGACTATTTACTATACATAGTATTTATCTTTAGTGCTAAGGCATTTTAAGGTCCGTCTATACGTAGTCCCTGGTCTTCCATGCTCACTCCAGACCGCTCCAGCTTTTCTGTTTCCTCACTTTTTGGATTAAGAGAAGTGAGGAAGACTTTTCTTAATCCAAAATGAGTTTTTAAAAATGGCATGTGGCTTGGATGGCAAGTTTGACTTGCATTTTAAGCTTGGTTAGTCTCTGAAACCGTAAATTGGCCTATTTTTGTTCGATTGTTGTAATTAGTTTAATTTAATTTTGTGAGTTAGTTGGATTCTGCATAACGCCACCCACCCATGATAAATGGAATTATAGGTTGTGTCCATGCGCAAGGAATTCTGTAGTAAGATAGTAGCAACTATAGTACTTAGATCAGGGTTACAATTAAATTATAATTTTGCTTATTCATCCTTCCTCCCCTCCTCAATACTCCGGTGTTCCTTCATCACTCAAGGTACTCTGAACCACTTCACAGTATAGCTGAATTTTTTTATTAACCAATACCTTCACCCAGTCTTCATGGTTTGTAGCAACCATGAAAAATCGATTCAACTATATTACTACCGGTTCTAATCTAGAATATGAAAGAAAACTTTTCCTCTCAATATACAAATTAATTATTGTATCTCATTACGAACAATAATAAACAAAATAACAAACAATAATAATAAAACAAGTTTGTTATTAAATAAAGACAGTAATTCAATATAGCAATTTAATCACCAGCAGGACATGAACTGATTTCAATAACAACCTGATATTTGTTCATCCTCTTTAATTTTAACAGCTTATGAGGGCCAATAGGAGAAGAGTTTACAAAACATTTTAATTAAAACGAATTCCAGTATTTTAATGATGACCCCCCCCCCCTACACAGGCTGGGCCCATCGTTAACTTCTTTTATCTTTATTAACGTGCATCGTTATTGAATTTGTTTTTGTTCAACGGCGAAAATAAATTTACTTTCCACGAATCCCATTGGACGGAAAAAACAAATGGAAAGCGTACCTACATTTAAATGTTATTAACAGTATTCCATTTTTAGAATTTAAAAAAAATTAAAAATAAAAAAGGAATGAGAGAAATATTTTGAATCCAATTTGTTATTTCAATATTTGAACGAAATAATCCTGCCTTTACATTCAGTTTCCAGAATCAATAATGAGAACTCTCAGTATTCTGGAATAAGGAAAACCTTGTATTTTTAAATATTCAACATTCACTTGAAATAAATGAGAATTCGCTAAATAAAAAAAAAAATATTATCTTAGTATATAAATAATAAATAAATGCCTAGCGAATCCAAAGGTACGATGCTCTTCTTCTGACTTAACACCTCCCTCAATCAAAATACAAATCTCCAAGATCAACCCTGACGTAATCCTTCCATCTACGTTTTTTTTTTTTTTTTTTTTTTTTTCATTCATTGATATTTACAACTGTACAGTTTAATATACAACAAGTAAATGTGTTGATAGTGAATACAATGGCATGTACTTAACTTGTGAAGAACTACTCACTAGTAGCACTTCAATAAAATCTACACTAAAAGGTCTCTAGGCCATCTTCTTTTCAGAGGCCTCGGAGAATTATCAGGGAAGGAGGAGAAAGCAAGTTGGGAGACTAGTGGATTGGAGTGGTTATGGAGCTTACTATGGAAGGATAGGTATCTGGTTTGGGCTAACTCAACAACATGTGGAACATTAAGGTCATTATGGATAAGCTTATTGGTGACAAAGTAAGGGGCATTTAGGATTTTTCGAAAGATTTTGGATTGTAAGGATTGGATACGAGATGAATTGGATGGCTTAGTAGAGCCCCAAAGCTTAACTCCGTACGTCCAAATAGGTCTAATAACAGTCATGTAAATAAGTCTTTTGTAATGAATTGGGAGGTTTGATCGTTTGTCTAGTAAATGTTGAAGTTGTCTGTAACGACGAGCAGTTTCTTGTCGCTTTAGTCTTATCTACGTTTTTAATTCTAAAAATATCTATGTCTCCGAAATTATTATTTTCTATAATACTAAACATTGATTTTTTTTTTTCTATTACTTACTTTGTTACCGGCTTTTAATGTTGTATTTAATTTAATTGTTTTCTTATCTTTACACAAGGGTAAATTATGATACCCATTTCTTTTCCCGTAAGCATTTTCTTCCTAATGACATATTCTATGGCTAACTCAAATAACTAAAAAAAAAAAACATAAAAAAAACAAATTTTTACCAAGCAATTATTATAATCTGCCACAAATGTGGGCAATGAGTAATATATATAACGTTTGACTTTATTCACACATTATATACAATGAGAAAAAAAAATAAATTAAATATATATATATATATATATATATATATATATATATATATATATATATATATATAAAATAAAAAAAGAGAACGGAGAAGAAGATGATGAGGGATGCAGTCAAGGAGGAACACCACGTCTAAGAAGAAATTCGTTAATACGTGCTAACGTTTCGACCTGCTGTCAATATTATAATAATGTTTTATTAGTGATTTATGCATCTCATCATTTCTATGCGTTTTTTTTTATATTGTTTTTCATCCATGCCATTCTGTATTTCATTAGTCATCTGTTTATCGGTCTGTTACTTTTGTCACATCTGGTATTTTGTTCATTATAGCCCTGAAGATGACCTGCAAGGCAGGTCGAAATGTTGGCACGTATTAAATAATTTCTTCTTAGACGTGTTGTTTCTCTTTGACTGCATCCCTGATCTTCTTCTTCTCCATTCATCATAACAGTCAACTATACTTTTATCATTATAAAAAGAGAGCAGAAAAGAACTTGCAAATACATAAACAATACGAAGTATATAATATACATATAAACAAAATGAAATAGTAAAATTTGAAAAAAATAAATAAATAAAAATACCTGGGGGAAATCATAAACAGCAGTGCATCCGAAAAGGAAAGCTTCAGGGAAAGAGTCACAAAACTGGAAAGACTGAGTTTCGCCACCAGCAACCTTTACAACAAGAAGAACCTGTCAGCCAAGACCAAAGTAAAACACTACAAACAACACAGTTGTCAAACCGGTGATTCTCTACGGGACGGTGACCTCGTGCCTCCCCAGTCTAGAAAAGCTCCTGAAAATTAAGAGGAGGATCCTGAGAAGAATACATGTGCCCAGAAGAACACCAGAGGGTTACAGGTTAAAATCAAACAAAGAAATTTACAAGGATACTACAGATCTGGAGTCGGACATCAGAATAAGGAGGTTAAGGTTTTATGGGCACATGGTAAGGATGAGCCCCGAAAGGTTGAACAACCAGATCTTCGAGAAGATCCGTAGTTATAAAGTCTCGACTGGGTATCTTAAGCAACTGAGACGTGATCTGAACCAGATAGGTCTGGGAGACCAGGATTGCCTCGATAGGAACGAGTACAGGAAGACATTGGCAGGGGCGAGGATTCTTGTGGAGAGGAAACGTCTCAGGAGGGGTCACGCATGGACTGAGAGAGAAAGCTTAAACATTCACAGTTCATGAAAAACATGTGGAAGAAGAAGAAGCAGGCGAAGGGCAAAGAACAAGTGCTGCTCTCATGATATTCGCGTTGTCCCAGGGGCTGTTCCGTTAAGAAAAAAATAAAAAATAAAAATAAAAATAAATAAATAAATTGTAGAGAGATATATGCTTTATTGATATAAAAAAAAACATACTGCAGCCCAACTTTATTGGGTTACTACAATAAAAACAAATTTTGTTTTCCTTACTTTTTATTTATTTTTTAAATCTTTTTCCTCCTTATTTTCCTATTTCACTCCATCCTTCCATTTTTATATTATTTCCCCCTAATATTCACATGTATCATTGTTCTTCTTTTTTCCCTTCCTTTTTATTATTTTTTTTCCTCTCTCTTTCTTTTCTCTCTTTGTACAATTCCTTTTCTCTCTTTGTACAATGTAATATAATGTACAATTATATTACTCTTACCTATCACACAGACATTCATATACATACATGCACTTACATACAGAATGAGGAATAAGATAAATTGGTACATATAAAACAAGGAATAATAAAAAATAAAACAAAATTAAATTAAAAGTTAAAAACACAATCGTTCTTTATTTACAATACGCACCCCTGTAGACTGATTAAGAGCGCTATAGTACATTCACTCATAGCATGAGTTAAGATGCCGGCCATTTTCATAACTCCAAAATAAATACAATTTACAAAACTTAAATAATAAGCGAGATAATGAATCCCCGTATTATGAACCAGAACGTACCAAACATATTTTTTGGAATAAAACGTATTGATTCGGATTTAATTATTTTTATTCAGTTAAAGCTGTTATATTATTTTTTGTTTGCTTATTTGATGTAACATAAAAAACAGAATCTATACATTATTTATGGCAGACTATATTATGAGAATAATTTTCAATTTATCTTACTCGAAATACATTTGATATTGCTCTGAAAAGAAAGGAAGTTGTTTTTTAATTAAGATAATTATTAAAAAAAAAAAAAAAAAACAGAGTCCCAAAGCAATTTATTATTTAATCTTGGACAGAACGTCGAGTGTCAGGCTGTACAAAGAATGCCCCACATATATCTTCTTTTTTGTAGCAGTTCTGCTGTAATGTATAATGCTAAGATAAATAAAGTACAGCGTTCTCACGGTGCTATAATCTTCTAATCCGCAGCAGCGGCGGGTGCTGTAGAGAGCAATATAAGGCCCTTAATGGGGGCGGGCTGCTATCTTATCCGCGTATCTACAGCATGTTGTATCCATATCGAGCAATCATATTCCCTTAATACATGGATCGGAATGTGGTTTCCGTATCTGTTGACAGGAGTAATAATCCCTTTTTTAATAAATATGTTTAACTAGCATCCCACGCTGCGACGCTTCGCGGCTTGCCCTCTCTCCTACCTACATTACATAAATGAGGCCTGAAGCTAAAAAATAAACACCTTACCATCAGTAACGAAGCACTCTAATTGATAATATGAGCCGTTCCATCATTCTTTCCATTATATAGTTAACTAATGAATTCTGAACCAACTTATTATAAAGCAATCGACAGAAATATGTGAAAATCGAAAAATGGAACCAAAATATTAATGAAATGAAATTAATTAAGAATAAAATTATGTTAAATTAAATTTTACAAGATAATTTAAAATATCTGCTACTTTCGTTGTCAATTCTATTAAAGAATAAAATGATATAATTTTGCAAATTTGTTACAATTCCAATGTATTTTTTTTTTTATTCTGAATCGAATGAGACTATTTTCATCTCGACATGACTAACCATTCTCGAGAAAAAAAGAGTTGTTTTTTTTCGCTTTTTAGCCGTTTTGCACCACTGTGCGTCGCGACTTTGCCCTCCCTCAAAAATAAAGAACTTAGATAATTTCAACTAATAACTGAAGTTTTATTTATTTTTTTTTTTAATCGAAGTTATATAATACGAAAAGCTGGATCGCTTTTTAAAAAAGAATTTATTTAAATAAAACAAATGTTATAAACACTGAATACAAATAGTTAAACAAATAATTAATAAAATAGATATTAACTCAACGAAGGCAAGACACGAAGTGACACGGAGTCTGGAGAGGATGTTTATATAGAGTCTTGATTCTGCTGGAGTCAGCTTCTACCATTTCTTTAGTTTTCTGTGCCATAAGTTCGATATAAATCTTGTATAGATGAATGCAATTGAGCATTATTTCTTCGATGATATTTTGACTTATAGCAGTCATTTTTAATCTGTTTAAAACTGCACTGATTAGATCTTTGAAAATTATACATATAAAAGTTTAATCGGACACCCAATTTTTAATTTTAATATATGAGTTTGTAATCCAGATCGACATATGATATAAATAAACTATTGTGGGTAATAGACTGCATTATCAGTGCTTGCATTTTTACACACATTAAAAAAAAAGAACAGATTCGACATTTTGATTTGGTAATAGTTTCTATTAGGCAGAAATAATTTTATTGATTACATCTGGTTTGTATTTTAATTAATAATCTTAAAAGTTTATGAGAGTTTATGAGAGCAAGCCTCGTTTCTGTTATTTAACACTGAACCTTTAAATAATTATTATAGTGAACTTTACTATTGTAAACCTTCCTAGAACCATGCAAATGATGTACACTAATTTTGGTTCAGATGGGTTCAAAAGTTTTACTAAAACTCAGTTGCAGAATGGCGTTCTGGCTTTAAACAACACTGAGATCCACACGTCACACAGGGGTCACCTGTGGTGTAGTGGTTAGCATAGCAACCTACTAAACCCAAGATCGCGGTTTCGCAGCCCGGCAGATGACCTTAGGATTTTTTAAAGGTAGTAAATAATCCTTAGCTATGCCGTCCTTCGGACGGGACGTAAAATGGGGGTCCCGAGCCTGTGCGATGTCAGGTACTCGTTAAAGATCCCTATCCTAATCATACCTGGATAGGCAAAATTTAGGACTCCCACCTTAGCATCGTCCGATTAGCCATAGCAGCATAAAGTGAGGTTAAACCAAATAAACAATCCACACGTCACACCACATAATGGACCATTGTACTACTTTATGATACAATTTTTGTTATTCTTAGGGGACAATATGTCCCAGAATAAAGATTATTTTTCATTCATTCCTTCATATTTATAGGTTTTTTGATAACAATTTACTTAAATTAAGCAAATTTTATTATCAGTTTCTAGCTGTATATAACACCGTATCTTTCTAACCTCTCTTGAATGGCGCTCACCACCTATTGGACAGTTATTAAATCTCATTGCACACCGCGTATTTATCGCTTTTTAAACAAAAATTTAATGAAAAATATGCAGATCTTATTATTGCTAAACCTTCCTTCAACTATGAAGATAATGTATCAATTAACTATTTTATTGAAGGAGATTTAATTTTAAATATTTCGTTTTAAAGGCATTTTTTTTTTTTTTTTTTTAATTTATTTATTTCTTATATGATTTGTTTCTACAATTCACAATATTACATGCTGTACCAAGAAAATAAACCAGATTCAACTTATAATACAATACTAATAATCAACTTAAATATATGTAATGTAATCATAATTTATAATGAAATAAAAATATATGAAAAAAAAATTTAACAAATAAACAGAAAAATATAACATCCTAGTAATAAAATAAACAAAAATTTTGACTATACGTTCTTAAATATCTATGCCCGCACACACACACACACACACACACACACACACACACACACACACACTTATATATACACACATAGATACTCTTACATACGTACATACACACATATTTACATGCATATGCAAATTTTTATATTCATTTCATATACGTTCTACCAACATATTTAAAATACCAATAAATAAATTAGATTGATATATTACAATAATAAATGCTTAGTTATTTTATGTACATATCGCTTTATACTATTTATTTTATTTTTTATTTTTTATTTTAAAGGCCTAACTCCTATTTATCTTTTATTTTCTTCAACATGTTTCGGAGTACATTTGCTCCACCTTCTGGGTCTACAACTCATATTATATTCTATTTACAATACCAATACTATCCATTATACAATCCAATCATATTCAATTATGTTTAAATTTTTACTTACAACTGTGATTTCCTCACATAGTCACATGTGCATGTCCATACTGACGCTCAACTGGGCAATCTTCACACCTTGTTTTTGTTTGTTTATTTCTTTTACATTATGACCAACCTATTAAACCCAAGATCACGGGTTCGCAGCCCGGCAGATGACCTTAGGATTTTTTAAAGGGAGTAAAAAATCTTTAGCTATGCCGTCCTTCGGAAGGGAGGTAAAATGGGGGTCCCGAGCCTGTGCGATGTCAGGTACTCGTTAAAGATCCCTATCCTAACTATACATGGATAGGCAAAATTTAGGACTCCCATCGTAGCGTCGTCCGATTAGCCATTGCAGCATAAAGTGACGTAAAACGAAATAAACAAACAGACAATTTAATTTGGTTCTTACACAAACATTCTATTTTTATTCAATGAAGATAATTTAGTTAAAATTTAGTACCGATTGGTTTAGTAGTTTTTACGGTTAGTGATAACAAAATATATACATATATTGCTGGTTAAAAATAAAACTCGTTTTGTTCATTTCGCATGTCGTAAAATTTCTTGTACTTCAACAAAACCCTCAATCCCAACTCTCGTAATCTATCCTACAATATTGTTTTTCTACCTTCTAGTTATGAAAATTGTTTACTTTGACTTATCATTTTAATTATTAGTAACTTAAGTTATTCATTATGTTATTCAAATTTTTATTAATATATTACATACAAGTTTGAAATTCCAATATATATTACCATGTAATAAAGAAAACATAAAAAAATATTACCCCCCATCACTTTAAAGTACAGCTATCCACTATAAACATATTGCATGCTTTGATATATTAGCACGACGACCAATATCTCCTTTATTACAAATATTTATCAAGATCAACATTATAGTTAAGTAATTTTAAAACCTCTTTTTCAGAAATAAGAAATAGTTGAGCAGCTAATGCTAGGGCGCCAAAAAAATAATCTAAAATTAAGATACTTCTAACTGTTGAACTGTATCTGAGACAGGAAAACGATAGGATTCTGACAGTGTGCCAGGGTACAGGAAGGTGTAATTCGAGAGGCTAGGACATGAGGCCTTTGATCTTCCTCTGTCTTAGGCAATAGTCTTCTAGCTAACAACGGTTATATCTTTTCCGCCTAATCGATTCGACAATTATTACAAATCGAACACTTTATCAATTCGTAAATTTATATTTGTCGGTATTCAATTTTAAGAAATAACAGTTATTGTACAATTGTCGAGAAAAAAATAAAAAATAAAGACTAGATATAATTATATTTTAATTTACATACCTTTCTAGGAAAAGTTTAGTTGTAGAATTTAAGAAAATAAAATATATGCCATTTCTATTAAGTGATCTACTGCATGTAAGCTTGAATTTTTTGTATAGCGAGAAGTATTTTCGTTAATAATCTGAGACACAGTATTCTCTGAGAATTACACGAAAGCACAATAAAAAAAACTCAATTTATCAATTTATTATATTTCTATCTATAATCTACTGATTTTATATCTACTGCTTATGATAAGGAAACTATCGGCAAATTTTTGATCCGAGCAAAACCAACAGAGCTAATAAACCTAAACAAATCTTACCAAATAATATGTCCAACAGTATCATCCTTCAATGGTATTCCACTAATCCCTGTCGAACAGATCCGCTACCTAGGCTTCCACTTGGACAAACGTCTTATTTAGAATCCACATACAAGACTAAAGCGACAAGAAACTGCTCGTCGTTACAGACTACTTCAACATTTACTAGACAAACGATCAAACCTCCCATTTCATTACAAAAGACTTATTTACATGACTGTTATTAGACCTATTTGGACGTACGGAGTTGAGCTTTGGGGCTCTAATAAAACATCCAATTCATCTCGTATCTAATCCTTACAATCCAAAATCCTTCGAAAAATCCTAAATGCCCCTTACTTTGTCACCAATAAGCTTATCCATAAAGACCTTAATGTTCGATTTGTTGCTGAGTTAGCCCAAACCAGATACTTTTCCTTCCATAGTAAACTCCATAACCACTCCAATCCACTAGTCTCCCAACTTGCTTCCTCGTCCTTCCCTGATAATCCTCCGAGGCGTCTGAAAAGAAGATGGCCTAGAGACCTTTTAGTGTAGATTTTATTGAAGTGCTACTAGTGAGTAGTTCTTCACAAGTTATTTAGATGCCATTGTATTTACAGTCAACACATTTACTTGTTGTATATTATTCTGTACAGTTGTAAATATCAATAAATGAAAAAAAAAAAATGGCAAATTTTTGATGAGCAACAACAAAACATCTAGATATGGTCAAAATGTTACATTTTTGAGGGTGAAAAAAAGAAAACTGTAGACCCAGTCAAAAGAAATACCCATGTCAGTAGTACTATTGTTTGACGGTTTTAAGTTCAGACAAAGGCATTACAAGATATTGGTGTAGAAATTGGTGTTAGCCAAATGGATAGGTTACCAGGTTGTATTATGTACCAAGCACGTCTATCTATGGGTAGGTCTGTCTACAAGAGGCTCGTCCGGGGCTTAGGATTTGAAACTATAAGCACATAGATACTAGCCAAACATTTAAGTGGCCAAAGTTGACTGTCAAGCCTAGAAAGCCGTGAAAATAATTGTACATGAATATATACACACAAACACAAATATATTTATTAAACACAATTATGATGATATTTTTGAAGTATTTTCACAAGATTTTGTGCTTCCCAAATTTTGACTTTGAACTTCGCACACAATTAAAATATTTCTACTTAGATGTGGTGTTTCTCTTTGACTGCAACCCTGATCATCTTCTTCTCTATTCATCTTAATGGTCAACTATACTTTTAAGATTTTGAAATTTGAAAGTGTTCTTTTAAAAAAAGTAATTATTCAATTTTCAGGAAGGACAACAACTGTGTTCTATCCTGAGACTGTTATAATCGCTAGATCCTGGCAGATCTTAAATCTGTATTTTTTAGTGTCCTATGAAAAGACATTGTGTTATTTGAAAAAAAAAAAAATTTTGAAGGTGAAGAATACGTAACACAAAAAAAGTACAGCCCTTCAGCCAAAAAACATATCCATGTCAAAATCATGATGCTTGAATGTCCAGTGAAAAGAATCAAGCGGGGAGAAGGAGCTTCCTTTGTAAAAATTAAAAGAAATTTCAAAAGGACGAAAATTAATTTTTCGGGAGGAGAGTGGCCAAGGATATCCTTCGACCTTCAAAAATCGTCAGATCCTGGCAGATATGAAACAAGTATTAGAATACTGTTATACTGAAGGAAATATCCTGTGAAATGGATGGAGGAAGAGTGCACTAAATCAATTTTTCGGGAAGGAGTTTCCAAGAATATCCTTCGGCCGTCAAAATCATCAGATCTTACTTAGTAGATCTGAAACCAGTATCCTCATATACCTAACAGTTACGCCAGTAAGTCAAGCCTGAAAGGAATTCAAGAAAAAAGGATTGAATGTGAGTCGGGAGAGAATGTTATAGGTATCCAAGCATAAACGAATTTGGTTCATATAGCTACCACAACCCTCTATCATTTCCCACATCACCAAGACCTTTGGCACATCACTCGCTCGCTGACCATGAGAGTTTATTTAGATGATATTTCATTACAACTTTTATTGTAATATATACTCCTGAAACATTACAATTCTTAAAAGACCAATGAAAGGTATTCTACTGATTTATAACTCATTCTTTTGATCTTAAAACAAAGGATCGCTTTTCGCTCCTCTGAAACAAAACGACTCATCGCGACCGCTGGAGTGCCGACACTGACCAGTGATGCTCATGATGTTGAGGAGAGCTACAGAACACTGTCCACACCAGATGTCGAAGGTACTCCATTGCTCGGCTTTACAATCTGACACCAAGCCTCTTTTTCAAATGTCCACTCCTGCCTGTCAGTATTCCAACTGCTAATGACGTTAAACAAGTTCGTATTCAATAATTAATTCAATAGGCTTCAATACGTCCTGTATGAGATATAAAGCTCAAAATAGTATTTATTCAAAAAATATGCACGTTTCAAAAAGAATTTTTGAAGTAATTGTACGGTCACACACTCTGATGTTTAATCCTAATAAAATGGTTTAAATTCAGTTAGGAAGAATGTATATGAACTCGTAAGTACACATTAACGAATATGAATCAATGTTGCACTCTCATTATAAACTTGAACAAACCCACTACCTAGAAATGATTTGGTTGCTCTGTTTTCCTTGTTTCCAGTATAAGCCCGTCGTATAATTCTTTCTTTAGCTTACATTTTCATTAAAAAACTTTTACAATATCTAACGCACATATAATTTCTAAATTTATTATCTCATAAATATCTTTAGTAAAAAGTAATGTTTTTTTCTGATATTGATATATTGGGCTGGGGGTCTATACTTTTTCTGGTGAACCGTTTGTTTACGCTCATTTTGACACACTATAGCTCTGTTGTAGTTGCACGGATTGAAAATTTGTTGACAATTTTCTTAACAGAAGCATTAGGTTATAGATTGGCATATATTACACGGTAGGTCTTAGTGAAAAATGCTATTTAACAAAAAATATTATCCATTAAATTTCTAATCCGGATACTTGTAATCTATAATAAAAAAAAAAAAAAAAAAAAAAAAAAAAAAAAAAAAAAAAAAAAAAAAAAAAAAAAAAAAAAAAAAAAAAAAAAAAAAAAAAACTATAGACCTCTAGCCAGATTTTGTATTTTGTATTTATTAAATTTATTATTTACTAGCATCCCCAGTCACGGCTTTGCCCCCTCTTATAAGTAACGAACTTAGATGGGTTTAACTAATAACAGAAGTTTTATTTTTTAACAATAAAAATCTTATAATGCAGTTGAGAATTATTTTCTCACAATATTTCTAGATATTTTCACTCAAAGCTGTAACCCGGTATTATTGCAATGATTTACTCAAAACCATTATTGGATATTCAATCCTTAAATATAATCTGTGAGTTGGTAATTTAGATGGTCAGAGACGTTTTAGGAAGAAACTCTGGCGAATAATGGATTGCACTATCAGTGCTTACAACCCTATCAATAGAGGATATTCTCCATGTCACAATTTACTTTTCCTATAATAATGTTGTTAATATTCTCTGCTATAGTATTTGTTGGTAATATTAATGCTCTTTCACACACACAACGGTACAATTTATTAAATAAACCTGAAACATTAAAATGAATTTGAAATTATTGAAATATTAGTGTTAAAACCTTCATCAAAAGCTATGGATAGGCCGCCCATTTTTTAAACACAATGTCAAAAAATAATCGATATTTTGATAAGGCAATAATGTTTAGTGCAGCAAAAATAACTTTATTGATTTCATTTGGTTGGATTTTAATTTCTATCTAAATATAAAAGTTAATGACAAAGTGACAAACAAACAAAGAGTGAGAATTTAAATTATTATTATAGTAAACTATACTATTTAAAATCTTCCTAGAATTATGAAGATTTTGTAGTTAAAATTTGATACAGAGGGGTTTAATAATTTTACCATTGCAAATTCTGGTGTAGAATGCCGCTAATCACATATCGTTCGAGTTTTAAACATCCCTAGGATCTACACGTCACACTAAATATTTATAGCTTTTTTTATAACAATTTATTTGAATCAAGTCAATTTTATTATCAATTTCTAGCTCTATATAACATTGCACCGTTATAACCAACGAAAAATGGCTTGTCCTTTTATATAATAGTATAGGTATAGATTAATTTAGAACATATGTTTTATTGCTAATTGTTTAAAAACACCTGTACTAAAGTAGTATTTATAAAAAATAAATGTTATTTTGATATTTACATACACCTAGAACCCCAACTCTGATTTAAATTTTTTTTTTCAATAACCTTCCCGGGGATATACCTAATAATTTCCCAAATTTTCACGGCGATTGGATGTACGGTTTTTAAATCTATCGAGTACAGGCATACACACATTCATTTATATATATATATATATATATATAGATTTTTATATATTTAACTTTGAATGAACACCTGGCAATCAATGCGATTAACAATCAGTGAATTTAATGGAAAGTAAAGCCAAGTAATACTAAATTAATTAATGTAAAAGGTATAAGCGGGGACAGAAACCAGTGACACCTCCTCTTATCTTGATTTTTAACTTACAAGATGTTTTTTGACTTGTACCTCACAGAATAGTGGACAAAGACTGATTTGGAAAAATAATTCCGAGGTCAAATATAACTTGAGATATCTCAATAAGGAGAAATCTGGCGATCTCTGCATTTAGCAACAAACATTTCAGTTTTACGGCTTCTAGAAGCCCTATTAGGTTATATTATTACCCCCAAGATTTTGTAGGATTTTAGAATGCAAGAGGCTGTCAATTTATAAATAACTTGCGCTATTTGACAGATTTCGCCACCGATTGAAACCAAATTTTAAGGACTTGTAGAAGCCATAAAACTGCATAGATTAGACCAAATGTGGAAGTCGCAGTATTTCTCTAATTGAGATATCTCAAATTACAGTTGATCTCAGAATTTTTTTGCAAATCAGTTTTTTTCCTCTAAAATCTGAAGTAAACCTACAGTTATATGGATGGAGAGAAAGCAGAATACATGCTGATTATAGCGATGACATTACTATTTTAATCTGTTAAACACAGCAAATATTATGGCCGTTAAAAGTTGTTGATTAAATTTCAACTTTAAAAATGTTTAAGTCCCCGAAAGGGTTACAAAAACAAAAAAAAATTCTTTCTTTTAAAAAAAATTTACTTTTAAGCTTTCTGGTGCGTTGAAGTAAATTTTTCAAGAAAAAAATTTCCCAATGATTTACAGTGGATTTCATTAGAATTTTTCTTTTTTTTTTGGAGCTTTTGATCACCCTAAAGCCAGGTCGTGTCTTGAGCATAACAAAATTGTATTGCTATTTCAAATAGCATAAAAAACTAAAATTTAACATGAAATTATCATTCCTCTATATTGACTGAGAGCTGACAAAAAATAAAAACGTGATTTTCATGTGTTATTTTTTTTTCTCGGCTCCCAATGCTCATTGGTGGCTATAACTCTAGTTTGGCACTATTATAGGTCCCTATTACCCACACAAAAATCGGCATTCAAATCTATCAAAAGCATCTTTTTTTCTCATCTCTTTTCTCTCTCTTTTCAGCATCTTCTCATCTTTTTTTCAGCCTTCTCTGGGCTCACTATATAAAACAAAAGTTATAGAGAGTGATTCATCTTCCATGATTCAGATATTGCGCAGAATTTATTTGTTTGATTGAGTTTTTAAGTGTAGAGATGTGAAGATATTAACGCTCGTTCGATCTTTGTAGGAAATACATCAAATTAAAAAAAAAGTTTAAGATTTATCTACATTTTATGAAATAGTTTTTCTCTGTATAGGGGGGCCATAATTTTATCAATCATTTTTTCATCGTTTACCTGCGCCCTTGAGATGTTTACTTACTACTGATTCAGTTAACCTTTTGTTGTAGTAAGGATACACGTTAAACATATCGGATACAGAAAATCCATAGCCGCACATTCCACATTTTAAAAGAGCCTCTCGGGTTATAAGATGAAGGTGTGTAGCTCTTGAATGGCCAGTTCTTAATCTTATTAGGATTACTTCTTCTCTGAGATTAGTACGGCAGGAAATGCTCCATGGTTTTACTTCCTTCTTGATTATCTTGAGTTTACTTGTAGGGCTGTGATCCCACAATGCCTGCCACCCTTGGGATATCGGCTCTTTAAGTGGGTGTGCAAGTTCTGATGCCGTTAGAAAGGTTTTGCCAGGTCCTGGGAGGGCTAGAGCTTCTTTTGCTGCTTTATCAGCCATTTCGTTTCTTCTTATTTCGATATGACTTGGTGAACAGATGAAGTACACCGATCTTCCCCCTTTATATAGCTTCTTGACCAGATCTAGAATGCAATGTATTTATTCCAACGTGATCTGAATAATTGTTGTTAATGGATTTTAAAGCGATGCAAAATTTGCTAACTCATTTATGTCATTCGTTGTATTTGAGTCACTTTGATATCAATAAAATTACTTTGATTCAATTACTTTATTTATAGCTACAGTTTCATAGTAAAAAAAAAAAAAAAAAAAAAAAATCGGTTCTAAAGAGTTTTGAATATTTAATTGCCCATCTTATTCCTTACACCATAGTTATAATTATAATATACTGAATCATATGTTTGTGATCTTATTTCATAATACGATCCCCCTCCGCTATAAACATAATATTCCTAAACTTCTAAAAATATTTAATTTTTTTTATTTAAATTTAAAAAAAAATATTACTGAAAATAGATTTAAATTGGCATAATTTAGAGTGGAAGTAGACAGATAATTGACTCATTACAGAGGGAGTAGACACTACCCGTATAAATAAACAATCCTTTTAAACAGCGGCCAAGAAGAGAGTATAAATCAATACATGCATTTGGCCAGGTCACACAGGGAAAGGATAACAATGACTGCTATTCCTGGAGGCTCCAGTCGTCTTTCTCTGGGATTCCCAGACCTGCAGGAATCTGTAAAGTCCTCTTTTAGAGTATCTTTTGTCAAATATTTTTAATTCACCAACCCATCCTAAAATTAAAATTGTGAAATGAATGTATTTTACTGATTGTGAATCAATATTACAACCTGCATCACATAATGATAAGACGTAATATGGATGACAAAGAATCATACAATATGTAAATACCTATAATAAAAATAAATTAAAAAAACTTTTAACTATACAAAATATAAAATAAATAATAATATAAAATAAATTTAATAATAAGTTGAAATTGAGAATAGCAAATTTAATTTCAATCATACCAGACTTAACAGACAAGAAACTGCTTGTCGTTTCTGACTATTCCAACATTTACTACAGAAGCGCTCAAAGCTCCGAATAAATTACAAAAGACTTATTCACATAACAATAGTGAAACCTACCACAAAATCTTCCAATTCCCCTCGCATCCAATCATTACAATCCAAAATCCTTCGTAAATCCTCGATGCCCCTTATTATGTCAAAACAAACTTATTCATAAAGTTCTTAATATTTAATATGTTGCTGATTTGGCCCAAGCCAGATACATATCCTTTCATGATAAACTCCATACTCGAATCCGTCCCTCACACCCAACTCCCGATAATCCTCCTAAAAAGAAGATGGCTAATGTAGTACCTTCATTGAAGTGCTACAAGTCAGGAATTATTTAGTTGCATCTGGTTGACATGTCATTTTAATAATTTTTTTAATTTAATTTTTTTAAAGCAATCGCCATGGCTCTACGATATTCCTTAAACTCGCCCATTAAATCTGGTTGCCCTAAAATGGCTATACTTCATTTGTTCAGAAGGACAAGAGGTAATGAAATGGCTGATAAAGCAGCAAAAGAAGCTCTAGCCCTCCCGGGACCTTGCAGAACCTTGGAGCAGTTCCTACCGCAATAACCAAATCGCAGAGAAGGAGTTCCTACCGTGATCCTAATGTGATTAAGAATTGGCCACTCCAGAACAACACATCTTCACCTTATAACCAAAGAGGCTCCTCCCAATTATGAAATGTGTGGCAATGTTTTATCAATAAACCATAGGTTTATTTAATGCCCATACTACACTAAAAAGCTAACCGAATCTGGAATACCTCGAAACATCTCAAATGCGCTGGGCAACGATGAAAAAATAATTGAAAAAGTGATAGCCCTCCTTTATAGAGAAAAGCTATATTACAAAATATTGATAAATTTCTACCAAGAACAGACGAGCGTTGATGACCTATAAGTTTTACGCTCAGAAAACTCTCAAATAAATGAATAAAATAAATAATGAATACAGTTAAATCAATGAATAGCTATAAAAATATATTCTTTTCAATCGATTAATGAAATAACATTGGATGGTTGAGGTACTCACTCATCGATGAGGAAAACACTGGTAAACATATGCAGAACTTACCTGAAATAAGGAATGACAGCTTTTTTTTTTCAAACTTATGAATTTTGAGTATTATTATAGGAGTTAATTTAGTAATGAATAACAAAAATAAAAAATATAATCAAGTGTATACTTATAGTACCTACAAAATTTATATAATTTACAAAAATATCAAAATTCATAAAAAATGTATATTTAAAAAAAATAAGATACTAATAATAATGATATATAATATAGTGATTTATTATACGAAAATTCATAATTCCAAATGACGGGCCTGGAGAGAGATCGGAGAAGAAGGGGATTTAAAAAATTGAATAGTTACCTACAACATGCCTCTTAACAAGTACTTATATCACTGAGAATCAGGTAAGTTTATTTTAACAATGTTGAGCTATACGTTTATTCAAAATATTTTTAGTATTTAGATTGTATTATCATAACTATATATATAAAAAAAAAATATTGTTGAACAAAATGTTTGAAAACTGTAGTTACCTACATAACTGATTTTAAAATCTAAATAGTTAGGATATTTTGAGTGGCAAACAATGCTTAACAAAAACCGTACTAAAAAAAAAAAGTAAATAAAAATAAAAAATGAAATAAAAAAAATAAAAAAATCAATAGTCCTATTTAACAAAAAAATATATATACCAGAAAAATAATAACTTTCGCATACTTATTTATGTAATAAAATTTTATTCAGAATTCATATCTAAAAATTTACAGAAAAACTTTTCGATATCGGACACCTTTACCAACAGACAATGTATGTACAAAAAATGTCCCAATCTGGTGTCTAGGAATTCAGACTCCTTTGCAAACGGCTACCACTTGATTCGAACTGCAAAACTTCTAAAATATTTAAAATAAAAAACTAACGGTTTTATATTGTGATATAGACTCAGTTAAATGACTTTTTTGGACATACGGAGTTAGGGATAGGTATCGTAAGAAAAATAACGATATTCCACATCGACGATTTTTTTAGCAATGATTATGGTATATAAAGATATCTGGGGCAGGAGCAGGGGTGGAGAAGTGGTTCGATGTCGTTTAACTCAATTTATTTCACAATTTAAATAAAAACAAAATTATTTCAAACGTTTAAAATTTTAAAGTAGTTTATGGATTAACCAGTAGGCAGTAGATACGTATACTTAATTATCAATACTGTGATGTAAACAATTTAACTTTAAATGCATTTTTAAAACCAGCTGATAATGTGAAAAACAAATAACAGTTATAGAAATATTAACTGTAAGTACCATTAAAATCATATATTTATATAAAAAAAAAATACGGACCTAAAGTAAAAAAGACCCAATATTCCTATATTGTCCGCAATTGGAATAAAAATATCGATATATCGTGTATCAATACCCATTCCCATACGGAGTTGAGTTTTATGCCTTCGCTGAACCATTTAATATATCCCATATCTAATTCTCACAATCCTAAATCCTTTTAAGAAAATATAAATACTCCTGATTATACCCAAACTTATCCATAATGATCTTGATGTGCCCTATACTACTGATTTTGCCCAATTCAGACAACTATGCCTCCATGATAAGCACGATATCCACTAAGCGGGTAAGCTTCCGACTTGCTTCCCACATAAATCCAGATCTTCTGAAACAAAATACATATTTTTTTCTCAGAACTGGATTCATTGATTAGAATTAGTAGGTCATTAGAACATATATTCTAATGTCCTACTAATTCTATTGAAGTTCTGGTGTTCTGTTCTGTTCACTTAACAATGGTTAAGTGCAACCCGTAGTTTTGAAAATAGTCTTTTCTAAAGGATAATGGACAATACTTATATAGCACAGAACCTCTAGCTAGTATATTAGTGAAGAGAATGGTTCTATTTGTGAATTCGGACTTAGTATACTGAAACAGAGACAGTTAAGAGACAATAGTGAAGCATTAAACTATCCTCTTTATTTCTGCTGCCTCGCTCGACCGTTTATTACCCGGCTAACTCCACTCCTGGACCCGAATAAATTACCCGAGATAAAATACTGGCTGACAGTCTGCTCTGTTGTCATCCCGGCTGACGGGTATTATACTCAATCCTGTCAGCTATATTGGAATGAAGGATGTCTATCCTCCGGAGTTGGCGGCGTCTTCTGAATTTCTGAACAACGTAGAGTCGTATTACAATACGGTGGTATAAGCGATCCACCAGTCCACCTTTTCTAAATCCTTATTTGCTTTGTAACTAATTGATTGGAAGATGCACAAACTACGCAACGGTGTTAAAGAGATTTGATATTGATTACAACAACATATTATAATCTGCCACAGTTAATGCTAATAAATAGAATAGAAAAATAATTTTATTCTGGGACAAAGTCCCTTAAGAATAACAGATAATTGCAGGTATAACTAAATTAAATCTGGTTAGAGACATAATGAGCTACAAAAAAGAAAAACAATAATACATTAATGACACTATGTACATAGAAGAATCTTTAAATAAAGAGAAAAGAAAAGAAGATAACATTTTACAGATTAGAGGAGATAGAATTAAATAAGAAAAAATAAAAAATAAAATGATATAGAAAAATCTTATGGTACAATGATATGATTTGTATGTACTATAGAAGTACCCAATGTTATATTCAAGGAAAGTTAAATTTTTATTAAGAGGAATCTCAATTATTCCAAAACTGAATCCAGCGATGCAATAATAATTTTGACTAAGTAGTTAGATAGTTAGCAAGCGTCAGTCTGGATGAGAAGGAGGTATTGGAAATATAAATATTTGAATGTTTTCAGGGATTTAGCTTGTCTGATGTGAGGAGGGATGGAGTTCCAGAGGATTGTTGAGCGGAAAAGGAAGGAGCGTTGGAATATTGAAGTTCTATGGGACGGGGTATACAGATCAGAAAGACGGGATCTCGTATGTATTGGATTGACTGCATATCTGAATTGGAGCTTATTTTAAATATAAGAAGGTTGGAGGGTATTGATAATTTGGTATAGGTATGTTCCATGGAAATATTGTTTACGGAAAGTGGGATAGAGCCAATTTAGTTGGGAATAGTGGTGGGAAACATGGGAACGCCTCGGACTACCGAAGACAAACCTGACGAAGCAGTTCATTATTCGCTTCAGTCTGTCTTCGAGAACCGTCGAGAGGCCACCGTAAACCAGACAACCATAGTCAATGTAAGGGAATAATAAGGAAGAGACTAAAAGTTTGCGGGTTGACAGGGGAAGAAGGTAACGGTTTCGGTGGAATAATTTGAGAAGGCCTATGGAACGGCGGGAAGTTTGGGCAATCTGAGGTTTCCAAGAGAGGGTTTGATCAAAAACAATCCCGAGATTTTTTACAGAGGAGTAGAAAGAGATAGGATGATTATTTAAGGTTAAAGGAGGGTATTGTGAGTAGGAATTAAGGAGGGAGCTAGAGCCTAATAGAATGGCCTGAGTTTTCTTTTCGTTAAGTTGTAATTTATTTAAAGTCGCCCAGGCACTAATTCTGTCCAGATCTTCCTGAACTTTAGCGAAAGCAGTGGATAGCTCTGAAGGGGAGAAGGAGAGATAGACTTGGGAATCATCTGCATATAGGTGGTAGGAACAGTGATAGATTGAATTAGGAAGATCATTAATGTAGGAATTGAATAGGAGAGGAGAAATACTGGATCCCTGAGCAATACCTGAGGTAAGAGTGAGAAAAGAAGATAGGGGTTGGTTTGGTATTTTAACTGCTTGGGAACGGTGAGAAAGGAAAGATTGAAACCAGCGGATGGAACTGTAGGAAAAGTTTAATGATTTTAATTTAGAGAATAGGATAAAGTGATCAAGGGAATCGAAGGCTTTAGAAAAGTCAAGGAGTAACAGGAGGGTTAATTTTTTTTCATCTATTGCGGTAAATATGTCATTAGTGATTTTTAGGAGAGCAGACTGGGTGGAGTAGCCGGGACGAAAACCAGATTGAAGTATGATTGTATGATTGTATTGTATGATTTCAGGTAAACATAGTTTTATTAGTTTGGTGGGAATATCATCTGAGCCCGTAGAATTGGAATGGGAATTCACTATGGAGGAAATAAGTTCAGAAGGGGAGATATCGGAAAAATAAAAATTAGAATCACTGAATGTAGGAGCTGGGGTAAAATAGGAGGAAATAAACAGTGTACAGAAATAAGTAGTGTTCCAAGTTTACATTTCTTTCTTATTTATAAAAAGGAATAATAACTATGAAAGTAAAGTAATTGGGGGAAACCTGGCGGTTAAGCAAGTATTCCGGCCTCCTCCTTTCACAACTGTTGGCTCAGAGACAGTACAGCCTTACCTACGTACAGAACCCAAGATCCTTCATGTGTTGTATGTTGTACTCATGATATATTTTAATATTATATTATGGATATATCTCTGTTAGCAAATTTCTATACGCTACACTTTTTTAATGTAGTTCATTGCTTTTTACCAGTTCATCCTTTTCTTAGTTCTCTAGGAGGCTATTAGATAAAAAAAAACTTATGTAAATGACTTCATTTAGTCTATAGTACTTAGTTGAACTAAAGTATTTATAAATAATAAAGTTGGCGTCTGAAAAAAAGATAACATCGGATTACTTAAAAACGAATGAGTTAACAACTTCCGCCATCTTAAAACAGTTAAATCGTTAAATATTTCAAAAAAGAGTCCTTGTAAGGACAACAATGGCGGGAGTCCGCCATCTTAAAACCGTTAAATATTTTAAAACAGTATCCTGGAGGACAACAATGGCGGAAGTTATTCTTTGGATAACTTAAAAACCGTTAAAACGTTTTTTTAATGCTAAACGCTAAAAGCTTTACAAAGAATATTACCAATTAGTGATGTGTCGATTCTCGATTTCAGTATCAATGGTTCAAAGTAGATCCCTAGGAACCGATCGATACAGCAGAATTGATTTAAAACTATTCTCTTCAAAAATATAGCATTGTCACAGCAAGATTAACGTTAATTGTTAAATGTATGAATATTCTATTGGAAAAGAAAGAAATAGGATTAAAATTTCAAATTTTTTAAGCTGAAGATCAAACAAAATAAATGTAGCCAGGCAAATGTACCATTCTTTTATTCACAATTCTAAGGGTTTTTTTTTTTTTTTTTTTTTTTTGATATTCAAAAATAAAGATTAATTTTCATTTCACTCTATGCTCGTGTTGGTTTTAGAAGCCTAAATGATTCATACAGAACTATAAATGTATCTTCCTACCTACAGAGTATACAAGAAGGTTTTAGATACAACTGAGATTTCTCAAGTCACAAACGAATTATACTTGACTTGATTTCTTAGCTTTAACGTGAATTATTTTTTATGATAACAATCGATATTTTGGTACAGGAGTCGGTGCTAAGAATCTAAAAGTTTAAGCGCCGACACAAAACTATTACCAATCATCATTTTGGGCTACTTTATTTACCGGTCACCAGTGGGAAAAATTATTTCATCATGTAAGAAAATATTGGAATTTTTCCCAATTAATTTTTTTCAAATGTTAATTTAGATGTTAAACCTAATTTTGATATTCTAGTAGAAGTAGAGCATTCTAATAAAAAAAAAAAATAATAATAAAAGGTAATAAGATTCCCATTTTTTTTTTTAAGCAAAAGGAATTTTTTCATTAGATAGATAGATAGATAGATAGATAGATAGATAATTTTATTGCTTGTAGAGATACATCTCATAGCAAGGAGTTGGCCGAAATAACTAAATAAACTAACTAAATAACTTAATTCACAAAAACAACTATATATATATATATATATATATATATATATATATATATATATTATATATATATATATATATATATATATATATACATATATATATATATATATATATATATATATATACATATACATAAAGCATAACCTTCCATTATAATTGAATAAAACTAACAATAAACAGAAATATTCGTTAGTTTCATTGATACGAAATGAAAATTACAATAATCGGTTGCTATTACAGCTTTTATATAAGTTCCTTTACCTTCATTCATTCCTTAAAAAACTTCTTGTTTTCAGTAAATTTGCAAAAAAATAAAAAATGAGGTTCAGCTTTGGCATGCTATCCACTTCCAGTACAAATACCAGACAACCTCTATTATAATTTGGTCCTACGATTGGATTAATATAATTATCCCTTAACTGAGCATAATGTGGGCATACAAATATCAAATGGAATAAGTCTTTTTTCTGTTTAAGGTTACAGAGAGTACAGTCATCCTCACAATTTATATAATATGTGGTGCCTTTATGATATATTCGTATCAGTTTTGTTCCTGCAACTCTTAATTGGCTCACTAGTCTAATCTTTGAAATATTGCAATTGAATTGTAGGTAATTGTTCGGTTGTAAATATTTATATATATGGCTATAGTACGAGTTGTTAATACTGATAGGGTCCTCTTCTATGAGTTTCTGTTTTAGGATTCTAGAATAGCTTTACTGCTTTCCTGAATTATTTTTGAATCTTGTGCATCCCATACGGTCTCAAATCCAAACTCATATATTAAGTTTTTCAATTGTAAAACCCAATTATGTACTGGATCTGATTTTGATGAAGATATGGACAGTAGTTTAAAATGAATTTTTTCATTAAAAGAAAGACATACGCCGTTAAAAAGTTTTATCTTTAAGCTATTCTTCAACATAGTCATTATTTTGTTCTATCCATATTTGCTGAAACATAATCTGTATTTCCCGTTCTCCTTACAGCCCTGATTTAGCCTCAAACGATTCGAGACGGATGAGAAGTTACAAATTTGAAAGAAGTTGCTTTCAGCGTAGAAAAAAAATGGCGACTATGTTGAAAAATAGCTTAAAGATCAACAAGCTTCCTAACGGTATATTTTTCATTACGTATAAAAAAACTTCTTTACTACTAAAAAACAAAATGTGGGAACCTTATTTTTTAAACAATCCTCGTATCATAAGTTATTTCTAATAATTTTTTAACAAACTATTTAATTTCAATTAATTAATTTTAATTAACTATTTAATTTTTTACAAACTATTTATATACTAGTGCACGTCGGTGTTATTTTCCGTTAAAGTAATAGTTGAACAAGAATATTTCTCAATATATTTTTATGATTTCGTTTGCTTAGTCTAAATTTCAACTTAGGTAACTTGAGGAATTGAAATATTTCGAGAAAAAAAAATATTTTTTACAGATTTCATTATAAATAAGAAATAAGCATTTTTATAATAAAATAAATAATTTTTGAAAAATAAAATGATTTTGCACAAAAAAAAACAACTATAATCAATTTCTTTTAACCAAATATTTAGGCTCTAGAATCTGATCGTAGTTAAAGATTGAATAATTTCTCAATTCATTTTTTATGATTTTTGGGATGTTAGATTTTTCGGCCCAAGAAAGCGTAGAAATTATTAAATACTTCAGAAGCTTTCAATATGTGTTCTTCCATATTTACTTACAATTCTTTTTTCAAGATGCTCTACTTTTTCGAAACTTAAAAGCTAAAATTCAGATTTAGTATCGCAACAAAAAAAATAAAATAAAAATTATTTTACTAGAAAAATAATGAAGAAGAAATGGATAGAAAGAAAGAACAGAAGGAATAATCCATAGTCATGATATTCGAGTGGTCTTTAAAGCCGTTTCGTGATTAAAAAAAAAAATATATATATATATATTGAGAAAAAAATCTTTATTTTCCCCCTCGTTATTTCAACGCGTAGGTTAGAATCATGATCTGATAACAGACAGACTTATTTTTTTTTTAAATGATTTTATTTTTAAAACTAATCATTATTAGTTTTATAAATAAGATTACTCCAATATAAAACTCAAAGGATTGAATAAGATATTAAAGCCTTAATTTGTAAATTAATAACAAGCTGAAGTATTTGGATATTGTTAGAGCGACTTGGTTCAGTTGACTAGCCGCAGTGCTGTAGCTGCCTCGTTATAGACTGTCTCCTAATGGATTGAAATTTCAAGATTTATCACAGCATTCTTCAGGGCTCTCATTATTCAGTCCTTCAAGAGTATTTCTTAATTGCTTCTTCTTCCCAGATTTTGTCAATACTACTCCTCAAATCTTATAATGTTTATAAACTAATTGGGTTTGCGAAAATTAAAGCAAGGTTCACAGCTATAAAATATAAAATATTACATTACATAAAACAGGTATATGAGAGGAAAATTATTACAATGACATGCCAATAACGTAAAGAACTGCTCATTAGAAGGTCTTTTGACCATCGTCTTTACAGACGCTTCGGAGGATTATCAAGAAAGGTGTGTGAGACAAGTTGGGAGAATAGTGGATTCGAGTGGGTAGAGAATTGACTATGAAAGGATAGGTATCAGGTCCTTTCAGTAACATATCGAACATTAAGATCTTTTTAGATAAATTTGTTTGAGACATAATAAGAACCATTGAGGATTTTGCGGAGGATCCTAGATTGTAAGGATTGGATAAGAGAAGAATTGGAAGGTTTAGTGGAGCCTCAAACCTCAATCCGTATGTCCAAGTGGGTACGATTCTTGGCAAGTAAATGAG
This sequence comes from Euschistus heros, assembly GCA_003667255.2. Classification (NCBI taxonomy): domain Eukaryota; kingdom Metazoa; phylum Arthropoda; class Insecta; order Hemiptera; family Pentatomidae; genus Euschistus; species Euschistus heros. Next base: position 415,326 of record RCWM02000208.1, on the reverse strand, counting down.
TTCTTCGTAATTTTATTCGAGCTTTGAACGCATGTCTTTTAAATGTTGGAGTAATCGGAAAAGACGAGCAGTTTCTTGTATTTTAGGTCAAAATATTTTTTTATTGGTTAAAAAAAAATACAAAAATGTTTTATGTTTTATGTTTTAAGTTAAGATATTGATGAGCGATTTCATCTTTTTGGTTATCTACCATATTTTTGGCGGAAACTTTTCTGACCTAAAAACAATTTTTTTTAAAATTTGTATTTAATTTTTTTTTTTTTTAATTACAATTAATTTCAATTATCCGGCGTAATACTGGCGTTTTGCTTATCCGACGCGGTATCGTCCCAGTAACGACGTATAACGGGGAGTCTTTTTTTTTTTTTAATAGGCTTTTATTAACTTCACCTGTATGTAACGGAATCTTGCATCGTAATTTTCACCAATTTCCAACTATCTGATTACGTTGAAAATTTGCACGCATGTCAAGTACCAAAGACAATACAACAATTGCACAACTTTGTTTTAATATTCTTACTTAATCCAGTCGAAATAACCCTAAAACCCTTGCGAAAGGTGGAGAAGTAGGTTTTATGATTCAGTATGGTCCTAATCGGTCCTGAGAATAAAATATAGCTGAAACATTTGGGGGACAAAAAAACCCAATGTTTTTGCAAAAAAAAAAAAAATATATATATATACAAAAATGCTTTAAATCGATTGAGCTGAATTCGATTCAGCCGTTTAGCCACAACCGACTGTCGAAAATCGACGAATTTCGCCAACTTTCTCAAAACGTTAGTTTAAGAGTCTAGAACACAAAAATGGCTAATCCAATCAAAAAATGTTATATATTAATAGTTTTAGATCATTAGATTTTGTCTAAGACAGGTTTAGTACGGTTCGCTATAGCCTGTTTGTTTTTTTTAGTTTTTTAAATTATAATTTTTTAAAAATTAACTAAGCCTAATTTAATTAGATAACGTAACTAATAACTTTTGTTGTTAAATAATTTTTGATCATGACTAACTTCAAGCCATGTTCCATGAATTCGCTTTTTAATAATAAATCTATGGGTCAGGCAGTGGATTCTAAATTAAAATTCAACCGGTAAAAAAGTTTGGGTAAGAAATAACCATCAAAAATACATTTCACTTTGGCAATGTATATATTTAATTTCAACTGGAAAGAAATCCAGAGGGTAAGAGGGGTGGGGGAACAGAGTTGGTGCAAAGTGACAGAGGAGTTGAATATTTCATAAGGACAAATGGAAAAGGGAATAAATATAATAGCAGGTGGATCTCTCTTAAAATTCTCTTCAATTCCCCCCTCCACTTCCACCACCTCTTCACCGCCCTCGGTCGGATTGGCAGCAAATTAATGACTTGATTTTTGTATTGATGCGATTCCAAGAAAACAAACAATAAGTTTTCCTTTATTTCAATTAAAATGAAAAAAAAAAACAGAAAAAAAGAAAAAATATGAGGAAAAATAAAATAAAACCTGGAATTACTTACAAGAGTTATTAATTGATTTTAGTATAGAGCAGGAAAATTTTCAAATATACAATTCCACAAAAAGTTATTTCCTTTATTATTTCTTTTAAAAGCTAAACATAAATAATTTATATTCATAACTCTAGTGCGACTTTAAATTTATTTATTTACACATTTCTGGTGCCGTGTACCACTAGTTTGGTTAAGGCCCGTTTAAACTGCCCGAGCATTCGTCTCAAACAGGGGTGACGAACGAGCATTCGTTCGAGGCTCAGGCAGTGAAACAGTCGCCACGAGCCGAACAAGGTCCAAGCGAATGCTTGTTCGTGCTCGGCCCTGATCCACCCGTTGTCGGTTTTCTGGCAAATCATCAAAGGGACGCTAGTTCGCCGCTCGCTATGTGTAAACACCCGCATTGTGTTCAGCGAGTCTAGTTCTCACCTAGCTGTTGATATGTTTATTTAAGATAGTGTGTTCTATTATTTTAAGTTTTCTATTAATTTAATTTGTTAATTTAAGTTGTTTAAGTTAATTTTCTATTTAATTTTATTTGTTCTATTCTCAATTTGAATCCTGTTTTTAATAAGTGATGTTTTTGGCTAAATCAAAATTGATTTTTTTGTGTTTTTTATTAATTTAGTTTTTTTTTTTTACTTCAAGGAAATTGTTGAGAAATGACGACTCCCACTTGCGACGCCTTTTCGTTTTTCGCTTTTCCTCCGCTAGATGGTCTAGAATGAGAATAGCCGCAGCGGAAACCGCAATTTTGGACAGCCCGAGTGCCATCTATCCGCTGCGAATGCTCGTTGCATTTCGGTGGTGGCTTATCTTCAAGTAAATAACTATAGGTTGGTTGTTGGATATAAATGCCCAATTCGTTATCATGGGAAGGTGATTTGTTCTTTTCTTGTTTCTGGTTCTTGCTTCCATGGTCCAGGAGAAGGTCTTATTTTTATGAGAATTTTAGTTTCGTCAATTCTGCGCCACCATTCATGCCGTACTATTTTAACTTGATGTTCTAAAAAGGATTTGAGATCTGGTGAAGGGCTGGGTTCCAGTTTAATGGGAAAAGGGATCATGCTTGTTTAGCTGCTAAATCCGCTTTTGTATAACCTACTGCTATGTTGCTCTAGGGGTTAATTAAAAGTACTGCGTTACTATCTGAATAGAACCCCATTTATTAATACTTTATTGGAATCTAATCCAATACGTGCAAACGAATTCAGTATTACTTTAGGGGCATTTAGGAAATAGAATGATTATGATGAATATTAAACTTACTATATTTACTAGAACGATTATGTATATAAATGAAACTATAGGATAATTTTGCAAATACTAGATTTTAAGGTCAGCACACAATTCACAAGTTATAATTATTACCAAAAAATGCATGGGTACTTATCTATCGGGTTACAGTCTAAAAGGCGGATGGTTGAGGTTGGTCTGGGACAGATCTCGGTTGTCTTGATCAGGTTCCATCTTCTTCCATCAAGGGAACTCTTCCTCGATTCCCTCTCTGTGTCTAATCCTTAGCCGTGTATCAAACGGCCTCTCCCCTCTTTCTCCAAAAGACTCCTCCACCTAACTCTCCGTCAATCCAACTCTTCAACAAAAACTATCCTTTGTCCGAATGTATTGTTTCTATATTTTCTAACGGTAATTTAATCGCATACAATCTTGCCGAGTAAATAGAAATTTCTTTTTTTTTAACCTCCGATTTTATAATATGTTATTTCGGGAACAAATAATTTAGGAAATAGGTGATCTTTTCTTGCCTTATGGCATTTTAAGACTTGTTTCCTTCTCAGCCATCTCTGGTGGGTCCTCTGTCTGTGGAAGGTACTCCTTTTATGTGTCAAGTGTAGAGGAACACTTTGCCGGCGATGAGTAAATATAAAAGACAGATGGTAATGAGTAGCGACTTCTAGCGTGACCTTGAAGCGGGAATGTAATGTTAGAAATAATAATATTATTTTTTTTATTAATGAGTAACAATAAAATAATTGTTACGAAAGTTAACGGACGAACGGGTACACTCTTTAAATCTAGTTAAACATGTACTATAGTTTAAAAAAAATTACTTTGAGAAAAAATCTGAATTATAAAAACCAAAATGTGATCTCATATAACTTATTAGGCATTGATTTTGTTGAAACGGGGATTAATATTTGGCATCAATGGTATTTTTTTCTGGGATTAAGTCCATACAGATTGAACAGAGGCAAATATTTTCACCACAACCGAGGATAACCTGAGGAGACAAAGAGCAGGGTGGCAGAGGAGATAAGATTAACGGCCAACAAAAGGTGAATAGCGAACCGTCCTAATTAGAGGGGACTCATTGACTCAGCTGCAATTATCTGCCTCGCCCAGCTCCCAGGTCCGTGGTGGTGGTGAATACTGAACCGTTTAATAATTATTGTCCATTAAAATTCTGTGAGGGGGGGCTCCGGTGGTGGACGACCCCCCCTCCCACAAAGTCTCCCGCCTCAATCTAGCCCCCACTAGACGTGGGGCATTTACCAATCAAATCACTGACCCTCCACCTGTCCTCACCGCACCGTCAGCAGGAGCCGAGCTATGTATTGAATGAGTCTTCGGTAACTACTGTCAATTGTAGGTTCTATTCAAACAGTTTGAACCGCATTAGAACTTCGGCGGAATAAATAATTTTCACCTATATAAGATCAATGATTAAATTATGTAAGACATACTAGACTTAAGAAACTGCTCTTCCTTACCACCTACATTTACTAGATAAGCGTTCAAAGCTACCAATAATTTTGTTTGCTGTTGGGCGCTACAGTCCTTGCAGGACCTTGGCCTCTGACACCATCTTTATGCATTCCTCTCAGTCCTTAGCTAGGTTCATCCAATTCCGTATCCCCAGCTTCTGCAAATCCTCCTCTTGGTCACCAATCCATGCGCCTGGGTCTGCCCATTTTCCTTTTTCCTCCCGGGGCTCTATTAAACATTATCTTTGGCAGCCTGCTGGGGTGCATTCTTTCGACGTGTCCCAACCATCTGGGCCTGTCTTTCTTAAAAGCACAGAGGATATCAGGATCGCCATACAATTGCTTAATCTCAGCATTGCTTCTGATACACTACCTGTGTTCTTCCCTCCTAGACCAACAGCACTCTTCCAATATCTTTAGTGAGAGCCTACGTCACACTGCTATACATCACTATTGGCCTTATTACATATTTATAATTCAATAGTTCTGCCTTCCTTGTAAAAGCTTTACAACGGAGAGCTTTTTTATTGCATAAAAACACTTTGCAACCATTCTTCACTATGTTTCAACCTCAACAGCGCTCTTCTCCGTCAAAACTCCTCCCTGGCATTTAAATATACAACTGCAGTGAAACGTGTCCTCGCCCAAATCAAGCGTATCTCTTCTTCCCCAGATCTGTCTAGAGGTTTTTATATATTTGGTTTGCCCTTGTTTATTTGGAGATCTAATTTGAGAGCTACTATCTTGAATCCTTTTACAGTACCGACCAATGTTGTTTCGGTTCTTAACCCAGGTTCATCGTTATTCCTCAGATCGCTAATTCTAGGGTGTCCGTAAATTAGAATGTTTTAATAAATTGTAAAGGCATATCCACATAGAGTAATTAGACTCATTCGAACATACGGAGTTGAGCTTAAGGGCTCATTACAATTTTTCTCGCATCCAATCCTTACAATACAAAATCCTTAGTAAAATGCTCCTTATTATGTAACAAACAAACTCATCCATAAAGATCTTAATGTTCCATATGTTGCTGATTTGCCCAAACTAGACGGCTGTCTTTTCATAGTAAACTCCATAACGCATGCAAATCGGACCAGCTATTAGTATGGTCAAATTAGTGATTCCGTGTCAATTTCATAGACAAACTCAATTTAAAAAAAAAAAAAAGTTAGAAAATTACAACGTTAAGTACTCTGGTCTTATAAGTATTGTAATACTGAATCGGAAACAGCTGAAAAATGTTTGAGCAAAGTGATATAACAGCGTTTATGGCAAAAGGACGAGGTTTCCTTTGAATTATCATACATCTGCAACGGATTGTAATAAAAAGGTGCGGTAAGCAGTATTTTTTTTTCCATTTTGGTGTAGTTTCACTCAGTTAATATTGTCCACAATAAGAGGGAATCATCCTATATATAATGAATGTTATTATTTGAGATAGGTCGTCAATGACTTTGGCCGACTAGTCATTGCCAGACTAGTCAGCTGTCTGTCCGATGTCCGATCATTGGTCGATTAGTCGGCTAACCGATCATTGCTTCGATTGGAATACGGCTTTGTTCGAGGCGTTACGTTTATAGCTTAACAGCTTTCTGTAGCTACAGGTTTTTTTTTTTTTTTATCTTACGACGCACAGTGGGGCAAGCAGCCCTAATTATTAGCATAAACTAAATATTCTTACTTACATCCTAAATAATCATCAACATTGGTTCCTAAAGCTATATATCATACATTGAAACATTGAAAAACCTAAATCAATCACTTTATTTGTGTACAATACGGAAAAAGTTAGAAAGCGGTAAATAAAAAAAATCAAGTTCATTAAAATAAGTAACACACTTTCTATCAACAATATTTCCTCATCATCTTCGCTATCTTCTTCTTTTGTGTCAGACCAATTTTCAAAAGGAAAATAAAAAAAGTTTAAATCCTCTGTTGGTAGTGGATTAAATTTTTTCTTAGGTAGTTTTCGTTTGCTTGTTAGAACTGGGTCTGAACTCAACAAAAAGTTAATGAATATATCCTGCTTGGATTTTTCTGGACTACACTTCCGTAATGTTCAAGATATTTTTTGAAATCCTTGTTAAGAGCTTCCTGCGCTTCCTGTACCATGAATAAGAAACTTGTCGAGGGTCGGTGACATAGGGTACCAAGGGAACTTTTCTACATAATACTTTGCAGTACCATGAGAAAACTCTTGATAGGCATCAGTATTAATTTCGTGTTCACTTGATATTGCTAACAGTATTGTATGAAGCCTTTTAATTATTTCAGCGTCAACTTCGGTAATTTTTGACGGAATATCAGCATGAGAGAAAAATCGCCCAGCCGTTTTTCCATCGTTACTATTTCCAAAGCCAGGTTTGGATTTCAACAATCAAACCACACTTTTTTTTTTTTTTTTAAACTTTCTTGGATTCGGCTCTTGGTTTCTTTAACAACTTGTTTGTCTTCATTGCTGCGTTTTTGCAATTTTTTTAGTGGAAGCTTGTAGGATAAGTGTATAGGATAGGAAATAAAATAATTTTTTCGTCTATGCACTAACAAAGGAGAAATATTTTTTCTGACGCTGGGGCAGATTGGGGCAAGATTTTTCAACAAAACCATAATATTTAGATAATGTACTAGAAGATGGTGGAAAAAAATATGCTTGGACGGGTTTGGAAGGTTACTAAACCATTCGCTACATATAAACTAAAATCAATAATCTTATTTTATTATATCATTAAGGCAAATATGATACTGTATTTCAAAATTATATTCCTGAAGATGATTCCATGTCATAAAAATATACCACTATTAAAACTGTATGTAAAAAAAAACAAACGCTCTGTTAATAACAAATTGATGCAGACACTGACATTGATGCCACGGAACTTAGTCCACTTTCACCGATTATCAGTACAAGACATGACCGTTATCTGCTTGAGGAATCGCATTATTTTGTTCTGCAGAGCCTTAACGAACAGATAATTAAGTCATCACGTTGAAAGGAAAATTTTAGTTTTAGGACTTTCTGCCACGTTTTCTTTACTTTGCCCCACTGTGCGATGGGAGGTTTAAGATGAAAAATGTTTTGCTATGTATTAATACATCATTGAAGAAATAATGCTCAATTGCTTACTTATATAAAAGATATTTCTCGATTAACAAATAAAACTTCAATTATTAGTTAAATTTATCTAAGTACTTAACTGATGAGAGCGGACGAAACTACGACGGAGGGCGCTATTAAAGAATATTTGAAGACATTAGAGTATTTTTGTAGCAAACAAAGGCTTCTTCACCTAGAGATAAAATCGAAGAACAGGGTGAAGCAGTTCCTAAGACATGTCCAGAGGGTAGAAGGTGGGGAAGGACATTATAGAAGATGACTCAGGAAGGATCAGGGCGATACCTCGTCCATCTTTTATTCAAGGCGGGAGGTATCGCTCCTCGCACTTCGATTAAACGTATCAATCACAAAAGGTCCATCCTCATGCCACGCCTCTGATCTCCTGAAACCGTTTTTATATTTAAATATACTGTAGTCGTTTCAGACTACTTCAACATTTACTAGACAAACGTTCAAAGCTCCCAATTAATTACAAAAGACTCATATACTGTGATTAGACCTGTTTGGACGTACGGAGTTGAGCTTTGCGGCTCCACTAAACCATCCAATTCATCTCGTATTCAATCCTTACAATCCAAAATCCTTCGTAAAATCCTCATTACTCCTTACTTTGTAACCAATAAGCTTATCCATAAAGATCTTAATGTTCCATATGTTGCTGATTTAGACCACACCAGATACCTAACCTTCCATAGTAAGCTCCATAATCACTCAAATCCGTTAGTTTCTCAACTTGCTTCCCACTCCATTCCTGATAATCCTCCGAGGCGTCCGAAACGAAGATGGCCTAGAGACTTTTTAGTGTAGAAGTTTTAATAAAGTGCCACTGATGAGTAGTTCTTTCCAAGTTTTAACATGTTATTATAATCGTTGTCAATAAATTTACTTGATGTATATATTCTGTACAGATGCAAGTTTCAATAAATGCGTATTAAAAAAAAAAAAAAAAAAAAAAAAAAAAAAAAAAAAAAAAAAAAAAAAAAAAAAAAAAAAAAAAAATTACTGTAAGGAAACTTCTTCCTATTGGGGGAAGGACGTTTTGTGGTTAGATTTGAAAAAGAGAAATTATGGTTCTAAAATTCAGTCTAATAGTTGATTAAAATATTAAATAGTATATAGTACAATCAATGAATGAGGGACGTAGAGTGCATGAAATATGCGATTATTTTTGTACTCAGAGCTTCGTTAGGAATAGTTAGAAGATAAACATACTAAAAAGGGGGGGGGGGCGGTGAGCTAACTATGATGGGAGGGGATCAGGTCCCATTTTTGTGTTTTCGATTGTATCTTGAAAACGGTGGCTCTAGAAAAATATGTACCAAATCAAAATTAAAGCTTTTTTTTTTTTTTTTTTTTTTTTTTTTTCTTTTCAGATTTTAATTCACACCTGTTATTAGGGTAACAATCAGTGAATGTGTTGTGAAATTGAATACTACAGGCCTTGTATGCGTGTGGGAGACTAGCACTCGATAGTACCTCCTCCTGGCATGGGTTAAAGAGATTTATTTGAGCAAATCTCTCATCCAGCTTCTTTTAAGCCTTCTGAGAGTATTTCCAGGTATGTCAGTCGTGGCCATGTCATTAATGAGTATGTTGTTATGTCCATGAAGTCTGTTATGAAATTTTCTATAAAGGTCATGTATGGTATATGTTGCTTTACTGTGGGTATTTATAAATCAATGTGAATTGTGTGGTTTGGAACGTACCAAGGTGATTTCGTGATTAGTCTGAGTAATTTTGATTGGAATATTTGTATTTTTTTAAGGTTTGTATTTTTTGCAGTCCCGTATATTTGTGTGGCGTATGTCCATATGGGTTTAAGTAAGTAAGTGTATGTATTCAGTCGTTGTCGGAGTTTTAATGTCGACCGTTTATGAAGCATTGGATACAGAAGTTTTAATCTCTTGGTTAGACTGAGACGTTTTTGTTTTACGTGTGGGCCCCAGGTCATTCTTCTATTAAAGCTTCTATTAAAATTAAAGCTAAATAAATTTCCTATACAATTAATTCTATACATATTTGTCGAACTTTTCGAGATATACGTTTTTGAAAAATCGATAATTTTCGAGAAAAAATATAAACGTATATATGGAACTATAATTAATTTAATGCTCTACAAATTTGAATACGTTATTTTTTCTTTTAAAAAACCATCGTGGAAGGCACTAGAAGCACTTTTAATATGTTTATCTTCTAACTACTTCTAACGAAGCCCTGAGGTAAAAATTAATTGCATATTTCATGCACTCTACAATGTGTTTATTGACTGAAATAATAAGTAAGAGGATTGTTTTGCTAATCATGATTAAAATAAAAGGGTCTCGCGGGTTTATTTTAATATTATCTTATTTTCTTTTTCATTACATATGGGTGATATATATGGATTACGTCCATTCCCTCATTCTTTGGTTTCACATCCTTAACAAGACAAAGTGATTTTCTAAGGTATTTCATGTCTGTGGATGCATATATCTATTATGAATCATGATGATTGACCAGCATTCAGCTTATCTATAGATACACCTGGAAATGTATTCATGTATTTATTGAAATTTACAAATGTATTGGTGTATACAAAATGAACTTCTGAAATTAGAATAATCTTATAATAATTCTGGTCACTCTTCTCTTCTAATCTATATTCCATCCCAACAGCTGACACATAAATCCATATCACTGATTGGATTTATATCGAAATGTGGAATCATCCTACAATGCTGCTGATAAAATAATTTAAAATTAAATAAAATAATAATTTTTTTTCATTAATTAAAATGTAATGAGCTTATTTCAGTATATTTATTTTTTTAAGATTACAGAGTAAAACATTTAACAAAATTAAACTGACATAATAATCACATACGTTTTAATTAGAGCTGAATATACATTAACGGGATGGGATATTGCAACTGAAAGCTTTAATTAAATTTAACATCAACACGATATTAACGTAATCTGAATATGACGTTCGATACAACGTCAATTTCATGATAATAATGTTGAAAATGGAGTTTAAATGGAAATGTTTTAAAAAAATATATTTTAATTACAGGTTATGCAAATAATATTATCAATTTTTTTTTTAATTAGGAAGTGCAAATATAAATGTAAAATTTCATAATAATTTTTCAAGAAATGTTTATCTGTGGCTACACATAATGAAATATTATGTATTGATAGATATATAGATAGAGAGATAGAGAGAGAGAGAGAGAGAGAGAGAGAGAGAGAGAGAGAGAGAGAGAGAGAGAGAGAGAGAGAGGAGAGAGTGAGAGAGAGAGAGAGAGAGAGAGAGAGAGAGAGAGAGAGAGAGAGAGAGAGAGAGAGAGAGAGAGAGAGAGAGAGAGAGAGAGAGAGAGAGAGAGAGAGAGAGAGAGAGAGAGAGAGAGAGAGAGAGAGAGAGAGAGAGAGAGAGAGAGAGAGAGAGAGAGAGAGTGAGAGATATTAATTTTTTCTAATTTGATTCAATACTTCAAAATTTATTTCCCAAACAATCCAACTAAATTACACAATATTCACTATTTAATTTCGTTTTAAAATTAAAACCTACCCACTTCTTCACTTAAATCCCATATTTAAAGTAAATAAAATAGTTAAGAATATGAGAGAGTGAATATTTTCTAAAGAAAAAAAAAACTATTAAAACAAAATTTTATGCATGTATCCAGTGTTAAAAACATATGAAACTGTTACTGGAATTAGAATCGAACCCCGGTAACAGATGAGCAGCCATGCGGTAACACACATTGTCAGTGCCTTATTAAGGAAGGGATTTTGGACACGTGTCCTGATAGTGGAGAGCTGATGTTCTTTGTTAGATAAATGGCCAAAAATCCTCCTTCCTAATGGTCCGCCCACCATACTTTAGGATTTCCTTCCGACCCGTCGATTCTGAGGTCATCCTCAGTAGGAAATTACTTAAATCCTCCATTTTACCACCCCCATATTGTTCAAGGATTATTTAGGAATAATGTAAAAAGCGCTTGAGTGAACAATGTATTGTAGTGAAACCAAAATTATTGTTCATTGAAGTTTCTATTGGAATTATTAGAATACAAGGAATCGAAAAACCTAAATCTATCATGTCAAAAGCGAATCGATAATTACAGACCTTATTAAAAATAAATATAGAAGATAACAAGACCAACAATGCGAAGAAAGCGAAATATACAATAATAGAAAAAAAAATAACTTTTTTTATAAGAATCTAGATAATTTTTTAATGATAATAATATAGAATAAATAATTTTTATTTTATTTTTTTACATCCGTACATACGCCTTATTTGGTAAACCATATACAAGACTAACGTGATAAGAAACTGCTTATCGCTCCCTATTACTTTGAAATTTACAAGACAAACGTTCAAAGCTTTTAATTGCATAAGACTCATTCACATAAAAATGATACTACCTATTTGGACAAACACCTATTCTCGTATACAATCATTCGAAAATCCACAAATAAGCTAGCCCATAATATAAATGTCTCATATATTTCTGAATTGCCCTAAACCAGGTACAAATTCAACTATGATAGGCCTCCCATGTGTCTGAAAAGAAGATATTAGAGGTCAGTACTCACTCACCTTAGGGGGTCGTCTAAGAGGTAACGAAATAGAAATGGACTTCTCACTGAATTCGTGAGGAGTGGAAGGGGGCAGGTAGGTTAAATTTTTGGGATTTACTATGGGATTTCCCTTATGACTCATTGGATTTTTTTCGTTCCTATGGGAAACAAATTTAAAATGGGACTATTGGTTATGTTTATCTGATCATTTAAACAAAAATCTGGATCGGTTTGTTAATCATCGAAACTAGTTTTCTAATAAAATAATCCCAATAGAATTAGCAATTAATTTATCAATTCTAATCGTATTGATCCTTCTATACCATCATGCGTACCTCAAGTCACCATCCTCTAAACTTTGTTTATTTAGAATAATCATTAATTGTTAATTTAATTTTAGTAATTTAATTTTCTTTTAATTCTAAAATGTAAATTGGAAAAAAAATTTTCCTATCATTTTTATTATATTTAATAACAAAATAAATGAATTGCATTGAAACCACATTTTTTTTTCTTTTAAAATCTACTTCAATACAGAACGTAGTCACGAACGATGATAACTCATCGGAACGGCAGAAGAACAAAACCCATCTAGGAGGGGGGAAAGATAAGAGAAGAAGACAATTTATTGGATCGTTCCGGATTCCATATTAAACGGAACGGAAGGTTACTGCTGCTACACCGCTGGCTGGAAGGAGAGAAGGAGAGAGGAGAGGAACCAAATCCTAATTAGGTCGATTGATTTTACCATTAGCGGAGGCCGCTATTTACCCAACAGTCGTTACACCTTCTCCTTCGACCCGCAAAATAGCAACTTTATCAATTATAGGAGCACAAAGCCAGGGTTTTACCTTAATGCGCTAATGCCCCAGAGGCCTTCCGCATCTGATAGCGGGTCGCAAGAACTGTGTCAATGCTTTCGATTACATTAGCCCGATGTCGTTACATTACAAACCTATTTGCGATAAAATTACTTAAACATAGCACAAACATTAATAAAATTTTCTTCATTGATGAACGTAAAAAAACTGACATTTCGTCCTTTAAAAAAGTTTATAATCTAGAAACTTTTATTCTTATTACACTATTTATTAATATTTATAACAGTATTTTTCATCTACAAGGAAATTTGAGAAAATTATTGCAATGAATTGTCAATAAAATGTAAAGAACCACTCACTAGTACCACCTACATGAAAGTTCTATATTAGAAGATCTCTTGGCTATCTTCTTTTCAGACGCCTCGTAGGACTAAAGGGAATTAAGTTTGAGGTAGAGTTATGAAAGGATAGGTATCTGGTTTTGGCTAAATGAGCAACATATGGAGTATTAAGGGCTTCGTTGATACGTTTTTTTGTGATATAATGAGGAGCATTGAGGATTTTGGATTGTAAGGGTTGGATATGAGAAGAATTGAATTCCGTAAGTCCAAACGGGTCTAATTATTGCCATGTAAATAAGTCGTTGGTAATTTATTCGGAGCTTTGAACGCTTGTATTGTAAATAATGGAATATTCGGAAACGACGAGCAATTTCTAGTATTTTAAGCCTAGCTAGAGGCCGAAAAATAAAATAAAATATAAAATAATGTATGCTCTTTATCCAGTATCTTTATCGAGTATTGTAGATTAAAAATATTTTGATTAAAATGTTGGAAAATGTAGGTGGTATAGAGTCGAAGAGAAAAGGGGTATAATAGTCATTAGGAATACAATGATATATATTATATAATAATAAATGATCAATATAAGGTTTCTTTCAACACTTAAAAATAGGTGTTAGAGTTTAATTTTTATTTAACAACGATATGGGTACGAAGAAATTCCATATGACTATCTTCATATTACTCCTTGCGTTTCAAAGAGTTCTTATCTGCTTATCATGTGATCCATCTCGTCTCTATCATCACAAAACAGGGTCATGAAGGCATTATTAATTAGGGAAAACTTTTTCATTGGCGATGCAACGGAAGTGATATTACATGAAGAAAAGCCGCTATCAGCGGAACCAATCAGCGCCCTCAGGTATATATGTCGAATTTTGCGGTCATTGAGAATATAACGGTTAGTTATTGAAAGGAAGATTCCAAATTTTAAAAAAAGGATTTTCCTTCAAGTAATCACTAAAGATAGGCAGAATATGACTTTTGCCGACTAGTTGACTGGCAAGAAGGCCAATTTGTCAACCTCACCTGGTGACATTGTCAATGTTCGAGGCAGAAAAAAAAATATATTAAGTAATGTGACTAATAGTTAAGTTTAAAAATTGACCAATAGGTGGCGAGCACCATCTTACAGGAGAGGTTATAAAAGTAAGGTGTTACATAGAGCTTTAAAATAATAAAAATTGCTTAAATACAATTAAATTATTTTAAAAAAAGATTTAAATATGTTGTTCTTTAAAATTAGAAGTAGAAACGAGGTCTTTTTCAAAATTTATTGACCAAGAAGGGAGGGGGAGGGGGGTAAACTTGAGAAGCTACCTGCTCAGGTAGGGCCAATTAATCGTCTTTATATAAATTTAGTTCAGGAAGGAGCCCCCCCCCCATAACAGGGCTGCTGGCTCCGCAGGTATCAGGGCTACCTCCATACTTCATACCAACTTCCTTATCTCTACTACCTCAACTTGCCTGAATCGTCGAAAATATAGATAGGTCACTCATAGACTGCTTTTTTAAATCAATAAAAATAATATAATAGCTGTAAAAAATGTTTATATAAATATTTTATTTAGAAAAATGGAACATTTTTATTATTATACTAGTTGTAACAGGCCATTGATTACTCAGTCTTCTTATTTGGAAAATAAATAACTCAGAGAGCATACGGTTCTTAAATGAGGAACTTCATAATGTTTGTAGGTATTAAAATAGTGTCGATTCCAAATATCATTTTTCGACTCTAACTATTCTTGAGAAAAAAAATTGGTATCGAGAATCGGTGATCCAAATTCGATTGGCATTGATAGATACACTGACTTTAGCGATAGTTATTATAATGATAAGAAAAATGAAAAGTCTAAAGAATAATTTAAACTATTTCACGATATAATATGAAATATCGATGATACGAAAATAATAAACTACTTGAAAATCGATGCTACTATTTAATCAGTAACGATTTTGGATAATAGGCTATTTTAATTGTCCCATTGGCCGACAGATGAGAGAGCTAAACCGATTGGAGAACGGGCTATTGCGAGCAGGCTCATCAATTATCCACATCAGGGATTCATTTATCTCGGCCTCTTGATGAAGTTGTCAGCCATTTTCCACTCGATGGATCCCAGTCCATCCCATCATATCACACCTGGGTTTAAGTAAACAGTCCCTGGCGTCGGCGAGACCCGACGCCTTGTATATTTTATGTAAACATACCTTAGGCAAAAAGTCTTAAAAAAGATTTGATAGTTAAAATTTGATAATTTGTAAAAAAATCTTCATTTCGGCTTTGTAGCTCTTGAATAGCTTCTTTTCCATTCTTCTTCACTATGAGTTATTTTTTATTAGGTGAAATCTATCGAACCGGGCACTTCTATAATATGTTGTTAAATTTTTGTGTTGTCTGTCCGTCTCAATTACATGTTTCTTTGTCTATGAGGTGTTAGGTAAGTCCATGCTCTGTCAGAAATTGTTGTGACGTGTCTTATATCTAATTGTGACGTTTCTTAAACTTTCCTTGATGTATAACACGTACGTCAAAAAATATAGAAATAGTATTCAGTTATTTGTCAATAAATCCCAGCGTGATCCATGAATAATATTATTTTGATGGAAATTACCTCATTTTTTTAATCATGAGCTTTAAGTCAAATGGTGTCTTTTGTGAAAAATGTGAATTTTTTTTATATAGACGTTTAGTATTTTGTTATCTGTAAAAATGTTAAACGTTTTTTTCAATGATAAAAGTATAGTTGACTGTTATGATGAATGGAGAAGAAGATGATGAGGGATGCAGTCAAAGAGGAACACCACGTCTAAGAAGAATTCTTTAACTCGTACGTGCCAACGTTTCGACCTTCGTTGCAGGTCTTCTTCAGGTCCACCGAACCACACTTGTGAGGAGAAGGACGATGACTGAAGAATTTCTTCTTAGACGTGGTGTTCCTCTTTGATTGCATCCCTGACATATGTATATGTAAAGCAAAGTCTATATAATGGCGACGTTTCGAGACTATATTGTTCTCATAATCATGCCCTATAGTGAACAAGGTGCAATAAAATTATATAAGTTACACAGGTAATTTAAAGAATAAAGCTAGTAATAATATAAATATATAAAATAGACATGTTAGAATATATAACTGTATATAGTTAAACAATATTATGTTACTTGCGGATATTGCCATTGGTTACCACTAGATATGTAGAGACTACCAAACTATAAAAACTCTAGTATACAACTGGATTGGGGAGATTTGGGTAAAAGATGAGGGATGGGAGTTATGTGGGTTTTTCCAGGATGGATATTAAAGGTAGTCCGAAATATTGTATGCTGTGCTATTATTTAAATGGATACATGGTTCTTACTATGATTTATTATATTTTTTTTTTATGTTAATGTATACTATTTATTATAATGTATGTTGGAATGAAGTTGAGATTTAGAATGTGTTTTTTTGTTTATTGTGCGATTTTTATATTTTTCTATGGTTATTATTACTTCAATGTTCAGTTTAAAACCTTTTTTCATTTTGAATTATTTAAAGAGAATCAGATTTGTAAGAATGTTTTGTTTAGCTCTAATTCCCCATTGAGATACCCTCATATACTACAGACACCCATAATCGAAGTATAAAAGTATAAAAGAGGAAGCCTACGTTAAAAAAAAAAAAAAAAAAATTTCCTTTTCTTTTAATATTAACTGTTGATATCATCCATATATATATATATATATATATATATATATATATATATATATATATATATATATATATATATATATATACGCCTGGTTCTTTAGCGACTTCTTTAGCGATTGGAACCGCTAACTGAAATGCTGCGACCCCAAGTTTCCACTTCATTCCCCACAGACCCCCTAACACAGTCATCATGAGGAGTAACCTAGTGAAACGGAGATATGTTCCTGATATCGATCAGAGAAAGGAAGTCGGTGATTCATAGAGGCTGACGTCAGGCTGATGACAATGGCACAATGACCCAGTGGTGCGACCCTGCGTCCTCCGGGGTTAGGGCAGGCTATGGGTGGTTAGTGCTCATCGAATATTTCCATATTTATAGGCCAATGAGGGGGGGGGATTCTGTCCTACGGCATCGAAATTGAATGTGGAAGAAGTATGGGCGAAAGTTCACTGAGGCGGTTCAATGGTTTTAGTCATTGTTACATAAAAAAAAAAAAGAAATGACTTCATTTGTTGCATTGTTCAAATACTCCAACATCTATTAGACAAGCCGTCAAAACACTTATTTCAGAAGACGTATTTACAAGACAATGAAACCTATTTCGAAATATAGAGTTGAGCTTTAAGGCTCTACTAAGCCTTCTAGTTCTTCTCGTATCCAATTCTTAAAATCCAAAATCCTTCGAATAATCCTCGATGCTCCTTATTGTATCACAAA
Source organism: Euschistus heros (assembly GCA_003667255.2). NCBI lineage: Eukaryota > Metazoa > Arthropoda > Insecta > Hemiptera > Pentatomidae > Euschistus > Euschistus heros. Next base: position 397,845 of record RCWM02000208.1, on the reverse strand, counting down.
CAAACTTATCCAAAACCAACTAAATGCCCCATATGTCGCATATTTGGCCTAAACAAGAAAACACAGTCAATCCACTGAAAGAAGACGGCTCAGGGACTTTCTAGTGTTTACATTTATTAAAGAACTACTAATGGTTAATTGCTTACAAGTTATTGACATCTCGTAATAAGTTTACTGTACAATAATGATTAAAAATAAAAAATACTTAAATTTTTGCATTGTTTAACGATAGTTCACAAATTTCGAAGTTAAATTTTAGGTACTCAAGTAAATAAACAATAATAAACCGAGTTCTATTTCAATGTATATATATATATATATATATATATATATATATATATATATATATATTATATATATATATATATATATACATAAGCTATTTTTTTTTTTTAATCAAGCATACTACACTAGTTCAATGAGTGACTAAAAAAATAATGGACTAAGTTACATAATATAAATTTAATTGATTAATTAAGTAACATTATATAAATATGAAATTAGTATGTTATTAGCCTTAGTTCGAACCCGGCAGTCACATGATGCTATACCATTTAAGACGGAAATAGCCGAGATGTCTTTGCAAGTATGTCACTACAAATGATGTCACTTATGGTTTCAAAGTGATTTCCCAATGGTTTTCCTTTTTCTTTTTTTTTATTATTATTATTATTTCATTTATTTATTTTTATTTATTTATTTATTTTTTTTGCAATTTCCTAATTTTGACGATGTCGCTAGTTATAGCAGAAGGAGGTAAATAAAGATTAAGAAATATTTACTTTATTTATTTATTTTTTAAAATCTTCTATGATTCTTTATTCACTTTCATTGTACTACATAGTAATGTCCTTTATAGCCAACAAAAAATTTTTTTTATTATTTTATCAATTTATTGAAATTTACAACTGTAAAAATATGCATCAAGTAAATGTGTTAAAAGCGTTTAAAAACACATGCCAAAATTTGAAAGAACTACTCATCAGTAGCACTTCAATAAAAATTCTACACTAAAACATCTCTAGGTCATCTTCTTTTCAAACACCTCGGAGAGTTATCGGGAATGGAGTGGGAAGGAAGCTGAGAAACTAGTGGATTTCAGAGGTTATGGAGCTTACTATGAAAGGATAGGTGACTGGTTTAGGCTGAATCAGCAGCATATGGAACATTAAGATCTTTATGGATAAGCTTAGTGGTTACAAAGTATGGAATAATGAGGATTTTTCGAAGAATTTCGGATTGTAAGGATTGGATTCGAGATGAATAGGATGGTTTAGTAGAGCCCTAGAGCTTAACTTGTTACTTCCAAATAGGTCTAATCACATTCAATTAAATGAGTATTTAGTAATTAATTAAAAAACTAGAAAAACTCGCTTTTATAGCAAACCTAACTAAAAAGCTAAGTGTGGGGAACAATTTACAGGAGTCAGACCTTTTATTTTTTTGAGTTCAAGGTTCGAAGCTAATTTTCCTACACTATTCGTAATTCGTTTACATTTTTAACACAGTTTATCCAAGCTCAACCAACAATTTTGTTTTTTAACATATCTCAAAGAAGAAATTGGCAAATTTTTACTTTAAAAATCCTATATCTCAAAAAATGTAATGATCTATAACTTTTATAACATAACTTTTTTTGATTGAATAAGCAAATTCTTTGCTATAGACTCTTAAACATGGCCAAACCTAACTATTTAATGTTGTTATAACTCATTGATCTTTGACAATCGATTGTGTCTAATCGTCTAAAGAAAATTCAGCTTAAGGGACGTCTTTAGACGCACAATTTAACAGACTTTAATTTTTTTGTAAATAAAACATTTTTCGATTGAAGGCATTTTTCTATACGTTTTTTTTCCCTCCAAAATCTGGAAAAAAAAGTCCAAAATGTTTGCGTATTTTTGCCTCCTACATATTTTTCCCCCATCAAATTTAGTTTAATTTTTGATATTTTATTCACAGGAATCATCTGTAAGTTACGTAAAATCTACTGTTTCTCCTTTTTTAAGACACATAGAAGTAATTTAACTAGACTAAGTGAGAACATAAGAACAAAGTTGTGCAACTATTGTATTGTCATTGGTCCTTGAATCATTTTTAAGTTAATCAGATTGTTGTAAATTAATGAAAATTACGATAAAACATTCCGTTACATAAAGGTGAACATAAAAAAAGCAATAGCATATTAAAAAGAACAAATATCTTGTATTTAGAAGGATGGTTTCGAAGTCTGAAACAACTCTTCCTCTTTAAAAACAATTAATAATGAGAAAATGAAATTCAGTCGAGTGTTCCAAAGAAAAAAAAGAAAAGGAAATTCGCAAAACATAAACAAAACCAAATCAGCCCCCAAACGAGGCAGCCCATCGAAAAGAATTAAAACCGGAATGCTAATTGAGCGAACTTAGTTAGATGTAAATTATATTCTTGAGCAACTTCCTCCTCCTTCCTCTTCCATATTTTATTCTGCTCCGTCGAAGGGAGGAACTTCTCCAAAGCCTAGTGAAAATATTTTTGTTTTCCTTTCCGGGCAAGTTGAGAAAGAAAAACAAGCTGGGTAGGACAGGGAAACTAGCTAACCGGGTTGGTTAAGAGTCAAGTTGAAACCGGGTTATTGCTAAGTCCCCGGGGTCCCATTCGCGGCGAACCGCTACTCTTCAAGCCGTTTATGTTTTCCCGAATAATAAAGGCAGTTATGTCTTAGAGCTCTGCTAACTTTACCAATTTCCTTTAGGAATTACCTCGCGCTCAGGAATATCCAACCCAGTCTGCGCCGCATGTGTGTGCTCCGGATTTATGTCCGTTTCCAACTTGAGATAGGAAAGTTGTAAAGTCATTATATGGAGCTTATTTATTGTTTTTGTACAGAAGTCTTTCATATAAAGAACTTCATAACTTAGAATTTTTTTATTTTATAACAGCTTTTATTTTCAAAATATATACACAAAATAAAAACTTTTTAATAGGGTAAATAAAAAAAATAAAAAATTACCGTTTCTTAAACAAATATTTATATTATTACTTCTTTGATATAAAATACAATTAATACTCAAAGTATAGTCTATTGTTATCTACCGTCATTACCCATCTGCTAGCCAATTGCTCGATGCCATGCTGATACCATTCCTTGGGATGGCTGTTAAAGAACTTTTGGACAGCATTTTCAACTTCCGAAAAATTATCAAATTTTTCCCTTAAAGAAAATGGGCCATGGATCGAAACAAGTAGTAATCCGAAGGTGCGCGGTCTGGACTATATGGTGGATGAGGCAGGAGTTCAAACCCATGAAGTTCTGTAAACTTTTCTGCTGATTGTTGAGGAGTAAGTTCGTGAGGGACCAGTACAGGTCTTTTTCACCTTCCCCATGGAGAGAAGATGGCGACTAACAGCATACTTTTGACACACCACACTCCCTCGCAAGTTCGTGAGTACTTGTGGACGGATTTGACTTAACAGCTTTCTTCAGAACCTCATCAATATCCATTAATGGCCGCCCGGAGCCCTTCTTCCTTTCCAACGTCGTATCTCCACTTATAAATTTTTCAAACCAACACCGCGCAGTGCGCTCTTCAAGGACACCTTCCCCTTCATATTTAATAATTTCACGAGTTGCTTCAGTGGCTGTGAAATTTTTTTTTCCAGTAATGTCTTAAAATTACGAGAATTTCGTAGGACACTGTCATGTTTCTTCTTTGAAATAAATAACTGAACTGAGGATTTTTTTTTTAGAAGTCCAGTGTTAGTAAATAAGCTTAGAGAATGCTCTAAAGGGATTATTTAGTATTGGTAAATAATAAATAGCATTAAGATATTTACAGACTTTTGAACTCTGGAATTTGATAAAACGTTCATTTTTTTTTTATACGCCCTATTAACTTAATTTATTTATGTATCAATATTTACATCTGCATAGAATATATTCATCTTGTAAATGTATGGTAAAATTATTAAAAAAACGTAATGATTAAAAAAAAAAAAACACATATTGAACTCTAATAAGAGTTCTGCATTAGAAGGTCCCAAGGACATCTTCTTCACAGACGCCTCGGAGGATTATGGGGAATAGAGTGGGAAGTCAGTTAGGAGACAAGTGGTTTCCAGTGATGGGTATCTAGTTTGGGCCGATTCCAGTGACATATGGGACATTTAGATAATTATTATTATTACAAGTAAATTAACCACTTAGGATCTCGCAACAACTTCAGTACTTATTTATTTATTTTTTTCTTCTTGGTGCAAAGTTTCCTCTGCGTCCAATACTCCTTCACGCGTTCGCTGGCCTGCTTTCGCTGCTCCTCCATCCAGACTCTTCCAGTTCTCATTGTTCTTCTTGGGGATTGTATAAACTCCAAAAGGTCTCTAAATCTATTTTTGTCCGATAGTCGGTCTTCTGAGATGCTTAATTTTTCCATAGCCATTTTTACTTCCTTCCATTCCATTTTTACTTCCTTTTGTGGTTTACTTTCTCCAGAAGTAATCGAATATCCGCTTGGTAAGTCCGTTCTTCATAGTCTCGGAGATTTTTTCTGCTTTCTTATAAACTTCTACCTTACTTCGAAGTCTCTATTCACTTTCAGTTTGAAAAGCACCTATAATTCTTCCTTCCACGACTTCTAGTTTATCTTACTAGTAGTTCATGGACAGACATTCACTGGCATATAGACATTCTTTCTTCACCACATTTAGATCATTATTGATAAGTAACTTTGTGACATAATAAGGAACATTGAGGATTTTATAAAGGGTATTGGATTGTAAGGATTGGATACGAAAAGAACTGAATGGTTTAGTGGAGCTCCAAAACTCAACTCCGTATGTCTAATCGATGTAATTGTTGCCAGTTAAATAAGTCCTTTGTAATTTATTGGGAGCTTTGAACGTTTGTGTAGTAAATGTAGGAATATTTAGAAACGACTTGTAATTTCCTGTCTTTTAAGTTTAGTATGATAAGTGATATTTGGCCTAGGTAAGAAAAAAAAAAAAAAAAAAAAAAAAAAAAAAAAAAAAAAAAAAGAAGGAGGTGTCACGGGGTACTGCGCACCTCATGCCTCACACGGAATATATGTTCGTAATTTTTAGAAAGAAAAGAAAGAAGTGAACAACGGTTAAATGTTATAGAAAAAAAATTATACTCGTATAATCATAATTATTATAAAATATTTACAAAAACCTAGTCTGGGGAACAAATAAATAGGCAGGCACGGCTTTTATTTATTAGTTCTCTCTTTTGTTTTATAAAATAGAAGTTTTTACATGTCTCTTAAGAAAATGTTACTGTAGTTTGAAACAAGCTATTTATTATTTTCAATTTACGCAGATATCTTAAAGATTACTTGAAATTTCGTGCATTTTTTATAAAGGAAGTCGACTGTTTTTATTTTTTACTGAATAACGACCAGCCCCAAGAAACACTACAATATATAAAAATTTAAAGCCGAGATAAAAATAATGGCTTATAATGAGCTTTGCTAGAGTTGATTAAAGCACTTGCAGCACAACTTCGTAAAGTTTCCCTTAAGAGAGCTGACCTAGATAACTAAGATCTCGGTATATTTTCCGCCCTAGTTCTCTATATAAAGTAGGATAATAAGATTCAACAATTAAATAGGATAAGGATAAAATAAAAAAGGATAAAGGAAGGACAGAGATAAGGGAGGAGTGAAGGCAATCTCTTAAAAAGAGCCCTCAAACTAAATGCCTGCTCGAGATAGGATTTAGGAGGCCGTGGCACTGGTTCCATCAGTCTCACTCTTGTCTCGGGATCGCCCTTCGATAATTTGTCAATCCTTCTTCAACGAGAGGCACTTCCTTACAGAAACAGAGTACAACAACTCTATATCGGTTTTTCTGTATTATAACTTAGATGTAACATTTTAGTTTAGTATTGAAGAATCCATTGGAATTTAATATTTATGTACAGGTTTCGAAAAGTAAATATTCATCATCAGTTGTAAAAACATACAATAATTCAAAACATCAGTAATTTTTTACACGTGTTATATATACTAACTAGAATCCCCAGTCGCGACTTCGCCCGCTCTCATATCCTTTAAGTTCGCGCGCCCGCGCACTTCCAATTTTTGGCTACCTGTAGAGAGGAGGGTTAACCTTTCAGATTTTCCTTAAAGGTACCCTCTCAATATGTGAATTGTTTTGGTACAATATTAAAAGTTTTTTTACGTAAATTATAGCTATTTTTCTACGTCCGTTCGATTTGGCGCACATTGTACCTCATCGCGCAGTTAGTAAATTTAAAATTTGTATTGTTATGTTGAAGTTGAAGAGCGAGAATGGGAATAAAATGTTCTTTATTGTTCAAAATATGTTTTCCTACTAATTTTAATTAGAAAAGTTTTTATACGTTAGATTATTGCTTTATTGTTAAAAGAAGCCTGAAGGTTTATTTACTGTCAACAACGGGCCTTCTGATCTAGTTCTGAGGCTGCTAGACTTTCTGCATGGCTGCAATCGTAACTTGACGTGTGGCAATTAGTAAACCAGTTACCCTCTCGTAAAGGAACTTACACCTTCCTAGGTACGATTGAAAAAAAAAAGACTTCAAAAATGGGAATTCAAGAAAAGGAGCCAGGTAAAGGACACGTGACAAAAAGATAAACCCGAGGTGTAAACCATAATAGAATAATTGCTGACCTAGGTACATAATTTCTTTCGGAGAAATAAAAAAAAATCTTCACCGTTTTATTTTGTTACTGCACAGTTTAGAATAAATATTAAAGTTTTATTATTATTTATTTAGTTAATATTAAGTGATTACCAGAGGATTAAAAAAACATTAAATATAGTAAATTCCATCATTTACAAGATTAATTTTATACTGAAACCCATTTTTGCATTAAAAATGTGGAGAAAACCAGCATTGGGTTAAAGTGCGCCAACGCGCAGCCTTATATTAATCAACTCGGCGAGCGGACTTAAGTAATATGTAAAAAACTAAGGTAATTGGAACTAATAATTGAAGTTTTAATTGTTTATCCACGAAAATCTTGTATTGAAGCACGCATTTAATAAGCACTAATTATTCAATGATATTTTCAAGCATAGATGTCATTTTTAACCTGGTTAACATTGCACTGATTAGGAGCTTGAATATTATGGAAAAGCATAATTAGACCTCCAATTTTTGATATTGTTTTATAAGTTGATAATCCAGATGGATAAAGACTATCAATAAACTCTTCCGAATTATGGACTGCATTATTAGTGCTTACAACAAAAGGCCCATGAACGATATCTTTACATACAATATTAAAAAGCAAAGGATTTACGTTTTGATAGATTTTCAGTAATAATTTTTGTTAGGCAGAAATAATTTAATTGCAATATTTATTATTGTAAGCCTATGAATTGTAACTATGAAGATGACTTAGTTAAAATTTGGTAAAGATGGGTTCAATCGTTTTACCAGTGCTATGCTGCAGAATGGCGCTAACCACATATTGGTCGATTTTAAAACTTCATTGAGATCACTTCATCTCGCACCAAATATTTATAGCTGTTTTAATAACCATTAAATTGAAAATATGAAAATTTTATTATCAATGTCAAGCTCTATATAACACTGTACCTTGGAATCTTTCATATAGAATATTCAAACTTCACTTATATTTACTTATTATTTTACGCATTAACATTCAAATAGGTCTTATTATTTTTCTTCTCTATATATCTTTTCCTTTCTATTCACTATATTTATTTTATTTTATAGATTTCTTTATTTTTTTGAAGGCATTGTAATTATTATAATAGCATATTGTTATTATTACTATTTGCAGTTTATTATTGTTTGTCCTATTTTTTTCTCTCTTCTTTTTTCATGTATATATTTATCACGAAGTTCTATTTTTAATTATATATTACCTTTTATACATATTATTATCTTCGTTTGAAATTAAGATAGCTAGACTATAATACAAATTATTATACATGTCTGTTATTCTTAGGGGATAATATGTCCCAGAATAAAGATTATTTTTTCATTTCATTATCTTTTTATCTACTAGAAATTCCTATTAGAAAATCTGTATATTTTATAACTGCTCAGCCATCCTGGAACTATTAAGATGATGTGGTCAAAATTCGGTACAGATTAGTTCAATAGTTTTCCCAGTTATTGATCGCAAACGAAAAATGTCTTGTCCTTTTATAAAATAGTATAGATATTAAATATGTAAGATAAAAAATTTAATCATGTTGATACCTCACGAGGCAAAACTAAAGGGCTTCTTGAAGCGTATCTTGGATGGAAGAGAGTTCTAGAAATGAAATGCTCTGGCAATAAATGAGCTTTTGAATAATGCCCTTTGGAAGGGATTTAGGTTAAGGTTAGAAGGTTAGGATCTGTCTTTACGGGAAGTCGCTGACGCTATAGGAAAGCGACTGTGAAGAAAGGATTTATAATGTTAAAATAGTTGCAACGTAGAATAAACATGATTCTTTCACCGAAGTGCTTTATTTTTGAGTGCAGATTAAAAAAAACGGTTAAACGTATCAATTTTATATTTTTGCCTAAAATATACGATGTCAATAGGCTTGAAATGTATTTGGTTTCATCTTCCTATTTGGGTTCAAACTCAAGTTAAAAATCAAGATGTATTTCGGATTTCCCAACTTTTGAAATAGGTTTTTTTTTCCAAAGAATTTTGCATTATTATATTATTATTATTTTTTATATTATTTGTATTATTATGAAAATAAAGCTGAAGCTCTCCTCAATTCGTCCTCCTTCTACGATAGTTTAGACAATGATGAAATAAAATATTTAAATAATAAATAAATAAAAATTATTAAATAACAACATTTTGAGCAGATCTACAGAAACATCTTTAAAAGGCTTTTGAGTGTACTCCCAAGTATGTCAGCCGTAGCTGACCTTTTTAAATAACTACAATTTAAAAATAATAAAAATGTGAAATCGTGACAGATACTTTAGTGAACTTGTTATATAACGGTGACTATAAGGAACGGCATGTAACCCCACTCTTAAGATCCGTTAATGAGTGCCGGACATTTCCAAAGGATCGTTAAAGACGTTGATGGTAAGATGACATTAAGCTCGATGAGAGGGATATAGGAAGGTTTAATGGCTGTATCAGGAGGATTATACCCCACCTATCACTACCTCTCCGACTATCACTACCTATCCTTCCAGTCTAACCTTCTTTCGAGAGCATCTTAAGTAATTATTATTTCATCGCTGACATTCAAGATTATTCTAGAATATTGATTCACCATTTAAATGTTGTAAACGAAAAATAAAAACTATACTAAAAAAAATGTACTTAAAATATTATTTATTATCTTTATAATACTCATTTAACCATGGCAAAAAAATGAAAATTGACAAACAATGAAGTACATAAACCTTATGGACAGCCTCTGAAGCAGAAATGACGGGTTGTCCTAGAGATTTTCAACCTGTTCTAGCAAAAGTAAAAGAGTCAAAATTTAATCCGTTAATACGACAGGATTCAAGCTAGAGTGGGGAACAATAGGAAAACCTAAAAAACATATGCCTTTCAAGAGCATCATTTTCGAATAGCTGAATAAATGCAGCAATATCCCTTAACCGGCGTGACCAAAAACTTTAACACTCCTGGGGTCACCTGTAGTGTAGTGGTTAGCATAGCAACCTACTAAACCCAAGATCGCGGGTCCGCAGCCCGGCCGATGACCTTAGGATTTTTTAAAGGGAGTAAAAAATCCTTAGCTATGCCGTCCTTCGGAAGGGACGTAAAATGGGGGTCCCGAGCATGTGCGATGTCAGGTACTCGTTAAAGATCCCTATCCTAATTATACCTGGATAGGCAAATATTTACGACTCCCACCGTAGCATCGTCCGATTAGCCATAGCAGCATAAAGTGACGTTAAACGAAATAAACAATAAACATTAACACTCCGTGCGTCGCAGAGTCCCTAAGACTCCAATTTTTTTTTTTTTTTTTTTTTTTTTCCATTTATTGATATTTAAAACTGTACAAAATAATATACAACAAGTAAATGTGTTGACAGTGAATACAATGGCATGTAAATAACTTGTGAAGAACTACCCACTAGTAGCGCTTCAATAAAATCTACACTAAAAGGTCCCTAGGCCATCTTCTTTTCAGACGCCTCGGAGGATTATTAGGGATAGAGGAGGAAGCAAGTTGGGAGACTAGTGAATTGGAGTGGTTATGGAGCTTACTATGGAAGGATAGGTATCTGGTTTGGGCTAAATCAGAAAGATATGGAACATTAAGATCTTTATGGATAAGTTTATTGGTCACATAGTAAGGGCAATGAGGATTTTTCGAAGGATTTTGGATTGCAAAGATTGGATACGATATGAATTGGATAGTTTAGGAGAGCCCCAAAGCTCAACTCTGTACGTCCAAATAGGTCTAATCACTGTCATGTAAATGAGTCTTTTGTAATTAATTGGGAGCTTTGAACGTTTGTCTAGCATATGTTGAAGTAGTCTGTAACGACGGGCAGTTTCTTGTCGTTTTAGTCTTGTATGTGGATTCCAAGTAAGACGTTCGTCCAAGTGGAGTCCTAGGTAGCGGATCTGTTCAACAGGGATAAGTGGAATATCATGACTCCAAAATTGAAGTAGAGATTTCCGTTTTTTTTTAAATTTCCTGAAAAATAATGTTTTTTCGATGTTAAAATAATCAATAGCATTTATAGACACAAAATACTTTATTAGCAACCAACTGAATAACAAAGTAAAGTTATCAAGATATAAAACTCAAAATAATAATTTTTCTGACGAAAATACTCTCAGATTATTAATTTTTAAAAACGAACCAAAAATATAAAAACTTTTAGCGAAAAACATATTGCCTAAGGTCTGAACTATAATAAATTAGCATATGTTAACTTCTAAACTTCATACGGAAAAAATTGACATTGGCAGAAATGTCCTTAAAAAAACATTAATTTAGAACTCATCTAGATTTTCAATGCATTGATACAGTTTATTAGAAGATTGCAAGGATATTGGTTTTTTGGATCACAAATAAAACAATACTTGAGTAACAGAGAACGTCATGATTACTTGAGACAGCATTCTCGGCAGGAAATTCGTTTTCAGGATCACCCTCTTGATCTGAAAACTCTGTGCCAGATTCCCCAAACCATTTTAGTAGGGTCTCCTCATAGTTAGCATCTGTAGTTCTAATGTATTTTGGATTCCTTGGACATAGTTGCAAAATTGAAAATATAGCACTAACTGCGTCGCGGAGTCCCACGGACTCTGAAGCAATTGCAACGCCGACTTGAATTCGCTGAATACTATAGCAAACATAACAAATGGTGCGCCTCCTCATCCTTAGAAGGTACCGGGAAACACATCCTGCTTGAACGAAAATGACATTAGTAATAAAACTGAATATATCAGCTAGAGTCCCAGGGACTCCGCAACGCCGGTTAAGGGTTCAGGTTTCGGAACTAATTTTTAAATTATTTCATTACCAGAATCTATACACTTTCTTGGAGTTGCTCTTGAATTTTTGTTTGAATAGTTTTTGTGAGACTGGATTTTTTTTCCAACATTTCGCAAAACCTCTTGAATACCACTATAGATGATTCCAGGTTTACGGAGTATATTTATCAGAGTAAGCATAACCACGACTGCTAAACATTTTCGAAGTAAGCTGTCACGTAAATCTAATTTCACTTCACAATATGGCACAAGTATTTTGATGTTATATTTTTTTCAATAGGAAATAATTTTTAGACATGTTATTTCTGATTTAGGTTTATTTATATACTTTTTTACGTCTGTAAAAAGTAATAAAACAGAAAATTATAAGACAGTAACAGTGTGTTTATATACAGCTAAAATTTTAGGAACAATAAGAAAATGAAGAAATTAGGAAAAAGGAAAGATTGTGAGGATGATACTAGGAAACAGAACAATGGGAGAAACTTCCAAATTTAGGAGAAGCAACACAGAAGTATACAAACATAGGCTTTAGAAGGTAAGATTTAAAAGAAATCGGCATAAATGAAAAAGAAATTGAAGACAAAATAAACTATTGAAACAAAATAAAAGAGTGGGAAGGCTTCTAAGAAAAAACAGTTCCAAAAAGGCAGGGGAGAAAATGGACGGCAAAAGAGAGGAAAGAGAAAAGTGAACAAATGAAGGAGTATTGGAGAAAACGTAAAGCTAACAAGGTGGTATAAACGTGGTCCTTTTCTGACCTGCAACGAAAATAATAATAATAAAAAATGCATTTTTAGATATAAATAGACTAAGATGGGATATTAGGCAAATTAGGATTACATATCAAGTAAATTTCGTCTATTTAGCCCTGGATCGCATACCTACATTCCACCCCAGAGCTGAGGATTATTCCACGATAATATAATATAACAGAGGACGAGAAGAGAAACAGATATTGGGAGAGAAACAATATTGGGGGAGAAATCCCAATCAGATATTGGGGGAGAAACAATTATTTGGCCCACCTCCAGAAGGTAACATCTGTATCCTCATCCCATCCCAACGGAGGTATGTAAACTGAAGCTAATCACTCGGGTGGCCCTTGTGAAGTAGAGGGGGAAGCAAAGTTAGGATAGAGAGGTGGTCAAATTGCGGGAGGGAATTTAAGAGTCCACATCATAGGTGAGGTAATGCGAGGGTATGATGGAATCCTGGGTTGCGACTTATTCGAGAAAGTAGGGGCGAGTATAAGGAGCAAAACAGGGGCGCTGGACTATCCGAATAGGATGTAAGAAGTACCGATGCCATGGGAGCACACGGGAAAGCGAAGTTCGAATAGGGGCGGTGACATAAAGCGGAGGACTGGAAAGTAAGGTTACGTAGGGATTACCGAGAATATCTTCACAGGGAGGGTGAGAAATTAGGGGTAACAGGGGAAACTGAACACGAAATTCCACGCAAAGAGGGAACGCATAACGTACGTGAAAGAGAGAAGATACCCGCAGGCATTAAGGGATTCATATTAGGAAGGAAATAGAGGAATCTGAGGAAGCAAGGGATCATAATAGACAGCAAGTCACCGTACAATAGTCCCCTGTGGGCCGTGAAAAAGAAGAGCGCGCCAGGTGAAGAAAAATATCGAGTAGTCATCGATTATCGGAAACTAAACGATAATACCAAGGATGAAAAGTATCCGATCACCTAGATTTGAAGACATTCTCGATAGACTAAGCGGGGCGACAGTGTTCAGCCACGCTCGATTTAAAAAGCAGGGTACCATCAAATCAAAATGCATCCCAGAGATCAACCGAAAACGGCCCTTACTTTCGAAAAGAGGGCATTATGAATTACTAGGATGCCCTTTGGATTAAAGAATGCGCCCATAACATTTCCGAATTTTAAGAGCATAGATGAAGATGTGTGTCAAATATACATGGACGATTTGATGGGTATTCAGTAAGACGGAAGGAGCAAGAATGTAGGACATTTAAGGAGTGTGTTTGACAGGATCAGGAATCCTAATCCTAATCAGGACCCTGAGGTAATTCCCCCCCTTCCTGGAGGGAAGTAACCCAAGCCCGATAATAATTGTCATTCCCAATTGATAACGGCTCCTATTAATTTGTGCACAGCCTCCAGCCCTTATCATTAGGGCCGGCTTGTCCTGCATCATTTGAGGTGCTCAGGTGTTCCTGTCTGTACTTATTAGTCAATCAGCTACAATCGCAATATTGAATCGATTGATATAAAAATAACATCCATACATATATATATATATATATATATATATATATATATATATATATATATATATATATATATATATATGTTTTTTTTTCACTTAACTTAAATTTTAACTGAAAAATTTCTAGAAGGTTAAAAATGATAAAAAAATATAACCTTCATGGCATTGCTTTAAATTAATGTATATGTATATATATTATACATATTATTTTTTGTAGCTGGGTAGGTATTAGGTCTTTCTTGTTCGAATCATTTTCAAACAGATTTTTTTTTTTCTTGTACAACTGGCGAATACCAAGAGTCTCAGTAACTAAAGGCAGTGGGCTTAATGTTCAGGAGATTTGGAGAGTTAACTTTTTTCTGAAATTGAATCCTATTTCATTAGGGATCGAAAGGTCAAAAAATAATAATTATAATAAAATTTAAAAAAAAATAGAGAATTAATAAAGTGATAATCAAAACATTAAAAATAAAATTGTATAAAAAAAAAACTATGTAATGCACAACTATAAAAAATAAAATATATACTTTTTGAGGTCAACTAAATAAATATATATAATTTAACTAATTGAATAAGGATTTAATACGGAAGCACTAAACAGTTCCTAAAACGATTCAACATTTTACAAAGTGAAACATGCAATGAAGATGGACTGATTTACCGCCGTCCTTCCTGCCCTAGTTGGAGTATATAAGGACGTTAAGCTGCAATAAACAACTACAAACAGATTTAAAATTTTAGACCTGAATTTTGAGAATGTATATTTTGAAGGATAAATTATACCACTTAGACAGAAAAAGAAATTGATTTACCAAATTGGAGTGAGACACATTACGACAAAAGTTTAACAAAACGTTGAAAAACTAACAACTGATGGGCAACTTAGATAATTTTGTTGTTATTTTCTTTTTTTATTATTATTTTTTTTAAGTTTGTTAAAAAACATACACTGACAGGCAGAAAATTATACACAATTGATTATGTTTTTTCATATTTTCTACCTATACAAAGAACCTACAAGATGTAAACATTTCTATAAAAACAAAATAAATCTTACTATAAAAAAAAAGTAAGAAAGCAGAAAAAGAAGAAAGAATAGAAAAAAAAATGAAAACCACAGTAAACAGAGCTAAAAACATATTATCAAGGGATAATAAATGAGATCTGAAATAATAATATAAGTTACCAAATAAATACAAAACAATATTAAAATTAGATTGTGAACATTCATATTCTTGGACTGTTGGATTGAATTATTGGTATTCAAAAGTAAAGAAAGTCGTGATTTAAAGTTTTTAATAATCCCAAAAACGTTTCATATTCCCTGGTTGAAGTATCCCCGTGTATTTTAAAAATCTAAAAAAAAAAATAAAAAAAAAATCATTAGGCCTGTCAGCATACTTTACTTGATTTCCTACTTTTACAATTATTCATATTACATGCCTTTGAGGAATTGGACACGTCAATATTTTAAATAATCGGTCCTTAAAAAAAAAAAAAAAAATTATATACACTGTGTTAAGTGACAGTTTTTTTATTTCTGTACTTCTTTCCTTGATTTCCAATAGTTCTTCATCCATACACTTTGCTGTCTCATTTTCTCTTTTGTCCAGATGCTAATTCTTTCTCTCTTTTCCTTCATCTGGAAACCCTCATAGGTGATAATGGAATAATACTAGTCTTCTGAAAGCTGTTCTGTCTTGTATTACATTATCTGTTATACCAATCTCTGCCATGTCTTTCTTAATTCCCTGACTCCATTGGTTACCATTTTTGCTCCTATAAACATGATTGAAAATTTGTTTAAATGGCAGTTTATTATATTGAGATTTTATGTTAAAAATAAAGATAGATAATCATTTTACGTTATCGGAACCATCTTACATAAAACCGAGAAGCTATCTATGAATAGTTTTCTCACAAGTAATTAAAATCTAATATTAAATAGACAGAGATAAATAATTCTTTTTTTTTATATCAATTTATTGAAATTTACAACTATACAAATATGTACATCAAGTAAATGAGCTGATAACGATTACAATGACATGCAAAAACTTGAAAAGAACTACTCACCAGTAGCACTGATCTTTTTTTCAGATGCCTCGGAGGATTATCGGGAATGGAGTGGGAAACAAGTTGAGAAATTAATGGATTTGAGTGGTTATGGAGCTTACTAGGAAAGGATAGGTATCTGGTTTGGGCTAACTCAGCAACATATTGAACATTAAGGTCATTATGGTGACAAAGTAAGGGGCATATAGGATTTTGGATTGTAAGGATTGGATAAGAGATGAATTGGATGGTTTAGTACTCCGTACATCCAAATAGGTCTAATAACAGTTATGTAAATAGGTCTTTTGTAATGAATTGGGAGGTTTGATCGTTTGTATAGTAAATGTTTGTTTATTTCGTTTACCGTCACTTTATGCTGCAATGGCTAATCGGACTATGCTACGGTGGGAGTCCTAAACTTTGCCTTTCCAGATATAATTAGGATAGGGATCTTTAACGAGTACCTGACATTATATTTTTATTTTACGTCCCTTCCGGACGGCATAGCTAAGGATTTTTTACCCCCTTTTAAAAATCCTAAGGTCATCTGCCGGGCTGCGAACCCGCGATCTTGGGTTTAGTAGGTTGCTATGCTAACCACAACACCACAGGTGACCTCTCTAGTAAATTTTGAAGTAGTCTGTAACGATAAATAATTCTAAATTTTAATTAATAAAATTTAAAATAAGTGTCAATTTTGTTTATCTATTATATTATCTTTATGACTGTAATCTAACTAACTGATGAATACAAATATGAGAAACCTTTTTAGAATTTGTTTAATATATAGAGATGAAATAGAAATATCTAGTTTATTTTCTGAGAGAAAAAAAAGAGAAGACTTTATGTTGACTGACTGTTGTGTTGAAGTAGCCGAAGAAGAGATGTTTGCAGGTGGTACCATGAGGAGGCCGGGACAGTCATCAGGCTAAGTGCATGCTGTTTGTCCCCCGCTCTTATCAACTCAGTCAACCAAGTTCAAGGTAGGGGTAGGAGGAGATGTTTTAGTGTTGTCCTTCTACAAACTTCTCCCTCTTTTTCGAATATAACTGGGAGTTCCAATATAGATGGATGGGACTTCGAGTCTTTTTTATTGTTCGCAATGTCGATTCAAGGCTCAGATATACACTGAATTACGTATATAGCCTTTAAATGAGCTTTTTGTAAAGCACCCTACAGCTGAAAATATATTTAAAACTAAAACACACTACTAAAGAAAGATAGATAGAAAATCATTTTATTTATAAAAGACAGTTCTCGTACAAATAAGAGTCTGGTACATTCTCAAACCATTTTTAATTTATTTACATAATGGGAAAGAATATGAAATAAAAATACACTTTATTACGTACAAAAACATGAATTAATCTAATAATAAATTATAGAAAAAATAAATAAGAGGAGGAGTTCTCTCGGTTAACCATTTAAGTTTACTAATGAACTGGTAAGTTTATAAAAATTTGTATAGATACATTTAAAAATTTTAGATACTGGTTTTCATATAATTGTAAATACTGTTTATGTTTTCAATATCAGGAATATTTAAAATATTTTCAACATGTAATGTCATTGGTGTTCGTGATATAGGTCTGCAAGAAGGATTTCTGGGTTCATTAAGTTTAGAGCAGTGCAGTAGCAGGTGACTCATGCAGTCCACCACATATTGCAATTGAAATTGTCGTATTCTTTAGATACAGCTTGATAACTGCCGGGCTGGAAACTCTTAATTGACTGACAATTTTCATTTTATGGGAGCCAACTTTAAATAATAAATATTTGTCTGGTTCTCCAATGTTAAAACTGCTAATAAACCTGTAGATTGGGTTAGTGGCTGAATTTAAAGCCCTGTTGATATCTATGGACATAAGGTAGTCCATTTTCTCTTTTCCTCGTATCCTCTTTTTGTCGTATCAAATAATTTCCCTGAATACATAAAAATTTCTCTTTGCAGCCTAGTGATTCGAAGATTGCCTCACTTATGTAACCCAATTGAAGTCATATTTGTGCTTGTTTCTTATTTTATCAAGCGCAATAAGCCTGTTAAAGCAAACCCGCGGAAGTCTGTCTTTGGACATGTTTGAGAGTTTTATCCACAAGTTCATTAGTTTATTTATAACAAGTACTTTAATTGGGTCACTACAAAAGAAAGAAAAATCATTAAAAGGCTAAGGGATTAAATCCTTTAAAAACTGATTATATCCCAAATTCAACTGATTAGCGCTGACACTACGTCTCAGGCCTAGAAGAATATGTTGAGCTACTAGCACACTATGTTGCGCAACTTGTCTATTGGCTCCGCACAGTGGAAAATATGACAGATTTAGGTTGACAAAATTCTGAAACTTGTCTATATTTAACCTTTGGGGGCCCAGATTACGGAAAAATAATCTAAAAAATCTAATTAATTTTTTGACACGATTGGCGAGCGCACAGTGGTAAAAAATAAAATTTATTTGCTAAAATCTAAAACTCTCCTACATTTAACGGTTGAAGTCCCAGAAATAGGATATATAACACAACAAATCTAATTATCGGCTCCGAGTGGCGTAAACCTAATAGATGTATTTTAAATAATTTAGGAAACTCTTCAAATTATAGATTGTAAAACTTTTATTTTTTTTTTATTTTTATTTTTTTTTAATAATCAATGTACATTAAATATAATTTAAATCAATTACAGAAATAAAATTAGGCTTAATTTATAATAATTAATAAACGTGATTAAGCACAGGTAGATACATATAAAAAAAACTTATGAATATTAAACAACTAATTATCTTCTTCACTTGTAACATAATATGATGATCCAGATTGATCTGATAACCCTGGCCCTGACATGTCATCATTTGGTTTTAAAGATTTAAGTTTGATAAGGATAATTGTTTGTTCGGAGTAGTGCACTTTAAATATAGCACATCTGAATTTAACGGTATTTTATTTTTTTTAAGGTTTTCGTAGTGAAGCAACAATAGGGTCCGATGAAACTAATAGCATTGCCTACAAATCACTATTTGTCGCTATTCGTGAAATTTTCTTGTAGAAGAAGATGGCTGTTAAAAGATAGATGCCTTTTTCACAACTTTGGAAGAACCATGCTTACCAGAAACATAAAGCGCGTGCTGTGCAGCGAAAGTCAATTTTTCTCAGTCAACCTTCAATAACTTGCTGACTTATCCTAGTATTTTTTTTTCTCATTAGAACGTTCGAAACATTTTTCAGGGCGTTTTGAGCGTTGACAAGTAGGCTAAAAACTGAAATACTAAAATCCAAGTCATCGGAATCAAGCCAACTAGAGTATTTATTGAAAAAATCTTCCAATTTTCTGTGACATTGAAATTTTGTCGGAATGACGGGAAATTCTAATTTTCAAAGGCCTTATCTCCACATTTTCTTGATTATTAATATGAGCGGAAGTTAGAATATATTTTAGCAAGTGGTCTTGGCAGTTTTTTTGGGGGGAAAATTAACCCACTCTTCAAAAAATTTACCCCTCGTGATTCGGAGTGTTGTGTCTGAAAAAAATGATGTATCACCCAAAACACAAAAAATCGCAAAAATTCTTTGCATCATTTAAAGACTAGAAGGATTTATGAAACAAATCCCACAAACGAATCCTTGGGGTAATTTGGGGGTTATATAGTTTTTCGTTATTGAATACATACATTTACAAATAGCTAAATTAACTCTACCGGCAGATTCCAATGTATATTCAATAGCGTGTGGAAATATAATGTCTTACCTGCATCAGCAATGTCCATTGCTAAATAAAAGCAAAAAGACTTTGCGCTACACACACCTTAAACATAATAAATGGCCATCGAATAAAGATAATGCCACTGTTGGTTATTAGGCACTTGTGTAAACAGGAATGATTCACTCATTTACTATTTATTTGTAAACACGGTATGGCGGGAAATATTAGTATTAAGCGTCTTACCAACTAATAATAAAGAGGTCAAACACTCAGAAATTCCAAAGTTTTGTCCACCTAAATTGGTGATTTTGCCCAGTGTGCGCCGGTCTAAGACCAGTCTGTAGACACCATTATTTTTCTAGTCTAGCGTCCACGTTATAATGAGAATTTCTCAGTCTCATTTTCGCAGTCCATTATAGAGGACGTTTTTTTGGGTGGAATGATTTCCTGTTTAGGGCTAATTATGGATTTTTTATCTACTGTCACAATGCAGCCAGACAGTCTAGGGTCACTTTTCTTTTTACTCGGTTTTGGTAGACAGGACTAGTAACATCCAATAAGCAATGAGACCTACCGTAATCTTCAATTCATCATTGTCATCATCATCATCATCATGAGCACATCAAGAATCGCTCATCGTCTATTCCAAATAACGTGGCCCACACATCGAAGTCTTGCCAGCTGGATGTATCTTACTACGTCCGGCCGTTTATATAAGTTCTCCCAATTATCTAGCCTTTCCAAACCCTTAGAAAACACCTCTCAAGCCCAGATTGAGCATCCATCACAACAATCCACACATAATCTTGGCTGCATCAAGAATCGCTTTGCATTCTTCTCTATTCCGCGCAGCTGCACACCAGTTTCTGATGCTCAGTGTTCCTGGATCGCTGCTGCCATTTTCTGATCATCTCTGTCTTGGTCTCCTGACCCTTCTCTTACCAAGTTGTTCGACTCTAAACAATTTTTTTGGGACCGGGTTATCGTCTATTCCAATAACGTGGCTCACACATCGAAGTCTTGCCAGCTGGATGTATCTTACTACGTCCGGCCGTTTATATAAGTTGGCTAGTTCCTGTTTATATCTAGATCTCCATTCTTCATTCTCCTTTACAGGGTCATAGATTTAATCTTCAATTAATTTAAAAACATTATCGTAGTACAAAAAAAAAAAAAAGATTGTAAAACAGTAAAATGCCGAACCATTCATATCTGAAGAAAGACTTGCACGTTTTTCGTATCCTGACGCCCAGTGACTACCATACAGTAAATATTGTGCGATATGTATAACGCAAAATGTTTACTTGAGGTAAGCATGATGATATAGAGGGATCAATCCTTGATGATTTTCTTTTCATTTCGATGATTTTCTTTTTATTATTATTAAATCCTTCGTCTTTTTCATATAGTCGAAACTGAAAACCGACTAGTCATAGGTAAAACCTAAGGTATCGTCTATTTAGAAGGCAAAGCCCCCCCCCCTTTCTATCTACCAGTTCTATCTACCAATCGAGAAGCACTTCCGCATTGCTTCCTTATTATGTATCACCATGTGTGATTTCTCTTCTTCATCATCATCATCTTATGAGGCTTATGGTCCTTGCAGAAACCTGGCCTCTTCTACAATCCTCTTGCTGCCCTCAACTGCCCCTCTCCATTCTCTCACACCCAAAGTCCGAAGATTGTCCTCCACATCTTCGATCCAACGAAGCCGAGGTCTTCCTTCCTCTCCTGTACTTTCCACCGGGGTGTCCATCCAACGTCATTTTAGGGAGCCTAGTACCTTCCATTCTATTTAAATGGCCTAGTCATCTTATTCTGCTTCTTTTTGTATTAGCTACAATATTGAGGCTTGCATATAAATTTTTTAGATTTGCATTCGTCTTTATTCGCCAATATCAAGATCAAGATTCAGCCCATATTTAATTGGACCATACATTTTTCTTTGTATTTTCCTTTCACACATGTTTAATAATCTTTCCTCGTGTAATGTCAAGGTCCCTTACTCTTCTTACATTTTTAAAATGATTATACTTACATATAATTTGTAAATAAAATTGGTAAAGTTTTGGATTTTTGTACATTTTTAGAACATATGATGAATGATATAAACTAGTTTTGCCATATATATATATATATATATATATATATATATATATATATATATATATATATATATATATATATATATAAAGTCCAATAAAAGAGGCAAAAAAAAAAAAAAAAAATCATCAATCCTGATGAAATAAAATGAATAAAAATTGTTAATGCAGGCAGATCTTTCATCCAGGTAAGATGTGCAAATTTTTTTTTTTTCCTTTGTCATTTGCAGTTTCATTTTCCAAATTAATAAACATGTATAATATGATGGAAATTTGGTTTGTATTTCTATGAAACATTATATTAATCTCAGAGAAAGGAATTCGGGGAATACACAATTAATGAATACAATTTATAAACATCAGCAACGTTTTCGACATCCAATTATATTTCTGTCATTATCAGATGTGTATTGTATTGGAAACGATATAAAGCACCTATACGTATATTAGTATACAATATTATATTCACTAATAAATGATACTGAGAATTCCTAATTTATTATATACTAGGCACAATTTCAATACGGAAATAACTGTGAAATTGATGATCTCTGTTAATGAATCGAGGAAACTTCTACTAAAGAGACAATCAGGACAATTAGAGATACTGGGACATTGAAGATATAAAAAATACTTTTAAAAAGTTCTAAGAATCTCTAGAAGTTCCTAGAAAAGGACGGAAACTCCAAATAGCTAGAAAACGTTTTTAGCACGAACTTTAAAGTCCAAACTGAGTTTAGTTTTAAAATTCTAGAAGCTTTTCAGTTTGTCAAGTATGTATTACAATGTTCCTCAAATGTGGGTAAAAGTAATATGGAAGGATTTATGAATCAATTCACACATTTACAATTAAAAAAAAGAAAAAAAGATAAAGAACCAAAACGAAGTAAAAATTAAAATTAAATTAAGTCATAAATATAATCACACTCTATATAAGATATATACAATCAGCCAAGAGTACCTTTTATCATACCTATCCCTCTACTACTGCGTTCCTGGAGTAAAAACCTAGTTATCTTCCAAATAAATGCTTGATAAATGTGTCAAATGAATACTCGTAGTAATTTGTGCGGCTAGCTCAACGTTTGGTCTTTTTTTTTTTTTTTTTTTTTTTTTTTTTTTTTTTTTTTTTTTTTTTTTTTTTTTTTTTTTTTTTTTTTTTTTTTTTTTTTTTTTTTTTTTTTTTTTTTTTTTTTTTTTTTTTTTTTTTTTTTTTTTTTTAGCTTGAATGGATACCTCGAATAGGAGATAAAAAAAAAACTCGATTTGAATTTCTCTCATCCTATAATTCAAATATTAATGTAAATTATAACAGGTAGGCATACTCGTCGGCTGCTTTCGTAGTCGGCCATTTATTTCATTTATATTTCTACGTTTTAAAATAGGTTGATTGAAATGAAAACTTGTTATTTATTGATTATAATTTCTATTTTAAATTCATCTCTTCAGTTTGTTATTTGTTTTAGAAATATGAACTCTTCATTTTTGTAATAAATTATCGAACTTAAAGAAAGATTGAGGTACTAACAAACAATAAATTCTACAATAACTTCTACAATACTAAATGAAGAACTTACGTTACCTTTTTTGTTTTCTTTTTTAATCAAAGTTTTGCTACTGTGTCATAATTAAAAAATATTAATTCTTTATTAAAATGTAATAAAAAGGTTGCAACACAAAAAGGAAACCGCTATCTTAGCAATACATCCGTTTTTATTTACATTTATGAGTTATATATTAAGGCCATAAATACGATATCTTTTTCGGCATGATTAAATACAAAAATTCACTATTAACTATCTTAGCTAAGTAAAGTAAATTGCTGACTTTTGATTTTTTTTTTTTTTTTACACCCCAAATTCATTTATATTCCTATTACTGTTTACAATGATAACCAGCCTTTACATCAAACTGAGAAAGTGAAATACTTCGGACTTTGGCTTGATAGAAGACTGATATGGTGCCCACATGTCACGACAAAAAAAACAGAAATTACAGCTGCGACTAATATACTTCATACTTGAAATACGCTCAAAACTACCTTTAAAATAGAAATTTAACATTTACAGTTACTTGTTAAAACCCATATGGAAGTATGCATCCCAAATTTATGGACCGGACAAAAAAAAGGCATATTCAAAAAATACAAACATTTCAATCTAAATTTCCAAGACTGATAACAGACTCCCCTCCTTACGTGTCAAACGACACGCTACATACTCACGTATTCCGACACTTAAGCGCCTTATTCATAAAATTTACAGACATTATAATAATAAAACTACGTGGACACTCTAACAAACACTTACAGCATATGGTAACAGTTAAATATACTGAACAGCTGACATATCTCAACGGGTGCTGCAAAGGAGGTGAATGAAAGATCTCCTAGTCTAATCCCTAATAATTTAGTATCACGACTGGGGATTGTACCATTGGGTGCTGACTCTCTCATGTGTGTTGTTTTAATGAAGCCTCGCATTCACTGTTTGTAAACAAATGTGTACAGTTGTGAATACAATTATTGTGTTAAATATATATATATATATATATATATATATATATATATATATATATATATATATATATATATATTTATATTTCCTGTAAACATTACAGAAACGGATAATCAATTTTATTTGAATGTTCACTTTTCAAGATTTAATCAGAGCCAGATTGACCAGTAGAACGTACATAAATGTGCTATTTAGAAATGAGAAGGGGAGAAATGAATGAGCGTACTTGAAAAGGGTACAAGATCAGACGGAACCAGTGTATATTAAAAAAAAAAAAAAAAAAAAATGTACAAACATGCCTCCTGACTTACAAGGCGTTCTTTTGTAGGAAATGACTAAATCTTTTAACAATTTCCCATCTGGCGGTGAGTATAATGAAGTTAAAATTGATTACCATATTCAATATTTGCCGGAACTCAATTGGCCATCTTTGAATAGAGTTATTTTTTGCTCCTATGAATCACAACTATTGTTAGTTGTAGTTATTTTAATGAAGAGGGGCGAAGGGGTGACGCGGTAGGCCCTATTAGGGCTAGATTAGTCACCATCTGAGGTCAAAGGGTGGGGGCTAGTTAGCTACGAAAGGGAAAAAGTAGTCACCATATAAAAAGAAAAAATAATTAGTTCTATGTATATGCTATATCCATGCTGGCCACATCCCTTCCTTTTATAAACGTTGGTATATAGAAATATAGAAAAACACTACCTCATTGAATATATGGACATATTAAAATTAGTGATGTGTCAGTGCCAAAAAAATCGATCCTCGCTATCGATACCTCGGTTTAAAAATAAAACACTCATTGCAAAATATATTTAGTACGAGAGCTAAAACATTTAACCAAATTTGTAAAAATAAATATAATTTTTTTATATCTTATCTTTATTTATATATTTATATCTTATCCCTTTCCCGAAAAACCAGATCCCGTTCCTCAGACCTCTACCTAACTTCCTTCAACACAGCATCCTTCAAACGTTCTTTCGTTTCTAGAGCTTCGAACTTCTGGAACTCCCTCATTTCCATCATTCGCCATTCCTCCACTTATAATAGCTTCAAATCCTGTCTTTTCGTATACTTATTAGAAACACGATCTAATAGCCATATCAATGAAGAAAATATTTTTTAAAATGAAATATGAACATTCAAAATATAATATTGATTTTGTACAGAATTATTTTAATACTATTACACTAAATTTGTATAATTGGTTTCAGCATAATTATATTATTTTATCAGAGAAGATATATTATTTTTCCGTATAATTTATATTTCTTAGCTTTTGTCTACTGCATTTTTTCATTGAATATGTTTTTGCTTTTTTCTTATTTGTTTTTGTAGCTTATTTGAAATTTCTAACCTTAAGATGTAATTTGTTTTCATGTAATATTTTAAAACATGTATTATTAATTTTATTAATTTATATTGTAATTTAAATTTCTTTTCAATTCCTTAATTTAATTTTAATTGTATTTTCTTGCTTTTATTATATTTCTAAATTATACATACGGCAGCTAGGCCGCCAATAATTGTTCATTATAATTATTCTTAAAAGGCAATGGCCCCAGAATAAAGTTTATATTCATTTCATTTCATCTTTATTCAAACTACAATACATTACTATTACAATACAGACAATTAGTAAATATGTTGTGCGAAAGAAAATAGCATAGGAATGGCATAAGAGGAGCGAACCCAGCGGCACCTCCTGTTTTGTTTTTTATTATAGTCTAGGAGGTCTCTCATCCAGCTCCTTTTTAGCTTTCACTTTGGGGTTGTCGGGAAAACGTATTGTGGCCATGTCGTTTTTTATTATGTCCATGTAATTTTTCATGGAATCGTTTGTAGTAGGTTTGTATTTGTTTGTTACTGTTGGCATGCGTAGGTCAGTATGTAAAGTGATGTTGCATAAGTACCAGGGTGATGGTTGTCCTGAATGTTTTTGCCTGGAAGATTTGGAGTTTTTAGCTGTTACAATAATAATTTATTTGTAATAATAATTAAAAAGATAAATTAGAAAAAAGTAGATAACATTTTATAAATATAACATAAAATATATAAGTTAACAATAACTCAAAGAATATTAAAAAAAAAAAAAAAAAAAAAAAAAATTCTGGTTTTCATTAATGATTTAGGGATTGCAAATGTTAAAAAAAAAAATTTCTCTTAAATCTAAAGATAGAAGGATGCACTGATATTTCTCTGTATTTCGTTTTAATAGTGAATTAGAATTCTAGTACTACTTTAAATGAGTTGTGAAATGTAAAATAATATGTATTTTAAGAAAACAAAAATCATGAAACAATAACAGCTTCGTTAGCGGTATCGATTGGTTCCTTGGAATCGACTTTGGACCGTCAATTATTTTTACCGATTCTTTTCTCAAAAATTGAAGGTAACGAGAATCGACTTTTAGAATCGATAAATCCAAATGTTAATCTTAGACACCATTTGAGGAAAAGATTTACTTACACATACAAGACACTACACATCCACACATTATTACACATCCACAAGAAAATACTTTGTCGCTGCAATTAAATTATAATAACAAGAAAGATGAGTATATAATGGTTCCCATTATTTAAGTTTCTTTTCTTATGTACTATCTTTTATCTAAGAGGAGATCTCTTATCCGTCTCCTGTTAGCCTTCGGTAAGTGTTGTCAGGAATATTTCTTGTTGACTTTCATTTTTCCAAGTTGTGTTTTGTTTTAATATTCTTTTTGGAGGGGACTCGATGGCCAAGAGAGTTTGCGCGATGTACGGATCCCACCTGAGCAGTTTGAAATTTATCTCGTGGCGGACACACGAAACTGATTTTGACCTTCCTACACAGGCTAGAATAGGTTGGAAACCTGTAGGATAACCTGTCCTTCCAGGCCTAGTTGAAGTACACAAGGACCTTAAGCCCCAATAAACAAACAATATTCTTTTTGGGACTAGTCTGAGACAAACTTGATTCGGGCGTTTCCGGACATCTCAATAGTCTTTGTGATTAGCTCATTTGTAGTTTGGTTATATCTGGGTTTTTAGTGCATTTGAGGTGCAGAAGAATTAATATTTTACATAATACATTTACACAGATGGTTCCAAATCACAGAATAATGTCGGATACTCCTTTGTATCTGACTCCAGCATTATAAAATATAAACTTCCCTCTCTAACCAATAACTTCACTGCAGAATGTTATGCGCTTTGTGCGGCGCTATATTATATTACGCAACGTGAAGGAGAAAACTTTTGAATGTGCATAGATTCCCTATCAGCTCTAATGGCATTAAAAAATATTTACACTAAAGACCATCTAGTAATGAAAGCCCAAGTGTATGCATCAATGATTAACAATATGAAAAAAAATGTATTACTGTTTTGGACTCCGTCTCACGTCGGAATCAAAGGAAATGAAGCAGCAGATCGGGAAGCGAAGGAAGCAGCAGTATCATCAATAGACATCATAAACCTTTACACATCTGCCATTTGCAATAGCTTAAAATACCGAGTCAAAATGGCCTGAGCCCAGCTTTGGAAAAACAGAAGAACAAAACCAACTGAAATCTGTTAAAAAAAGAAACAAATATGTGGAAAAGCTCTAAATGTAACAATAGAAAAAAAGAAGCTGTTATAATTAGACTTAGGGCCGGCCATACACGTCTCACTCACATAACATGTATCTTATAAGTAGAGACCGGATCTCTGTGTTGTTGCACATTTAGTTTGCTGTGGTTTAGCGCTTTCTAACCCAGTAATCTCATTCAAGACCTAAGGATTCTTATTCTTAAATTTTATTTTGCACGAAATTGCACAATTTTGACTTTTTGAGCTAAATTGCACTAATTCGGGCTTTACTGCACGAAATTGCACAATTGAACCAAATTCATCTTTTATTCACTTAATCATTTATTTTTAAAAATTTATTGTCTATTATAAGACAAGATTTTAAAGGTTAATTAGTTTTAAATTGAAAGTAAAAACCTACTTCGCTTAAAAAAACTCCACTAATTCGGGCTTTACTGCACGAAATTGCACAATTGAACCAAATTTTAAACTATCAAAATTGATAGTTTAAATCCCAAAAACGGCCACGAGTGTTTTTACAAAATAGGACAAATAAATCTTTTTACTATTTTAATTTTTACCTGATTAATTTTTAATTTTGGTAATTGTTCGGATCGGCGACACCAACCCCTACACGCGCCCAGAATACCTTTTATCGATTCTAACCTTGTTCCGATTTATTTCGCTGGTTTTAGAGGGGAAAGGTTATTCTCCTACATTTACTGAGATACTCTAAATCCCTGCTCAAAGTAAAGAAATAAGGAAATAATGAAGTGGAAATAAGAAAATATTGAAATATAAGACACTAATTCAATTTTGAATAAATATTAATTTAATAAACAATTAATATACTACTGAACCAACAGTAAAATTAATTCCTGGTGAACTTTCTGTCAGAGAAATGAAAATAAATTATAAACATAAAAAAGACAGAATCCTTAAGTATTTATTTGGCATAACTCCTATTTATTTAACATTTGTAGCTACATGTTTCGGAGAAAATGTTCCATCATCAGGCTTCTAATTTTTTTTAAAAAACACATTAATCTATAACATTATACCAATAGTTCAACAATTATATAGTAATGTGTAATTTACCTCTTAATCTGTGATTATTTTCACAGTGTCAATTCTCCATGTTATAAGTCATTATATAATATAAGACAGAATCCTAGTTAAAAGTGATGAAGTTAATGTATACTGAAATTTTATCACTGAAATTGAAACAACAAATAAAAATATATAAAACACCAAATCCATGTACAAATAAATCTTGCTAAGTTTTGTAATACTTTTACAAGTTTTAAATTTTATCACATAAATTGATAGAACAAACTGGGTCAAGCCAGTTTGGTGGTGTCGCCGATCCGAACAAATACCTTAATTTTTACCTCAATAATTGTTTTAATTTATAAAAAATTATTTTGGCCAGATCAATCAACTTTGTTGAAATTTTTTCGCACATTTTCACGAAAGTTTTAAAAATTAATTAATTTAAAAAAAAAATATTATATTTTGTTTCCATGTAAAAGGAAATTTTAATAAATAGGTATATTTATATTTCTTTAAAGAGAAAAATTTATCATATACATTTTTTTTTCCAAGTTTTAGATTCAAAAAGTATTTCAGATTGAATTAATACTAAAACGGAACGTTTGCCGAAATGTGCTTCAGTTTATATAAGGTCAGTTTTGTTTTGCATGATTGCGTAAATAAATGGATTGCTGTATGTATTGTTTTTTAATTCACGTTTTTGTACGTTTCAGATTTTTACTGCACGATTTTGCATGTTTTGAGTTTTTTGCTACACATTTTTTGATTTTTTACAGCACAAAAATACGGTCTCTACATATAAGGACAGTCCACCAAAGTGCGTTTCATGCAATATACAACCAGCAATTATACATATTTTAGTAGACTGCCCTATATGGGATAGTTATTTTCAAGAAGAAATTTAACCAAACCTAACCTGAATATTTTAATAGGAAATAAGAATGAGTGAGTTGAAGATTTTTATTTTTGAAGATATCTCATTGTTTAATATATCATTTTATCGTAGACAGATTAATTTATCAACAAGAGCAACCTCTGAGATATAATAAGAACAAGGAAGAGATTGATTCGAGACCCCAATAAAACTTGCTGTCCTAAGAATGTCCATTGCAGACCGGGCAGTTATGACACCGGGCGTGCGGTTGCGTACAAAGCCCCGCTCTAAGCAATATAGAACTTGTTCCAAGTTTGTCCCCCGAAGGCCGGGTAACGAGGTAACTTGGGATCCACACGTGCTCAAAACAACTCTAATGACCGAGGGCTATGAGGCCTCTCCTAAACGACCGATTCAACTTATATTGGAAACTAAATTATTTCCCCCGCCTTCCTTCTTCTTCCGTCTTCACGGGCCATTTATTAGAAATCCTTTTTCCCTCCACGGCGCCTGGTGCAGCCTTATCAACGCCTGGCGAAACGTTAGTCGAGCAGTTTAGCCAATGTTCCGCTCAATTAGCCCTTTCAACCTTAGCTGTTTTATGCAATAACTCATCTGGGAGTAGATTTACTATTATGTCGATGGGTAATTTAGATTTCTTGGTTCAGTATCGCTTCGGTAGGTGGGGCCACTTACCGAGGTATTATCACGATGCACAGCCTCAACAATCGCATTTAAAAGAAATATATATCATGAAACCATGATTCTGCTATGTGTTGAACCCATACCTTTTAAATTAATAATATGAAATATTTTCCAAGGTACGCAGAGGGCAAATTCCTCCTCGCAGCTCTTAACAAAACAGGGAAACTATAACCCTTTACGGAGATACACAGCAGTCAAGCCGTATTTAAAAGATTTTTTTTTGTATAAAGTCTTAAGGTTATAATATTTTGGTTATCCACACAGACCACACAGAAATTTATCATCCCCTTAATCACCCTACGTTAACTTCCAAGAAATCTGTAGAGGCGTAGTAGTTAGACCATTTAGGGTAGGGAAAATAGTTATATTAGTTTGGACAAATATATTCAAAGTGTACATTAGAGTTGAAAAAAACTACTATAGGCAACTTTTTATCTTTCTACGATCCTCTATGAAATCATTATTATTTTTCTAACTAAGAATATAAATACTTGAAATTCCGATTATCCAGATAAATTGGGGCCGATATTGACCCGAATACCCCAAAATCCGGATAATCAAATTTTCTATTGAATTAGGGTATTGAAATTAAAAAAAAAAAAACCTATGTATATTTTAATGAATAATTAAAAATGTGGCTGTTTATATAATTATATTTTTGTAATCACAAACTCATCCGCTAAATCCGTAAGACGTTCTATAATGGACAGTTTTTCGGACACAGTTAATACAACACATCATCTTTTAGCTGCCATAATTCTTTAAATTTTTAAAGAGAACATTCGCGACGGCAATGGAGCTCAAACTGGGCAAAACCCGTGTAGTATGGATATCCTATGGTTCTAGAAATTCACAATCAAGGGGAGGGGGCACACTCAGTCACGGATCTTGTTGGCTATTTTTTGGAGATTCCTGGTCAAAAAATATTAGACAAGTATTTTGCCGTTCCAACCAATGAGCCCTAGAAGCCAAGAAAAAAAAAATAGCATTTAACTAATTTATTTTATATCTCGAGTTTATAAAATGATATCGACATTGTTCTTGTACCAAGATTTTAATTTTTGATTGCAGATTTAAGGGAAAATACAGCCGCTCCATAGTAATAGTACATCCTTACCTATTGCACCCTAAATGGGTTAAAGTGGTCCAGAAATATTGGATATTTTTTTCGTTAATCTTAGAAGTAACCTCAAATAAATTTTAGCAATTATCAAACTCAAAGAGCAACACCCTTTGTTTTTTGTTTTTTTTACATTAATAAAATATTATATGGTTATTAGGTGAGGTTATTGTTTTACTGACGATCCATCTCCAAGGAAGCTTTAACTGTAGACGAAGGGTGAAAAGGAGATGGAAACGAGGCATTAAACCCACAGAGACTTAAGTTATATGAGGAGATTAGAAGAGACTCGGCTAAATAGGGCTGCTGGAGGGCAGAATATTTCAAGTTAAAAGACAAGCTCTATATCACAAGATATTCCGAGTCAATTTACAACGCTACGAAACAAAAGCCCCTGATATGGGGTCCTTAGGTTTCAACTGCAGCCTCTTGTTTCTCACTTTGTGCCTTCAAACATCACAGATCGTTTCAATATGAATCATACCTTACTTATAAAAAATCTTAAGAAAGAAGGCGAATCCAAGAAACATATGTCTTGAGGTTTCTTGTTTCCCTTGTCAATATAAAATTATAAACAACGGAGTTGTTCAAGATATTGCATGACCAAAATGAAAAAGAAATAGTTTAAAACTTTCATAGTAGTAGTGACATTTCTTTCGTTACTGATACAAAATCAGCAGTTTGAATTGTTATCATATATCTTAAATTTACAACACAGAATATATGTGTAGTACTTGTGAATAGTATGTTAAGTGGAATTTTGTGAATTTTGGGTTATGGGTATAACCAGCAAGCTTTTTGTTTCTTTATTTGTGTCTATATGGCTAAGTTATGAAGGTATAACAATTTTCTTTCTGTATATATACTTAAATATATCTTTGTGAATATTTGTTTGGAACTCGAAAACTGAATCACTTGAGGTACGCAAGATGGCATAGAAGAATCAATTCAATTAGGATTGCCACACACAAATACACAATCGCCACTTTACAAATTTAAAATTTTTTCCACGGGAACGGAAAAATCCAATGAGTCATAAGGGAAATCCTATAGTAAATCACAAATATTTAACCTACCAGCCCCCTTTCCACTTCTCACGATGGGCATATTTCAGTTATATCGCAGAACTACTAAGGTGAGTACTGATGTTTGATTTCTTGTCTTACATTTTTGAAAACTTTAGTATATATAATCCATGTAACATAGTACTGATGTATTGAAAAAATTTGTATGTTTTAGAACTGAAGATGAATGTTTAGCATTCGAAACTAGTTTTCTAATAAAATAATCCTAATAGAAGTGGCAATTAATTTTTTCAATATTAATCGAAAATTGAACTTCCATCTGTGAAAAATGAGTTAAGTACACATTTTACACAAACTTTCAGTTTTACGAATTAATTCAATGTGAGCTATTATATTGTATTTTTATCCAAGTAATATTTAGATACGCTCCAGATCTGTTATTGCTTAAATAAAAAAATTTGATAGCTTCCTCGTCAAAAATTCAATAGAAGATATTTTGTTATGTAACATTTTTCGTTAATACCTACCGTTTACGCGCTATATTGGTTTATATTAAAAAAACCTACATTTTTTCAGAGTTTGGGTTTTTCATTCTCTGAATACAACATTTCTACAATTATTATTCTTATATATCATTTTGTACGATGTTTCAATAAACAAATATGTATTATTTACTAGCTAGTCCCATAAACTATTAACGAAAATATGGCCTCCATGTATTAAGTTATGTGTATTGTTGTTTGTTGTTTTTTATTGGTACTTAAATGTATACCAACAGGGGCAATAATAACGGGTTATTCCACAGGATATCACCCTAGTCCAGCTAGGATAGGAAGTTTGAGATTTAATTTCTTAGAGTTCCCCACGAAATAAGTATTTATCCTTCCAAGCGGGGTTCGAACTTACGACCTTCTATACCAAACGCACCCTAACTCACTCGGCCATCGAGTCCTCTATTTGTGTAGTAAATTACCACTTAACACATTTCACATATAATAATTTAGTATAATTTGTGTTTAGAGCATACATTTTAAAACAATTGTTTAGACAAAAAAAGGTAAAAATTAACATAAATTAGAAAAAAAAAATTATATATATATATAATATATATATATATATATATATATATATATATATATATATATATATATATATATATATATATCATATAAATATATATATATATATATATATATATCATGGGCATAAATAGAAATCATTTATGTAAAGTTTCAACTCTTGAAACTTTAATTTTATCACGTTATCAATTTTGAAAAAAATTCCACAATTTTTCTTCAAAATTAGTTATTATAAATTATCATCAAATTCTCTATACAGATTCCTTTCTCATCGACCCATTCCTTATTAGTAGTTTTTATTATTATTATTATTATTATGGATAAATAAATATAATATTAGCCAAGGACAATCAAATACCATATCTAGAGTTTTGTAATTTTTTAGAAAATGCCTTTGATCGTTGTTTCGCGCGACTTTTCAGTTGTATACTTCTTACATCAAATAAAAGCAAATAGGATATTTAAAAAATATCAATATCCGAATATTCGTTTCTTGAAACAAAAAAATCAGTTTTTTAAGGAAAAAACAAAAGAAAGCGTAATCTCGTAGCTTTTTTTTTTTTTTTTTTTTTTTTAGAAACATCAACTTTCACAAAAAAAAAAATGTCTTAAGAAACTAGATAATAAACTAGAAAATAAATTAGAACTCAAGTATTAACTGAAAACATCCAATAGGATAGTGTATCTAAATTATTTAAATTTATGGAAGCCTAGCAGGTTATTTCTTGCTTTACTACTTTCTTTGGGGCCAACCAGCGGTACAAGATCCTATCGTTTTCGAAAACAAATCATTGTTATTAGTGGAATTTTTTTAACATACTTGTTTCGTAACCCTAACCAGGAATATAAAATTTCCAATTTAGTGTTATAATTACAGCTGTAAAGTAGTAAAAATGAATTATATTCAGTTAATGCCTTTATAGTATTTTAACACTTATTTTAAACACAGAATAGATATATATGTTTACAAACATTAGAAGACTGAACTTGCAATAATTTCGTTGTAGAGGTTATTTCCAGGAATAGTTAATTTTAAATTTAAATTAAATGAGTTATGTGAATGGCTTTGATCACTGTTTGTAACAAGAACTCGACGCTTATAACCTTTGTCCTTTAATCACGCTTTTATTAGCTTGACCTGTATGTAACGGAATCTTTCAGCGCGATTTTCACATATTTCCAGCTATCTGTTTGATTGATAAACTTGTTCACATGTCAAAGACCAATGAGAATACAATTATTTCACAACTTTGTTCTAATCTCCTCACTAGAATTATCCGAATAAACTAAAATATTTAGATATGTTTGGAGGCTAGCGGTTTACATTCATGGGACGTCGGTGAATGTCGTTCTTTTTTAATCAATAAAAAAATCCTTATTGATGAAAGATAAATGAAGAATAGTCCAGTAAAATAAGGGTTTGTCGAAGAAAAACTGCGGAACTTTTATTTTCAACGGATCTTTATGTTTTTGGGGTGCTGAATCCGAATCTGAAGTTTGCTACCACGGCAACCATCGGCTTGATATTCAAAATCGCAAAAAAACCCGTTATTTTTGTTTTTTTATCTATAACACGATAACGAAGCTTTTTTCGAAGTCTTCAAATATTAATTATAGCTGGAACTAGTACCAACATAATGAAAAAAAGAACTCCGAATTCGGACCATGTTTAATTAAACACCGTAAAATGTACATGCCAGCCCGCTAATAAAAACGTACTGTTGTAAAATCCAAGTGTAAAAACATACACATTTAGCGTGCTAGCTTAGGTGGTTTACAGGATTTAATATAACTTACATATATAGCATCTGATAGCGAATTTAATCAGCTTTGAAATAGAAAAATGAAATTTGGGATCGAACAAATATTTGAGGAGTTAGAGCGACAAATGTGCCAAAAAACACTTGGATTTTACAACAGTACGTTTTTATTAGCGGGCAGGCATGTACTTTTAACGGTGTTTGATTAAAACTTCATTTATAGATTCTTATAGTAAATTTAATCAGCTTTAAGATGAAGAAAAGTAATGTTGTATCGGACAAATAGTTTCTGAGTTATAGCCAAAAAAGTACGACAAACGTGTTTTCGCGGAGCTGTGCGACTGACGGCAAGTTGGCCAATTTCTCCATTTTTTCCCAATAACGTAACTTCGCGAAAAATTGTCCGATTTCGGAGTTCTTTTTTTTATTATGTAGGTACTAGTTCCAACTATAATTAATATTTGAAGACTTTCTTCGAAAAAAGCTTCGTTATCGTGTTTTAGATAAAAAAAATAAAAATAACGGGTTTTTTTGGCGGTCTTTTGCGATTTTGAATATGAAGCCGATGGTTGCCGTGGTAGCAATCTCCAGATTCGGATTCAGCACCCCAAAAACATAAAGATCCGTTGAGAATAAAAGTTCCGCAGTTTTTTCTTGAAAACGGCCTTTTGGAACCTTATTTTACTGGACTAGAATATAAACGGTAATGTTGTGGTACCACAGATGTCGCTAAAGCATTTTTAAATATAAGAACTTAATAGCGCGAAGTTAACAGAGAAATTTATACATAATAGTGATCCTTTAGAAGAAATGCAAAGGTCACGTAATTATGACTAAAATTTAGGCTCTTGATTATAAATACTCTTGATAACAAATATAATAAAAAATTAAGAAAAAAAATTATTGCTTAAAAAACTAAAAACACGCTTTAAAAGCAAACCGAACGAAAAAGTAGAAAATAATTATTATTTCCTGAATTAAATGCATTGCGGCAATAGGAAGGCCGACGATCAGTTATGATAAATTAGTTTGGAATAAATTTAATGTAGAAATAATAATTATCAAAATGTAGAAAATATATCATATGTAATGAAAAAAAAAAGATTAATGTTTTTTGGGTCACTTATATCGAGTGCCTGATAGTAGATTGACAGGTAGGATTTTCAGATATCTGTGGGGTAAGAAATCGACAACAAGCTGGGTCAATGAAGTAAAAAGGGATTTAGAAAAAAAAAAAAAAAAAATATAAAAATAGAGGAAATAAATAATAGAGAAGACTTTCGGCGAAAAGTATTGAATATGGAGGGATTCCAAGGCAGGAAAGTGAAAAGGACTGGTGCAAAATGGTCTGAGGACAAAAAAGGAATCATGGTGAACAGATGAAAGCATACTGGAAGAAAAGAAAGGAACAAGAAAGAAAGAATTGAAATTGGCACGTGGTCCTCTGTTGGCCCATTCGAAAAAAAAAAATTAATGTGAAACTTAAATTATTAACAAAATAATTCAATTTATAGCAGAAAAACTTGGAGTGATTGATATTAAATGTTACCCAACTTTTACTGGTAACTATTTATAAAAGTAAAATTATTACAAAAACGATAAAAATTATTAATAAAGTTTCGAGATCGCCGAAAACTTTGACTTATTTCAATATTTTGACATTTCTTGACATTTTCTAGGTAGTAGAGTCCAAAACATATAAAATTTCATTAGTGTCCGTAACATAAGTTTGTTGCACCCTACGCTTAACTTAACCTACAGTTTGCTATTAAACTATATTTTAATCTTCTCAAGTTATGTTCCGTTCACTAGTTTTTTGATAATTCAATTTAGAAGTTATTCTAATCGTTTATTTATTGACTTTGACAAGTTTAAGAACATCGGTGCTTCATATATTAATGTGAGAACACATTAATACAATTCTTAAAAGGTTATGATACCCATAAAACATTTTATGCCATATAAATACAACCACAAATTTCTGATGTAAAAGTTTGGCATGCATTAAAAATAATCAATAATGCAAAGAGGAGGAGTTGGCTGAGGCTAGTAGTTGAATTATTTATTTACAATGGGACGTTTAAGTTTAAGTGCATGAAGGAGGATAGAATATTTAAGTTTATTCTCTAAGTATTTTAATATTTAATGTGCAAAATTATTTTCTATATACTTAACAATATATATAAACACAACCCAAATTGTGCATTGCATATTTAGGATTTTAGTAGAAGTTGGAACTTCAATTCGGTGTTAATTAATTAAAATACTTCATATTAACTATAATGCTTCTTTACCAATATACTTTTAGACTCTATAAATACTATTTTACTTATCTAATCAGACTTATATTAATAGATGTTATATAATAAACATATACACCAAATGGTATCAAAAATAATTAAACATTTTACATTCTGTTATGAAACAGACATATCCAACAATCTTAACACTATTTGTTTTCTATGTATCCATTACCAAAGACTCAATCAGGACAAAACTTTAACTAGGAATCCATATACAAGACTTCAATCGACAAGAAACTACTCGTCGTTTTAGACTAATTAAAAATTTACTAGACAAATGTATAATGTTTGCAATTAAAAACAAAAGACTCATTTAAATGGCAATGAGCAGAACTGTTTCCTATATAAGTCCTAAACGCTCCTATATTAGGTCTTAAATAAACTTATCTATTGTGATCTGAATGTACCATATGTTTCAGAATTTACCCAAACCATATAACTATACCTCAACGATAATCTTTACACCCACTCAAACCCACTAGTTTCCAAACTTGCTGGTAACTTGATTCCTGAAAACAATATTAGGCATCTGAGAAAAACATATCCTTGTGACCTTCTGATACAGACTTTATTTGAAGTGATACAGTGGGTATATTTATTTACAAGTGACTTTAATTATATGTTTTTCACATTTACTAGATGTATAATATATTGTATAAAATTAAAATTAAAAAAATTAGAAATCGAAAAATATTTAATAAAAAGTCCTTTTAAATTATAGAAATTAGTTGTGTAAAAAAAGTTTTCAAATCCGTTTGTCATTTAAAAGATAAATATTTAATGTAAACAGATGATTTTTAACAATTTAAGGGTTTGGCGGATGAATGGATTAGTGATCTAATATAAAACCATTAATAAATTTTATTGTTTTTGTGTATACAAAATTACTCTTATTAGCTCCTTTGGAAATAAACAATAAAATCATATAGGTAAGAGGAAACAAAAAAGAACATAAGGGCATTGATCAGCAGGATTAAGCAATTTAGTTTGAAAATTTATCTTTTTTATCTACAGAAAACAGAATCACAGGTAAGCAAACAAAAAAAAAAAATAATAATATATATATATATATATATATATATATATATATATATATATATATATATATTTTTATTTTATTTTTGAAGAGAAAAGATTTGACCCGGTCGGGATTCGAACCCAAGTTTCCACCTCTCTAGCGTGGCGTCTTATCCAACTAGGCCACCGGGGTCGTATCCGAACCAGGCAAATCTTCTCTCTTCAGTGATCCATAACCCCCTCTCTTCAAATATAAAATAATATATTTAATAATATTGATTTATATCAAGAAAAATTACATATATATATACCGGTGACGGATTGTCAATAGATCCAAGTTAAATGTAATGTTCAA
Source organism: Euschistus heros (assembly GCA_003667255.2). Taxonomy (NCBI): domain Eukaryota; kingdom Metazoa; phylum Arthropoda; class Insecta; order Hemiptera; family Pentatomidae; genus Euschistus; species Euschistus heros. The sequence continues at coordinate 358,934 of RCWM02000208.1, read as the reverse complement.
TATGAACATTCATCCCCGGAATCACATCGCGATTTGCGAGTGCCCGGGGGTTATGGATCACTGAAGAGAGAAGATTTGCCTGGTTCGGATACGACCCCGTGGCCTAGTTGGATAAGGCGCCACGCTAGAGAGGTGGAAACTTGGGTTCGAATCCCGACTGGGTCAAACTTTTCTCTTCAAAAATAAAATAATATATTTAATAATATTGATTTATATCAAGAAAAATTACATATATATATATACCGGTGACGGATTGTCAATAGATCCAAGTTAAATGTAATGTTCAATATGAACATTCATCCCCGGAATCACATCGCGATTTGCGAGTGCCCGGGGGTTATGGATCACTGAAGAGAGAAGATTTGCCTGGTTCGGATACGACCCCGGTGGCCTAGTTGGATAAGGCGCCACGCTAGAGAGGTGGAAACTTGGGTTCGAATCCCGACCGGGTCAAATCTTTTCTCTTCAAAAAAAAAAAAATAAAAAAAAATAAAATAATATATTTAATAATATTGATTTATATCAAGAAAAATTACATATATATATATATATATATATATATATATATATATATATATATATATATATATATATATATATATACACATAATCATAAGTCAAGGGAGCAACCCCTAAAACATGTTCCATGTTATTCTTTCTTTAGAAACAGGTTCAAGGAGGCCAGTTTCTAATTGTATTTTTTTAAATAGTTACAATTCGCTACCAAACACTTCTCCGCATAAATTCTTCAGCCAATGAACTAGATTGTATTTTTAAAAAAAATATATAAAATAACCCCATCATCCACCAAACCCTTCAATTTAAGCTTAGTATTTTCTAAAATATCTTTCACTAATAATTGAGTGGTTTAGATGCAAAGGGGCACAAGTAACAAAACCTCATTGTAGAGTAAAACCCAATCAAAGTATCCACAAACACTTTCAGGATTTTCGGTAAGTAGTTAGATTTCTTCTCTATAGATGGCATCACCTAACGGGATATTCACTTGTATCTCTTTGCCACAGAATTATTTGTAATTTTAAGTTTCACAATATGCACTCCAGTATTTCATAATTTGCCACTTGTACCCCTTCGCATCTAAACCACTCAATTGTGAGTTTTCTTAAGCGGCTAAATGTATTACTACTAGAATGTTTAGGTAAATTTCAATTTTATTGAACTATTTTAAATATTCGTCTAGAATTTATAGTTTAAATATTGCCTAAAGGGTGCCAATGACTAAATGGTTATTCCTAGTATCCATTATTACCAGACATGATTCGACCAGATTTGGAAAACGCACGGACCCAGCTGGGACTGAAGCTCGCACAATAGGCTTCTTCTCCCGGAACTAAGACTGGACCACGTAATAACATCATACACGGCCATATGCATAAGACCGAGAAAGGGTGCCCTGGGTTGATTCATGATCCACGGCCATCTGGCACTAGCAGAGGACTGGCAGCGACACCATCCATCCGCTGGGGGTGGAATACATAACGTCCATCATCCTGAGGAGCAGAGCAACTGTTTGGCTGTTGGCCCGTCATCGGGGTCAGGGCTACTCCAGTCATCGTACAGCCGATCGGAGTGCTTTGTCATAGTCATAAAGTTGAGATTTATGAATTAGAGGCCACTTCTATCAGCAGTATTTTAAAATTTCGAATATTAAAAATAAATCATCAGTTCTAAAACCATACAAAAAATTTCTCTTTGAGTGTAAAGAGACGAAAGGGTTCGGTAGAGGTTGATTGTACTAAAGATTTTCCAAATGACTGGTTGCTTTTTTACGTTTTAATTGTAAATTTGTTTCCAGTAGGAATCGGAAAACCTTAAATACATCCCACTCTACCTGATCATTTTCTCCCTTTATGCTTAGTCTGTTTCGGTCCTGATGACTTTTGAGAAGCCCTTCTTAGTTTGTCTCCTTAGGTGAGAATTAACATATTTCATTTCTTGTCTTATATATCATTATTGTTAGGCACGATCTGGATCTAAGATAGATCACGTGAAGCTCTTGTGGTTCCTCTCTCCTTACGACGTACCCAAATGTTCTTCATTTTCTCCCCATGTTCTCCCATGTCCTCCCATCCTCTGACCAAGTTCTCCCAGTCCTCTTGACTCCGTTTTCCGGTCGTACTTCCCACACATTCACCTTTCTTCCGTAAGCATTTTTGTCTAGAGCTTCTTCTGGGTTTGTTTTTGCACTTTTTAGGCCTTTCTTCACTTGTGTGCTCCATGCCATTGTTTTAAGGTTTATTGCTGCCTTCAGGATCTGATGGGTCAGTCTGCGTCCATAAAATTTCAGTCTACGTTTCCTTATGTCTGCCTCGATGTTTGAAAGTTTCTCTATGGTTTTATTATGTTGGAGTCTGTAGCCATCTTCAGTCTTTAATGGACTAACAATTTTCCTAATTATTTTTCGTTCTGCCATCTTGATATTTTCTAATGCCTGTTTTCTGTTAAGTACCAGGGTTTCAGTTGCGTACAAGGCTGCCGGTTTGATGACAGTTTTGTAGTGTCTGATCTTAGCTTGAATGGATAAGCACTTTTTATTGTAGATTTGATAAGTTCTTCCATAGGCTTCCTTTAGCTTCAGTTCCCTGCTTTCTTGTGATCTTTTCTCATGTCCCGAAGGCTCGAGAACTTCACCCACATATTTGAAGTGTGGAACTCTTTTAATGATACCGTATTTTGTGATCAGAATCTTGGTTTCCGATTGTGTGCCAAAGAACACTGTCTATGAAGTGTGAATATGGTCCTGTTCAGTGGGTATGTTTAAGTCTGTATGCAATGTTCTGTTATTGATGTACCAAGTATGTTAAAACCTAAGACTGAAAAGTTTGTAATTTTTGAATGTGAGTTACTTTGACTGATTATCTTCTTCTCCATTCATCATACCAGTTAACCATACTTTTATCATCAAATGATTACAATACATAGGGAAATCGGCTGGTTGATTATAATTAATAATAATAATAACAAAAATGTATTAATAATTATATTACGAGTTAAATAAAAAATACGGTTAAAACTTCATTATTAGTTTTAAAGAGGCAAAACGGACTTCTTCAAACGGAAGGCTGTTTAACATTCGAAACTAGTTTACAAATAAAATAATTCTAATAGCAGTGGCAATTAATTCATCAATCGTAACTAAAAAATTGAATAAACTTTCTGTAATCCCCCAAATGAATCGTTCTATAAACTGATCATATCTTATTTTAGTACCTTCCGGGTAGTACAAGAAAGCCTAATAATGATATTACACGGCCTTTGTAATCGCTACGAGAAACTTTCCTTTTATCTCTTAGCGGTAAAATGCGAGTAGAAGATATGCCTTCCTCCAATTATCCAGAGAAGGCATACGTTGGACTCGTTGCAGACAGTACATACTAAATCTCCAGGACACATAACTCAGGAGCCAAAGACCCCGAGGAAATTGGCTATAATCAAAGTTAGCTCCTTATCTGGAAGAAGATGGCGGGGGGGGGGGGGGGCTAGATGAGAGCCCCCTCCACCCTCCCCCCACCCCTCCGGATAGATTAACCCTTATAATTAACTTTCTTCCAGTTAATCCTTTTTCAAAACCGATAATTAGACTCCTCTTTTCATCAGCGTTCAACTTTTATTCTCTCTTCGACCCAACTTCTTCGTCCTCTCTTTCGCTAATTGATTCTAATCAAATTAATCTATTCATAGCTTAGGCCAGAGTTTGCAACGCCTTATTTTCCCTTTTCATTTGAAAATTAAACAAAAATTTCCTTTCTGACCTGATTACTTCCCTGTGGTGACGTTTTCACCAATCACGAGTTTTGGAGTTGATTAGTTTGTGTTTTATTTTTTTTAATAGAGTTACTCTTTAATGAAAGAACAAAACAACTTTTCTTCAATATGGAAACTTCGTAATATTTTTAATGATTATATTTAGATTACAGCTATTACATTTTATAGCTACATTTTATAGCTCGTAATTGAAAGCAATATACTATAAAAATATATTTTCAGCAGTTTTAATTTTTAATTTTTTTTTTTAATCATTTACACTGGTCACGAAACGAAATAATCAATTTGCCTGACGACTAATATATGTAGTACACAAAAGCTCCTCTTTCCGAATATATTGTATTCAGAGCAAAATTATATTAATTGACGTAAAAAAATCTCGGACCTAATTTCTTTTTAGTTTAATAAATGTAGGTAATGTCAACTATAAGTTTATCTTCTAAAACTGTTTTATAATAATCACAACAGAATAATTAGTAGAATATAATTTTAAAAATTGGAGAAAATTTCAAGTTGACAAGTTATGATACATCTAAAGTCTTTGAATGGGTATCTAAAAGTAATAATTAAATATATCATTTTTTGAAATTCTCAAATTGATGACCAAATTCTCAAACAATCTTCACAAGACAAGAGCTATGTAGGAACAAAGTCGCAAAAAAACTGTTACAGATTATTAGTGGTATTTAGAAAAGCTAAGCCTAAAAAAATAAAATTAGGATGATACATTAATTGTCACTTCTATTTAAGACTAATTTAAAATGTCAAACTTTCTAAAAACATACGAAAAATTCAAAACATCAGCTAATTTGATGCATACAATATGGCATCATCTTTATTACATGATTTGATACAAAAAAAAAAAAGGGTTGGGTAGTCAGAATAATAACCATAAATCACTCAAGTTTTCCTTGTTTCTAGTGAAAACAAATTTAAAATGGGACAATTGAAAATAGTCATCTGGTAAGTCATTTAAAGAGAATTTGGATTGATATCAAACTTTCTGATCATACGTAAATATTTAATACTGGAAGAATTAATTTTATCTCCCGAGTCCTTTGAATTTATTGTTATAGGTTACCAACCGCCACGAAATAAATTTTAACCCGCACAGGTAGGATTCGAACCCACGACCGTCAGTACCGTGTGCTAATAACCTCGCCCCGACTCACTGAGCCATCGAACAACCCCCTCATCGATATGTTTGATTTCTTGCCTTAGCTTAAAAAATAAATAAATAAATAAGTAAGGATAAATTTCTTGACTGTTACTATTAAATGTTTAGGAAGACTCTTGAGGTTCAGTCAATAAATTAAAAAAACTATTTTAGCGACGTTTCGAGACTGTATTGTTCTCATAATTATGCCCTACAGTGTAATCGAGTTACCAAAAAAAGGTGATTGTTTTGAAGGTCAAGGTTACAATAAATCGCTCGGTATATTTTTGAATTTTCACGTAAATTTACATTATCTGAACAATGCACGAATATCTGTAAAAACTATTACCACTTGACTATACTAAAACGAATAAATATATATTTTTTTTTCGATTTTTAGTTGGTTGTCTAAAATTATAAATTAAAAAAAAAAAAAAAAAAAAAATATATATATATATATATATATATATATATATATATATATATATATATATATATAACCATATAATAATAATAATTCAAAAATAAAATAAATGAATATTGAAGTTGTGTGATTTTAAGTTGTCAATTCGCTTGTAATAAGCCTGATAATATGTTGTTTGAAGTATTGAAATTTTTATTCTTTTCTTTAAATATATTTAATTTTATTTTCCAATGATGGTGATATAGCAGACGCTCAGTAATGAAATGTTCATTTTAGTTCGATAAGAAGTTTGCCTGTTGACTGTAATATGTGGCCTTAGGGTCGGAGTGGGGGCCTGTGTCCCCAGCCCCTGTGTCCCCAGCCCCTGTAATATATGACGGCTCTCATGAATATAACTGCGGCTCCTCCATGAATACCGGACTCGAGTTTATTCATAGCCAGTTCCTTGGAGTTTAGTCACTGCATTAGGGCAATGAAATCATGGGCCGGGCAGGAGAAGGGCAGGAGTGGAGTGTTTGTCGTTGGAAGGGTAGAGCGTAGAGGGTAGTGGAGCTCTGGGCCACTTGAGGCTGTCAGTCAGCTGGAGTGGTCCCTGCCAGTCGGGAAATAAAATCGTCTTCAGGGGTCTTCAGCTAGGTCCTTTCATCTGCCAACTGGGAAGTTAATTGTTCTCTTTTCGCAATAGTCAACAGCTTTCAATACAAGGGGCTTTATCTTAGATGTCAACAATACGTTGTTTTTCAAGTCAACAACATAGCTCCCGGTTCTCATTAGTATACCTTAAAATTTACAAAGAATAGTAACAAACACAATCAAATATGCAGTGTACGGGGATACATATTCTTCAATAAATACTACCAAAGCAAAGTGAAATGTTACAATTGCATCTCTCATGTAATGAAAAAATGAAAAAATAAACTTTTTCTGGGACTTACTGTCCCCTAAGAATAAAAATAATGCACAATTAAAAGTACAATTGTCTGGCCAATTATCTACAAATTAGATGCTTCAGTAATTACAGCATACATTTTTTACAGGAAAAAAAAATTAAATTAAATTAAAAAACATAAAATACAATCAATAATGTGAACGTATAAAAGAAAGAAAGAGAGAGAGAGCAAAAAAAGTAATTCTAAGTATTCATCTGATTATTGACATCTTTGCGGAAGATTGATTGTCTAAAAGGTATAGGAATAGATTATTTTTAAAGGAAGTTAAGGAAGCTGCTTTACGAATAGAAGTGAGTAGGGAATTCCAGAAGGAGGTAGCACGAATGATGAAGGATTTGTCAAAGGAAGCGGTTTTATGTGAGGGTATAGATAGGTTAAAAGGTTGGAATCTAGTGTTTAGGAGGTGGATAGAAGAACGCAGAGTTAATAAATCAAGAATATAGGAAGGGTTTTCGGTTTTTAGAGATTGGAATAGGAAAGTACCCGGAAAGTATTGCCATCGGAATTTAGGAAATAGCCACCCAAGCTCAGAATATCGGCAAGTAACGTGTGACTGCCTAGGGATCCCGAAGATAAATCTAATGAAACAGTTCATCAGTCTAATTTCAGACAAAGATAAAAAAGGGGCTTATAAAAGTACATTCTGCTTTTTCTTTCACATGGATATGTCTTTTGACTTGGCGTCTATACTTTCATGGTCTAACGTTTTCTTCAACCATAAAATATGCAATACGTTTTAACACGCTCTAGCTCTGTTGCAACATGATACTTATCAGTAATGATAAAGGTATAAACACCACGTCTAAGTAGAAATACGTTGTGTGCCAACGTTCCGACCTGCCTTGATGGTCTTCTTCAGGGCCACCGAACCACACTGGAGAGGAGACGAACGATGATTCATAAAGTATTTCTACTTAGACGTGGTGTTTCTCTTTGACTGCATCACTCATTGTCTTCTTCTCCTTTCCTTATCAGAAATTTAATAGATAATAATATTTTTTCCACACAACATTTGTCACTAGAACCTTTTAGGAGCTTTATTGGTTTGAAAGAAAAAAGTAACGTTTTCCCTACATTCTATAAGTGTTATTTGAACCGCTCTAGCGCTGTTGATGTTATTCGGATCGAAAATTTGAAAACAGTTGCCACATCAGATATTTAATGGAAAATATTTTTTGTTACTAGGAACTACTGTTTAGGTACTATTTTGGTTTGAGTGAAAAAAGTCGCGTTTGAAACTCCTATTTTCTCTCATCTTAGTATATTTCGAATAACTATCAATTGGGAATTTCCAAAAAAAATATAACTGAGATTTCATCGCCACTTGTTAGCTTTTCTCATGTGACATCACTTAAGATGGTTTCATGGAGGCTAGAAAGAGGATTTTCACTGAGAATCCCAATGAGAAAGAATAAAGACTTAGTAATTTACTTTTGTGATTTATTCAGAACTACGGTTATCGAACATTCCCCATTCGAGCCTATCACCCTTCAATTGTTAATTTAATTTCATGACTTTAAGTAATTTGATTCGGAACTGTGAAATGGGGGAAGCAGTAGATTATAGATAAACGTATTCATGATCTATTGTTTTTCCCAATCAGGGAGAAATTGAGTTTGAGTTTTTTTATTTTTATTTTTCTTATTACACACCTGATAAATATAGTAAATATGGTATAATCAACGAACCCTGTGGTACCTGAAATTGATTTTTTTTCTGACATATTCCAGAAGGTCTTTCATCCTGTTCCTATTCAGCCTCCTCTAGGTATTACCTAGTATTGGCTTGCAAAGTTTAGTATGTCAGAGCATTTATGATCGTTTTAAATATTTTTGCCAAAAAAATTTGTGATTTGCTACGTTTTAGTTTTTATCTCTTCAGACTACTTCAACATTTACTAGACAAACTTTCAAAGCTCCCATTATATTGCAAATGACTCATATACATGACTGTGATTAGACCAATTTGGACGTACGGAGTTGAGCTTTGGGGCGCCACTAAACCATCCAATTCATCTCGTATTCAATCCTTACAATTCAAAATCCTTCGTAAAATCCTCAATGCTCCTTACTTTGTCACCAATAAACGTATCCATAAAGATCTTAATGTTCCACATGTTGCTGATTTAGCCCACACCAGATACCTATACTTTCATAGTAAGTTCCATAATCATTCAAATCCGTTAGCTTCTCAACTTGCTTCCCACTCCATTCCTGATAATCCTCCGAGGCGTCTGTAACGAAGAAGGCCTAGAGACCATCTAGTGTAGAAATTTTAAGAAAGTTCTACTGATGAGTAGTTCTTTTCAAGTTTTAACATGTTATTATAATCATTGTCATTGATGTATGTTATTTTGTACAGTGGTAAATATCAATAAATGAGAAAAAAAAAAAAAAATACATTTTCTCGTCAAAACTGCAATGAATCTTAAGGTAGGTAGTAAATAAAAAACTATTTCAGATGTTATATATGTTTACATAATTTCCAATTCCTGATCGTGCCATAAAATATAGTTTAGGCTAAGTAAAACCGTTCCGCGACCACTTAAAAACTGTAACAGTTCCGCATAGTAGATGGAATGATGCTTAGAAGTTTTTAGAAGTTATACATACGGGTTCCAAGTATCTTTCATTTACGGATTCAAATTAATTACGACCGAATATGATAATTTCTTGAGGGGAGAGAGCCATTACTGTGGGTGTCCAGGTAGCCCACCCCAATCCGAACCTTCTGCATTAGCATAAAGTAAAAATTAGGAAGCCCAGCACAGCACAAGTGGAAACGACCCCTAGGGTGAGAGGCCTATTTTACTCAGCCAGGGGTGTGTAAGAAGTCCTTTCCGCAAATGATTCTAATGCTGCGAATAATAAGGACGTTTCTATTCTTGAGAAAAGTATCAATAGTCCAAAATCGATTCTAAGGTATCGATCAATGTCGCTGATATCAATTTGAAGGTTAGCAGACTTTTATAGGAGCGTGACGATAATATTACTGTCTTTACAATATAGGATAACCTTGTAGTGCAGTAAATACTCGCCAGTACTATTACTAATGCGGTAATCGGTGGGCTTACTAGTCTAGAGTTTAGGAATACCAAATGTATGTAGCTCAATTTCTCTGTTTTATTACTTACTGGATTAGTACCAATGTTGAGGGAGATTTTCAGGATGAGTATTTTTTTCTGATTCTGAGGAAAATCCAATGCATTCGGGACCGAAACGTTAAACAAAAATAATAAAACTATTGGAAGCATAAAAATTTTTAAAACATACCAGAAACCTGACTATCAAAAATATTTTATGAATATCTGCGAAGGTCAACCAAACAAGTTGTTATGTATTCTTATTCTAATTAATGTTTAAAAAGCTAGATATTATAATATAATAAATCCTGTACAACTAAAACCAATCACAGGTCTTGGGTTCAGTACTTTAATAATGAAGCTTTAATACGCCAGTGGTTGTGGGAGAAGGAGGTTTGGCTAAAAAAAACCCTAAAAAGCCAGGTTTTTCGACCAATTAAATGTACCGTCTTTATACATGCTAGATGCGCTCCCGGAGGTTCTCCCGAAGCCGAACTAAATTAACAGCCAAAGTAACAGAAATTCAATTTTCTGCGTTTAGAGGTATCATAACCGTCCAGTTCCTCAACCCCCATTTGGTTATAAGCTATTAAACGTTCCTATGGTTATAAATTAAATAGTAATATATATATATATATATATATATATATATATATATATATATATATATATATATATATATATTTTTTTTTTTTTTTTTTTTGCTTTCTATACAATATAGTCTCTACTGACAGGCGAAAAATTGCAACCGATGTATTCCTGCATTTTCTCGTCTAAACGTTTAACTTTTTTTTTTTTTATGTGTATCCAATTGAAAATCCTGTCAAGATTTATAATTCGATCTTTCGAAAAAATTTAAGCCGTAGTGATACTTAAAGTCAGAACATTTTTTTTTCTATATAAAACAGTTCTTTATTTATTCTATGGTAGGCTGTTAAGTCCCTTAAGAATAAAAAAAAAAATTATGTACTGCCGCCAAGGGCCATCAGAGGCTTAAAATAAAATAATTTTTCATTTTAAAACAAAATAACATTTTATAATTATAAAATGAAATTGTAAAAAAGGTATTAGTAAAAATTAGCAGAAAATTTAAAATCAACTCTTTGAAGATCGAGAATTGACTGCATAAACAAAAATACACTCACCACTAAAAACTGAAAAATAAAATAATTTTTAGGGAAAAAAGAAAACCGACTTCAAGATTAAGCCTACATATACAAACTTGAACTAAAAAAAAAAAAATAATATTTTAATTGCTTCAAAACAAAAACCATTAAATGAAAATCAACGAAATTATCGATACTTATATACCTATTTACAATTTATGACCAGTTATCTTTGGAGTAGGTGCCAGCCAAGAAGGGCAGTTTAATCCTGCCTTTGCGATACACTTTCGAATGGCCGGAGACAGCGGTGTGGCGGAGATGAAACAGTGGGGAATCTTTACGATTACAATTTCTTTTCAAATTCGTTTTGTTTTGGTTGGTATTGATAATTTCGTTGATTTTCATTTAATGGTTTTTGTTTTGAAGCAATTAAAATATTATTTTTTAATTTTTTAGTTCAAGTTTGTATAGGTAGGCCTAATCTTGAAGTCAGTTTGGTTATTTTCTCTAAAAATTATTTTTATTTTTCACTTTTTAGTGGTGAGTGTATTTTTGTTTATGCAGTCAATTCTCGATCTTCAAGCTACACTGAAAAATAGTTCGAGTTAGTGAACAAAGACTTATCGAGGTTATCATTCCATTTACCTTCATGTAATTGGAAAAATTGGACACAAAATAAGAGTAGAAATCATTACGTATATTTTTCATTAATGAATAATAATAAATAAATAATATTAATTAATAAAAAAATCATTGATACAGAAAATTAAATGCCTGGTACCAATTTGTCATATAACTTTCAACTGAATAGCGTTTTTTTCTGAGGGTGCCTAAAAGTAGACTTACCGCCTTCCACCAGTGGCGATCTTTTCTTTATTCTTTAGGACGGTTGAAAGAGAACTACGCGGAATTCGGAATTCACTAGCAACAAACGCCCAACTTCTTTCTCCTTTCTGCACTTTGCAAATCAATTTTAACTTTTCGTTAGTTGAAAGAATTTTCAATAGCCACTGTAAAAGCACTCGAGTGAATAACTAATAATAAGTGACTGGTGTAACTAAGAACTGAAAAGACAAGCAATGACAGAAAATAGGAAAACAAATTACACATGAAATTCTTTTAATTTGAGTTCGAGTTATAGAGGCGATGACTTTCTAATAGTTCGTTTCATAGAGTTGGCCCTAGAAGTTCTCTCTTTTGAACCCTTTTTTCAGGTCTACTTATTTTCGACACAATCTTTAACGTTCTTTGTCTGAAATCGTCTCATTGAGGTGAAATTTAAGTGTAATGTACTTTCAACCGCAGATTTTGTTTGACTTATTTAAGAATGTAGCTTATCGAAGTACAACACATCGAGAGTAGACTGTATATGTAAATCATTTTTGTTAATAATTTAGATTTAGTTACCATGAAGGTTTTAGATAATCATAATCATAAATATGTTTAAAATGTAAGGTTATATAACAGTGATTTTTATTAACTGTTTTTTTTATTTTTCTTAAAAAGTGCCGCGTTGATTTCAAAATATTTTTTATGGAACTACCTCTGAAGTATGCCCTAACGATCTGAAAAAGAATCATCAAAAATGATTCAGAATTGACGGAGTTCTCAACTCATCTGTATTATTTTTTTTTTTTTTTTTTTTTTTTGTGTATGTTACGCGATTCCTCCGTCAATTCTGAATCAATTTTTATGATTCTTTTTTAGATCGGTAGAGCATACTTCAGAGGTGGTCCCATAGAAAATATATTAAAATCAACGTAGCACTTTTTAAGAAAAAATACAAAAAACAGTTAATAAGTGATTTTATGACCTTTTTTTTTTTTTTCTTAAAAAGTTCTGAGTTGATTTCAAAATATTTTTTATGGGACCACCTCTGAAGTATGCCCTACCGATCTAAAAAAAGAATCACCAAAATTGATTCAGAATTGACCGAGTAATCGCGTAACATACACGCACAAAAAAAAAAAATACAGACTCTTTTTTGAAGTCGGTTGAAAAATAATAAAATTTCATGAATATAAATTTTTCATATATTATACAACTAAAGAGTGGCTATGGGATCTGGATGGATAGTAATTAAAAGTGGAAAGGGTAATTGAATGACGAATGTTGAGAGGGATGGAGTTTCATAGAGAAGAGGATCGGATTACGAAAGATCTGTCGAAAGTGGCTGAGCAATGAGTAGGAGTATGCAAATCTGATTGACGGAAACGGGTTTAGCGGTTAAGCATTGAAGATTTGAGTTGAAGGAGTTCGGAAATGTAAGGTGGACGTTGAGATTGGACAGTTTGAAAGAGAAAGGATGCCAGAAAATACTGGCGATGATAGGAAGGAATGATCCACTTAAACTTCGTATAAAACTGCGAAACGTGTGTGCTTCTCGGGTTCCTGAAAATAAAGCAGTTAAACGTCTTTTGAGTCTGGCGTCGAGATTCACAGAAACACACTTATACACAGCACAGCATTTTGGTATCTTTCGATCTCTAATTTGTATAGGGATTAAGAACAACAAAATATTTTTTTATTAATCATTTTTCACTTGATCTTCAAACAAATATATTGCAACCTGTATTTTTAACCAATGTATTTTCTTAACATTCTTAGTTATGGAGAAGGGAGGTCGAATTTGGGCGATTAATATAAGGGACGGGAAATAAAATAATAAATAGGGAAAAAAGTTTTATACTGTTGTTTAATATAACTAATCACTATATAAAAAGAGATCTCCATTAGAAGAGATAATACAGCGGAACCTATGTCCTACCAAGCGTGCCACCATCACTAAGATACCATCGACACGGCGCACTAAAGGACATAAAATCTGCATTTAACATAGTCCAGGATTTTATGGCATGATCAAAGGAGACGGGAATATGGCGAGTAAATAGAAAAGTATCACGGGGCTTACAATGGCGATCGCTATCACGGAGGCAGCTGTTGCTATGGCAGCACTAACATCAAAAGGCCCACGGATTGGATCGTGTTGATATCGTTTCACAAAGCTCCTCTAGATCGCGACTACAGATAGAGCCATAATACCTACTTATCGAGCGATTAGATCTTATTTTTAAGTCGTTTTTTTCCCACCCAACGGTAACCTATTTAGAGCGGATATTCTTTTATTAATGTATTAATCTAGTTTTATGAGTAACGTAGTAAATGAAACGGAAATAAAATATTTTAAAAACTTTATCATACAGTCAATAACAAGTACACAATTAAATAGTTTATAACAACCTCTAAATCACTCAGCGCTTTAAACTACATGAACAACATGTATTCAGATCACTTAGGCCTTCTAGATCTGATCAAGTAGCTTTATAAAGGAGGAAAATCGGTGTACATCGTTTAGTCACAAGTCATATTGGAATAAGATAAAGCAGTAAAAGAGGCTATATACCACGTCCCTCCCAGGACGGGGCAAAACCTTTCTCACGGTATCAGAACTCGCACGCCCGTTAGAGAGACGATATCCCATGAGTGGCAGACATTGTGGGATCACAGCCCACTAAGTAAACTGAAGATAATCAAGAAGGACGTAAAACTAGTAAGAATTTGCTTCGCCTTATAACCAGAGATGCCCCTACCAAATGTGAAATTCGTGGCAATTTCAGTATTCCATATGTTTAACGAGTGCCTTTACTACAGCAAAAACTGAATCGAGAATAACCCGAAACATCTCAATGGTACTGGGAAAGGATGAAAAATTGTTGGCCCTCCTATACAGAGAAAAACTATTTCATAAAATATAGATAAATCTTAAACTTTATTTTATTTTGATGATTTTTCTATACATATCGAACGAGCGTTGATGACTCTTATGATTTACGCTCGAAAAAACCGCAAAAAAACAAACAAACTCCGACTCCTTGAGTGGAATTAGAATCATTTTAAAAATTATTCGAACAACACTCTAATCCTGGAAATTCATTTTGTCATGAATCAGATCACTAAATTTTCAAAAGAACTATCCATTTACCGAGTCCTCAGCCATTCCGGCATACTCTAAAAAGAAAAATGTAAGACAATAAATCAAATGTATTGGTACTCACCTAAGGAGATCTAACAGATATCTGAAATATATCCATGGTGGAAAGGGGAAGGGGACAGGTAGGTTAAATGTTTTGGGTTTTTTTTTCCTATGACTAATTGGATTTTTCAGTTCCTATTGGAAACAAATTTAAAATGGGGATATTGGAAATGTTCGTCTGGTCATTTAAACAAAAATCTGGGTTTGTTTTGAACGATTTTAATATTTCTAATGATATATAAATTTATACTTTTAGACTATTTTCTACTTGATGGATTATTTTCATTCCAGTGAAATTTTTTAAAATGGATTTAGACCACAAACTTTTACCAACAAACTTTGTGACCTTTTTCAGTACTTTGAGTGATTTGCCAATAGAAGTTTATTGTCTTACATAAGTCTACTAATATAATAATCATATTGTTTTTTTGTTTTGTTTTCTACAAACCTCCTAATGTGAGCCAACTAGAACAGGAAGCACTTTCACAAGTTACCAACGTCTACAAGTAGAATCTAGATATATGTCATAGAAAATAGCATATCAACAGGATTAAAATAATGGCTACTAGCAGGAAGTAAATATCTGAAAGGGTTAGTCTAGCGTTAGCAGCTGGGGTCCTCTCCTTCCTTCCCAGGAGGGTCTTCGTTGTTGAACAAACCGGAGTACTGCATGGGTCGATAAGTTAGGATGTTGTTGTACATCATAGCCACACGGCATAACACTCAACTCACACACGTTAGCGACAACAAACAACACAGACAATCCGCTCCAGCCAAGACACATGGACCCTACACACGCTTCATTAACACTTCAACATCATTAAACACAATTACACGAGCGGGTTAGCCTTTATACGATAAAACTTAATTAAGGGAACTGTCAACGAATCACTTTCAAACTCAAGCATGGTAATTTTTCCCCTCTTGTTCAATAGAAAAAAAAATAATAATACAAACGAAACATTGAAAAATTAAAAACTTCATAAAACAAAATATATCTAAGATATAAAAGATATAAAAATGACATGTTCATTAACATTAACAATAATGCATAAAAACTTGTACAATTTTCGGCCGTATTAAATACAACTAATGCATAAGTAATTATGGAACAATTTTTTATTTAGTTTTTTGTATTTATTTATTGTTATTTACAACAGTATACAATATATAAAACAAGTAAAGAACTACTCACTAGTAGCACTACAATAAAAGTTCTATATTAGAAAGTCTCTAGGCCATCTTATTTTCAGACACCTTGGAGTATTATCAGGAATTGAGTGAGGCAAGTTAGGCGTATGGTGGGTTCGAGGGCGTATGGAGTTTACTATGAAAAGAAAGGTATCTGGTTTAGCCAAATCACCAACATATGAAAAATTAAGATCTTTATGGATAAGTTTGTCTGTGATGTAATATGGAGCATTGAGGATTTTACGAAGGATTGGATACGAAAAGAATAGGAAGGCTCAACTCCTTACGTTCAAATGGGTCTAATTACAGTCATGTAAATAAGTCTTCTGTAATTTATTAGGAGGTTTTAACGCTTGTCTTGTAAATGTTAGAGGAGTAAGAAACGACGAGCAGTTTCTTGTTTTTTAACAGTGTTGTTATAAAATAAAAAAATAAAAAAATGTATATATACATATTCAACAATGTAAGATTAAACACATAAACATACACTTACAATTAGTGACAGCCATTTCATATTCTACACCTCTAATAGTCCAGTTAATGGATTGTAACATTGTAGAGTGCATGGAATATGCGATAATTTTTGACTTCATAGCTTCGTTAGTGAAAGTTAGAAGGTAAACATACTAAAAGTCCTCACCCCTGGGGGGGGGGGAAACGGTTGACTCTAGAAAAATAAGCTACTAATCTAAATTAAAGCTCATTGAATTTCCTATAAAATAATTAATACATATTCGTCGAAATTCCAACGATTTTCGAGATAGAGAAAAAAAAAAAACTTTATTCTGGAACAAAGTCCGTAATAAACGTAACGTATATAAAGATATGAGATATTCACACATATTACTTCCCTTGAAGAATGGTGTCATAGCTGGAGAGTCAAGATAAATCCTATTAATCCAAACAAATAACCTTTACCCTCCGTCGAAAACCTACCTCATCCTGTCCTCCAGTATCCTTTAATGGTGTACCGCTAATTAATGTGGAACAAATACGATACCTTGGATTTCATCTGGACAAGAGACTTACCTGGAATCCTCATACAAGATTGAAAAGACAAGAAGCTGCACGTAGATTTCGACTGCTACAACACTTACTTAAATCTCCCGATTCACTATAAGAAACTGGTCTATATGACGATTATAAGACCTATTTGGACTTACGGTATAGAATTGTGGGGATGCACTAAACCATCGAATTCTTTCCGCATCCAATCACTCCTGACATTGTCACAAATGAATTAATCCATAATGACCTTAATATCCCATATGTCACCGATTTAGCACGAACCAGATACCTCTCCTTTCATAATAAACTTAACACTCATCCAAATCTACTTGTTGCACAGCTAGTTTCCCATTCCATTCCCGGCAATCCTCCGAGGCGTCTGAAAAGAAGATGGCCTCGTGATCTTCTTTTGAAAATATTCATTAGAGTACTACCAATGGGTAGTTCCTCTACAAGTTTAATTCATGTCATTACATCTTATATATTCCGTATATTTACTAGATGTGTTTTCTAATACAGTTGTAAATTTCTATTAATAAAAGAATAAAAAAAAAATTCAATTAAATATTTAAAACTATAATTTCATTATAGCGTTCTACATTTCTGATTAAAATGTTCGTAAAAGGTCAATTAGATGAATGTATGTAAGTAGTTAATTCCTGAACCACAAAACTCCATCTTTTTGTCTTTTTTCACTAACTCTATTTTTTTTGTTTAAAATACCGAAAAGTCTGTTCTCCGTTGAAGCCGGACGGTTGGATCCTAAAAAGGATGTTAAATCTGTGCCCAAATAAATTAAACTAATTGATCAATAGGTTGGACGTGAGAGAGGGAGCGGATCTTTTTCTCGTATGCAAAATTAGGGGATCACGGCCCGTGGCCGGGTTTAAATTGGATTTTTGCCTCGAATCAAAGGCAGGTCCGCTCGGATCAAAACCAAAACCTCCCCCACCCCGGAATTCAATTTTATCTTCCTCTTGTGTCCTCTTGTAAACGTTTTACAGCCTTCGTTTTACAAAACGTTCTTCCCTTATTACGCTCAAGTCTATTTCCCGAATAGATCCCTATAATACCGGATCAATAAAATCAATCAACTTCCTCTCCCTTTATTAAAATACCAAACATTAATTGTGACATTTTATCATGAGTTTCGTAATTGCTTTGGAGCAGTAAAAATACCTCAAAATGGTAAAAACAAAAGAAAAAGTAAAGTAGAAACTCGATAATTCGTCATGAGTGGGAGAGAGGGGGGTAACGAAATAACGGAAATGACGAATTACAGAATCTTGCTATTAAAGTAACAGAAAAGCATTGTTAACTACATAATTCTAATTTCTTTTTTTGCAATTTATTGAATGTAAAAACGAACAGAAGAACATTATACACATTGGACTTAAGTGACAATGACAAAAAGCATAGAAAAAGCTAAACACTTGCCGCATCCCATCAGGTGTGAAATATCTGATTCACATTGCTGCTCGAAACCACTCAATGCACTTAGTTAACATTTCTACTACTTGCTTGGAATAGAGGAAAAATTAGAAACGTCATTGGCATCATATTTTTCATCACTAGCTTCATTTTGAGCAGTCAACACTTGTTCTATAATTCCATTGTCATTTATAATTTCATATCCTACATCCGTACTATCCATGTTCAACCAGCTGCTTACCTCTTGCTTATCTTTTCTCATTTTAGGATTGATGAATTAAATGCCACTTCTATTGAGATTATTTTATTTGAAAACTAGTTTCGAATGCTAAACATTCATCTTCAGTTCTAAAACTTTGTGGTTATTTTCATTTAGATGGATAGCGAAATTGGAATTTTGGTTCTTATTAGTGTATGCTCTTATATGTTCATTTACTCTTTGATTTACTGATCGTCCGGCTTTTCCCGTGTATTTTGCTTCACAGTCAGTACATTTTAATTCGTATACGCCGCTTTTTTGGAAAGGGTATATTTTATCTTTCTGTGAAGGGAAGTATGATGACAATGGTTTATCTATTTTAAATGCAGGGTTTAAACCTAATTTTTTTAATTAAGAGCATACACTAATAAGACCCAAAATTCCAATTTCGCTATCCATCTAAATGAAAATAACCACAAATTTAATAATGACTCGGTAGTAAAAATATTACATCAAGTAGAAAATAGCCTAAAATTAAATACTTTTGAATCACTAGAAATAATAAAATCGTTTAAAACCGATCCAGATTTTTGTTTAAATGATCAGATTAACATATCCAATAGCCCCATTTTAAATTTGTTTCCCATAGGAACGGAAAAACCCAATGAGTCATAAGGGAAACCCCGTAGTAAATCTAAAACTTAGCCTACCTGCCCCCCTTTTACTTCTCACAATTTCAGTGTTTTAGTTACTTCGAAGGTGAGTGCCTATGCTTGATTTCTTGTCTGATCTTTTTTAAAAAACTTTAGTATATATAATCTATGTAACATAGTACTGATGTGTTAAAAAAATGTTTGTATGTTTTAGAACTGAAGATGAATGTTTAGCATTCAAAACTAGTTTTCAAATAAAATAATCTCAATAGAAGTGGCATTTAATTCATCAATCCTAATTGTATTGATCCTTCTATATCATCATGCGTACCTCAAGTGTTTTCTCATTTTGCAACCTGGAGCAGAAGTTGCTGAGCCAGAGGCTAATGTTTTTGTAGGAAGAGCTTTCCAGTATTGACTGATTCCGCGAATTCATCAACTGCACTCATACTTCCTGTTATCTGTTACTGCAATCAATGGAGAGAACGACTCCGGGCTGGTTCTGTTTCTTTTTTTTCTATAAAATGTTTATTGGCTTATTTTTTAGTGATAAACCAAATGAGGTGGTTTAAAGATTAAATAAGTAGCAAGGGAGAAAACTAAATTACATACGTATTTAGTTTTGTTATTTATAGTTGCCAATTTAAAAAATAATAATAATAATAAAAACCTGATGAATTACAGAATATGACGAATTATCGAGTGACGAAATAATTATCGAGTTCTCACTGTAGTTGCAAGAACGTAAACGCTTTGCAGATAATTTGATTAAAATAAACGGTATTCAGAGGAACAGACAGTTGTCCGGAAATCAATGTGCCTTTATAGTTTTAAAACGCTACAATAGTTTTTTTCTGGAATCCAGTTAGAAGTATGGAGAGCCGACGTTTCACCTGGCTTCCGAGCCTTCTTCTAGGCTAAACCTAACAAAAAAAATAAATTAATTTATTTATTAAAGGAAAACAATGGAGGTCTATCCTGAGACTTTTTTAAATCGTTAAATCGTGGCAGATCTCAAAATAGTAGCCTTAAGGACGAAAATTAATAAAATCGATAAATCCTGGAAGAATACATTAAAAAAAAAAAAAAAAAAAAAAAAAAAAAAAAAAAAAAAAAAAAAAAAAAAAAAAAAAAAAAAAAAAAAAAAAAAAAAAAAAAAAAAAAAAAAAAAAAAAAAAAAAAAAAAAGAATAACTAATTAGTCGGGAAGGAGAGTGCCCGTGGATGTCTTCTGGCCGTCAAAAATCTTCAAATCCTGGCAGTATCCGTTATTGTCTCCAACTTCCCGTTGGTTATGTTAAACGATGAATAAAAGGACAAAAATCAAAAGGATTAAACGGAAAGAGAGAGTGCCCTTTGTAATAAATATTATAATTCATTTTAAAAAATTCGAATTTCAAGAAAGACAACAATAGTAGAATTTTCAAAAGGAACACAATAGTAAATTATCCTTCCACCATCATAAAATCTTAAAATGCTAAAATATTTCAAAATAATATCCCTAAGGACGAAAACTAATGATTTATAGAGAAGGAAAGAGACAAAGGATGGCCTTCCGCCATATTTAAAATCGTTAAATCCTGGCAGATATAAAAAAAGTATCCTTAAGGACAAAACAGGAAGATGAGTGACCGAAGATATCCTTTGCCCGTCGAAAATCGTAAGATCCTGGCAGATCTGAAAACAATATCTTTCACTGGCTTTTTAAGGCATTTTATCCTTAAAAAGTATCCTTAAGGCTTTTCCCCTTATTCCCTGACAAGGAAAAAAAATAAATCATGGACATGTCTATCTATAATCTACTGCTTTCCCTAATTTACATTTTAGAATTAAAAGGATCAAATTACATAAATTAATATTTCAATTAAATTAACAATAAATGATTATTCTAAATAAATAAAAGATTAGAAAAAAAAGGGGGGTTTTGACGTGACTTTTTTCATTGAAACAATATAGC
Organism: Euschistus heros; assembly: GCA_003667255.2. Taxonomy (NCBI): domain Eukaryota; kingdom Metazoa; phylum Arthropoda; class Insecta; order Hemiptera; family Pentatomidae; genus Euschistus; species Euschistus heros. Next base: position 337,959 of record RCWM02000208.1, on the reverse strand, counting down.
TCCTAAACGGTAAGTTCTAGCCACTGATGTTATATGAAAAAATATTTTCTAATTAATTTCAGATCTGAAAACTAACGCAGAGTTTAGATCAGAGTAACATTAACAAACCTTGGGCATATCATAGTGGTATGATTTATGGAACATACTACTCTATTATAGCAAAAATGGGTAAATGTGACAGATGAGACTTGGAGATAATAGAGTTCTTTTCATTCTTAGACCGTGTTTACACATCGCAATAAGATAGAGATTTCCAATAAGTATACAGATAATTCAGTTATGAAATAGCATACCTTAGAGGGGGATGATATTCGAGAAATCCACCTCCCCCCTCCCGGAGAAGAGGAATGTAGAGCGGTGTTAGGTGGCGGTGTCATCTGCCCTATATAAAGAATTCCACTCCTCCCACTCCTCTTCAGGTCCTCAGGAGACAATAACAAATTGTGCCGGCCCTCCTCAGGAATTTCATTTAGCCCCTTACCTTGTCTCATCTTTGCCTGTCTTATTGTATAGTCTTCAACCTCTTTTATTTTAATATGTGTCTAGGCCACAGCTATAAACAAACCTTTCTGATTTTAATAACAACATTCTGAGTTCAAAACTCTCATCTCTTTCCTCCCGTATATTTAAGGAAAAATATATTAATATCTACACCAACAAAAAAGACATATGTCGAAAGAATGATGACTAATGAAACCTTAGTAAACATTGTAAGATTAAATTTTATAATAATCTAAATAATGAAATAATAACATTCGGATGATAACTTGAATTCACTTGAGTGTGAAAGAATCAATATAATTAGGATTGATGAATTATTTCCCTCATATTTCGGAATATTTTATTAAAAATTGGTAGGTATTGAGTTTTTACTTTCAACAAATATATTAAAAATAAAAAAAAAAAAAAATAAGAAAAAACCTGTACCACTTAAAACCCATGAAGGGTCTTGGGTTCAGTACTTAGGTAAGGATGTACTGTTACGAGGCCAACGGTTGTGAAAGGAGGTGATTTGGCCAAAATCACGCTCAACCGCCAGGCTTTCCTCCAATCAAGAGTACACGCTTTTAAGAGGCTGGGTTTGCCCCAGGAGGATCTGCCGACCTCGACCTCGATCCATGGCTGAAATGAAAGAATATAAATTTTCTGCCTTCAGTCAAACTCGAACTCGGGCCCGGGAGCATGATAGTCAAGCGCCTTACCCACTGAGCTACCGAGCCTCCCTAAACAAATATATTAATAATCCAAAACATCAACACTTTAATACACAGATAATATATACATTGATTTTAAAAATGTAGAGCAGGAAATCATATATATTTTTACTCACTTAAGAAGACAATGCATAAGAACTTCTATCAAGTACTAGGTAAGCTGGGAAGTATTGGATGGTGCAAAAATAATACAGATTTTTATATATTGAAAAAAAAAAACTTTTTAAAATTTTGTGTGGTTTATAATGTTGAGTGGTCAACACTAATTTCTCTCACAATGTTCCGAGTAGTCTTGCGAGGGTTTTCTTCTCCCAAAGCCCTCAGATGGTCGTAAACAACACCAGAAGGCCTACAGCGATCTTCCATTTCTTCGAGATCAAAATCCCCAAGAGAAAATTTTCGGAACCATCGCTGCACTGTACTGTAAATTCATTTAACCCAAACAACATTGATGTTAGGCGCGTATTGGGCACATTGCCCTAGTTTGAATTCGTAAAAACAAATTTGCCCAAAATCAATTTTTGACATGTTGAATTTCAGAGGTCCTAACTTATCTAGTTCACTAATAAGTAAGCTCCTTTTGACTCTGTTTCTCCTTATACGAAAAAGAAAATTCAACGTGGATTTGACTGATCTTTCTCCATCCCTGTAGTAGGGTTGGGCGATAGTCGATAGTTACGATCGATATATCGATAAGTCATGCCTATCGATGGCCACTAACGATAGTGTCGACTATCGATGGTAGCTATCGATAGATGTTTTTTAGCCTCAAGTTTTGAAACCCTCGGATTATGGTGATCTGTCTCTGTCCAGTGTCGAGTTCTTCTATATAACCTTCATGCCGCGGTAGACGTGTCATTATTTAATCCTCTGAAATTACTAATTACATTATATAGAGTAAGACACGTAGTCTCACACTTGTGCAAACAAACCAAATTCGTGGCATTGATCATTGACTCTTCTAGGTTTTTGTAATCTTAACTTAACTATAAGAGGATCATAGGATTATCCTAAACTATAAGGATCTTTTTCTACAATTCTTCGAAACTTTTGGATAGTGTTTTTAAAATTCAAATAAATTATTTTTTTTCTCTCATCTTTATGATACAATCATATAATTTATAATCCTGCTAATTTCAAATAGTAAGTAGATAATTGAATTTAATTAAATTAGTTGAAATTCTAGATTGAATAGCTTTGGAAAAAAAGGAAGCAACTATCGAAAAACTTTCGATAGTTCTCAACCGATAGTATCGGGCTATCGATAGTGCTAACCATCGACTATCGCCCAACTCTACCCTGTAGGCTGTCGTGTACAAAAATGACTGTCCTTTGGAAATAAACAATACAATCATACAGATTAGCGGAAAAATTATAGAACATAAGGGTATAGAAGGTTAGCATGATTAATTTATTTAATTTGAAAATTTAGCTCCAACGACAAACTGAATAAAAACAAAATAAATAAAAAACATATGAACATCGACGGTCAAGATGGCAACCCCTAAAACATGTTCCATGTTGTTCTTTCTTTAGCAGACATGCTCAAGTGGGCCATTCCTTTTTTTTTTTCTAATTACTTATAATATAATAATCGACAAAGTTTTAGCATATTTATTGATGCAAACCCTTCATACCACGAAATTATTATTGTTCACGCCATTAGGCCCCCTTGACAGCTAGAGTGCGTTACTGGACACCATTTTGCACGACATCTCTCTCGTCTCGCCATTCCATCGAGAGAAGCCATTGAGTTGAGTTAGTTGCTACTATTGGCTTTATGACCAAGGCATTATTACCTTCCACAGTTTGTCTAAGACAAATGTCTTCCAATCTTTCCTTTAAGCGCTTTATTTCTACTCTTTATGCTATTTTTTATCAAAGACATTTGTTTTTACCTTTTACTTGCAAATGAGAGTAAGTTCAGCCAGAAGATCTCTCAACCGATTGTTTCTACATCTAGAAGACGCCCAACCTTTATATGGTCGGACGAATGCATTCGGATGCCCATAGGGGTTCTACCGGCACAACTTTATGATCTTCTCCTGGGTAAGAAGTTTAATTTCTTCTAATTATTTTTCCTCTTAAATTGCCAACCTTTTTTCAAGTGATTCTAAATACAGTCCTCAACCCAGAGCGTAATTTTAGTTCAGTTCAAGTCACGTTTCGTTTTGAATTAGAAAAGGTTAACCCAAAAGCCTTGACTCAACAATTATAATTAATCAAATTTTATCCAGCCACTGATATACTAGGTACTTTTACATACTCCGATGAATTCACACGCCTATTTCAACACCCACTCCACTAAATCACCAATTATACCTTTGGATCACTCATCTCCCTTCGTAATATATTATAATTTATACAGCAATTAACATCGATCCCGAACTAGCTGCACACTTTGATTTAATTGACGAGGACTCGTTTATATTTCCGAACGACATAGCAGACTCAATTATTTTTTAGATCGGCTAGGGAAGACCCTCGATGACAGAGGGTGAGTCACAAAGAGAGAAGATAATGAGAAGGTCACGCGACCTATCGACTGCAGCGGATTATTGCTCCTTAGCAGTGAACGGACCCGCGCACATAAATCACCTGCCAGGCTCCTGGGTCGTGCCGTATATTAATACCGAAGTCCGAACTGTCTCCTCCCATTGTAGCAGCTATGCTGTACTGCTGTTGCGAGCTATCTAGGGCAATAGATCAAATGCTACTGGCCACTTGATTGATGAGTGTATTATATTGATCAAACCAAATGATTATAATACAAAAAACGGTAGAACGCATCCACGCTGTTTATTTATAGGAAAATAAAAGCATATCAGGATGACTTATTTGTCACTTTTATTGTAATATATTTATTCAATGGCTAGTTCCAAATGTTAAACATTCATCATCGTTCTTAAGGAGCAAAAGCGAAACAAGGCTTATTAAAATTAAATTTAAAAAAAAAGTATACCCAAGCAAGGCCACTGAAAATGACAAAATGGTCATATGTTGCCAAAACATACATATTTAGCGTGCTGGCTAGGGTGCATTAAGGGGTTTAACAAAATTTCATATAATGGGCCTAATAGTAAATTTAACCAGGTTTTAGTTGAAAAAATGAAAGTTCAGATCGGAGGAACAGTTATGAAGTTATAGTGAAAAATGTGCCAAAAAAAACTTGGATTTCAAAACAGTAAGCCGTTTTGAGGGTGCTGACATCGATATTTTGTGGGACTTGATCAAAATTTATACAAATTCTTATAGTAAATTTAACCAGCTTTCAGATGGAAAAAATATATTTTGGATCGAACTATTACTTTCGGAGTTATAGCCAAGAGAGTACCAAAAGCGCGACCCCAGTGAGAGTGCTGAAATGAGGGGTTTAGAGTGCATGAATTGTGCGATTATTTTTGACTTCACAGCTTCGTTAGTAGTTAGAAGGTAAATATACTAAAAGACCCGGTCCCTGGGGAATGGGGAATCCTCAGTTTATGGTGGGAAAAGGGGAAAAGGTCCCATGTTTAAGTTTATCGATTATATCTCGAATCGAAAACCGTAGACTCTAGAAAAATAATCTACAGGGTGAAATTAAAGCTAATTACATTTCCTATAAAATTATTCCTATACGTATTGTCCGACTCTCAACTGTGTTCGAGATATACGTTATTAAAATTCGATAATTATAGAGAAAAATTATTTTTACCTCACTTTTTGTCAAAAACTTAATACAAGTGCCAGCCAGAGACGTATATATGATATTAAAGTAAATTAAATGCTCTACAACTTTGTTTCTGACAATATTTATGAGAAACAATTGTCGAAGGCACTAGAAGCAATTGTTTGTCCGAACCGGTTCTCGCTTCTCCTTCTCCGCGCTATATCTCGAAAACGGTCAATCCTTGAAAAAAAAATTAATAGAACCAAAATTATAGAAAATATTATAATCTGCAAGTTTTGTAACCTACTTAATTGACGGCCGATGGATAGAAATCTAGATGATAGAAAAAAAAATGATTTTTGTGACCTTTGACCTTGAATATCTAATTATGCTAACGTACTGAGATCGGTGATTTTTCGGTTTATTTTACTTGACCACTAGTTTTTGCTTTCTGAAGAACAGAGATGTTATACCAGATTCGACAAAAAATGCTTAGTGTCGGACTTGTCCTGAAAGCTCCGGTGGAAAACTCCCATAATCTATCTTGGAGCCTATCATAGCTAAATATATTTCAAGCATTGTATTTCTGTCCGCTCTTCTATAAAGGGACAAATAAAGGCTATGTTTTCATTTCAATCCACGGATTTTTAAGCCAAGAAATATAAATTAATAAGATCGCCGACTAAAAAGTAGCCGATTAATCAATCCATCAAAAATAAATAGCATGTTAAGATAGAGCGCTTTATAGCAGAGAAGGGAATTAAGGAATGGTTTTGAACCAATAAGGTGATAATTTTAGTATTTGGTATGTATAATTCAATAATAAATTTAAAACATCTTAAAGGAGAAAGGATTTAAATTTGAAAGCGACCCCTAGCGATTTCATTTACAAATTCTAGCGGTCGGGAAGTCGATTAGCCGAGGGAGCCATTACTTTAATTGGGCCTCTATTGACAGCCGGTTTTCCCTTTGATTTTGTTTGATCTGGGACCCGCCGTCAGTCCCAATACAAACTAAAACAAAACAAATATATTCAAGGGCTGTTTGATCCTACCGATAGTCCCAAACTGAAACATCGAATTAAATTATTCAGTAGGCTGCTTTGTAAATACCCCTTTTAAAGGCTCAATTTACAGTTATGAAAAGAAAATACAAATAAAGAAGATGCTAATTCGGCTCTTTGTGAAGTATTATATTATTGTAATATGATAATATTAATAATTTCTATTTAATAACAAAAAATATAAATACATTTTTATTAAAAATTAAAATCCAATTTTCGGAAAATGGAAATTAAAATAATGTAAACATATGGATAGGTATATTTAAAAAAAAAAAAAAAAAAAACATTACTTCCGAAAACAGCTGACAGCTACAGGAGTGCAGTCAGAAGCCTAAGACAAGTGAACGCACTTTCACACATTTCAGCTGGCTGAAGAAAAAAAAAAGCCCGAATAGTTTATAAAAGGTTTACACCACTCTACTCCTCCTTCCATTATAAAAGATGAGTTGTTGAGAAATGGATACGAAGCAATAAATATTACAAATGCTATTTCAACATGAACAAAAACCCCACTACAAATGTTTTTCGTTGATATATCAAAAAATTCATATAATGAAAATATTTATGAAATTGAATTTCTATATTATACTCATGTAAAGATAGAAGAACCAAGAAAAAAAACGAGATATTCCACAATGTACAAGATGTCAGGGCTTTGGTCACACGAAAAGCTATTGTAACCATCAGGCTCGGTGCGTGCGATGTGGCCAAGCCCATGAGACATCAGTATGCCAAAAAACCAGAGAAACACCCGCGAAATGTGCAAATTGCGAAGGAGCTCATCCAGCTAACTACAGAGGATGTCAGACCTTCAGAGAATTACGAGCTCAACGCAGCAACAGAAATCGTCCTCAGCCGGTGGTTGTAGAGCCTCCTGAGCCAAGGCAGTTTCCACCTTTGCAAAATTGTGCTCTACAACAGCAGCCCAGTGTTCCAGAACCGAACTATCAAGATCATGTTCATTCAAATATTATGGTACAGCCACAACAGACTTGGTCAGGCATGAATCATGTAAGTACAGTTCAAGCACCGCCTACTAATTTTGATCCATCAGAACTTATTTCTGCCCTAAATAATCTTAACAACCTTGTCCGACCTCTTATCAGCCTCATTACTAAATTAAACCAAATAACACAGACAGTATGCCCCCAATATGGCCCCTAATTCTCTGACTGTGGGCTCCTTATCAATCCTACTATGGAATGTTAACGGACTTATACAACGAAAGACTGAATTAGAAATACACCTCCATCACAAACGCATAGACATAGCCTTACTGACGGAAACACATCTGACACCTCGAAATAAACTTAGCATCTCTGGTTATACTTTATACAGAACAGACCATCCTGACAACACTGCACACGGCGGTACTGCCATTGCAATCAAATCGACACTGAAACATTTTTCCATTCATCTTGACTCTACTCCTCAGATACAAATCACAGGAATACACTTACAGACCAAACACAAGAACGTGACGATAGCTGCAATTTATTGCCCCCCAAAGTACATAATTACAGAGCAAATGTTTACAAAAATCTTTGAAGCTCTTGGTAGTTCGTTTTTAGCTGGAGGGGACTATAATGCAAAACATCAGTACTGGGGTTCGCGACTGTGCACTTCAAGAGGTAGGAACCTTAGATCTGTTATTCATCGACTGTCATTAGACGTGCTTGGTCCAAACCAACCAACTTACTTACCAAATTCTAGACACAAGAAGCCTGACATATTAGACATATTTGTGACGAAAGGATTAGGGACCGTACCCTGTTCAGTGAAAACCGAAGCGGATCTTGGCTCTGATCATTCCCCTGTAAACCTGATAATGGGCGTCGAAACATTTCTTAAGGAAAAGAGGCCTTCATTAACAGGCGGTATTATGGATTGGGACCAATTTAGAGAGCAACTAAATTCTGAACTGTCCATCCCAACTGCTCTCAAAACAGAAAAAGAATTGGAAGAGGCAGTTGAACTCTTTACAACATCAGTACAAGAAGCTGCATGGTCTTCGCAAACACCAAGGTATAAAGAAACTATCCATTTACCTAACTACCCTCAACATATTAGGGATCTTATTAGAGCCAAGAGACAAGCGCGCAAAAAAAATGGCAAAAAGACCGATTCCCTTCTGACAGACAGACGTATAATAAACTCAATAATGACCTTAAACACCAAATACGAAAATTTAAACAAAAAATAACTATGACAATTATTTTTCAAACTTGACAACCGATGATAACAGTCTATGGAATCATACCAAACGCCTCTTGAAGCACCGTGAACCAGCGGTCCCACTGAGAAAATATGATGGTTCCTGGGCTGTCTCGGACAAAGAAAAGTCAGAAATTTTTGCGGATTATCTTTCAACTGTATTTAGACCACATGATGACTTAACTGACGCACTCCATGAGGAACATTTAGAGACAATCTTAGACTCACCCCCCTACCAATGTCACTTCCTCCCAAACCTTTCACTCCTACTGAAGTGCAAAACCATATCAAACAATACCAAAAAATAAAGCTCCTGGTTATGATCTCATCACAGCTGAGGTACTCCAAAAGCTACCCAGAAAATCATTAGTTTTTCTTACAACCCTTTATAACGCTATTCTCAGAACAACAAAATTTCCCTTACAATGGAAATATTCCTTGATATTAATGATTAATAAGCCGAACAAAGACAAATACACACCTTCTTCCTACAGACCTATTAGTCTTTTACCGCTCTGTTCTAAAATACTTGAAAAATTACTACTGGACCGTATTACTAAATTACTGACTCAAAACGACTGTTGAATAAATTTAATAATAAATAAAAACTAAAAATGAAAAAATTCCCTTGTCTCTTCTTTTAAAATTTATTCAATTCGAAAATCGTTCGATGATTGGAAAAAAAAAAAGACGTTACAGTTTAAGACTGCGACTTCTATACTCAGTACTTCACAGAACTGTACTGACCTATAACGACCTCCCTCCAATAGGAAAAAAAAATGATTTTTTTTTAAATCTAGCTATGTCTATTCCATCAAAAAGGATACCAATTGTAGCCCAGGAAAAAATGAGAGTTATTAAACATCGTCAATTATCAAATCAAGAAGCAACAAAAAATCTAAATTGAAGGGTTCGGTGGATTGAAGATTCGGTGGAGTGGGGTTATGGAACAAAACTTAGTTTTGAGTAATTTATATTTCAAACTACTTTATTACAATTTCCTTTAGCTGGAAAGAGTTACATAACCCCTTTATATCTACTTTTCTAGTCGTGTTGAAATATTCAGATTTTGGAACCCAACACTTTGCTCATAAATTATTCATTCAATAAACTAGATAGTAATAATTAAAAAATATGACATAACACCTACCAAACCCTTCAATTACTCAATGAGAAAACAATTAATAACAAAATGGTATTTATTATTATTTTTAAAACCTATTATGTTTTCGCATGTGCAAAATACAGACTGTTAATCGAAATACTTTATATAAAAATGATATTTCAGGTATGAGGAATGGTACTTTCTTATATTCATCTGCTTTGATATACTTGAAGAGACTGCGATTGCAGATCTCATATCCGATTTCTTTCATAATTTTAAACCTAAGAGAGAATGAGAGATAAGTAGGGTTTCAATTTTAGGCAATATAAGATACAGATAAAACCTCTCATTGTCCGCCTCAGGACCCCACCGTAGGCTTAGGGCCTTGATAAGATGTGTCTTATCCTGAACTCCAGGTTTCCAGCAAGTCAGCATGAGTCTGCCCAAACTGGCCAGTATTGCAGTATTATAGGATCAAACGGGCAACAATCGAATCAAAGCACGTATCTGGCCAAAGGAGGCATTGCCAAAGGACATGAGGGTACCAACAAAGAATCTCAAAAGATTACAATGAAATCGTGTTACCTATTCCATTTTGGAAGCCATAGAATGTTACTTTATTTTTTTTAAATTTGTTTCTTCATTAAAAGACTTAAATGTTGTTATTTGTCAGTAGTTACGTCTTTACTCTACTTAATATACTTTCAATAAGAAGTTTCGAAAACAAATTTCTGATTTTTGGGAAATATTCTATATTCCTTCCTTAGGTAAGTAACATGTATTTAATTTAGAGCCTTACATTTGAACATTAATAAAAAAGAATATGGATCTTTAATGTTTCGATGTCTGTATGTTTTTACAATTGGAGATGAATGACTAAAACTACTGCTTTAATAAATTAAATATGATTAAAGTGGCTTATAAATCATCGATTCCAAACAATGAATAAATTTAATGATTGTCCCAATGTTTCGACTTCAAAGCATTTTCAGATCTTTGCGCATTAAAGCGACAAGAACTGCTCGTCGCTATTAACTACTTCAACATTTACTAGACAAACGATCAAAGCTCCTAATTCATTACAAAAGACTTATATTACATGACTGTGATTAGACCTATCTGGACTTACGGAGTTTAGCTTTGGGGCTCTACTAAACCATCCAATTTATCTCGTATCCAATTCTGAAAATCCAAAATCCTTCGAAAAATCCTAAATGTCCCTCGCTTTGTCACCAATAAACTTATCCGTTTCATTGACATTACTATAATATATAATTTTTTTTTTTAATCCTTAAAAAAAATCAAAAGCCTTAAATCATTAACCTTACGGCCAAACCACCAATTCCTATTTTAATTAAAAAAAAAAAAAATTAATGGGATCAGTCCAATAATCAGAGAATTTGTTTAGAGATTCTAATTTGAATTGTTGTTTTGTTTGTTTTTTTTTAGGTCTCATGATTAGTTTGAGGCTGATCCGAATTTCAAGCGAAAAGATTGAGAGTTAGAAAAAAAATTCGAAATATAATTTTTTTTTTTAACGCACAGTTATTTTCATTTGAAAAAGCGTTCATTTAAATAATAAACCGATTATAGAAAAAATAAATAAATCTATTCAACAAACAGCATTATTTGTCAAATCAAATTTGATACGAATCAGTTGGTAGAAAATGTTATTTTGATTTGGAACACTTTTTAATAAGAAAGCAAGAAACTAAAAAAAAAAATAAATAAATAAAACTTTTTTTAAATTGTTTGCATTATTTTAAATTTGTATTTTATTTATACATAATTTCTCTATTATTTTATTAAATACTTCATCACTGATTTCATAAAAAAGCAAAAACAAAGAAAAATTATCATTTTATCTTCTTAATTTTTTGTATTTATTTTGGGGTCTTTCGTAAAGGAAAAATTAAAATTCAAAAAAAAAAAAAAAAAAAAAAAAAAAAAAAAAAAAAAAAAAAACAAACAATATTTTCTCTTTGATTCACTTGTTTTTTTTTTGTTTTTTTCAAAGGTGACTTTCAATTGTAACCAAATCACAATCTTAAAAATATAACCATCATTCGTCATAAAAAAAAAAATTTTTTCGCTTAATACAAGCTATAGGTCCTTTTAATGCAAAGAAAATCCAATGTTTTATTGTATAAATAAAAAGTTTATATTGTATAAATTTATACAAGATTAGAATAAACTATGGACATTTCTATTGTTTTGGAATGGATATGTCTTTTGGCTGAGGTTTTCTATACTTTTCTTGATGTTACTTTTCTTCATCCTCAATAATGTAACATTTTGATAAGCTCTAGCTCTGCTGGTGTTGCACGAATCGAAAATTTTCCGACATAAACCGCAAATCGATCAGAGAGTATTTTTCAAACACATTTGTCGCTAGGACATACCGTTTAAGAGCTATATCACATAATCTCTAATAATCGTTTATTGACAATTTAATGCAATTATGAACATAAGAAATTAGATCATTATCATTCTAAAATATATTTTGAGAAAAGTAGTAGATTATAGATAGACATATTGTTTTTCTCAATCGAGAAACTCAAGAAATTGAGTTTTTAATAAAAAAAAACATGAAAATCACCTTTTATACTAAGGTTATCCGAATAATAAAATAAAATAATAATTTTTTTTTTTATTTTGTCATAATTAATATTGTATGTACTGGATCAGATCCGGATCACTCCGAGGATAATTAGCACTGAACCAGAGAGTATATCGTTAACAGGATGATAGTATTAGCTCTGATCTGGCAGATTTAGGTTTCGGTGGAAGCCAGTAGAGGGAGCTACACATGCTCTCAGTAACGCTATGGAAGCTACATCCTCACTAATCCTTATCATTATCACCAGACCACAAGCTACACATACTGATTGGACACACTAACACACTGACACACCTGGAAGACACAGGCTACACAGGTAGCTAATGAAGACAAGAGGAGGTGAAGTGTGCGTCTGGTAATTGCAAGAGCCATATTGTTAGGTGGCTCCTCGAGGCAGCTCCTTCCTGGTGACGTTTTAATTCCGTGGCCGTACCCCGAGGAGGGTACGAGGGTACTTCAATACCACCCTCCACCGTAGGTCGTTTGTTTTTTTTTATACCTCCTCACCACTTGCTAAATAATGCCTTCTTTTCGCAGAGATGTAGGCTGCATCCGGATTACCTAGTTATGTTTACCCAACATTGTTTAACGCAAACTTTAAAATCGTGTGTTATTATATAGTCAAAACCATTTACAGCGACACCGGCTATAACGTACAATCAGATATAATGAACAAAATAGTTGGTCACAAAAAATTAAAAAAAAAACATTAATATTGCTTATAACGAACACATTACACGTCGGTTGTCTAGATACATGTCGGCTAGAGCGAAAACATTTCTTGGAACACAATCACTTGAAATATTAGTTACAAGGAACAATTTCAACTTTAATTTTCTTCCATGGGCTCCACTAAACAATCTAGTCCATCTCGTATCCAATTTTTTCAAACCCAAAATTCTTCATAAAATTCTCAATGCTCCTTATTATGTCACAAACAAACTTATCCGTAAAGATCTTAATGTTCCTACATATGCTGCTAATTTGGCCCAAACAATACACCTATCGTTTCATATTAAACTCCATAACCACTCGTATCCACTAGCCTCCCAACTTGCATCACACTTAATTCCCTATACGGATCATATCATTCTAAATAAAATTCGAATACCTTGGGAACAAACTGTTACCTACCTAGGTCTCGAATTAGATAAACGTTTAACTTTCACATCCTACATTAATAATAAATGCTGCAAAGCAAAAAAACTTATCAGTACAATGTCACCATATTTCCGAAGAAAATCCCCACTATCAACTCGAAACAAAATCATTCTATATAAATCAGTCATTCGACCATTACTAACATACGCCTCTCCGGTATGGAGCTCCACATGTGACTCCAATTACAAAAAAATAGAAAGAATTCAAAACCAATACTTGAGGATTATTAACGACTACCCAAGATACACAAAAATAACTGACATGCTGCACGAGCTAGATTTTCAAACAATTAAACAGTTTATTTACTCCCAGACTCAGAACTTTTTCAACTCAACAATAAACTCAGACAATCCCATAATACAAGCAATAGGCAAACATAATAAGCTAACCTTAAAAAGATACGTACACAAACGAACTAGACACATACTACTAAAATAAAATTTATTTAATAAGACATTCTTAGAATTTATTAGTTTTAGTTAAAATTTAAATTTAGCAAATCAAAGGATTGTAAGAGTTAATTTATCCCTAAATAGTAATTAATTTTAATGCCCAAAACTTTTGCTTGTTTTTATATATTTTCATTTATTTATTTTATTACTTTATATTATTTTATTATTATTATTATTTATTTATTTATTTATTTTTATTTTATCTTATTTTTTAGTAGGTTTTTGTCAGTTTTTCCTACAATTTAAAAGTATTCTGTTTTAATTTTATTGAATGAATTGATTTATGAAGAAATTGTAGTGTGAATTGTTTTATTAGCAAAACATGTATTTATATAATCATGTTACAGAATTGTAAATTGTTAAATTGCATTAAATAAAATTTCTTTTTATTATATTATTATTAATTCCCTATAATCCTTTGAGGCGTCTGTAAAGAAGATGACTAAGATACCTTCCAATGTAAAACTTTTATGCCACTAGTGAGTAGTTCTTTACATATTATCGACATGTCATTGTAATAATTTTCTTCAAATTTACTTGTGGTATATAATGTATACAGTTATAGATACCATTTAATTTGAAAATGAATAAATAAAATTTAACTTAGGGACTAAATTTCATCCCTTCCAACAGGGTTACTGCTGGAAAGAAAACAATAAAAAATATCAAACCATTTTTATTCGGATTTTAGTATTTGACTATAAAAATATCTGAAATCCAGAGATTTAGTAAATTATAGATGCTATTAATAATACATATTGATAGCCAGTCGAGTGCTCTTCATACTTTTATGTTTTTGTAAGTGGGCAAGTTGTCTCAAAATAAAGTTTAGTTTCTCCTTCGTCATTTGCTTGGTTGCCCGGAGAGAACCCACCGATTTAAAAAGTGCTAAGTGAATGGACCATCCACTTTTGAAGCTAGCGCAGAGGGGACAAGGTAACAGGCATAATAAAATTTCCAACAAGGAGGAAAACAGGGATTGGATTTAGCCAAATCTGCTTTGCAATAATGGATATCATTCGAACCGGAAAGGAGTCTGCCTCATCGAATTTCCATTCCGTTCGAAAAGAGGGGGGTACATACCATCACACACTCCCATGGCCTAATCTCTACTAAGCCTCTTTGTAGACGAGTGGCCACCTTAGCCCGGCCCATTCTCAGATAATTAAAAAGACAGAGGATCCTGGTGAGTCATCAAAGGAGAGCGGTTATATTAAAAGTTTTCTTCATTACAACCCCCGGCTAATACTATCCGAGTCCTTAATAAGCTCTGATGAAGTGGAAGGAAAGGATAAAGATCCTTTCTGGGTACTGCCGCTCGCGTGGGGAATCTGCGCCACTAATGAGCAGTCTAATATAGGAGTAGTCCTGCCTACATAATGTCGTGTCTTTTCATGTCAATATTAGTCAGCCTAGAGGGCCTTCTTTAAGTTATTTGGTTGTGAAGGGTGGCTTTAAGGTCATCAAAATACTTCGAAGATCTGTAATGAAAGGGTATTGAATGAGGCATTATTATTTTACAACAAATTTTATTAAGTTTATTTTTATTTTTTAATATTTTATCTATATAAATCTAAAACGGTATAACATATACGCATACAGAATATATACCTTTTACAAGTTTACTTAGACCTTTTCCAAATTACTTTAATCATTTTCAAGTTATGTTTAATCTATTTCCACATTTATTTAATCTTTTTCCATTTTTATTTTAAACTATTCCATTTATATTTCAGTCTTTTCCATATATTTATAGTTGTTGGAGCCCCCGCAAAATTGACATATTCTTTTGAATGAGGCTCCAAAACTAACATAAGATAAACAAAAGGAAAAATAAATTAATAAACTAACTTTCCGCATATTGGAATCTATTTGAGAAAACCGAAACCATACACCATACATACATAATATATTTACTATAAGGAGAACAAACATTAACTATTTACAAATAATTAATTAAATAGCAAATAATTATTGAACCTGTTGAATTAAAACTTAAAGTAACCTATTAATAAAAAATATGACAATTATACCAAATTAAATTACTAAATAATTCCAAAATATAAATAAATAAAATAAAAAGATATGATAATATTGGTGAAGAGCTTAGCTGAGGGAGCGGGACGACTATGACTGGTAACAGCCGCAAAGAGATGGTGATGATGTTCTTGATGGTCTCGATGAGCGAGGAACCTTCGCAAGATGTTCTAAGATGCGAACGCCGCACGTCTTCGAAAGAGGTCGAAGAGCTAGTTGGACCTAGTCTGCATTCAAACGATCAATGATGAAAACACAGCGTCTTAACAATGACGCCAACTACACGCCATCTTTTTGTACTCCTAACAATTAATTAGCAAGTTAACAATCATATGGCCGTTGCTAGGTAATGGCAGCTAAAGCCTACAGCCGCAGCAGCGACCTCCTATATCCCTCACCTCATCAATAATATACTGTCTCTAAATTCAAAACGGATTGAATATTAATGCAACCATTATAAAATAAAATTTAAAAAATACAGTTTATTCAAATGGCGTTAACAATAGTTTTTTTCCCATTTAGCTTGAACTATTTTACAATTTTATTAAAACTTTTTTAAATGGAATCAAGCTTCTACATTTTTATGGGGAATAGAAGAAAAAAATATAATAATCATACAAACACCATATTCTGGCAACCCAGCATTTATTATTAGATAAGAAATAGTTCAATATAGTTAAAATAAAATAAATTATTTATTTATTTACCCTTATGTCCCCCCTCTACAGATATTTTTTACCCCGCATTTTTCTTTTTCTTTTTTTTTTACATTATTGTACTGTTTATAATCTAACAATGAATGTTGTATTGATTCATTCATAAAGCATTTTATTAATGACTTTGCATTGCAGTGACTGGGTTGGGAAGAATTCTGTTGGTAAGAACCTCATAATTCTTTGCCGTAAGTTCCAATATTTATTTATTAATATTGATTACTATACCAGAATTAAACGACAAGAAACAGCCAATCGTTTTCGACTTCTTCAACATTTACTAAACAGACGTTTAAACCTTCCGATGAATTACAAGAGACTCATATACGTGGCAGTAATAAGTACTATTTGGACTTGAGTTGAGAGGACTGGAGCAGAGTTGAGCTTCGGGGCTCCACTAAACCATCAAATTTGTCTTGTATCCAACCCTTACGATCCAAAATCCTTCGAATATTTTAAAATGCTCATTGTCACAAACAAACCTATCCATTAAGATCTTAATGTATTATATGTAGCTGATTTGGCCCAAAGCAAATAACAATCCTTTTATGGCAAACTCCATACCCACTCGCATTTACTAGTTGTTTTTTTTTTCTTAATTCAAGGACATACATGTGATTCTAACTATACATTTAAAAAAATATAAATAAAAAATACCAGCTATTAGACGGTTATTAAATTATTTTATCTATATTAGGTATTATATAAAAGGACAAACCCTTTTTCGTTTGTGATCACTAACCGCGAAAACTACTTAACAAATCTGTACGAAATTTGTACATCATCTTCATAGTTCTAGAAAGGTTATACAAAAACGATAAATATGTGGAGCGCAGTGAAGTTGGATAATCGACCGATAGGTGGCGAGCACCATTCCATTAAGGTTAAAAAAATACGGTGTTATATGGAGCTGGAAATTTTTGATAAAATTTACCTATTTTCAATTAAATTGCTATTAAATACTATAAAAATATGTAGCGACATGTGGACCCCCGTGCAGTTCAAAAATCGACCAATATGTGTCCATGCTGCAACAGAATTTGCAATGGTAAAACTATTAAACCCAACTGTACCAAATTTTAATTACAACATTCTCATATTTCTAGGAAGATTTATAATAATAAATTTTACAATAATAATCATTAAAATATATAGTCTGGAGTGCCAGAAACTTTACTGTCAAACGAGGTTTTTCAAACTGTCATATACGTTTATGGTTTTAAATTAAAATCCAACCAGATGGCTCGATAAAATTATTTCTGCCAAATTGGATGCCTAATGAGGCTTTTATGTACTCTTCAAACGCCTAATCAATGCTATTTTAATCAGGTTAAAAATTACTGCCATGCGTGAAAATATCATAAAAGAAATAATGCTGAAGTTCATACTTCAATACAAGATTTTTATCGGTAAACCAATGAAATCAATTACTAGTTAAAATAATCTAAGTTCTTATTTATGAAAGTTCTTAATTTATGAAAGCGGGCCACGGGGTATGCTAAATAATTATTTTATAAAATGATATGAATCAATCATACGATTTAAAAATTAATATAGTAAATAAATATTAAGTATTTGGTTCTTTTAAATAAATAAAATCTCAATGCAAACAGTATTTACTATCTTATAGTCTTTGTATTAGTAGGAGGTTAGATGCGACACGTAAGAAACATTTCACTAAATGACCACTCGACCACTTGACGAGGATAACACTGGTAATGACAGAGCGGCACGAAGGGAGCAAACACAATAAACCAATGGAGTGGCTGCAATAAGAAGGAGGAACCAATAAGAAGCGAGGACGTGGCTACAATGTCCAATGGCAGGCTCCGATATAATAGATCACACTCCATCTTCTTCACTCCTAATCCTTCTTCAATCTCTTCCTCCCTACGACCTTCACCTAACCTACTTTACTTATCGATGCTCCGCCCCTCTGCGGTGATTTAGCTGAATTTTAATAAGCCCTATCTGTGAAGGCATTAGCTCCGTCGGATAAGTTCGCACCCCTTGCGTTATAGCGCTAGTGTCAGCCTGCGATAACATTAGCTCCTAGCTACAAAATATCGTTTAATAGATTAACACTACTCTATATAATAGATTTTAAATAATTGCTTGACCCAAAATATCTTGAAACGCAATTGGAATCTTGAAAACTTCTAACACTATTGATATCTAAATAATCATTTGCAATAATTTATTTTATTTTAACTTCGAATTTCTACTCACACCTTGTAACCAAAGTGACTAACTATCAGTGAATTTGATATCCTGAATATTTTAAACTAATGTTTTATATATAGAATAGAATAGAAAAATAATGTTACTCTGAGACAAAATCTCTTAAGAATAGAAAATAAGTACAGATATAAATGCCGTTATGACTGGTCATGGACATAATACAAAGAAAAAAAATTAAAGAAAAAATAATAATAAAGTAGTGATAACAAAAGATGTGGTGAAGCTGGAAAGCCTCTATTCGGCAGAAATAAAATAGGCAGGCTATGAATAGGAAAGGAGAAAAGGAGGAAATAAAGAAGACTGAGAGAAGTATCATTAGAAAGATATTGGGGCCGAAAAAGACGGAAGAAGGATATAGGCTAAGAAGCAGGCAAGAGACTGAAGAAAAATCAATCTACTTCACGACGCACAGTGGGACGAGCCAACGTAATTTGGTGGACATTGGTTGAAAACAAAAATTTATATTTATGGCTTGAATCATTAATAAAATGTTTGCTATGGTCGATAAACAACAGTACGTTAAACATAATTTCATTACGCACTAACAGTACAAAAGATCGATAAACTAGGTTTGTTTGAAAGGCTCTCGCAAATTTCCCGTTTTGTTAAATTGCATTAGAAATTGTGTACACGTTCGATGTAAATTTTTTGTTTTTCACAGCTTTAAGCATGATATCACGATTGGCTATAAAACATTTTTTCTGTGAAAATGATAATTACAAAAAATAAATGTTTTGGATGCCATATTTCCTTGCCATAAGTAATAATAGGCAAAATTGCGCCTTTATACAGAAACTTCAGGCCCGTTCTCAACCCCCATGTCGCACAGTAGGACGAGCCTATGTAATTTGTTGAACATTGGTTGAAAACAAAAATTTATATTTGTAGCTTGAATCACGTATTAAATGTTTGCTGTGGTCATTGTCGATAAAGAACAGTACGTCAAACATAATTTTTTTTCGTACAAACAGGACATCAACATCGATATACTATGTTTGTTTGAAAGGTTCTCGCGAATTTCCCGTTTTGTTATAAAGCATTAAAAATTGTTAACACATCCGATGTAAATTTTTTGCTGTTCACTGTTTTTAGCATGATAAAACAATTGGCAATAAAACTTTTTCCTGTAAAAATAATAATTTCAAAAAATAAATGTATTTAAATTGGAAAATTTCAACAAAAAATTGATTTTTGAAAAATGTTTATACTAGTTTAAGCCGAAAACCATTTTAATTTAAAATATCAATTGTAAAAAGTTACTCAAGACCGAAATGGTCTGCGACCACTTGCGACCTTGGAGAATATTTGGATTTACTTTGATAATTCAACTTGTACAAAAAAGTGGTCCAAATTGCTACAACAAATGGACTTCACAAATGTTATCCACAGTTATTCACCAAAAAAAATACTTAAAATTGATATCGAAATAGGTCTGAATGCTGACACTGACACGATGAATTTGAACGAGTGGATCCAACGATAAAATTTCGGTAAACACAGTGTAGGAGCCTGTGGGCCATAATTGATTACTTCTGTTAAATAACAAAATAGTTCCGTCTTCGGTTGGGAACAATATTTAAAATAATTTTTACCGATCAGGTTTCTGACAATCCGAAAATTGTTTAATTTTTTAGAAAATCCGATCGATGAAAAAGGCATAAAACACGTATAACTCACACAATGGTAAACTGATTGATTTTCAGGTTTTAAAATTAGATAGAGCACATCAAAAGTCATAGAAAATAATATCCCTTGAATCAAAACACGAAAAAACGAAAATTAGATTTTTTTAGACACACTATTGGTGTGAACAGAGCCAAGTCCTGAGATGTTGGGGAAAAAAACTGACTCTAGATTCGAATTCTACACCTTTGAAAACATGCCCATACGAAATTTGAAGTCGATGCAATAATTTTTAGAGGCTCAAAATGCGATGTCCAGAAAAAACATAGTTTCGTCCCACTGTGCGACGTGAAGAAGACAAGGTTGAGATTTTTTGGACATATCAAAAGGATGGACAACTGACCTCTAACTGAACAGATTATGGAATATACAGAAGGGATCAGGAATATGGGATGGATAACTGAAGTAAAGAAGGATCTTAGGGAATCTGATATAACAGCGAGAGATATAACATAAATAACACAATTCAGACATAGAAGAAGAATGGCAAAGGGAAGTCTGTCAGGTAGAAAGGAAAATGAAAACAGGAACCAAACCGTCGGTTGATAGGAATAAAGCACACAGTGAAGAAATGAAAGAAAGATGGAGGATCAAAAAGGCTCAAAAGAAGTGAATGCTTTGCGTAGTCCTCAGAGGCTCATTCGCACAAAGTTAAGTAAAGTAAGCAAAATAATGATAGTTAAATATACAGAAGGAAAATAAGAGAACGATTCACTAATGAGATAAAATAAAAATATTTTGGTACAATGCTTAAAATTGTATGTACAATAGAAGTGCCTAAATGTTTTATTCGGAGAAAGTAAAATTTATATTAAATGGAATTGTAACTATGCAAGAACTGAACCTGAATCTGCAATGCAATAGCAACGCAAGAATATACCATTTAATTGAGTAGTTGGATAGTTAGCAAGCGTCAGCTTGGATAAGAATAAGGTATTCAAATGTTTTCAGGGGTTTTGCTTATCTGATATGAGGAGAAGTAGAATTTCAGAGGATGGTTGAGCGGAAGAGAAAGGAGCGTTGAAATCCAGAAGTTCTATGGGATGGGGTGTATAGGTCAGAAAGGCGAAATCTTGTGTTTCGTTGAAAATTGATTGCAGATCTGAATCGAAGCATATTGTAAGTATAGGTCGGAGGAAGGGTATTGATAATTCGGTAAAGGAGTATTCCAAGGTAATATTGTCTTCGGAAAATGAGATAAAGCCAATTTTGGTGGGAATATAGATGAAAACATGGGATAATTGCCTGGTGATATGTACATGTCGAAGATAATTAAAGATTAATAGAAGTTATGCCTCTAAAAGAAATAAAATTTTTATGTGTATTAATATTTGCATTGTATTTCATGGTATATAATAAATAACCGAACTCCGTTGTATAGGTCATGGCTCTGTTTACAAATAAATAAAGAGAGAGAGAGATACATGCTTTATTGATATAAAGAAAAAAAAAACATACTGCTGGCCAACTTTATTGGGTTGCTACACACACAGCCTACTTATCTATTTAACTAAAGATAACAATATAATTCATAATATTTATAATTTGATTATAATTTTAGAATATAATACTTAATACTAAATACTAGACACACTAATAAAAAAAAAAAAATGTATTTCCTTACTTTTTTTTTATTTTTCCTTCTTCTCCTATTTATTTCATTTCATTATTTCCTTTTTATTTTATTTCCCTCCTAATATATACATGTCTCGCTTTTTTTTTTTCTTTCTCTTTTCCCTTTCTTTCATTCTACAATTAATATCACTACTACCAAACACACAGATATCCATATACATATATGCACATAGAATCAAGAATAAAATAAATTGGTACATATATAATAACTAAAAAATAATAATAATAATAATTACAGTTACAGACATTAGCCAAAATTTTTTTTCTTATAATGATGTTTTATTTTTATGGAGATAATTTTAAATTTTATTTATTTCTTCTTCAATATAATTTCTTTTGTTCTATAATGATTTTTTTTTTTTTTTTTTTTTTTTTTTTTTTTTTTTTTTTTTTTTTTTTTTTTTTTTTTTTTTTTTTTTTTTTTTTTCTTTTTTTATTTATTATTATTATTATTTTTTTTTATTCTCCTGCAAATTTGTGTTCACTTTAATTTAAAAACTCTAACCTAGATATGATTTTGCTTTGTGTTATGTATTGCTATTCTAAAGGGACTTAGTCCCAAAATAATTTTTTTTATAGCTAAATATAGCTAAGTACTGTTTCAATGTTGACTTATTCATCAGGGTGATGTTAGAGAGGAAAAAAATAACCGTTGCTAACTAAATTCAGGACCCAATTCGGGCTAATCGCCGCTGTAGCCTAAATATCCCGAACAAGAAACAACACCAATACCATTAATCTCCTAAAAGCGGCTACAAAATAACATTGAAAAAAAAAAGTAAAGAAAAGTTCATTCCATAAAATATAATAGAAACAAGAGAGGTTAGATTTCCGCAGGAGCTTAAACTGGAAGAATCTAATTTCCTGAATGTTGGAAAAGCCCATTCAAATTTGAGGCTAATGAAAATTCTTTCCGAGGCGAGTAGCGAGTATTCAAAAGGCACATTATCTTCTCCCACACCCCCCACTCCTCGCTCCTTTCCCCCACCCCGATTCAGGATATTAAATATTTAATATTAGATCGGTTCGCGTTTGTTTCCAATGAGTTATTGCGAAATTTTGGTTTTTCCTTACAGCTGAGGCGCTTCGTTTAACATTATCAGTCCAGCGGGTCTTTGGTGTACTTCTGCAGCAAACAAAATTGAAAATCTCATAAGAATATATTTTTTTTTTCGACATACATATACACTAATAGGCAAAATATTCCGCCTAATTGATATTTTAATTTTATCGGATAAAAATTTCATTCTTGTTTTAGGGGTTTATGTTCCGAGATACCTTAACCATGACATATGAAACATATTACAATTATTAAAATAATAATAAAATAAAGGTAGACAGTTGACTTATTTAAAAAACAGAACAAAAAACATGCAATTTGAATTCACGAATTTTTTTTATCAATAAAGTTTATATCCACTCCTTGCATTCGGGGTATATATAATACATTTACTATTTAATATAATAAATTGTATTATTTACAAATTTCGTATTTATATTATAATATTTTTTTTTTTTAAGTCCACACCTTTCACTTATCCGGTGATAACAATGAGACTGAAATTCTCATGCTTGAATAATAAACTCTATAAACATTGAAGTCCGCAAGTGTCTCAGCTTGTTTCCCATTCTATTCCAGATAACCCTCCAAGTAGTCCAAGCAACGAAGACCAAAAAAGGCCGACTAGGGGACTTAATTCATGTAGAAGCCAATTTTGGCTCAGTTGTAGGGGAAGCTGTCCTTAACAACATACTAAAAGTACTGGGGGGTGGGGGTGGAGCTAACAGAGGGGGGGCGCTCTAAAGGTCGTTTTTTTTCAGTTTTTCGTTAATAACTCGAAGACTCTTGCCCCTAGCGAAAATGTGTTTTTGTACTAAATTAATAATTATAAAATTCTTTACAAAAAAGGTGCTTTAAACTTTTTTGCTAACAGCAATGCTTAAGGAGATATGGAGCGAGAAAAATGAAAATTAAAAGAAAAAACCTTTTTTATTGTTAAAAATGAAATGTTTATGGTTTATATAACTAATCTTTTAGCACCCTTGGTTCCATATATCAAAAACAGCTTACATATGTATGTATGTATATATATATGTATGTATGTATGTGTGTATGTATGTATGTATGTATGTATGTATGTATATATATATATATATATATATATATATATATTTTTTTTTTTTTTTTTTTTTTAAGGCTTTTATAGACCTTGGAGATCCTTAGTTAATTAAATACATAATAAATAGTTAAAATAAAGAACATTAAACTAAGTGATACTTATCGAGCCCAGGAAGTATCAGAGCTGTTTGATTAAATAACCTCGAAACCGTTACTTTTAGCACATTTTGTTTTCTATACATTATTAAAGCAAATGAAATTTGCAACAAATGTGGTTATATTCATTTTTTTGCTTAGATCAATAGTTATAGAACTGTGGAGGACGAAAAAATTGGCTAACTTGTGGTAAGTTGCACTTTTCTGCGAAAACACGTTTGTCGGCACTTTTTTGACTATAACTCCAAATTATTTGTTCGATTTGAATTTTTTTTTTTATCTGAACGCTGACTAAATTTGCTTTCTGAACCCACAAATGTGAAATTTTGATCAAGTCTTGTAAAACACCCATGCCAACACGTTGAGAAACCCATACTATTGTGCAATTCTTTTATTTTTGGTTCATTTCTCACTACAACTCCAAAAATATTGGTCCGATCCGAAATTTCTTTTTTTCATCTCAAAGCTGGTTAAATTTTCTATTAGATTCTATAGATTTAAGTTTAATAAAGTTCCGTGATATATCCATTCTACCTCGTTAAATTCCGTGTACTGTTGTGAAATCCTTATTTTTTCGGAACATTTCTCGTTATTACTCTAAAAATATTTATTCGATCCTGAATTTCGTTTTTAAATCTTAAAGCTGGTTAAATTTGCAATTAGATCCTATATATCAAATTTTGATTTAAGTCCGTGAAACACCCACGCCAGCCCACTCAACATTTCAAAAATGTCAGGTTTTGCCAAAACATACACATTTAGTGTGCTAGCATGGGTATTACATGGAATATAATTAAAAGTCATAGATAGGACCTGATTGATAATTTAAGTAGCTTTAAAATGAAATAAAGCAATTTGGAATCGGACATATTTTTTAGGAGTTATAGAGAAAATATGCCAAAAAAAACTAGAAATTTTTAACAACTCGCAGTTGTTAGCGTGCTGGCAAGGGTATTACATGGCATTTTATCAAAATTTGATATATAGGACCTAATAGAAAATTTAACCAGCTATGAGATGGAAAAAAGAAATTTGGAATCGAACAAATATTTTTAGAGTTATAACGAGAAATGTTCCAAAAAAATAAGGATTTTACAACAGTACGCGGTATTCAGCGAGGTGGAATAGGTATTTCATGGAACTTAATTAAAATGAAATATATAGTATCTGATGATAAATTTAACCAGCTTTAAGATGAAAAAAAGAAATTCGAGATTAGACAAACAGTTTCGGAGTTATAGACAAAAGAGTACCGACAAACGCGTTTTTGAGGAAAAGTGCGACTTACCGCAAGTTAGCCAATTTTTCTTCCTTCACAGTTCTAAAACTATCGATCTGACAAAAAAACGAATAGAACCAAATTTATTGCAAATTTGCTTAGCTTTAATAATGTATATAACACGAAATTTGCTGAAAGTAACGGTTTCCGAGTTACTGGATCAAAGTGCTAAATACATACAATTTTCAACACTTTCCCTCCTCCTCTGCCCAAACCTGAAGATGTTTCAAAGAAATCTTTTAACCACATTTACAGCTAAGGTTGATGAACAATATGCAATAGTCAGATCTTTTTATTTTTGGTTCGATATCAAGGTTCGAATGCTAATTTCCCTGTACTATAATAAGCATATTTGGCTTAACAACAATAATTTTATTTTTAGCAATAAGCTTTCAAATTATAATAATAAACTATTGATTTTTAGCAATAAACATTGCAATTTCAACAATATATATATATAAATTTTAGCAATAAAAACGTGTTTTTTTTTTACATTTTCCATATTTCCCCCACTATATCTTCTTAAGCATTGATCCTAGAACCAAAATGTATAGAACCTTTTTTGTAAACAATTTTATGTTAATTAATTTAGTATATAAACACATTTTCGCTAGAGGCAATAATTTTCGAGTTATTAACGAAAAACTGAAAAAACCGACCTTTAGAGCCCCCCCCACCCTTAGCTCCACCCCCACCCCCCAGTACTTTTAGTATGTTGTTAAGGACACCTCCCCCTACAACTGTGCCAAAATTGGCTTCTACATGAATTAAGTCCTCTGAAAATCCTTCGTTGCTTGGACTAAAGGCGTTTGAAAAGAAGACGGCCTGGGACCTTCTAATACAGAAATTTTATAATAAAGAACTTTCATAAGCGCAACCAATTTGGTAGTTGCTTTACAAGCAATGGAAATGTCATTTTAATCATTATTTCCATATTTACTATATGTATATCATTTTATTTTGTATGCATACAGTTGTAAATTTCCAAAAAAAAAAAAATATATAAAAAAAATAATAAATAAATAAAAGATTTTATCTATTATTATGTTTCAAGAATAACAAAATAATTCAGCGGCAAATATTAAATTTAATTATAAAATACCGTATTACATTTTAGAATTCAATATATCACTGGTCCTCAATATGATTAATTTTCTATATTTCTCATGTGCCCGATAAGAGTCCACTTATCGTTAAAAAAAATAAAAATAAATAAAATAAAATAAAAATAATAAAAAAACATCGTTGACTGCCCGTGTTCGTTATAGTGGGGACTGTTGGAAAGGGATTTATGTAAAGTAGGTCCAAGATTCAGAAATTGGCCGAAATAATGGACTTTTGTTGAGCGGAGATATGAGTTTCCACCTATATTTTGAAAAAAATAAATAAAACCGAATCTGATTAAAATCTGTACCCTGCATTTTGACATTATATTTTTAAAAAATTAAAAATTGAAACTATTACAAAAGAAGTATGAAAAAATAAATTATGAGGACTTACCTCAAGGTACAAGAAGATCCGCAAATCAGGGACACCGGCTAGCCTAAAAAAAAAAATAAATAAATAAAATAATAATAATATAATACAATTTTTACTCTGCTTAAAATTTTATAATGATAACAACAGTATGTATTTAAATTATCTGGCTTTATGAAATAATATAAAGTGAAGGCAAAAAACAATAAGAAATCAGCAGTGAAGCATCCGATAGGGTCTTGTATCAAGGGAATTCTTTTCAAACAGAAACCATTTCCCCTGCCACATATCACCTCATCCTCCAATCGTTTCTTTCTGACAGATCCTTTCCTGTCCAACTGGTTTCATCTGTCAGGCCTCTTTTAGTAAGGGAACCACAAGGGGAGGGTACTAAAGCCAGATCTGTATATGGCATATACACACGACTAAACTTTAACACCGTAAGAGACATACATTAAGAAGAATCGACTAAGAATTGTTTTTTAATGAACAGAAATTAGAAAGTTTAGATGACGTAAATTGAACAGACTGTATTAGTAATGAGGCATTTATATGTTCTAACACATACTTATAACCATGAATTGTTGAGAAACAGTTTATTTTATAACTAGTTATTACTTTTGTTACATTAAATCAATATGTGAGTACGCCGAAAAATGTTCTAAGAGACGAACATAAAAATTTTGAGTAATCAGTGAAAGAAAATCATAATCTAAAGTTTATGTTAGTTTTGTAGGTTAGATTTTATATTTACATATTAATTTGTTATATTTACATGTATAATAACATAATGGAGTACTATATCATACTATGACGTACTATTATAAATTTTAAAACCTTTAAAATCGCCATTTCGGAAATTTCGTCACTAAGAACGTTTTTCGGCGGACCCATTCAAAAATTGGGTCATTCCATGTTAAATAAACCAATGGTTCGGGCCTTGACCACACCGATTTCTATGGTTTTGGTATAGAAGTTGTACTTATCAAGACTTATCAAAAGAGTAAAATAGTACATTTTTCTGACTTTGTTTTTGAGTTATAAGATTTTCTTATTTAATCACTCAATACATTCAAAATCACGCCATTAAAAAACTATTGCATCTCGAGAGCTAAAATTTAGAGAATTCTGCTTCATTTAAAATGCCTCTTAACACTAAAGCGACAAGAAACTGCCCGTCGTTACAGACTACTTCAACATTTACTAGACAAACAATTATGGTAAACCTCCCAATTAATTACAAAAGACTTATTTACATTACTGTTATTAGACCTATTTGGGCGTACGGAGTTGAGCTTTGGGGCTCTACTAAACGTACCAATCCTTACAATCAAAAATCCTTCGAAAAATCCTAAATGCCCCTTACATTGTCACCAATAAACTATTCTATAACGAACTTAATGTTCCGTATGTTAGCCCAAACCAGATACCTTTTCTCTCATAGTAAGCTCCATAGCGACTCAAATCCATTAGTTTCTCAACTTGCTTACCGCTCTATTCCCGATAATCCTCCGAGACGTCTGAAAAGAAGATGGCCTAGAGATCTTCTAGTGTAGAATATTTATTGAAGTGCTACTGATGAGTAGTTCTTTTCAAGCTTTAACATATTATTGTAATCGTTATCACCCCATTTACTTAATGTATATAATTGTACAGACGTATTCAAATTGTAAATTTCAATTTATTGTAATTTCAATAAATTGATATAAATAAAAAAAAAAATGCCTTTTGATTAGATATATCATTCGATATATTTTGGGTTTTTCCGAAACGTTCAAAAACGATTTTTAAAATTCCTAAAATACTTCTCCTTCGATTTCAAACAATTAGTGTGTTTTGTTATTGATGGTAAGGTGTTTATTTTTTAGATTCAGGCCTCATGTATTTTAGTTAAGGATTTGAAGATTTTATCAGTTTGTAAAACACATTCTTGTTCGTGACTGTACGGAAACATGTTTTAGTGTCCTACTATGTATACCATATTATTTATGGTACTTGTTCATAACTAATTCATAGCTAATTTGAGTTATTTAGGCATTAAATGGATTTCGGAAAAATATTCTTGGTGTATTTCCGGAGTTACTGGAACCGTAAGCTGCTTCACAAAATCAAATTTTATCCTTAATTCTGTGATAGACTATCCATTTCTTTACGGCTTCTTTTATTAGGATAGAAGTTTTGATTGTTCTCCAACGCTGGTATTCCAGGTATGAGAACTATTTTAGGTGAAAAATATATTCCATAAATTTAATTCTAGCATAAAGTCTGAAAATTCTCAACTTAACTGCTTCTTCTTTGCGAAACTTAGGTTCATGTCTTGATATGTAAACTTATCCCTATTAAAACAATAGGGACTAATTTAACTTTTGTCTGTTATGAGGAAAAAACACTTATAATAATACCACTCATTGAAGTCAGCAAAGCATCCGATACCAAAGAATACATCCCGCAAATAGAAACTAAAGTTTATAAATTAAAGGCCTCGAAAAATTGTAAGATCCTGGCAGATCTGTAAAACAGTGTATAACGCCGCGGCGCACAGTGGGGCAAAACGGCCCAAAATGGGTAAAAACCTCATACTTTCTAAACGGTTCGTGCTATAAGCATGAAATTTTGGAATTATATATTTCATGAGGTGCTGAATTGAATGAAACCATAATCAGCTTCATCGGATGATCAGAAAGGGTAAAAATCTAAGAACAAAAATTAAGAAAAAATTAATAAAGTAAATTTGGGGTATATTTATAAACTATCTAAGCTGCTGATTAAAATAAAACTATAACCAGAGCAATCTGATCATCAGCATTAAGCCATATTTTCAGTTTAAAAATTAAAAAAAAATCAATTAAAAATAATCAAGTTTGTTATTATTATATATATTTTTTAGGTGCTAAATTGAATGAAATTTACTATTTAGCTCTATTACAGACCGAAGATTCGTTGAATTAGGTTATATTTGGAAATAAATTAAAATGTTTAATATAATTTCAAAAATGTAATAAGTTTTACAATGTAACTTCAGTTGAATTCTATTGAATAGACTGGACAGCTATTTACAATTATCAATCTTATATTGACAAAGATTATATTCACTCGTTATATTACGTACAGAAATAAAAGCTATTAACTATAAAAGTAAAGAAAAAAAAAAGATTTCGAATTGTTCCTTTTTTTTCTATAACAGTAAATAAGAACCTTCATCATTTAATGGGAACTTCTTTTTTTTAAATGCGGACTTAAAGTACTTATCACCGGATCAGAGGTCACCATGATAAGATGAAAAACATCTTCTTTTGTTGCTGTTTTTCTTGAATGATGATCTCTGTGATGTTTATTATAGCTAACATTCAGTTTTAAAGCCAAATGTGATTTATATATTAATAAAACACATTTTTAAAAACATTTTACTTTAAATCTCTGAATTTAGTAAGACATTTAGATTGAAAATGATTTGAGTGGCCATTGATATAAAATAATAAAATAAATAAATATGATAATCTTCATGAGAGAACTAAGGTATACAATAATAAGAACTCAGTGATACAAATAATAACCCCATAAATTGGTCATCCAAATTCCAAAGCTTTCATTTTCAATTGATTTTGATTTTTTATTTGAAGAGCTATTTTTGAAAATTGTTCTTTCTGCTATATTCTGGTACTTAGTCTTCCAAGAAAGTTATGTGTTTTTGTATAGAAAACAAGAAATCATATTATATCTGATCATTTTACAATGAATAAAGAAAAGAAAAGAAATATATATATATATATATATATATATATATATATATATATATATATATATATATATATATATATATTAAATAAGACAAACTAATAAAAACAAATATACATATATAGTAAGCCAATTTTCACATCCTAGTTATAAAAAAAAAAAAAATTATGCTAAAAATTAGTTTCTGTATAGTGAAAAATAACACATAAATTCATCCCCTGAACAAATATGGCCGAAGCCGGGATTTATATTTATAACACGGTTCCTCAGACACATGCACTTCAATTTGAACCCCTAAAGAGAGCCTAGTTCGGTGTAGCTTTTTTTGAAAGACCAAGTGAAATGAAGATAATTTAGATTTACGAGACAGCTAACTTTGAAAATTCCTGGCAGTGGCAGTCAAGGTTGGGGCTACATTTACGAAATAAAATTCGTCCATAAACCAGTAAACATTAATAGTGAAGTTCAAAGGGTAATACAAAATGTTTGCTAAAAATTCAGCCTCATAAAAAATTATTTTAACAGAACTTCAGAACCGTGTTATTTTCTCAACTCCAGAAAAGGGCAACTTCAAGGACGTGTACAGATCCTGGTAACGAAATAATCGAAAAATCAGTTCCACAACGTTATGCTACATGTATTTAGGTGTAAAAAAACAATGAAAAAAAAATAAAAGTGAAAAATTTTTTCCACGTTTGCCCCACTGTGCGGCGTTTCAATCTTAATAATACCAAATTCGTTTAAAAAAAAAAAATACTTTTTTAATAAAACATTTTTTTCCTCGTCTCTATCTCAAATGTTACAAAAAAATTGTTAATTAAATTTACAACAATAAATTGATTATATAAATAAAAAAAGGGATGCAGACTGTCTGGATAGAGACACGTACAGGAAGAAACTGAAAAATCTCACCTGTATTGGTGGAGAAAAAAAGGAGGGGTACTAAGCGGTTCGAAGAAAGAAAAGAGATGCATTCGAGGATCATGAAATTGCGATGGGAAGAAAGGAAGTCAAGATCCCGTAAACAGCTTAACCAATGATATTCGGTCTGGTCCTCAGTGGCCGTTACGTATAAAAAAAAAAAAATTTCTGATTGGAAAAAAACTTTGCCGTTCTTGAAGTTCTGAAGTGACTTCTTCCAGATCCCCATTTTATATAATTTTTATTAAGCTAAAAAAAAAAAAAAATAAATATAACTAAGTGTCTAAAAAGGTCAGGATAAGACATACAACCTGAAAAAGCAGAATGGATATGTTAAGCAGTGAAGTAAGGACTTAAAGAGTCTTAGTATCACAGATAGGGTCTGCCTGGATAGAGAGAGGTCCAGGATGCGACTTGTAACATCAGGGTTCTTGTGGAGTATGGACGAGGCATAGGCGTTGGGGTGGACGGAAGAGAGAAAACTCCAACCATCAGAGTCTGTAACGTATAATGACTGCATGGTGAATTGTTCGGGTCGCTTTAAAAAAAGAAAATTAATTCCATATTCAGGCGTCTAGTATTATTGTCACCTGAAATTAACGTTGCCAAACAATGTAATATATCCCAGTTTAATAATTATTTTTCATCTCATTTCGTGTCAATCTAGATCACAAAGAATAGGTTATGAAATATACTTAAAGTTAAATTAACTATTTACAATACAATTTTGTTCTTTTGTAGTGTACTTTCATTAAGAACCTTTTAGGCCAATCCTTAGAACCCTCTAGGGTGGGTACCTAACCGGTAAACGCTATTACCCAGCGATCTACACCATAATAACAGCTTTATAGGTTTTAAGGGCGAGCCTTTTACCTCTCGTTCGATCATAGATAAACCTGTTAGTGCAGATTGTCCCGTTCAACGTGCCCTCATCGGATCCCGAACTAAGGCGGTAATGCTCTTAGCAGTTCGATCAACCTATATAATGAATATATCTTCGGTGACTGAGGCCAGATGTAGCGAGCGCGGGTTAACTCGGTTCCGTTCCAATTATGACAACATGGCTCTGACTCAGATCTAGCCCAATCTCGACGACTTCCTCTCTCAGGATGGCTTTTCAATTAGAATCTAGGAACCGGCGCTCGAGCGTAAGATCATTTTTAATGAAGGAGCGTTCGAGCGGGCCTTGAACCCACCCCACTAGCACCCTCCCCTCCCTATATCTGTTCGCTCTTCAAAGGAGTCAATATTTGCGATAATATCTAGGGCCTGTTTTTGACAATGCGTGGCTACGATTCGAACAAAGAAAAAAATAAATAGGACCGAACAGTGGGGGGAGGATGGGAATAGTTGAGAAGTTTTCAAGTGCAGTTATGAAACCTGTTATGATCCCTTCAGTGGACCGATTCAGCTCGCATCCAATTTCTATTCTGGCTCCGTATAGTTTAGTCAACAGGCACAACAAACACGTTTCGAACTATTATTAAAATCACTGACGTATATATATAATTAGAATTGCTTAATAAGTAAAGCGATAGACCCCTGACTACTAGTATACCCAAATTCATATCCCCCACTAGATGAATCTTTACATAAAAAGTATATAAGAAAATTTATAATAGGGAGTGCATACATTCAAGGAAATTTTCATTATTTTATTTTAGCGAGTTACTCTCCTAGGTACTTATGATATTTATATACCAATAGTAAACTCCAACTATTTCTCACTGTGGAAGGCGCGGTAACTCAGTGGGTAAGGAACTTGACTGGCACTTGGCCAAGAGCAGTAAATTTATTTTCTGTCATAACGGCCGTGGCTCGACATCGTGGTCAGGAGACTCTCCTGGGCACACCCAGCCTTGATAAAGAGGGTACTTAATCAGCGGAAAAACCTGGCATTTGAGCTTTATTTATCTAAATCTCCTCGTAACACAACTGTTGACCCAGTAACAGTACACTCTTACGTATGCACTCAATCCCTTCATAGGTTATTGTAGTGGTACAGCTTGTTTTCTTATTCAATTTACCCCAACTGAATTAATCAAGAACATGTTAGATCTCCTTAAGACGGGAGATGAATGTTTAGCATTCGAAACTAGTTTTCTTATAAAATAATTCCAATAGAAGTGGAAATTAATTCATCAATACTAATGAATGTTGATTTTAGGTAAGCTGTATTTTTCTTTATTTTTTTTTTTAATTTAATAATGAACACATGGAAATATATTGTAAAGTACTTCATTAGGATTCTTAAAACCGTGACTGACTCCTCCCTCACAGATCATTAAAAATTGTACTTATCTCCTTTATCAAATTTAGCATTTAGAAGAAAAAAACAAATGCTAAGAGTCATTTGCAATTACCAATATGTGATTACTATGATAAATTAAAAAAGGAAAATTTCCTCTTTATGGTGGCATCTAAATTCGAAATAGATTAACTGAAGATGGCTTAGGGACTTATAATGCAGATTTTATTGAAGTGTTATAGTTTATTATTTCAAAAAACATTTATTTAGTATGTATTACAATCTGCCTCAAATCAGGGCAATTAGTAATATGGATGGCTTAATGGATCCATTCACACAATGTCCAATAAAAAATGAAGAAAAAAAACAAGATAAAGAACCTCGACTTATAAAATATATAAAATGAAATAAACAAAACAAATAAATACAAAAACAATAACAGCAAAAATTAAAATAAATTAAAAGTTAGAAACAACAGCATGTTCTATGTAATGTACAATATTCCCTCACAGTTTTGAGAGGGAAAAGTATGGTCCAAAGAGAACCCGGCGCTGCTCTCTGATCTGTGTCACTGATGTAAAAACCCAGTGGAGGCTGAGTGGGAGTACTCACAATATAAATGTCCTAATACTGGCTAGTTCCTTTAGAAGTTATTGAAATGTTATTTTAATCATTTTTACACACATTTACTTGATGTTTACATTGCAAATAACAATAAATAAAATATATAACCTTTTATGCTGAAGAAGATAAGTAATTAAATTATATATTTCTTTGGCATAACTTCTCTTTATTTTATTTCAGGCTTCTTATAATCAGTGAATTTCTTAACATTGTCAACTTTCACATGTTTTTAACTATACTTAAATAAAAAGGAGTTATGCCAAAGAAATACATAATCAATAATTAAATAAAAAATAAAAAAATATTATGTGTGTAAAAGTCGTATTTTGATATTTATGTACATTTTTCCAGTATAAATAATATAATGTAAACATATATAAATATATACCAGATTAAAATTTTTAAAATATTGCAAACGAGATAAAAGCTAGGAAGAGGGTGAAATAGAGTCCATTATAAAAAGAGGATTAGTAATAGAAATATCATAGCGGCCGCGCAGCGTACAGTCCCTGGGGGGTGGGGGCAGGACGATTAAGCTATCTGATCCTGGGATCCTGTTATCTCCTTCCAGGCTCCCGGTCATCCGCCCATCCCGACGTACGTTGTGCTGATTCATCCAAGCCCTGATATATGGTCCTCGCTAATTTGCTATTATTCAAACTACACCCTCTCCTCTCTTCGTAGGCAATCGATCCGTCTCTCCTTATCGCCGATTCGTAATTTTAATGGTTCAACAATGACACTGTTTAAAAATTATAGTTAAAGTTATTTTATGGGAATACAGTCAGCTGTGGTTAGTATCATTCATAATTTGGCTATTCACTGAACTTTCTATTGGGTTGTAGGACGCAGCACTTTTTGTTTTCTTTTAATTACCCCTCAGTGTAATAAACTGTTAATATTAAATAGATACCTATCTATCTATGTGGCACAACAACCCTTGAGTGGGTCCTGGCCTCCTCCAACATTTTACGCAAATTGTCTTGATCTCTTGCTGCTGTTCTCCAGTCTCTCACACCAAGTATAAACCTTGCGTTGTAACTAACACCATCCTGCCATCTCAGTTTGGGTCTGCCGACTCGGCGCCTACCATGGATCTTCTCCTCCAGTATCCTCTTTGGCATCTCCTCTTCGCTCATCCTCGCGACGTGACCAGCCCATCTGAGTCGACCTATCTCTATTAGCAGGACTACATCAGTCTCATTGAACAGCTGAAATAGATACCTACCAGACTTAAAAGACAAGAAAATGCTAGTTGTTTCCAACTAATCCAACATTTACTAGACAAGCGTTCAAAACGTCCAATAAAATGCAAAATACTTATTTAAATTACAGTAAGACTCATTTGAGCATACAAATATGAGATGAGACGGACACTAAATCTTTCAATTCTTCTTGTTTCAAATGCTTACAACCCGAAATATAAAAATTCTCAATATGTAAAAAAAGAACTTATCCATAAAGAACTTAATGTTCTATATGTTGTTGATTCGACCCAAACCAAATACCTATCCTTTCATAGTTTACTCCATACCCGCTCGAATCCACAAGTCTCCCAATTTTCCTCAAACCCACGAGGCGTCTGAAAATAAGATGGTCAAGAGACATTCGAATGAAGAACTTTTATTGAAGTGCTACTAGTGAGTAGTTGTTTACATGTTATTGACATGTCATTGTAATCATTTTCCTCAAATTTATTTGTTGTAAATAATGTATACAGATATACCTACTAATAAATTGTATAAAAAAAAAATGTTAGAAAAGTATTTTTTTGTATCAATATCAATATTTACTATTACTCTCCCAACTAAAAATGTTTTTTTAGTTTTTTACTTGGAAATAATTCAGTCTTTATTCAAGTTCATACAACTGATTTTTATACAATTTCGTTTTACGAGTTCAAACTCGGCCAGAGCAGTGCCTAAAGAGATAGAGACGTTACTAAAGTGTGGAGCGTGAGGTCTGCAAAATTCAATATAGTTAGGGAAACTTCAGCCTTGAAGACACTAATATCTGTTTTTGTAATTTATAAATAAAAAGTTTTATACGCTAATTTAAATTTTAAAACGCTCCACCAAAACGTTAATCCTCCTTAGAAAAGGAAATAAGAAATGTTAGTTTATAATTGATAACAGTATAAAAATTTTCGGGTGACAAATTTATAAGACTAAATTCAAAATTTTGAATTTTTTTTTTGTAATAATAATTTTTCGCTTAGTTTACACTAAAAAGAAATGCTTTGGTAAAATAGCCTAGCGAATATAATTTACCAAAAATACAAATATAAGGTGAGTTTAAAAACAATATTTTAACCATATTGTAATTGTTTTTTTCTTCAGCTACAAGGAACCGTCGGACACAAATGTAAAAATATTTACAGTTTTTTTGTTTTGTTTTTTTTCTATATAGAACAACTAAAATAAATTTAATAGAAATCGGTGAAGGAAAGTCAAACAGATTCCCTGGTTTTTAAAAAAAATCATTAAGGAAGTATTAATTAATATAAATATATAATAAATAATAATATATTAATATAAATAAGTAATCTAAATTAAAGTAATAATTTTAGAATTCATTATAAAGTATTCTTACTTTTATTCTCCCTTTAACTTGGTGATCCCGGACATATCCCTTACTAATCCATTTATAATAAAACGCAAGACGTACTGAAGAAAATTTGAATTAAAAAAAATAATCGATATTATTAAAACTACTTTAAAAAAAGACGAGTTGCGCATTGAAGATTTATAAAAATATTATAAATACATGAAATCCCTGCAGTGCTCTATCCAGTGTGGGGTTGGGAAGCCCAGGAACCTTGCGGCGTAGGACCACAACTTGCGTACAATCTCCTTTCTCTTAATTAAAAATATTCTCCTGCCGCAACGTTACGCAGGATCTCGTAAAAATATAACTGTATTTTTTTTTGCAAAGGATTATTGTTTACGTAATAATTATAATTCCTAAAAAAATATAGATAGTTTGCTATATATATATATATATATATTCATTTAGTCAATCAATATTTTTTTAAAAAAGCAGCATTATAATCTGCCTCAAAGATGGGAAAAAGTAATACGGATGGCTTAATGAATTCATTCACACAATAACTACAACATGAAATAAATCAAAAGATGATAAAAAATAAATAAAAATCTCAAACTACACAGTATCTGAAGTGAAACAAAAATAAATTACATACTAAAAAATATAATTATAGTAACAATAATAATAGTAAAAATTAAAATAAAATAAAATAAAATGTTAAAAATATAATTATACGTTATTTACAATATACAAGCATCTGGGGGATCCCCTAACCCAGACATAGGCAAACTTTTTAAGGGGAGAGCCGTATGAAATAGAAAAACATCTAAGCGGGCCGAAAAATCAAACAAAACAAAATTTTACAAGTGATAAACTTTATTTTTGACTTTATCTCATTACACTCAACTCATATGGTACAATAGTAGAAAACTTGCAAAAAGCTACAAAAATGTATTATTTTTTAGAAGAGTATGAAGGCGTATGTGACAGATGAAACTGTGACTGAGCTTCTAAAATTTGTTCGTAATCTGGTAGAAACTGGAATGTAATTAAGACGCAACGAAAAGAAAACAATAATTCTATTTTAGCTTTGCAGAAAAGAAAGTTTGTCTTGTGAATAATTGTGTGTGACCATGAGGCGGGCCGGATTTATTTGTCCGAAGGGCCGCTGTTAGCACGCGGGCAGTATTTTGCCCATCAATGCCTAACCGGACATGTTCTTCCACTTACGGAAGACAAGTCAGGTCCAAGGAGATTCACTTCTCTCTCCGCTGCGTCACTGGAGTAAAAAAAAAAAAAAAAAAAAACCCAGTGGAGGCTAAGCATGAGTGTTGTAGTCACAGTCACTCAGGGCATGAGTAAAGAAGCCGGCCATTGCCAGGACTCCATGTCAAAGTTTAAAATAGATCACGAGACGCACAGCTTTTTTATAGTGCGAGGTGTTATAGTGCGATAGGGATCGCGCTAGAAGATTAAAGATGATTATTAAAATATGTTTTCAACATGGATTTGAATAATCTTTCTTCTCACACTATCTCAAGAAGTTGATTTTATGATGTTCAATTTATCATTGGCCATCTTTTTTGGTGGATATTATAGTAGATTTGATCTAGGTGAACCAATGCATTTAAAGAAATAAAAAATAATAAATATTCTGGTGTTATCTCTGAGAATAACGCTTCACGGTTTAGCTTTGACAGTCATGATCCCATTTTTTAATTTTTGGATTGCGAATAAGTATTTGACGTTTACACTTTGGGTATATACATATCTAGCAGTAGAGGTTCGATTTTCTAACACAATGGCTCTATTTCTATACCAAGGACAAACACTATATGAAAAACTTCTCTCAAATTAAAGGAGAAAAATTATTATTTTTTAAAAATCATTATGGAGAAATATATATATTAAGTACACAATAATCTAACGTCAGCGGTTTCTCGGTTTCAAAAATCGATATATATAATCAACATATCCCTAGATAAGAGGGTTAGAAGGAAAATTACCGGTGATTCACCCAAATTTCAATGCTTCCTTCTCGAAAATCTAGTTTTTTTAGATTAGATTTTTTTTTTTTTTTTGCATAATTTTTCTATGATTTTCACTAGTACTTTCTATTTCATATTGAACCAAAAAAAATGTCTATAAACTATCGACAAACTACCACCTGGTAACTAAAATATTAAGATAAACAAGTTTATTTTTTAAACTAGAATTTGATTGGTTCTGTTTTGATTGTATGCTTCAACAAGTCTAAGCAATTATTTATTTCGAGGAATCTTCAATTTTATGAATAAAAGTTAACTCGATGGAAGATAACTAATTTGTTATCAACATTTCAGAGCCATTAATACAGTAAATTGAATCATTATTCAAATTTGCAATGTTCAAATAACAAAATTTTAAGATTAATCAATATAAATAATAGCAAATTTAAATAATATTTAGGTCAATTTAAATATACTGAAGGAGTGCATGTTGAGCAAACTAAAACCAAGTTGACTATTGTAAAGAAAATAAAGAAAATAATTTGATTTATAATGAATGGAATGACTAGCTCTCGTGGTCATAATTTCTTCACAGGAATGCGAAATTGTCACGTCAGTTAGGAACACGTAAATGACAAAAGTTTCCTTATAAAATAACGAGAAAAAAAAAACAAATATACAGAAAGGAAAAAATACAAAAGTAGCAATATAGAGAAAGGAAAATTACGATAGAGACAGATATATATATTTTTTGTTTTATAACTCTACCAATCCCTAAGTATTAAATATGTCAAGAGATGTAAAAAGATTGCGAAACGTGGTATTGTCATTTTTCCAATTAAATATAAAGCTTTTGACATATCGGACGTTTCTAAACGATGATAAAACAAAACGTATAAAATCTATGCCGTAATGCAAATTATTACGAAATCTGACCGTTTATGAAACTTGATGGTAAGATTGAGGTTTCTATTAAAATATTATGTTTTAATATAAGTAAGGTACAATCTAGATAATCCGGCCTTCTCATACTCCTTATTAATACACATGTTTAATGCAATCATCATTATTAACATTGTTAAAAATTAGTGTAAGATTTACCAGGCCGATCTGAATATAAAACAAATAAAATCTTTAAAAATACGTCTTTCTTAAAACTAAAAAGAAATACATACAGTTTGATCCGCAATACATATATTCCTATTTATTTTATGTTGTAAAAAAGGGACTTAATTGATTAAAAAAATCTAGGTAACTTCGAAATGGCTCAACGAAAAAATCCTCTTGCCTTCATTAAACGCTTTTAGTCGATTTTCTATTTTAGCCTTTTGATATACATTATATTTTGATTAATCAAGGTTTTATATTGGTAAATAATGAATGAATATATGAAAAAAAAATGTTTTAAATTGTGCATTAAAAGCTTTATTCTAATTTTTTTGTCTTCAAAGCCATAAAGATTTTAAAATTATTAGCCTAAATTTTACATGTATTTTGTATTTCTATTTTAATTTATTCATTTTTCACAAAATATCAAACTTTTATAGTGATATAAAATTCATGGTGGTCTATAACATTTGGCTGTCAGTTTACAAAAAGGTGTTCAGCATGAAACTGCTGTAGCTTTGGAAATCGATTCTAGGCATCATTTGCAACAAAAAAATAAATCAATATAAGGCTCTATTGTTATCCGCTTTATACATATCTTTAATTTTAAATTTTCTAAAAAATCACTATAATTTGAACGAAAAAATTGTCCACATTTTTATTAATTTTAACTCGTATTTAAATATGCTCATTAGAAAAAAGATTAAAATTCCTTTAAAATAAGTTTATTTAGACTTCAAAATAACCACATCTACAATAAATCATAAATGAATAATTTATTCCACAATTTGTCTCAAAAATTTTGCATGATAGGAACGTGCACTACTCAAAAAAAATTTACACAGAAACACTTTTCGAATGGTATACGTATAACCGGATAGTTTTTAAAATTTTTATTGAAAATGCTTATTGCATTTAAAAAAAAAAAAAAAAAAAAAGAAAAAAAAAAAAGGGAGATGCAACATAGGCATTTCAGGAAATACTAAGAGAATACTCAGAAATTTTAACTATTTTTATGTTTTATTATTAGAAAAGTAATCTAATCACAATTAGCTATTTAATTTTAGCCAAATTTAAAGGTAGATGTCATCTCTCATACGTGTCACCGATCTTTTCCTGGCAGGAATA
Organism: Euschistus heros; assembly: GCA_003667255.2. Lineage (NCBI taxonomy): Eukaryota > Metazoa > Arthropoda > Insecta > Hemiptera > Pentatomidae > Euschistus > Euschistus heros. Next base: position 296,844 of record RCWM02000208.1, on the reverse strand, counting down.
CCGTGATGAAGTTGTGAAAGGATATTTTGTAACAAATCATAGCAATTCCCATAGTTCAATCTGTTGAAATAACTCAACGATACTCATAGATAGGTAGAAATGCCTTCCTCTGTAAAAACAGACTCATCTATCCATAAAATACACCTCAAAAATTGGCATTTTTCAACATCATCTGCATTTAGAAGCTAACGGCAAAATTGAGGTCTATGTTCAGTGTCATTGGGTTTTAAACCTTACATTGAAAATCTAATAAAATAAATCCTAAATAATAATCAATAAATAAATAAATAAATGTAATAATATAAAATCCTTTGATCTGGTGTCGCTTTATTGACAGTTTTCCCTTTGTTTTCTATGAAACAATACATTTTTTCTTTGCTTTTTAATCCAATACAGAGTTTTTTATGTTTGAAATTCATATTTGCATTAATGTCTTATTTTCACAAGTAACTGATTTGAATGCCAAATGAAAACACCATGTTTTTCAACATTTAAAAGTAAATTTCACCCATAAAATCTATAAGGATAATTAATTTGATCACGCCATATGAAAGCTGGTTAAATTTTCTAGTTTTTGTGAGATTTGCAGTTTTTTGGATAGTTTCTTCGAAAAACGGTAAGCGTTGAAGTATTTTAAGACATTGTAACTTCTCTAAATAAGGTGAAGATCAAGCTGTTCTTTAGGTCACAAGTTTGTAAAATAAAAAAAAAAAAAAAATATAGGGTAAATCACTAGTTATGGTCACCTCACCAGTTGTGGGCAGGTTTTTACATTTTTAACAAAAATAAGCCTTTGATTGTTTTCTTTGTTAGATCCTTTTAAGAGACGTTTCACGGAAGGGCTTAAGACTCACTTGCTAATGAATCCTTCTCTCCCATCCATTTCCGTTTGGCTTAGTTAATGTTTTCCCGAATTAGTGTTGTGCAATAGCTCCTGTGTGTAGTAGGTGTGATTTTACAAGTGAACATTATTAAGGAATTGCTTTGAAATTCTTCGCCAATTTCAGGTTTTAAAGGTATGTATCTCTTCATTTTGATTTCTGTTTTTCTTCAGACCCCTTTGTTTTTCATTTTGTCATTTTAATCAATTAAAATTTTCAACCGACCACAACCGGTCTATAAATATCTATGATTTTAGTTATGGTCGCCCATGACCATTTCAAGTTTTTGGGCATAACAAGTGTTCTTACTCCTAAAACAATGTAGATTTTCCCTGGTTTAATTGTATCATCTTAAAAGTTAAAATACGATAACGTTTACTAGTATTGGTCATGGGTGACAATGTTAGGTCTATCAGTGACCATAACTAGTTATGATCAGTGTATAATGTATAATGGTCACTTGCTTTTACGATTTTATTTTTTCTTCAAGATGCTTTTTTAGAATCTTCTTTTTTTACAGAAAATACTTATTTGTAACTATGCCTAAAATACGATATTCGTAATCTGAAGATGATGCCACTCAGGCAAAAGAAGAAATTCTTAAAGGGGCTTCTGTAAAATCTATAGCGAAAAAGTATGTGTTTTTGAAATGGATGTTTTTCTTACTTAAAATACCTAGTACCAATTTTATTACTCCCTTTTATTATAACAGGTACAAAATCCCAAGGATCACGTTAACTCGAAGATTAAAGGGCACAGGAAGGTTTCAGTGTGGTGGCAGACCCCATTTTGTCTGCTGAAGAGGAGGACTTGTTAGAAAAATGGATTATTCTTTGCTCTAGATGGGGGTTTCCCAAACGAAAAATTGATTTATTCTTGAGCGTCAAAGAACTAACAATAGTTTCGAACCGACAATGTAAATTTAAAGATGGTATGCCTAGTGACGGATGGTATAGGGGTTTTCTCCGTCGCCACCAAAATATCTCCAGTAGAACCACTGAAGCCGTATCACCAGCCAGCTCTTGTGTGTCTGAGAAAGACATCCGTGGTTGGTTTCTCGGTGGAAAATATTTTGAAGGAAGAACACACCTTTGATGTTTTGTGTCACCTATCACGGATTTTTAATGGTGACGAGTCTGGATTTCTTTTAAATCCTGGAAGCAGCATTTTTGATTAATTAATCCTTAATTTTTAATTAACCTCAAATGAATGATAGGTATGCATAAACAGTGAATTTTAAAATAATAAAAAAATTGTTTACAAAATTTTTGTTCATATGACCATAACTAGTTTTTACTATGACCATAAATCATACACTGTGCCCATAACTGGTATTTTTAGGATATTTGCATAAAAACTGAAAAATCTATTTCAAGGAAAAATACAGAGCTTTAGTAAATTTACCATTTAATAGAACAAGAATTTGTGATCTAAATATGTAAAAAAAAAAATAGTAATCTGCGAAACAGTCTTGACGATATCCTCTTTTGCATCAATCAATTTCCTTAACTATGACCATAACCCGTGATTTACCCTATATATACACACATATATATATATATATATATATATATATATATATATATATATATATATATATATATATATATATATATATATAAAGGTTACATGAACTCTCCTCTTATAGGAAATTTAATGCTTAATCCGAAAATGTGGTCATAATTTGAAAAATATTTATGACAGCTTTTACGGTAAAAAATATGGTTTCCTCAAAAAAATCTTTGAATTATAGTATCTTAGAGTTTTACTCAATTCCTTTTTTTTTTTTTTTTTTTTTTTTTTTACACTAAGAGTTACTCACCTTGTATAATATGATATTGTATTTATTGGTACCTCTGCATACATAAATAATTTTCAAGCTAAAAAAAGTAAATTATAACTTAGTTTTTATAATTAATCTAGGGTTTAATGTAAATACAATCCACTACGGTTACATGATCTTGAATTGTCTAGAAATAATTTTTTTTTTTTTTAAAAAGAAAGGGGAAAGGTAAATTTGTCTGGAAAAAGGGTTAGAGGGGAAACAGAAATAAGATTGTTTGTAACTTAATAGTATTTTCCTCCCCGTGACGCCGGACTGAGTGGGTTTGATCCACAGGTGGTTGCTTTATTCCAATGGTTCTTTTTTTCTTCTGTAGAGTATTCGACCTGACGCGAACCAACGGGGTGAGAAAATACACAAGGAGCTTATGTAAAAGACCTCAGGCCTTCCTTATTCCGAACCAATATGAATCTTCCTCCGTTTGTTTTTTCTTTCCGCTATATTCTCCTTTTCATTCACATATATCAATCAACTTACTAACTTCCTTTTTTTTTCCATATGAATTACAGCAGTAAAATTCAGATGTGCATTATTAAACTAATTGATAATTTTACACATTAAATTAAATTATCTAATTTTATAATAACGTTATTTTTTTTTAATTTCAATCACTTCTGATCTTATTTGGAAATTAATGTTTCTTTTTATATATATAAAAAATTATTAAAATTTACAACTGTATAAAATATATAAAAGTAAATGTGTTAAAAGTGAATACAATGGCATGTAAATAATATGAGAAGAACTATTCCCTAGTAGCACTTCAATAAATTCTACACTAAAAGGTCTCTGGGCCATCTTCTTTTCAAACGCCTCGGAGGATATCAGGAATGGAATTGGAAGCAAGTTGAAAGACTAGTGGATTGGAGTGGTTATGGAGCTTACTAGGGAAGGATAGGTATCTGATTTGGGCTACATCAGCAACATATGGGACATAAAGATCTTTATGGATAAGTTTATTTGTTACAAAGTAAGGAGCATTAGGGATTTTTCGAAGGATTTTGGATTGTAAAGATTGGATACGAGAAGAATTAGAAGAATTCATTTCTGCTAACGAGTTAACAACTTTTATATGAACAGGAGATTTTTTTTTTTTAGCCATAAAAGCTTCCTATACATTACAAAAGACTTATTTCTATGACAGTAATTAGACTCATTTGGGCATACGGATATGTGATTTGGGGCTCCACTAAAACTTACAATTCTTGTCGTTATATAATTAGTATTATTACCTGTGTAGTATTATAATGTACATAATATTTGTATTAGTATTGTATTTCATGTTACATACAAAATAACCGAACTCCTTTGTATAGGGCATGGCTCTGCTTATAAATTAAGTAATTATAAATTCCGCTTAAATATTTAAATAAAATTAAGTAAAACATTTACTTGAGATTTCAATAAAAACTTCAGATGATCCTAAATATATTCAATCGAATAAACTTTTAAATTTTAAAGTAAATTTGATCTTCTTTCTAATGAGCATATTTCAATTGATATAACTTTAGTAGTTTAGGAAATGTAGACAATTATTTTTAAAAAAAGTAGTATTTTCATTACTCATGTAGTCACCGCATATGTAGCATTTTTTTTCTAGCGGTTCACACAACAGATTTACCGTTACACTAGCAATCGCGCCCAAAATCCTTCCTAAAATTCGCAATGCTCTTTTGTGTGTAATAAAAAAAATTATCCATAAAGCTCCTAAGGTTTCGTTGTCTAAACTTTGGCGATTTGGCCCTAACCAGATATCAATCCTGTCATAGTATACTCCATACCAACTCGAATTCACTCCCAACTTGCCTCACTCTCAATTCCCGATAATCTCCCGCGAAGTCTGACAAGAAAATGGTCAACAGACCTTACAATGTAAAATTTTTATGAAATTACAACTAGTGAGCTGCTTTACATGTTATTGACATGTCATTGTACTTATTTTCCTCAAATTTATTTGTTGTATGCAATGTATACAATTGTAAATATCAAGAAATAGTCACAAAGAAAAAGATATTTACTAATTCTAACAACGCATTTCTATATATTTTTGACAATGAATTTTTTTTAATCTCTTAAGAAGTGGTTCAGGTGTCGAAATAAATAGAAGCTGGTTGGCGAGAGTTCAGGGCAGAGTTTTATAACCAAACTTAATTTACTTACTATTATTATATTTATATGCATCAGAAATATTTACAGACCTATTAAATAAATTCAATATCGATATACTGCATGGTTTATTTTAATAATTACAGCTTGCTCTAACTAATTAGGCCTGCCCCCTTAGCCTATACTTACAAGACCTAGCTGTCTTGCGGGTAGGGTATTCATTCCCCTTACTTAATTATTACAACAGAATGAGAAGATTTCAAAAATTCATAATAAAAAATGTTAATATAAAATTTGTAATTAAAAAAAAAAAATCTAAGATTATGATTTTTTTTTTTTCAGAGCAGACTTATTAAATCAAGAGTAAACTTAATAAAAATAGAAATGTTATGTCATATAAACAAGATGATCCTAAGTAAACATAAAACGGACAAATTGTTTACTTGTGAGTTCAATGTTCAAATTATCAATTTATATTTGTATATATGTTGTCAGAATGCTTTATTTTTTTTGAGAGAGAGAGTTAAAATACTTAAAAAATGCTGTACCTCGAAAGAATACTATTGACTCTAAGACTGCAATATGATTTTGAGAATAGAACAAGATTTAATTATGTTCTCAGTAATTAAAGTTTAAACACAGAATCAAATTGATCTGTTCAACGGAGGTAGCAACAGTAAAACACCATCTATTACAATCGAATGGGTCCGCCAAAAAACGTTCTAAGCGACAAAATTTCTAAAGTGGCGATTTTAAAGGTTGTTAAATTTATAATAAATAGTACATCATAATATGATATAGTAATCTATTATATTATTATACATGTAAATATAACAAATTAATATGTAAATATAAAATCTAATCTACAAAACTAACAATAACTTTAGATTATGATTTTCTTTCACTGATTACTTATAATTTTATGTTTGTCGCTTAGAACGTTTTTCGGCGGACCCATTCAATTATTTTCTTTTTAATTAATAATTTATGATATGTGTTATTGTAAAGTACATATTTTTAGGGTAGACCACATGCACTAGGAACAACAACACTCTAGTAACCGAGTTTCGATCGACCAAGCTTTCAATTATATATTTAATTTTATAAGTTTTATTTTTTTTTTTTTTAAACAAAATATTCAAAATCCGAACAAGACTTCGGAGAAGGGATCTTAATATACGGAAGGCAGAGCTAATGCGACACCTTTCGGTTTGATAGTTTTTAGAAAATGGAGGATCGTGTGGCGGCCAAGAGGATTTCGTTACTTAAAAGAAAAATTAGTGATTTTCGTATTCAATAATGTTTCTTATGTATATTATTAATCCATACATATAAGATATGATTTTTTTTATTAAATAGATATATGTATTACGTCAATTGTACAACGTTACAGTGATGTGTCAGTAAAAAAAGATACCAATAGCTCGGTTTATAAATATTTTGCCATCCCCATTAAAAAAAAAAAAAAAAAAAAAAAAAAAAAAAAAAAAAAAAAAAAAAAAAACACCTTATAAGAGCTAAAACTGCAACACAAATCAATTAAAAAACAATAATTGTTCAACAAATAAATCAGTAAACAGCTAGTAATATATAGTAGATATTAAATTATACTATATATTACTATATAATATATTAGGAATTATCATTCAGGCAATCTAAAATAATAAGAACTACTTTCAGAATTTTTTTAGAAGATGAACATCCTTATTCATTCAAGAATTGAAACTGTTACTAAAAACTTCCATTAACCATTGTAGGTGCCCTGATATCTTCCTGGATTTGTTTTAATTGAAAATTAGGGCTTCAGCTGTAAGAACATGAAAAACGAAATTTTGGGGGAAAAAATGGCATACAAATTAACGAAGATGTATAACAAAATAGTACTATTCTCTTTGATTTGAAATTATTATTGCACTAGGGATAAACATCCTCAAAAACCGGACGATTTGACTTGCAGTATGTGTCCGTGTAATACACATTACTTTTCCCTTTTATAAATGAGAGAGAATATTGTTTGTATTTTTTTAAATCATTATACAGACATATTTATGTATTATTTATATTAGATATAGATCGTTTGATGTAATTCAGAATCTACATTTGGAATCAACACATACCTACAACGTTATTTTATCTTATGGATTTCCTTTACTTTCGGAGTATGGATTAGCCGAGGATTTGGTTTTCCTACCCTGTCGTGGTCCCACTTACGTCGGTTAATCGAGTCACAAGAGATTGATGTTAAATTTAGAATAAATTATTTATTTTTTTTGGGGGGGGGTCGCTATTTATAATGATCTAAATAATTATGAAACAGCTTTTCTTTTGTTCCATTTCATGTTTAAGTGGGAATCTAGAACAATGGCAATTATCGTGCAGGTTTCGGCCCCTTCGTAGCGACAACTGACCACATAAAAACATAAAGGAATGAAAAAACAAAAACACGATGGTTATTATTTACACGTGGGACTAAGAGCGGATAAGACCTGAGTTATTGCATTTCCTCACATGAGAGGAGGGAAACCGAAGAGAGAAGGAGAGGCGCAGACCTCGATAGTTAGGCAGCGAGTTACGTGACGAGGCCCTTAGTTCAGGCCGGCCGAGTCGGCACCGTTCGTGCCTCCACTGGATTTATTCAATTTGTCCTTCGGCATGCGTGCACGATTTACATTCCACTATACTGCTTCCTTCCTTTTTGCAACTTGCAGCAAAACGATCCTCGCATGCACCGAACATTAAACTCCTGTGTATATTTAGCGTGGCTCGTTATGTCTTAATTGAAATCCGCTTTACCTTTTCTTTTCATGTGATATTCAGTTTGTTTCGTTAGGAATATTTATATAAGCCAATATTTGCATTAATATACAGCTAAATATTATTTTCACTAGAATTGTTGCACAGTCAAGAACTTCAGGAAAATATATAATAAGAATAACCATTCCAGATAAAATCACGTAAATTAATCCACACGAAATCTGTTAGGTTTTCAATATGAAAACTAATGAAGACCTCGGACATATTCACATAATATCTGTAATTGTATTGGATTTCATGGTACATTAAACAATAACCGAACTCCTATGTTTATACAGATTTTCTCTCCAAATTTTGATTATTGTTTCTTCCTCGTCAAGCTCCTGCTAAATTTATGAAATATCTTTCAGTTTTATTGAATATTGATGAATATATGGTAGATTATGAAAGGAAAGGTATCTGGATTCTTATTTTCATATCATTCATTCATCAGCAATATATGGGAAATTAAGATAGTTATGGATCAGTTCATTTGTGACAAAGTATGGAAAATTAATAATTTTTTGAAGGATTTTTGATTACGGAGATTGGAAATTGCAATAATTCGATGGTTTGGTGGAACTCCATAACTCTATGCTATAGAGCCAACTAAATGAGTTCTTCTGCTTCTTGTCTGAACGTCTTTATAGTCGAAAACGACGAGCAGTTTTCTGTCGTTTCAGTTTTGCATGTGGATTCCACGTTAAACCGATTTCTAGTTGTAGTCCTAGATAGTGGATCTGTTCAACTGGGATCAGTGGATCGCTATTTATAATGATCTAAATAATTATGAAACAGCTTTTCTTTTGTTCCATTTCATGTTTAAGTGGGAATCTAGAACAATGGCAATTATCGTGCAGGTTTCGGCCCCTTCGTAGCGACAACTGACCACATAAAAACATAAAGGAATGAAAAAACAAAAACACGATGGTTTTATTTACACGTGGGACTAAGAGCGGATAAGACCTGAGTTATTGCATTTCCTCACATGAGAGGAGGGAAACCGAAGAGAGAAGGAGAGGCGCAGACCTCGATAGTTAGGCAGCGAGTTACGTGACGAGGCCCTTAGTTCAGGCCGGCCGAGTCGGCACCGTTCGTGCCTCCACTGGATTTATTCAATTTGTCCTTCGGCATGCGTGCACGATTTACATTCCACTATACTGCTTCCTTCCTTTTTGCAACTTGCAGCAAAACGATCCTCGCATGCACCGAACATTAAACTCCTGTGTATATTTAGCGTGGCTCGTTATGTCTTAATTGAAATCCGCTTTACCTTTTCTTTTCATGTGATATTCAGTTTGTTTCGTTAGGAATATTTATATAAGCCAATATTTGCATTAATATACAGCTAAATATTATTTTCACTAGAATTGTTGCACAGTCAAGAACTTCAGGAAAATATATAATAAGAATAACCATTCCAGATAAAATCACGTAAATTAATCCACACGAAATCTGTTAGGTTTTCAATATGAAAACTAATGAAGACCTCGGACATATTCACATAATATCTGTAATTGTATTGGATTTCATGGTACATTAAACAATAACCGAACTCCTATGTTTATACAGATTTTCTCTCCAAATTTTGATTATTGTTTCTTCCTCGTCAAGCTCCTGCTAAATTTATGAAATATCTTTCAGTTTTATTGAATATTGATGAATATATGGTAGATTATGAAAGGAAAGGTATCTGGATTCTTATTTTCATATCATTCATTCATCAGCAATATATGGGAAATTAAGATAGTTATGGATCAGTTCATTTGTGACAAAAGTATGGAAAATTAATAATTTTTTGAAGGATTTTTGATTACGGAGATTGGAAATTGCAATAATTCGATGGTTTGGTGGAACTCCATAACTCTATGCTATAGAGCCAACTAAATGAGATTGTCTTAAATGCTTTTGTCTGAACGTCTTTATAGTCGAAAACGACGAGCAGTTTTCTGTCGTTTCAGTTTTGCATGTGGATTCCACGTTAAACCGATTTCTAGTTGTAGTCCTAGATAGTGGATCTGTTCAACTGGGATCAGTGGAATGTTATATCAAATTTTATTTTTATTTTTTTTTAATTATTTATTGAAATTTACAACTGTATATACAAAAAATAAAACACATCAAGTAAGTGTGATGAATAGATAAAAATGACATGTCACTTGTTTTTAAAGCAACTACCCATTGGTAGCACTTATTAAGGTTCTACATAATAAAGCACTATATTAGAAGGCCCCGAGGCCATCTTGGAATCCACATACAAGACTAAAACGACAAGAAACTGCCCGTCGCTATCGACTACTTCAACATTTACTTGACAAACGCTCCAACCTTCCAATTAATTACAAAAGACTCATTTACATGACAATAATTAGACCAATTTGGACATACGGAGTTGAGCTTTGGGGCTCCACTAAACCATCCAATTCATCTCGTATCCAATCCTTACAATCCAAAATCCTTAGAAAAATCCTAAATGCTCCTTACTTCGTCACAAATAAACTTATCCACAAAGATCTTAATATACCTTACGTTTCTGATTTAGCCCACACCAGATATCAATCCTTTCACAGCAAACTCCACAACCATTCAAATCCATTAGTATCACAACTTGCATCTCATTCCATTCCAGATAACCCTCCGAGGCGCCTGAAAAGAAGATGGCCTCGGATCTGGAATTATTGTCATGTAAATGAGTCTTTTGTAATTAATTGGAAGATTGGAGCGTTTGTCAAGTAAATGTTGAAGTAGTCGATAGCGACGGGCAGTTTCTTGTCGTTTAAGTCTTGTATGTGAATTCCAAGTAAGACGTTTGTCCAGATGGAGTCCTAGGTAGCGGATCTGTTCAACGGGGATTAGCGGAACATCGTTAAAGGATATTGTAGGACAGGAAGTCGTGGGTTTACGACGGATTATCAAATTTAAACTCATAAAACGGAATTATACTAAAATTACATTTTAGAAAAAACTGAATGAGTTAGGAAATGCTAGGGAGAGAAACATTTTCTTTTGGATTGGAAAGAATACTTATTTACGTCTAGAGGAAAACAATAATCCATTGAATGTAAACAGTATATCATATATATGGGTGGTAAAAAGAAAACAAGAACTTCTGCATTAATTTCGAGCAACCTAATATTCTTTTTTATTTATCAATTCGAAGAAGCCATTTAAAATCATAAACCTAGTAATCCCGAAGCTCCACCCAACCTTCAGAACTCCTCCCCTCCGCTACCCCTTCCCTCCCCAAAGATGGGGACGGAGACGAGGTAATAGCGAGCTGACACAGTGTTGGGGCGGCATTAGCACACGTCACCGGCACGACAGCGGCAATGCAAATCTCCGTTATTTACCGCCCCCGGGAGCCGCCCAGGGCAAAAAGCCGTCCTCCCGTCATCCTTCACCCTGAGTCATCTACCACCAGATGCCGCCTTCTTGGCTCGTCTACCGAGCAGCGATTAGGCAAAGTCAACCGGAGCCGAGAACGTACTACGTGACATTCATGCAGAAGAAAAACTGACTACTTTACTTATAACAAATAATATTAAAAAAAGAAAAACATTATAATTCATAAAAAAATAGTTTTCCGCCATCTTATGAAATGCCCTAATACTTCATATAATTTCTAGAAATTTACAACAAAGTATTATTGGGTTGGTGATAAAATAATGCGGTTTTTGAATATTCATTTTGTTCAGGCTATCGCTAGCCTATATGAAGTTAATACTCCAGTCTACTCAATGGATTATGAACAATCGTTACGTTGTTTTTCCTCAAAGATTAGTTTAGCTTTTGTTACATTTTCTATAAGGAAGGACCATCATTTTCATCTAATTAATTTTCACTAATTCAAACTTAGTCGATGCGCGGTCCAAATCAGCGCATGGTTCCAAAAAATTCGTCTTTCTTATAAGCAGGCATTTCATTTAAAGTTTGATTTGAGAATTTATCAGACAAAATAAACATATTTCCAGTCTATCTATAATATTTGTCAGACTTTTTTTATCCACAGCTCTCACGAAAATTGGAGAAATGATTCAATTCATTAACTATTTATAATACTTAAAAAATAACCCTTGAACTCAAAATTCTTTAAAATTGGGAAGTACAGAGGAAACTCGTTATTTCGTCACTCGATAATTCGTCTTATTCTGTAATTCGTCAGGTTTTTTTTTTTTTTTTTTTTTTTTTTAATTGATGAGGTATAGCTGACTGTTAAGTATTAGGAGAAGTAGATTGTTGGGGTATGCAGTCATGAAGATACACATTAATTAAAAAATAAGTTTTTTAACTTGTAATGCCAACGTTTCAACTTGCATTGCAAGCCTTCATCAGGGCTAGAAGTAGAAAACAAACAAAAAGGTATGACTAAATTGTAGAGAGTATAAAAAACAAAGGGATGGAAAGAATAAATATATAGGAGTAAAGACAATATCTAAAAGTAAAGAAAATAATACATAAAGAAATAAGATTAAAATTAAAAGGAGTGATAGATATTAAAAAAATTAATGAGTAAATTATACAATATAATTGGTAAACATAAAAACTGAGTAGACACCAAGTTGATGATATAGTAAGGACCAGTTAATGAGTTAGTATCTGAAGTTGAGTTAGTATCCCTGATGAAGGCTTGCAATGCAAGATGAAACGTTGGCATTAAAAATTAAAAAACTTATTTTTTAATTGCTGTGTATCTTTATGACTGCATACCCCAACTATCTACTTCTACTTTTTTTTAATTGGTAACTATAAATAACAAAATTAAATACGTATGTAATTCATTTTTCCCCTTGCTATTTATTTAATCTTTTAACCGCCTCATTTGCTTTGTCACTAAAAAATACGCCTATTAAAAAATACATTTTGTAAATCATTTGATAGAAAAAAACAAACAGAACATCTGTTTGTACAAGCAGAGTCGATCCTTCGATCGTATCGATAGATTGTATCAGTTAAGACTCTACAAAGTAAAACTTCATCTGAGAAAAAACTTCTTTCTCTGGTTTCAAAAAATTGCAAAAAAAAAAAAAAAAAAAAAAAAAAATACAATTATATAGTTTAAAATGCTTCCTTGTGAGATTACCAGCAAAATTTTACAATTCGTCATTTTCGTTATTTCGTCACCTCCCCTCCCCCATTCTTGACGAATTATCGAGTTTATACTGTATATTTATACTACTATATAAAAGGACATGGCAATTTTCGATTGTGATCACTGACCACAAAAACTACAAAAGCAAATTATGCCAAATTTTAACTACATCATCTTCGTAGTTCAAGGAAGGTTTATCAATAATAAAATTTACATGTTTTAATTAAATTGTTGTTAAAAAAGCAATATGTAGTGCACAGTGAAGTTTGAAAATCGACCGATAAGTGGTTTACACCATTCCGTAAAGGCGTTTACGATGGAATATTTGAACTAAATTATTTTTATAGTCCTAAAAAGGTTTACAACAGAAAAGTTAACAATAATAATACTTTAAATGTACAATGTTAAGTGGCAGAAACAAGGTTTGTCTCAATGTCATATAATTTTATGGTTAGAAATTAAACCCCAACCAGATGGAACCAATAAAATTATTTCTGCCGAATAAAATTTATTACCAAACCCAAATGTCGATACGCTGCTTTCTTATATTGTGTGCAAAAATATAATAAATGACAATTCTTGTATTTTTATATACTGTTAATGTAGTACATATGGAAACAACAATATTCAGATTAAAAAAGAAAAGAAAAAAGTACAACGTAATAAGGTAAAAAAAAAAATAGATACATACATATCATTAAAAAATAAAAAATAAAAAAAGGAAAGGAGAGAACTTATATTTTTATGGTTCTTCGAACAAAAATATAGAAACAAATATTTGTTTGAAACTCTCGGTGAGAGACGATAATAAATTTTTGGTTATATCAGCGATGGGTCAGGTCTGGGGTCAGGAAAACTCTCCTAAGGTACACTCAGCTTCATTATGTGTGTAAAACCGGTGTGTTTCCATTAATGGAAAAAAAAAAAAAAAAGGAAAGTGTTTCCTATAAAACATCTTCCTTTCTCGCAATGAAAAAAAAGTACAACGTTACTAAGTACTGTACCCAAGACCCTGCATGATTTGTAACGGTTTGATTTTTATTGTTTGAGATTTAAAATATACAACGAGACTTAAATGACAAGAAACTACTCTAACATTTACTAGATAAGCGTTCAAAGCTCTCAATTAAGCTTTGGGGATCCACCAAACTTTTCTAATCTTCTCGTATCCGATCCTTACAATCCTTAATAAAGTTATCAATGCTCCATATTATATTACAAACAAATTTATCCATAAAGATCTTAATGTTCCATTTGCGGCTGATTTGGCCCAAACCAGATACCTATCCTTGCATATTAAACTTTATACCCACTCGAATCCACTAGTCTACAAACTTGCTTCACACTCAATACCCGATAATCCGTTCTGAAGATAAGAATATGGCCGATAGACCTTGTAATGAAAAACTTTTATTGAGGTGCTACTAGTGAGTGGTTCTTTACACGTTATTGACAAATCATTGTAATAATTTCCCGAAATTTACTTGTTTATAATTTATACAATTGTAAATATAATGCATAGTTTAAACTATCGCATAAAGGCGAATTAAACGGAAAGTAAATGAAATATAAGAAAAAAAAAAAAACTGTGAGTGTACTTCGTAAGTTAGTAATGTCAAATATATACTAATATACTCAAAACAAGTTTTATTTCCCATATTTTTCTATCAGTCCCCACTGAAAAGAAAATTAAAATTGTCCTCTTTAAAACATAAAAAAAACTGTTTTTTAAACCTGAGTCATCTCTATTTTCGCCTTCTTTTTTAAAGTATAGATGTTTAAAAGCGTATCTATTATAAGGGTATTATTATTATAGGGTATCCTGTTATTATAAGGATCAGAATCCTTGTAAAAACAGCTGTTGATATATTCACTTTTGAATAGCACTCTTCAAATTTAGAATATTCTGAAGTCTACTGATGGCAATATTGAAAGAAGAATTATTGGCTTATTCGTCGCGGCTAAGCACAAAATAATAAACCGTGGGGTACTGCAGACCCCTCCAGACCCCACTCACTATAAACTATTAGTTGTGGGGTGCGAGGCCCCAGCTCGAGTGACCCACTCCCGGCGGCTGGAGGAAGGAACCACGGCCATCTCGATAAATTCCAGCCTCTCTTTGTGTCATCTAAATCGTATGTCACAGCCAGCCGTAGGGGGGAGGGGGAAATGTCCGGTCGATTTCTCAACAGTCATATCCTACATTAATTTTCACAACACTGAAGTCAGGCTCTTTTAGAAATTAATTGACTGAATCATCATCGATTACTTTTATGATATTTAAATAAATTAATAATTATAGCAACACTTACCAAAACCGATTTTGACTTATGCATCACAGATTTATGAATAAGCTAATAATTTCTCAAAGAATAAATTTCAATCATATGCACTGCAACTCATCGCACGATCTCCATGGAACGTTAGTAATAGAACAATGCAGAGAGACTTTCATATACCACTGTACTGGACCAAATTAAAACAAATTATAGAATATTTGTTTCCAAACATTTTCACCATACTAACAACAATTCAGATGAAGCATGGGTGATAGTATAGAAGGATTGATACAACAAGGAGTAATGAATATTTTAGATTTTTTTTGAGTCTCAGACAAGATGGCCGCTTCTACACATCACATTTAGAATCGCTCTCTGTTTGTGACATTTTCTACTGTGTATTTAACTTATGTTACAGTTTCGTATTTATCGAATAATGACAATATGAACTATAGATCATTTTGAAAAAAACTTTTAGTGAGGTGAGTTAAAACATTATTAACAGTGAACTGATTCAATATATATAGGTGAGGCAGTTTAACTGGCCAACCTAGCCCGTAATCCTCCCGCCTGTTTGAATACAGCAGCACTATCAGACAAGGCCAAGGGCCTGTTATTGTTTTCTGTTACCTCTAGTTCGTAACCAAAGATTTAATTTAATTTAATTTAATTTTTTTTTTGCGTAAGAACTTTTTTAGTTTATTTTTTCATTCTTGTTTTATAATCATGTATTTTTTAGTTTACATATTGTGGATAATTATGCCATTATTCTAGTTTTTAATTATTTACTTCATAGCTATCATTATTTTTGTTATTGTTATTATTATTATTTTTTTTAATACTATTACATAATGGATGTGGTAACATCTGATGACTCAGAGACTGAAACCCCTTCTTATTCAGAGTTCAGTGAGACTGAGTACCAGTCTAGAAGAACACTTCAGAAGCGCCATAGAAACGCAGCCCCAGGTTCAGCGGGCAACTCACCAAATAAAAAGAAAAATAAAACTGCAAAATCAAAAAAAACAAAACAATAATAATACAAATATTCTTCAAACTCGCAGTAAATCTACTGCAGCCAAAAATCTCAGGAAACCACACTAGCTACACCCAACCCGTCTACTTCAACTACCAGCAATAAAAATATCACAAATCCGCATCATTCTTCTGAACCCGAACCACCTCGAATCTTTATTGCCAAAATTAAAAAATTTTTATATCATTTTGTCAAGAAATATCAGTTTTGAACGGAGAGACTAACTTTAACTGTTTCTCTCGGTTCAAAGACATTAAAATAAAAACCTCAACAAAAGAAAACTACAAAAAATTGGTAAATTATCTCACCATCAAAAACTACGAGTTTCATTGTTACCAATTGAAAGAAGAAAAATCGTATAGAGTCGTATTGCGTATCGTATTCCACCACCCCAACGAGCGCAATCAAACATGATTTGGAAGCAATAGGTCATAACGTGAGGCAAGTCTCTTGTGTGCTTCACCCAAAAGAAAAACATCCTTTGCCATTATTCTTCGTCGATTTGGAGCCTGCCAGAAACAATGATGAAATATTCAATGTAACCAGGCTGGTATATTCAGTCGTGAGGTTTGAAGAGCCGAGAAGAAGGGCAACCATTGTCCAGTGCACCCGTTGTCAAAGCCTCGGACACACCAAGACGTACTGTCACCACCAAGACAGGTGTGTGAAATGTGCTGGCCCTCATGCAACTGAGTCATGCCAAAAAACAAGGGATACCCCAGCAATATGCGCGCTGTGTGGTCAAGACCAAGCTACAGAGGCTGTTCAGTATATAAAAGTGTGCACAGTCAGAGGACATCAAATTCGACCATCAGAAAGTCACAAAATCATACTAGCAATGTACCTGAAGTTCAAGAAATTCAAGAAGCCAATTCCTACAGAATAGAACCGCAGCAATCGACTTCAACATCTGATCATCATCCACAGGGAACATCATACTCCGACAAGATAAAATATCAAATTCGACGTCAGGCGCCTCGTATTTCCAATTCACAACCCCAGACCTCCCAACCTCAACCTCAACCCCTGAAACAGAACACTCCTGTTCATAATATGCCTCTAAAAGTCAAATTACCGCCTCTGAAGGGTCACCCACTTCCAATCCAACCACCTGTTCAGAGCAACTCTTTACCTCAAATACCAATTCAGGTAGATTCTGCTCCTCGTACCCTAGGAAGAGTCCAGTCCCTAACCAATGCTCCTACTCAGTCATATTATCCCTACCAAGCTCCAGATTCATTTCCTCTTCCCCATCCTTATACAAACGATATAAACGCCATCCTTTCCTCATTCCTATCTGAACTAAATGATACCATTAAGCCCCTTATCACCCTTCTTACTAGAGCCCTTTCGGAAGTTCCGTTTAATGTCGCTAGATGAGCGCTAAACCTCTAGCTGTCATTTTATGGAATGCTAACGGACTACAAAACCACCGAGACGAACTTGACATTTTTCTACACGACGAAATAGACATTGCCCTGCTGACAGAAACTCATTTTACTCAACGGTCATATTTTTACATACGAGACTACATCACTTACAGATCTGATCACCCAGAAAACATCTCCCCTGGTGGATCCTGCATCCTTATCCATAAATCAATACCTCATTCCCTTGTCCCTTCTACTTCAATTGACGCCATTCAATCCACCTCAGTATCCATTTCAACTCGTCCTTTCCATCTAACATTTTCAGCTGTATACTGCCCTCCTGGAAATTCCCTTTCTCATAACCTCCTTGATTCCTTATTCCGATCCCTCGGACCGCGCTTTATTGCAGGTGGAGATTACAACGCCAAACACCAGCGATGGGGTTGTAGAACCTCCAACTCCCGTGGCAGCATCTTATCCCGCATTACAATATCGAACTGTTATTCAGTCCTCTCACCGGTTAATCCTACTTATTGGCCTACATCCCTCAAAAAACGTCCTGATATCCTCGATATCTTCATTTCTTCCCAAATTTCCAACTCTCATACCTTTGTCAAATCCCTGGATGACCTTTCATCAGACCATAGTCCTGTCCTGCTTCGATTGTATTCATATCCTGTTCCGAAACCCTCTCCTCCTAGACTGATAACAAGACGAGTAGACTGGGACAAATTTAGTTACGACTTGGAAAACAAAATAGACTTGAAAATTCCTCTCAAAACAAAACATGATATCGACACTGCCATTGACAAACTGTTTATGTCCATCAGCATTAATTAATCCATCAGCATTAACGATAACACCTCACACAGACAAAAATTAAATTCTATCCAGACTAACTTGCCATACCACATTCGCGACCCAATAGTAGAAAAACGTAGAGCAAGACTAGATACCCATCAGGTAAGAATAATTACTGCAAATTAACAAACAAACTTAAGACGGAAATTAAAAAATACAAAATTCAAAAATTACATTACAATAAAGAAAATCTTAACACCACTGACAAATCTTTATGGAATACGACCAAAAAACTACTGAACTACAGAAACTGTAATCATCCTCTACTAACCGAAGCCAAAACATGGTCAAAATCTGACGATGAAAAGTCATTCATTTTTGGCCAGTACCTTTTCCAAACTTTTAACCCACATCCTGATATCCTTAATCTTGCTCACCTAGAATATATTGAAGCAGAACTCAACATCCCACTCCAAATGTCTCCTCCGCCTAATGCATTCCATCCTTCAGAAATATTAAACATAATTCACAGATTTCCTTCAAACAAAGCTCCTGGACACGACCTAATTACATCCCACATCCTTTTAAACTCCTTCCTCGAAAAGCCATCCTATTCCTAACATACATATATAATGCTGTACTCCGCACCACATATTTCCCTGATTCCTGGAAATTATCAATAGTTAAAATGATACCTAAACCCAAAAAGCCACCTGAGCTCCCATCCTCATACCGTCCTATTTCTCTCTTGCCAATCATGGGTAAAATCCTAGAAAAACTCATTTTAAAACGTTTGTATCCTATCCTAGAATCCTATCATGTAATCCCAGATCACCAGTTTGGATTCCGAACATCACACTCAACAATCCAGCAATGTCATCGTGTGGTGGACGTTGTCTCCTCTGCATTGGAGCGCGGAATGTGCTGCACGGGAGCCTTTCTTGATGTAGAACAAGCGTTTGACCGAGTCTGGCACCCGGGACTGCTGTATAAACTCCGTCAGTTCCTACCTTCTACTTATTTTCTTATTATGAGATCCTATCTCAGTGACCGAACCTTCAAAGTAAACCATAAATTTTCCTATTCTCCCCTCTTTACCCAGTCTGCCGGAGTTCATCAAGGTAGTATCCTAGGTCCTATCCTCTACACAGTGTACACAGCTGACATCCCAACTCATCCTACCACTATCCTCACCACTTACGCTGATGACACATGTGTGTTATAACAATGATCCCTTTATTGCCTCTCAAACACTCCAATCCCATATCCTAAACCTTCAAGAATGGTGTCAAAAATGGAGAATCAAAATAAATCCGAACAAATCATATCAAATAACCTTTACCCTTCGTCGTAAACCTACGACATCCTGCCCTACAGTATCTTTTAATGATATTCCACTAATCCCTGTTGAACAGATCCGCTACCTAGGACTCCACTTGGACAAACGTCTTACTTGGAATCCACATACAAGACTAAAACGACAAGAAACTGCCCGTCGTTACAGACTACTTCAACATTTACTAGACAAACGATCAAAGCTCCCTATTAATTACAAAAGACTCATTTACATGATAGTGATTAGACCTATTTGGACATACGGAGTTGAGCTTTGGGGCTCTACTAAACTATCCAATTCATCTCGTATCCAATCCTTACAATCCAAAATCCTTCGAAAAATCCTCAATGCTCCTTACTATGTGATGAATAAACTTATTCATAAAGATCTTAATGTTTCATATGTTTCTGATTTAGCCCAAACCAGATACCTATCCTTCCATAGTAAGCTCCATAACCACTCGAATCCACTAGTCTCCCAACTTGCTTCCTCCTCCATCCCTGATAATCCTCCGAGGCGTCTGAAAAGAAGATGGCCTAGGGACCTTTTAGTGTAGATTTTATTGAAGTGCTACTAGTGAGTAGTTCTTCACAAGTTATTTACATGCCATTGTATTCACTGTCAACACATTTACTTGTTGTATATTATTTTGTACAGTTGTAAATATCAATAAATGGAAAAAAAAAAAAAAAAAAAAAAGATTTTTTTTGTATGTATGTATCATTATTCTGAAATATAATTTATGAGGATGATTTAGATAAAATTTGGTACAGACTGATTAAGTAGTTTTCGCGGTTAGTAAATTGTCGTTTGATTTAATAATAGGGCTTATAAAAAAAAAAAAAAAAATGACCGTTTTATCAAATTTCAGAGTTCAAAAGTTTGTAAATATCTTAATGGTATTTATTATTTACCAATACTTAATAATCCATTTAGAGCATTCTCTAAGCTTGTTTACTAACACTGGAATTCTTCAAAAAAATGTCTTAGTTCAGTTATTTATTTCAAAGAAAATCAATATGACAGTGTCCTATGAAATTCTCGTAATTTTAAGACATTACTGGAGAAATAATTTCACAACCGCTGAAGCAACTCGTGAAATTATCAAATATGAAGGAGAAGGTGTTTTTGAAGAGTGCACTGCGCGGCGTTGGTTTGAAAAATTTAAAAGTGGAGATACGACGTTGGAAAGGAAGAAGGACTCCGGGCGGCCATTAATGGATATTGATGAGGTTCTGAAGGAAGCTGTTGAGTCAAATCCGTCCACAAGTACTCGCGAACTTGCCAGGGAGTGTGGTGTGTCGAAAGATACAGTTAATCGCCATCTTCTTTTCAAGGAGAAGGTGAAAAAGACCTGCTTGTCCACACACTTCCCGTCGAACCAAAGAAATGTTTACAGGACTTCATGGGTTTAAACTCCTGCCTCATCCACCATACAGTCCAGACCTCGCACCTTCGGTTTGCTACTTGTTTCGATCTATAGCCCATTTTCTTCAAGGCAAAAAATTTGATAATTTTGCGGAAGTTGAAAATGCTGTCCAAGAGTTCTTTGACAGCCATCCCAAGGAATAGTATCAGCGTGGCATCCAGCAATGGGCTAGCAGATGGGTAATGACGGTAGATAACAATGGACTATACAATACAAATATTTGTTAAAGAAATGGTCATTTTTTTTATACACCCCATCAGTATAGAGTCGACAGAGCATCGATCAAGACCCAACAAAATAGATGTATTCGTAATCAATTCTTGATGTCCTGTAAGATCACAGAGTTTTTGAGAACTCTCTAGCTGGGTTACGTAAGATGTTACACTGTGCGTCAGTCCAAAATATTTTTAACCCAATACTAAAACACGTAAGATTAAAAAAAAAATACATTACATCATCTAATTAAAATACTATTAGATCAGTTAAAGACTTTATTAATACCATTTATATAAATTTATTAGAGCTGCTGTCACAATAGAAGACCCGCCTTAAAATAGATAAATGGAAATTTATTTGGCTTGATGACTTTGAAAGGAGCTCATTGTAGGACTAACGACAGAGGCACCAGAGGCACCCACAGGAACCGAACATTGAGGCCTCAACCCTTCTCCCTAATCCTTACCTTTGATAAAACCTGGATGCGGGTTAACTCCCGGGTCGACCCCTATCACTGCTAACTAAATACCTCATAGTCACCTTATTGTATTGGCGTTTTTTTTATATAGTATAAGCTTTATATAAAAGATCAATCCAATAAATATATATAAAATTATTTACACTGACTAGTGAAATACAGTGAAGCTACAATTATCCGGATACCCGATAATTTGGTTTGATTTGAAGAAAAAAAAGATTTATTAGTTTAATTTTTTTTAAATATTGTATTGATAGACATTGCAGCCCGTGGTTTGGAGCTCACACAAAATCTGGTAAGTCACGTCTTATTACTTTTAATGACAAAATAAAATACGTAAAACTAAATAGACCAAGCGGCATCTACCGGAAATGCGTCTCAGATTTAGTGAATGGCCGTTCCAACTTAAAAGTGGAATAAGATTTTATGTTCCGTTCCACTATTGGAACCAGTTCCAGTTTTCGTTCTGTTCCAATTTTCGTTCTACGTCAGTTTGACAGACCTACTACCTACTTACTATGCAGTTCGTTGTTGTGACTTCTCCTTAATCTCCTTCTATTTTACAATTAAAATATTTATAGGTACTATAATATTTAAGAAGATTTAAATAGCCAAGTATACGTATTAAAAAATGTAAACAATGAAAATAGTTTTATTCAATCAACAATTTTTTTTTTTGAAATATGTCAGTTCAATTATAGCGCACAATTTAGCTAGAATTTTTCAATTACACTGGTTCCGAGAAAAAAGGAGTAATCTACTCTTGTGCACAACTTTTGAACAAATAGCAAAAAAAATATTTAATTACATATTCAGTAAAACCTTGTGTGATTCATTTCTCTGAATCCGAAAGAAGAAGCCGAGCTCTGTCGGTAGAATAGAAAATTTCAAAGAAATCGCTTTATTTTAAAGATGCCCTGCGTGGGGTGGTAGGGCGATGGAATGGGGGGAGGGAATCAAGAGCGGGTTTGGAACGAAACGAGAGATCCTCTAGCGTTGGTTTTCGTTCCAGGTAGAACGAAAAACTAGGCCGATTTTTTACGTTCCAAACCGGAAAAGCTGAAGTTCCGTTCCACCCAAAACCACCCATCACTTCTCAGAATGCGAAGCCTCCCTACACTTCATAACAGTCAAGTTCTGATTAAACGTACTTAGTGAATTTCTAGAAGCACAGCATATCCTACTCCATCCTACTCGGGTTTTGCCCTCCCTGGACCCTACTGCCGTTGGGAGTGGTCTCTTTATTGACTTAAAGAGTTATATCACCTAAATGAAAACGCGTTGTATTAACTGAATCCGAAAAACTGTCCATTGTAGAACGTCTTAGGAAAGGCGAATCTTGGAACAATTTGGCGGATGGGTTCTGTGTCGGAATATCCACGATTTCCGACACGTTACCTAAATTGTATTGTTAGATAAATGTGGTCCGGAGTTCGCATAAAAGCCAATAAGTCCCGTCTTATTAGTTTTAATGACACAATAAAAGACGTAAAATTAAATAGACCAAGCGGCAGCTACCGGATCTGCGTTTACGAATGCGGAGCCCACACACCTCTTTACAGTAAAGTTCTGAGTAAACGTACTTAGTGATTTTCTAGAAGCATAGAACAACCATCCTACTCGGGTTTTGCCCAGCCTGGGCCCTATTGCCGTCAGGAGTGGTCTCTTTATAAACTTAAAGAGTAATGGCACCTAAATGAAAATTAGTTGTATTAACTGTATCCGAACAACTGTTCATTGTAGAATGTCTTAGGCAAGGCGAATCTGGGAGTAAATTGGTGGATGAGTTCTGTGTCGGAACATCCACGATATCCGACATGTCACCTAAACTTTATTGTTACATAAATATAATTTTATAAATAGCCAAATTTTTAATTATGCAATAAATTACATAGTTAAAACGTTACACATGTCTGAAATTTTTATTTCAGTACCCTGATTCAGTTGTAAATCTGATTATCCGGATTTTTGGGTATCCGGGTCTGTTTCGGTCCCAATCAATCCGGATAATCAGAGTTCCACTGTATATAAATTTTCATTTTACTACAATTTTTATATTTTCCATTACATGTCTGATTAAGGAATGGTCGGCGAATTTTCAATCTAAGCACCAACAACAGAGCTAGAGCTTGTCAAAATGTTACAGTTTCTGAGCGTAAAAAAAAAAAAAAAACTTACCACAAAATAGTATAAGCCCCAGCCAAAAAGATATATCCGAATAAAAAAATAAAATAAAAAGGACAACGGAATGTTCTTTAACTTATTGAAATCTGGGGATTGAATTGGTTAGGCTTAATCCCGGCGGATAATTTCTATAAACCCGAGATTCCCCTAGGAACTCGTTTAAGGCTGGAGCTGGGAGATTAAGGATCTCTTTTCCTGCCTCGAATTAGACTAATCCTGCGCAGGAGTGTGTCAGGGGTGCCAACCGTTCCCCAGAGGACTATAAAATTTGCTAAGGACCTCCCCGGGGGAGCGGGGACCGAATCAGTGCAGGAGTGGCGATCGCCCCCCTGGGAGGCACTGCCAATTATGGCTGCATTGTCGCGGCCTACGGTGGCCCAAATGATATATTGGGGGCGGTTCACTTTTTGGCGGGCCCAATCAGGGTATACCAGCTGTATGCAAAGTAGTTACTGTGTATATCTGTGTGCTCTGTTCTATAGGGGCTTAATTACTGACCCTCAGAACAAGGAAATCAGTGTGGACATCCTCGATATATCTACTTTGTTATTATCCAAGTTTATTTTCATTCATCAATCTATTATTTTTTCTAATATCGAATAGTTTATGTGAGTGATCCTCAAACCATGGGCAATTTTTGTATACTCAAGAGATCATTTCTAAGATAAATAATAAAAAATATTTAAAAGATCATTAATATTTGTGTAAGAAAAACCACTGCTGCCGTTTCCAAACACGGGTCAAGATGGCGGCAGCAAACAAGATATTGTTCCAGAAGGCCGTTTTCAGAAAAAAAAAGAAAAAAGAAATTTGATCTTTTTTTCTCAATGGATCTTAATGTTTTATGAGGTGCTGAACCCGAATTTGCTACCATGGCATTCATCGGCTTTATACCCAAAAGCGCAAAAAAAAAAACGCCCAAAGTAGAAGTTATTGTAGTTTTTTTACCTATGACAAGACAACGAAGGGTTTTTCGAATACTTACAATTTATACAATAAATTGTAGAAGAATAAGTACGTACGAAAAGAAAAAAACGATTCCGAAAACGGACCATTTTTCGCGAAGTTAAGGCCTTGGGAACATTGTAGAGATTGGCTAACTTACGAATAGTTCCAGTTCTCCGCGAAAACATGATTATCGGTACTCTTTTGGCTATAATTAATCTATTTGTCCGATAAAAAAATTTATTTATTTCATCTTGATGCTGGTTAAATTTAATATTAGAATCTGTATATGATGTTTAATCAAATCCCTTATAATGCAGATGCTAGCACGCTAATTAAAAACCGTACTGTTGTAAAATCCAAGTTTGTTTTTTTTATCAATTTTAACTCTGAAAATATTTGTCCGATCAAAAATTTATTACCTTCATCTCAAAGATGGTTAAATTTGTAATTAGATTTCATGTATGAAACTTTGATTAAACTCAAAATAAATAGTATTCAGTAATCAGTAGTAGTATTAAATTTAACTAGCTTTAAGATGGAAAAATTTAATTTGAAATCGGACAAATATATGCGGAGTTAAAGTGACAAATGTGCCAAAAAAAAACTTGTATTTCACAACAGTATGGAGTTTTTAGCGTGCTAACTCGAAAACCATTGGAATTTCGAAAAATGTGTATAAAATCAATTTTATAGGAAATTTAATTAGCTTTAATTTTGATTTGTAGCATACTTTTCTAGAGTCCACCGTTTTAGAGACATCGAAAAACACAAACTTGGGACCATCTCCCCTCCCCCCACCCTTAGAGCTCACCCTCCAGGGTCGGGGACTTTTAGTAGCTTTACCTTCTAACAATCTTAACGAAGCTATGAAGTCGAAAATTATCGCATATTTCAGGCACTCTACACTCCTCATTTCAGCGCTCATTGACTGGACTATACCGGTATCAAATATAATTACTGGCAGAAAGATTGGTGAAAGTTGTTGAAAACGATACATTTTTCTTTGAAGAGTAATACTCAATTACGTTTAAAATATGTAATCTGATATAAAGATATACTACCTAATGCACGAGGACTCTTAAAATAATCAGCATAAACTGGTTCAGAACTTTTTAAGAAAAACAATCCGAATAAGGATTACATAGATAATTAGGCCCTAAAGTTACGTTTTGGCGAAAACAGATAGTCATTACGAAGCCATCAATAAAATAACAAGATTAATCACTGATTGATTAATCACTTTCACTTGTGACTAATCACTTCCGATCGAGTTAGTGACTAATAGCCAAGTAATTGTGACTGATAATTCGGCTAGTTTGTCATCGATGAATGGCACTAATCGCTTTCTATCTGTCTAGCCTTAGAAGAGACAGTCGCGACCTTATCAGGATAGAAGTTGCTAGTGTTATAATATTTTTTTCTTATCTCCATTACTGCAACATATTCAATGTTTTTTATTTATAATTGGTCCTTTAAGTCCTATAAAGTCCTAAATATCAGTTACTCTAATATTTCTTTTGTATATGTTATTGTATGTAACCTGAAGCAGCTTGGACCCTAACGGATTATTAGCATCCAAAACCAAAACATATTCTTATCATACCTTAGTCTCTTGTAATAAAAAAAAATCATATCTTTAGTGGGTAGTCTAACACATGGGGCTCTTAATTAAATTATCGCACTTTCAGTATTTTCTTAGTTGTTTTGCTACGAAAATTGCGTAGTACCTTTCACCTTCATTACAAAATAGGTGGGAATCAATGGCCGAATGAGTAGGAGCGAGGAGGTCGCGGGTTCGAAATCCACCTATGTGGGTTAAAATTTAGGAATTAATGAATCTTGACCTTCCCTCCATAGCTAGAATAGGTTGGTAGCCTGTAGGATATCCCGTTCACCCTGCTCTAATTGGAGTACATAACGAGGTTAAGCCCAAATCAAGAACAAAATAGGTTAGGTAGAGTAGAATTTAAGATACGGCCTTTGATAATTAACCAATCATTTTAGATTAACAGAGGATCAATTAATACAATAAAAATTAAAGATAATAACTGTTTCTTTGAAAAAAAAGAATAGCAAATATCTTTCTGATATCCAATATAAAGATGTAAGACCTACGTAATTAGAAAAAGTAGTCAAAAACAATTATAAAAACATAAAAACAATACCGAAACTATTTTTTTTTTTTTTTTGTCGTAACTAGGGATGGATATCGAAACACGATACATCGAAATATCAATATTTTTCTTCCGATGATTATATCGATATTTCTTTTTACATACCTAACGATACATCATTTTCTCAATATTATAAATATATAACATACAGCTTTAAAGAATAATACAGTTGTAACGAAACCTTAATACAAAGACAAAACTGTCGATTAATAAATCTATAATAAGGCCAACAGTGATGTATGGCAGTGAGGGGTGGACTCTAACTAAAGATACCGAGAGAGCACTGTTGGTCTGGGAGAGAAGAATATCAAGAACGATCTTCGGTGCAGTGAGAGAGGAGCATAGGTGGCGGATCAGAAGTACTATTATTAGTTCAGTTCCAACAGAGTGATTATCTAGAGCAGGGCATCAAACCATCAAACACCAAAAACAGAAATATAATTTTAACGCGTTACAAATATTTAAAAAAAAAAAAATGGTATTTCTTAAAAAAATCACGATATATCGATATTTTCGGTCACCAATATATCGTGTGTCGAAATTCAAAGCTGAAAAAATCTTCCATATAAAATACCGATATTTTTTTTACGATACCCATCCTTAAATGTGACATACAGTAGCGGGGTAGCTCAGTGGATTAGACACAGAACTCTTAGGTTCAGAGCCCGAGATCGAGTCCGGCTGAAAGCAGAAGATTTATTTTTGATACTAAAACAGGATGCCATCAAACAACACCTTGAACTTCTTTTGATAAGGATTCCAAGTCGTTTCGGTAGAACATGTTCGTTCACTTAACATGTTGGTAAAAGGTAATTGAATACAAAGATGCATACATCATTTAAAATTAGAAGCTATGTACAAAAAAAAAAAAAATTGGATGTACATTTAGATAAAAAACTCTAACCTTTTGACCGAACATATATTTCTGGTTGATATATCATCAATATTTTCGAATATATATATATAATATTATATTTATTAAGGGTTCCCTTTGATCTAAATGAAATTTATTTCCTGCCGCGAGAAAGCCTATCGCTAAAGGAGTTGCTCTTATTTTTTTTTCTTCGGGGCGTACAGTATTCCGCGCATCGCTCCCTAATTCGATTTCTGTAAGCCGGGGCAGAATTAGTTTGACAAAAGAAAGGCGAGGGGGGGGGGGGGGGGGGGGGGGGGAAGGATAGCCGATAACCTGATTACAAGGAGGCCCGCAGGATACAGAGCGCGCCACTGCCACTCTTTGAGTGAGAGGATCCTCAATTAGTTGATCCTCATAGCTACCGGCGTAAAAATTACAAAAAGCTTGAAATCTTTTACCTGTTTTCTTTAAAGGAAATCGCCCATAAGAAAGCTTGCCTTAAACGTATAATAAACATATTACAGAGGAATAGACATTCAATTTTCAAACAAACTTATGCACCTTTATTCTTGCGGCTAATAAAAGACTATAAAATGAAATGATAATTATATATTTATTAATCCAATTAGTTTATGACAGAAATGACTTCTAAAAAGAAAATTTTTCGATAAAACCAAAGAATACCAGACCCTAATTTCGTCCGAATCTCTTAATTTTACGTTCAAAAGTTACAATGATTTGATATGATAATAAATGCTATGGCTTCTGTTAAAGGTAGAACGAAACACTTAATTAAGCTAGGTAATATCATAAAGTCTGTAAAAACTCACGTAACCCTCTACCTCTGCCAAACAGTTCAGCATCCTTGATGCTTGTGCAAAACAGTTATAGTTAGCTAATTATTTACTCATTTATGTGGTCTATGTAGATATATCATCCGTAATATTGTAAGAAGAGTCTATATTTTGAGTTATATACAGTTAGCAATTCTAACCTATGTATTTTACATATTTATATTGTTAAGTTTATTCTTTAAATTAACTGTTTCATAGTTATAATTGTGTTGTAACTTTTTTTTTTTTCAATGAAATCACTAAACATGAAAACACCTGAACCAATCTGTACTAACTTTTAACCACATCTACCTTATATTTCCAGGAAGGTTTAGTAATAACAAAATTTACAGATTATCAATTAAATTGTAATGAAAAATCGATAAATATGTGGTGCACAGTGAAGTTTGGAAATTGAGCGATAGGTGGCGATCGCCATTCTTCGTGAGAGGTTATATAGAGCTTGATATTGATAATAAAATTTACTAATTTTCATTTAAATAGTTAATTAAAAAGCTATAAAGTTTTGGTGTGACACATGGATCCTAATGAAGTTTAAAAATCAACCATTATGCGCCATTCTGCAAAATCGTATGTTCTGGTCTAACTATTAATACCATCTTTACCACATTGTAACTACACCATCTTCATAGTTCTAGGATGTTTTAGCAATAACAAAATTTACAATTATAAATATTTAAATGTACAATGTTCAATGGGAGAAACGTGTTACACTGTCACACACACTTATGGTAAGAAATAAAAATCCAACCAGCTAAAAAAAATTATTTCTGCCAAATAGAAATTACTACTAACGTCGATCCTTTTCTTTTTGATATTGTGTGTCAAAATATGATCCATGGGCTTTAGTTGAAAGTATTAATTGTACAATTCATTATCATCAAGAGATTCTTAATAGTCTCTATCCACTTTGATTACCAACTCAGACGTTAAAATTCAAAATTTCTAAAAGTCTAATATGCTTTTATGTGATTTTATAACAAGTAATCAGTGTAATTTTAACCAGGTGAAATATCCAATTCTATTCAATATAAGATTTTTAAGGATATACAAATAAAACTAACATAATAATAAAACTAATTATTAGTTAAAATTAGTATATAAACATAAATAAAAGCATATAAACATTTATAAAAAATATCTTTACGAGGCTAATCTAAAGAGGAATATTTGAACAAGAAATACTCAAACAAAAAAATCTTAGTTATTAAATTCTGTAACTTAAATTGAAGAAGCAGCAGCTGTAAACAATAACGAGGTATTTTTATATAGAAATAATTTTTATTCAAGAAAAGGCCCACATAAATATCATCGTCCTTGGTAAAGGAGGTGGGGGGGAGAGGACAATCAGAGACATTACTTTAATTTTATTTTATTCCAACGAGAATAAAAATGCCAAGGATCTTTGAAAAATGAAAAATACATTCTTCATAAAGAAACTTAAAAATCATTCTCTCTGCTAAATTAAAATCATTCTTTCTCTCTTTTGTAATATTTTCACTCTCTCTTTCTCTGTTTTTCGTTTTAAGGAAATAATGAAAATGTGGATACCATTAAGAGGGGCCATTGTCGGGAGGATTTAGAATCCTTTATTCTGGAGTCATACACGGATTATAATTGGCTGGAGTAATCCTGGATCCTGGAGGGGGGTAGGGAGGAGCTGGAGAGAGGTGCCTGGAAGATATCATTGTTCCTCCGCTAATGAAAGAAAATCAGCCAGTGAGGAGAACGGGCTCACTGAGGAGGAAGAGATGGAATATTTGTATAGGCCGCGCCTCCTCTCTTCGCTCATTGTCGTCTGCCTTCTCAACAACGTGTCCTTTTTGTGGTAGGGGGAGGGGGAAGAGGTACAGAGTGAGGTCCTTAGGGGATCAAAGAAGTGCCACTTGAGGCATCATGCTTTTAAGGACCTAATTGTCACAAGTACTAAAATACTTTGAAAGCACTGCTGGTCATTAGAGAAATAATAATGGGGGTGTTTTCTGTTCAGCTTTCTAGGAAACTTTATTATATCCATATTGCGTTATCTATACTATTATATAAAAGGACAAGCCAGTTTTCGTTTGTGATCACTAACCGCGAAAACTACTGAACCAATATGTACCAAACTTTAACCACATCATCTTTATAGTTCCAGGAAGGTTTAACAATAATAAAATATAATGATTTTCAATTAGATAGACATTAAAAAAGCAATAAATAAGTGGTGCGCAGTTGAAAATTGACCGATAAGTGGCGAGCGCCATTAGAGAGATATTACAATGGTAAAATGTTATATAGATCTAGAAATTGATAATAAAATTTACTTACATTCAATTAAATTATTAAAAAAGATTTAAATATGTGGTCCAACATACGGATCCTAGTGATGTTCACGGCAAAGTTTAATATGGAGCAAAGTTTAAAAATAGATTGTGCTTATCATATGTTCCGTATTTGCTTAGCACTTTCCCGCAGGTACAATGGTAAAACTACTTACCCCGTCCGTACAATACTTTAACTAAACCATTTTCATTGTTCTATAAAGGTTTAGTAATAATAAAATTTCCAATAATGAAAATTTAAATGCGCAATGTAAAGTGGCAGACACGAGGTTTGCCTCACTACCTACACTTTTGTGGTTAGAAATTAAAATCCAACCAGACGAAATCAATAAAATTATTTATGGCGAATAAATATTATTTCCATATCAAAATATGTAAAAACACTATCAACTTAGTTGTAATCTATGATAATGCAGTCCATTATCCGAAAGAGTTTTTTAATAGTCTCTGTCCATCTGGATAAACAAATCATACCTACATTAAAATTAAAAATTGGATATCTTTTAATCTTGGATCTTTTACTTAATCTTCAAATACCTATGGTACCAGGTTAAAAATGACTGCGATGCGTGAAACTATCATTGTAGAAATAATGCCCAATTGCATACTTCAACTCAAGGTTTTAATCGATCACCAAATAAAACTTCAATTATTAGTTAAAATTATCTAAGTCCTTTATTTATGGAAGCCGCGACAGGGGATCCTAGTATTTATTAATAAAAAAAGATAATAATTAAAATGAAATAATATAAAATTTCATAGATGATGAAGCATATAACTAAGAATAGTACAACGAATGTAAAGAGGGATGGTAAATAGGAAAAAAATATTATTGTTGGTTGATTTATGTCTCTATATTAATGCAAATTTACCGCTCTGAAAGCTTATAAAATATAGTTTTTTCTTGTTTTCAAAACTATAAAATTACAAACCACATTCGAAAGAAATATAGATTGAATTTTTTATGAGATATGATCTACTTCAGGGTCTAGAGACCCTACTGGGGTAAACGGCTCTATAAAGTCGGTACCCTTAATCAAGGCAAAACCTGATTGCTGACCACATCACCTCAAGGTACAACCGTGAATCACGAAACAGTACTTTCTTACCAAGTAATGAATCCAAGATTTTTTATGGGTTGTAGCGGTACAGGTTAATAATTATCTTACGAATCTTGAATATTAGGAATGTAATTAGGCGATGCATTTATAAAAAAATTGGAAGAAAAAAAATTGATTGGCCGAGAACTTGATTCTTAACAGAAAAATTTCAATTTTTTTGAAAAATGATCATTTTTGGAGAGCTTTATCTCCGCAATAATTAATTTACAGATTTGAGGCAAGGATTAAATCGACATGAATTTAGTGCTCTCTAATATTATAAAAATGCTATATCAAGCAAATTCACTTATTTTACAAGATATAAGGTAAATAATGAAAATAATTTAGACATTTTTTGAGTGATATAAAAATCGAACTAGGTTTAGAGGATAGCAAACTTAGATTTTAACTACCCTTATGGGTCCTAACCAGCGAGGAGATATACAATAGAGCAGTCACGAGTGGAGTGGGGATGGGATTCGTTCCCCCTCCACTATGCTATCCTAACCTCAAAAGTTACAACTAAAGTTACAAGTGTTTGCTTTTAATTTTTTATTTTTTTCGTAAACCTATTCTCATTGAGTTTTTATTTTGTTTATAAATCCATTCCACATTAAGTATGTCTTTTTGTGCTGCAATTTGATGTAAGAACAACAAGACTGGGGCTAAAAATGATAAGCAGCCTAGCTTTCATAGGTAAGTACCTAACGCAAAATTCTTTTATTCTTTCTTGTACCTAGTCAAATTTAGTTCGCGATTATGTCAAATGCAATTACTTTTTTATAATAAACTCCATGTCAAAAGTATCTCAATACTTTGAAATATTTGAATTTTTATTAGTAATTATAACTTTTATATTCAATAAAAATCCTTCATACTAACAAAGTTTAAGTAAAAAATGATACACTGCGTTTGAAGGAATTTTATTACCTATACCTACATCAGCAGCAGTCTAAAATAATGTTGGTGAGTTGGGAACTGGGCTAACCCTGGGTAGTATAGTAGTTGGGGAATACTAGTCCCACCTGCCTGTAGCCCCGCCCTATCTCAATAGCAGTTCTATTTGTATATCTCCTCGCTGGTCCTAACAACTTAAAAAAAGGTAGATAAATATCTATTTTTTATTTTTTAGGTCATTTTCCAACGATATAATACCAGTTATGGCGGCATGTTTCCGGTGGCTTTCGACTGTCAGACCACTCGATTCGTGTTTAGAAAGGGTACACTAAAAAATGAGACCAAACTGAAGAACATGTCTCTTCAATTATTTTTTGGAATTTTGAGAAATCTTTAGCTCTTACTACAGGCTGCCAGACCACGATATCTCATTTGAAGGCAGATTATACTATAAAACCTTTCCAATTAAATTTTCAAATGGCTGGCTCTTGGACTATTTGTAATGTTTTGCTGTGAAAACTTGTGGATATTTCTTTAAGTTTACCACACATAGTTTATTTATTTTTGTAAATTTACATTAAAACAAAAGTAAACATTTAATTACGGCATTTAGGAGGAAATATGCACTTTCCAAACTCTGACACTGTTCACTACGAGTAAATACTAAAGACATCCAAGAGTCAATTTACTAACGAATCTCGACAAGATATAGAGGAAGGTGCAGAAGAGATGGAGGGTACATTTCCAATGAGGATACCATAATTCTGAGGAGGAGACTAAATTGGTAGTGAACGCAGGAGCTGCTGATATTTACAGGAGTCGAGTTACCCAGAGGCTCCCAACAAGTATCTTCTTACAGGAGGGTCAGTGCCTCTTAAGATGGTGTACGGTGTCAGTGTGTGTAGCTGTGTAGCCCTCTCGGCCGATTAGGGCTATCGGATTAGAAGTGATAGGGGATATCTTAGCTCTATCGTCTTTATCGTCTTTATCGTCTTTACATCGAAAGGCTTAGATCTAAGTTCCTAGAAGATAACACGAGACTGATTGAAAATTGTAAAAGAGTGCCTTGTAAAAGAGCAGTTCCTTTATATCCTTAATTATTCAATATATTAAAAACAAAAAAACTGTGAGCTATATACTAGGAATACTTCCAAAATGTAAAGACCTATTCATATATCTATTCATACATAGGGTAAATCAGACAGTTTATTGACATCCTTAAGCTCTTGACCCCTTTTATTAATGTGCTAACAATAAACCTACCGCGACGGATCAAAGGACCCTTTCTGGACTTTTTGGAAGAAGTTCTTGGAAACAACAATCATTACTTCGCTTTTTCACTTTACTACTTTTATTAAAAAATATATAGATTGATAGAAATACATGGCCTTGAAAAAGCCATCAGAAGTTCCCAAATCCAACTGGGTAGCACCATATTTAATAAAACGGTTCAGCTGCTTGGGTATGCCGATGATATTGATATCATGGGACGATCGTTTCAGGCTGTCTCAAATGCGTTCCTTCTCCTTGCTGAGAACGCCATGAGAATGGGTTTGGTAATAAACGACGCGAAAACGAAGTACATGGTATCAGGAGAACGGGCAGTACAGGGCGAAGAAGTCAGAATTGAGAAAGTTAAAGAATTTGTATACCTCGGCTGTCAAGTGGATGTGGATAACAACATATCTGGGGAAATTAGGTCACGGATCAGCAAATCAAGCAGATGTTTCTATGGCCTACGTAACCATTTTCGAAGCTCCCTGCTTCCAAGAGCAACCAAGGTACAGCTGCATAAAACCTTGGTCCGCCCAGTCCTGAGCTACGGTTCTGAGACCTGGACACTCACGAAGAAAGATGAGTCCGCATTACTTATCCACGAGAGGAAGATCCTGCGATCTATCTATGATAGAATTATGCAGGGACAAGAGTGGCGTCGACGAACCAATCAAGAACTATATGCTATCTTTAGGGAACCGAATATAGTAAAGTTTGTTCGGCTTGGAAGGCTAACGTGGGCTGGACATCTTGCGAGGATGGATGAGGGTTCCATTCCAAGGAGGACATTGCTGGAGGAACTTCATGAAACCAGGCGAAAAGGAAGACCCAAACTGCGTTGGCGAGACGGTGTTGCGCATGATGCCCGGACATTGCTTGGGGTGCGTAACTGGATGGTGGCTGCGCAGAACCGGGACATATGGCGTGGGCTGATTGAGGAGGCCTTGACTCAGTAATGAGTTGTTGCGCCGCTGATGATGATGATGAGAAATACATAGATAGAAATTTTATTTGTCTTTGGGAGCTTAATAAAAAAAAAATACCACTTTAAAGATAAAATGAAAACAAACGATTAATATAAAATGGTCTATGATAAACAATTTAGCACATTTTGGACTCCCATCATGTAATAGTACACTCTATGTAACTTATCTACACTGTCGATATTGAGTATAGCTTGGGTACTTTGGTTATCAGAAGATTCTAAGATGAAGTGTTGAAGAAATTGTTGTCTATGTTCATTGTGTGCTGGGCAGTGAAGGAGAATGTGATGAAGACTATAGTAGATAAATTGATTGCAAGATATACAGATTTCTTGTGACTTGAACATGTTTTTCCGTGTTTTTATATGTTTTTCCATATTTATTTTTATCTATGACTTTTCCATAGTTTCTGATATGTTCTGAATTAGCAACTCTTAATTGGCTGACACATTTTAATTTCTTTATATAAGCTTTGAATGTAAGGTGCATAGAATTTTATATAAAGGGTAGTTTCCATTATGTCTCCTTTGAATCGAAGAAGTCCGTCTGTATGCTGAACAGAAAGCTCTTCTGCAAAGGCATTTAGCTGGGCTATTGCTCTATATTGGGACACCCAATTGAAGTCTATGCCAGGATTATCCTTGTCTAATGATTTAAGTCTATTAAAACAAAGTTTTGGGAGTCGCTCTTCTGGCATAAATTCGAGTTTGGTCCAGCTTGGTTCCGATATATTAAAAAAATATATCGTTTTTTTCAACATCCACTTTTCACTTACACTTGTTTTACCGAGCAATTGTGGTAGGAAAAAGTATTTATGAAATTCTCAAGGGTTTGGTGTTAAGGAATTGAAAATGTTGCTGAAACCTTTAACTTAATGTAGATGCATGATATTTCTCTGGATTTGTTTTTTTGGGAATTTGGGCTCGAAATCTAGAAATTTAATTAACAGAAAAATAATCTTAATTCTGGGGCATATTGTCTCCTAACAATAACTATAATGTGGCATTATTGTTTAGCTGGATTTATTTCTTAGGTTTGATATTGCAATCTTAGTTCTTTATTTTTCAATACTTCATACATATCGGCTTTCAGTAGCGATATTTTATATTTGAAGGGAATTGCGTTAAATTATGTACCAAGTTAAAAAAAAAAAAAAAAAAAAAAAAATTGGTAAAAATGTATATATTTTTTTAATTATTAAAGAGAAAAGTCTATAAATATAAACATATAAGTAATGACATAATTATATACACCAAAAATACCATATACGTGAGCAGTAGCAGTATTCAATTCATAGTAGTGATTATTGATTTTCGATAACAATTCTTTTTTTAACAATCGGATAAATCGAGAATC
Source organism: Euschistus heros (assembly GCA_003667255.2). Classification (NCBI taxonomy): domain Eukaryota; kingdom Metazoa; phylum Arthropoda; class Insecta; order Hemiptera; family Pentatomidae; genus Euschistus; species Euschistus heros. The sequence goes on along the minus strand of RCWM02000208.1, from coordinate 260,236 downwards.
GACCCATCCCATATAGACGTATGTATTCACTTCTTCAGTTAACATTTTAAAAGGTAAACATTTTAAAAAATTTCTAAGTCAAGGGTTGTCGTAGGTACCTAAAGATATTTCTTGTAATATGATATTTCGGTAATATGTGATTCATGAAATAGTTGATTCTTGAGTTAATATGATTATTGCGCTTAATGAACACAATTTTCTGCTTGTCCTTATATTAAAAAGAAATCTATATCTGATTTTTTTTTTTAATCATGAGTCAATAGTTTATATTTAAAAGCAGTATTGGCCGATGAATCATTTCTATTCCCGCTCACTTTGGCAGTACCTAGATCAGAGGACATTTACCTTATAAGACAATAGTATAATTGAATTAACTACTATGATATAAATATTGAATTGAATAAATATATTCTGATACATAGTGTTAATTTTTAGTATATACAAGTAATTACCAATCAGTATTTTAAAAATCTAAACTCAATTATCATTGTAGTACATATAACAATTAGAATCCTTCCCTCCCACGACCAAATTTCTTATTCTTAGGTCACTCCACGCCTAACGGTACAAAGCAGATAGTAAAAGAATAACAAGAAGATTTGTTGTCCAAATTTTTTGAAAAAGGAAGTTTCTTTTTGTAAGCATCCTGTAATCGTGTGATGACTGTTTCTATTTTATAAGAGGACACTAAGAACAATGTATCATTAGCATAGAGTGCGATAGACAGATGTTTGAATAAATCAGAAATGAGCATTACAAAAAGTTATATTTAAAAGTGTCTAATATCTGGTGAGGAAAAAAAAAAACGCAAACTGAAAGAGCTGAATTCCTTTACGTTAAACGAACTGACGGTTATTGCGTGACAAGGAAAGAAACAGGAAAAGGGAGAAAATTCCCCATTTGGAACAAACCTTTATTTGAAAACTGCCAAAAAAGTTGCAAAGTCGCTCCGGGGCTATAATACCAAGCTAAAATGTATCTAATTAGAGTGAGTGGAAGGAGTTAACAAGTTTTCGGTTTAAACAACTTCCAGCTTCCAGCTTGGGCTAAACTTACAATGGGTTCATATTGCTAATCCTAATAATATGATTTTAGAGAAAGTTTGCAAGCGGTCTAAAGTAACTGCTCCAAGTTAGACCTTTACAGTTGCAAGGTTTCGGACGTATGAATACAGACCTGCGCTAATGATCTCGACTTACCTCAACTCCATTAGTTAAGCTGTTAACAGTCCTCCTCTAATGAGCGATAAAATTAGTAATTTAACCAACCAACAATACCTAACAGTGAGGACTATTCCATATAATATTATAGAAAAAGCAAAGATAATTATTTATGTAACTTTTATTATTGTATAAATGGATTTAAAACCAACCTTATTATTTATAGCCCATAATTGTGCAGGTAGTAAACATATTTACTATGTTTAGGACCGGTTAAGGCAGTTAAGTTATGTCACCCTAGAATCGATATAAACTTTATCGACAGCAGATTGTCTGGAGACCCTCGGGGGCATCCAGGCTCTATAATATTATTTCGTTTGCTTGGACGTAAAAGACATTAAGTAATAAAATCAATTTTTTTTTTTTTTGTTTTTATATTCAAACGGGAATATGCTCATTAAAAACTTCTCAGATAGTTATATACTGATTTTTATCATTCTCTAATGTGCATATATATTAGTTATATTCACTTGGTGACTTTTTATTTATTTTATTTATTTATTTATTTTATTTTATTTTTTTTTTAGTATTTTTTTTTTCTCTTGGCTCGACAGACCTTGTAGATCCTTGGCCTCCTCAACCTCTGCATATTCTGGGCCATTGCTTCCGCTTCGTGTCATGTTCGTCTGGTATCTTCAAGCCGGGGTCCGTTTTTTTTTTTTTTTTTATCACAGATTTTCTGTGGCTGATTAAGGTTTCGTAATGGTGACTTTTTATACTTATGGGGAATGATCAACACACAATGTCTTTTTGTCTAATTTGGAGAAAAAAATACATATTAAATATAATATGTAAGATTATTATATTAACAAAAAATAAATTCGATAACTTTTAAAGTAATGATTTTTTTTTCTATGTATTTACAGTGTCATAAATAAAAAATATTAATTCTTAATTGAAATGTTATATAAAGGTTGGAAAATAACATAAAATTGCTGTTTAAGCAATTTACAATTACATGGAAGATATTTTTGTGTTGAATTTATAAGTCCATAAACAAGATAGATTTTCCAACACAATAAAATTCCAAATTCCATAGTAAACTATTTAATCTAAGTAAAGCAAATTGCTGTATATTGCTTTATTTTTCTAAAAAAAACAAAACTCTCCGTTTCATACCGGCTTCTATGTTAAAAACACAAGACAAAATATAAGATAAGCAATAACGTGTAGCTACATGTACTTACGGTTATAAAGAAATAAACGAAGCGCATCGAATATTGCCGATGACACCCGAATTCTAACTGAAGCAATGATCGGCCTTTTTGCTAGCCGGCTTATCAGCCAGTAACTGGTAGGCCAAAGTCATAGTCGGCCAATCTCTATTAATGATATATGGCCATATGGATGTTTTGTTATTTTATAATCTACTGCTTTATTTGCCTGAAATTTAAATATCCATCCAATATAATAAAGAATAAAACAGGGATATCCCTACTTTCTGCTTAATTTGAGCCTGCCACTCTCTTTTTCCATCTTCCATTATACTTTTTGTCGTTTACATCAGTCTGTTCCATTTTTTGAGCGTGGCCCTTCATCCTTCTTATTTCAAAAGAAGGAAATGTTATTTAGTTTACAACTTAAGTCAAGATATAGCTTTCTTAACAAATTAATTTTATATAAACTTCATATCAAATCGCTTGTATGTGTCTCGGTTATACCAGATGTATTGTGTTCCTAAGAGAAACCTACGTGGACTATCTGACCCTAGCTGAGAGAGCAGAGAGCAGAGAGCAGAGAGCAGAGAGCAATCAATCTATTATAGGTCACCAACATCTTAGCCTAACCTAACGACCGCCAACTAATCAGTCACTGCCTACCCAAGTTTGTTCCCGGCAAACTGCTTGTCTAATTTAGCAGTTCTCTTCATCCGTATACTGGCACCATCGCTCATAAGGGGCTTCAAGATTTGTGTATATGTCTCAATTTGTTTATAGACATCATGAATGTGAATTGAATCGAAAATCTGTATTTTTTATAAATTATCGTACTTCGGACAAAAATATATAATAAAAAAAAAAACTCTCTGACTGAGAAAAACAATCGAAAAAAGACAAGGGTATGTATCTATAAACTACTTTCCAATTTATAGAATAATGGGGATAAAATTACTTATATTATTAATTATATTAAATTAACAATCAGTGATCATTCGAAATAAACAATGCCAAGATAAAACAGAGGTTTCAAATGCGATTTTTTTCATTCAAACCTAAATAGGCCCTAAACAGTAGGTCCTAGTGACAAATGTTATGTAACAAATTGCAAATCTGATAAAATAAACCTTAAATAATAATAATAAATAAATAAATGTAATAACATAAGATCCTCTGATCTGGTATCGCTTTATTGACAGTTTTCCTTTATTTTTTATTAAACAATAATTTTTTTCTTTGCTTTTTATTCCAATGATGAGTTTATTATGTTTAAAATGCACATTTCCATTAAGGAATTGTCGTAATGTTTTATTTACACAAATAACTGATTTGTATGCCAAATGAGAACACCATGTTTTTTTCGGTTTCAAGAGTAAATTTCTCCATGAAATCGAAACAAAATCATTACGTTTGACATATCATTCAAAAGCTTATTAAATTCGCAAGTTTTTGTGAGATTTGACGTGTTGTGGATAGTTTTTTTCGAAAAACGGTGAGCTTTGAAGAAATATAGGACGTTGTGACTTACCTATATAAGGTGAAGATCAAGCTGTTCTTTGGATACCAAGTTTGTAAAATTCAAGGTTACAGGTACTCACCTATTGTAGAAAATTTAATGTGCAATCCGAAAACGTGGTCAAAAATTAAAAAATATTTAAACAAAATGGAGATATTACAGCTTTTATAAAAATCATTGATTTATTGTATATCCGCAACCGATTGGAATAGAAAGGTAAGGTATGCGGCATTTTGCTACATTTTTGATCTAGTTTCACCCATTTATTTTTTTTTACACTAAGAGATGCTCACCCTATATAGTAGCAGGTTATTGTATTTTTGCTATCTTTAATATAATTTATTGACTATTTTCAAGGTTGATGTAGACATCAGAATCAAATATTATAAGAACAAATATAAAACGTTAATAAACAAAGGTATAAATATTAACATTTTAATATCAATATTTTGAAAATGTATCAAATAATTAGTGATGTCTCAGTACCAAAACGTTTCGATTATCAGTTACCGATACGGATTCTTCGGTTAGAAAGAAACAACTCCATAAAAAAAAGTAATAATCTCTATGAGAGCTATTAAAAAAAAAGGAGTGGTTATCCAAGACTTTTTTTTTTTTTTTTTTATTATTTATTAATATTTAAAAATATATTAATATATTTTATTAAAGGTGCGGTAAACTGATTACATGCCACTAACTTCTAAAGAACTACCCATAAGTAGCACTTCGATAAATGTTCTACATTAGGAAGTGCCTGGCCATCTTTTGTTGAGACATCTCGGAGAGCTAGCGGAAATTGAGTAAGAATCCGAATTGGTATGTAGCTAACCATGGAGGGATTGGAATCTTGTTTAGACCAAATGGCTAATTAAGATCGTGGATAAGCTTATTTGTGACTTAATAAGAAGCATTTAGGATTTTATGCAGGAATAGGGATTGTAAGGATTGGGTACGAGAAGAATTAGAAGGTTTAGTTGAGCCACAAAGCTCAACTCCAGTACGTTCAAATAGGTCCAATTACTGTCATGTAAATGAGTTTTTAAGTAATTAATTGAAAGCTTTGAGCAAATGTCGAGAAAATGTTGAAGTTATATATAAGAAATAAACTAAGTTAGTTAACAATAAAAAACATTCATTTTTAATATATATAAAAAGGCTTTATTGACATATTTACAATTACAATTACAAATCATTTAGTATGCAAGTGCCGGTCTAAAGTCCTCTACATGAATAACATAGTTTTATACTTTGGTAAATAGTTTCACACTTTAAAGATTATCTGTCAACAGTGGGAAAAATAAGGGGAAAAAAACCACATTAAAAAAAAAGAAAAAGAAAAAGTAAAGTAAGAAAAAATAATTACATAATATAAAATAAATACAGAAAAAGAATTAAATACAGTCAATAATTAAATACAAAACAATAATAATAAATATAAATAATCAATATATAAAAACCAGCATACATTAGTGGTGACTGTAGGTATACATTGCACTTGAGTAATCTGTGGGGAGGTTTATGTTAATAGTACATGTTTGGTTCTTTTGTGGATGTATCTTTTGAGGGAATTTTTATCATAGTTACCAATTTCTTTTATTAAGGAATTTTCTAAATTAGTTTTTTTTTTTTGCAAAGTATGCTTTGGTTTGTTCGAAGACATGCTGTTTTAGAGGGAGTAAGTTTAGGTCGTGGAGCATGGTTGATATTTTAGTATAACGAGGATAATCATGATGAATATTTTGAACCCTTTTCAATTTATTATAGTTAGTGGAGCAAGTTGAGGTCCAAGCCGGAGAAGTATATGTGATTTGTGCTCGGTTTTGTATAGAATGAGTTTATTTTTAGGGATTAATTTCGATTTTTATTGAAGTAGGGGAACATTTTGCATATAACTTTTTTAGCTTAAAAACATTCATGACCTACAACGTATGATGTGTATTCTTCTTCTTTCTCTACCTCTTATGTGCTCTTAACCACGGAGGTGCTGCCTCTGACCATTTTGCCCTAAGATCCCTTATGATGTATATAAATATAAATAAAAATTCAGACAATGTACAAAAAAAAAAAAATTTATTTAATGGATTTTGATTAATAAAGAAAAATATTCCAAAGGTTCAGGGTTTAATTAATTACTTAAGGAATCAAAAATGATACTTAAACCTTCTTACTTTTTTAAAGAATTGGTGGAATCGAGATAATTATTACATACGTCACGAGAAAAATAAAAAATAAAGACACAATGAGGAACAAAGCTACCTTTAATTTCAGACCGAGACAGATATTAGATAGAAAGAGAATTTGGCAGAATTCGCCGGATCTCGGGTGAGGATTTATCTCCCACCTCCGCCCTAACACCCGCCCACCCCCAAAAGAAAATTTCAGGAAAGACGAGGAAAGCTGGGATAACAGGAGTATTGTACTTCCCCAGAATGTACAATAAAACATACATTGTCTCATCGTGGGCAGCTTTAGCCGTACCATCCCGATGCCATTGCTCCAAGTGCCCATCTGTCCCCTCCCATCTATATAATCACCCTATCATCATTTTTCCTTCTCTTTCCCTTCTCTTGTCTTTTACCTTTCATAATATTGTCCTTTGGGCTCTTTTTGTTACTTCAGCAAACTTTATGCCGACTCTTTCCCGAAATATATTAACATAATAAAAATATTAAAATAATCAAATATTAATCTGAAATGATCGCTGGATCAAATCAGAAAAATTCTCAAGCTAGCATAGATTTATCCTAAAAATAGAAAAACCTTTTAACGCACTCAAACCCACACATTACAAACTGCCGCATAGCAACCGAATTTGGAGAAACTAAATCTTATCTAAAATAGTTTAATAAATAGTTACACAAGTACTTTTGAAAAACGAGAATATACTTTTAAACATACAACAATTTACGACAGACTTAAGACCAAGGACTAATCCTGACTCTGTTACACAAAGGTAAAAATTGACCAGGAACAGAATATGACTTGTACAATAAATACAGACCTGACTTTACAAAATTTTTCTATAGCATGGACTTGGACAAACTGGCCAAGGATATAGAAGGTGGAAGGACATCTTCGTTACAGTCCTTTGAAAATGTAAAGATTTGGTGCTAAAATCAGTCATAGATAATATTATGAAAAAAAAAACTTTATTTGGGACTAATTGTCAATTAAGAATAACAAAAAGGCGTAATAGCATGTTACAACCCCACTGCGATTAAGAATCACAATCTAGCAAGCCAAAAATCATTTCTTTGCTAAAACACAAATTCTATTGCCAAATTTGTCTTAAATATCATATTTTCTATAAGAAAGTCTTATTGGGTTCCAGAAAAATACTTTAAGCTTCTTTAAAATAAATTGTATTCAAACCATCTATAGACTTATTAATTCCATATGTTTTATCTGACCTAAGAAATTTTTTTAAATTCTTTGTTTACTTTTTATTAGACAGTTATTTCATCATTCTATTGGTCTGCAGCTAGTAAGAACGACAAAAGTCGGTCTTCATATACAAATAATATTGATTTTTTATTTCATTTATTTTATTTACTACAATTTATTGGTGAGTATTGGATAATAATTTTACAGTGTTATTTAAAAACTACGAGGTGTGATCAAAAAGTTCCAGGACTTTTTATATACTATAGGAATGCTATGTCTCACAACGATGCGGTTGGCAGCATTGTATTGCCTGACTCAACAGGAACACAGCTGTGTTTGCAGAGCAATCATAACATCACTGAAAGTAACATTAGCACAGTTTGTTTGAGGTTAGTTTTATAGAGTTTGGCTATTTTATTAAAATGAATGAGAAAGAAGAGCAACGTGTTTTTGTGAAGTTTTGTGTGAAACTGAACAAAACGTTTTCTGAAACCTTTTTGATGTTACAAGAGGCTTATGGTGAAGAATGTCCAAGCCGATCATACTGTCATCAGTGGTTCAAGAGGTTTAAAGATGGCCGAACATCCACAGACGACGATGCTCTTTCCGGACGCCCTTCAACGTCAATCAATGATGGACAAAAGGGTTTTTGGTTACGATGTGGAAACAAAAGCTCAATCATCACAATGGACATCAAAAGGTTCTCCAAGACCCAAGAAAGCATGCCAAGTCAAATCAAATGTGAAGGTCATGCTTACGGTTTTCTTTGACTGCATAAGTGTTGTCTACTATGAATTCCATCCACAAGGTCAAACAATTAATCGTTTTGTTAATCTTGAAACCCTCAGAAAATTGCGTAATGCTGTGAGAAGAAAGAGACCTGAGCTGTGGCAAAGTGGTGATTGGGTCCTTCACCATGACAATGCTCCTGTTCACTCTGCATTAGTTATCCGTAACTTTTGTGTAAAAAACGCAATGACTGTCATTCCTCAGCCCCCTACTGACCTGGCTCCAGCCGACTTTTTCCTTTTCCCGAAGCTCAAGAGACACCTGAAAGGACGAAGATTTCAAACAGTTGACGAAATTAAAGAAAAAACAACGGAGCTGCTAAACACCTTTACAAAAGAAGAGTTTTCTGGGGCCTTTGATCAGTGGAAACACCGGTGGGAAAAGTGTGTAGCTTCCCAAGGGGAGTACTTCGAAGGAGACAAATTTGAATAACCTGTATGTTGTATGAATAAATGTATAAAAATTCAGTCCTGGATCTTTTTGATCACACCTCGTATCTTCTACTAGCATCCCCCGTCGCACAGTGGTTCAAATAGCGAAAAAACCCTATTTTTTTATTATGTTCAAAACATATTAAAATTACTGATAAAGAATTAGTAAACGATCAAGAAACAAGCATCGATAAGAATCATGATGATAAATTAATTTCTGTTTCATATTTGTAGCCTTCATAGTCGCTGCACATCTCAAAAGCAAATTTTTTGTGTAACATGATATTTATTCTTTTGTGTACTGTTGTTCCAAAACTCGACAAAATTGGAACATATTGTTTAAAATCAGTCCTTCTCAGTTCCCTTAGTAAAATAATATATCAGATAAAGGAAATTTATGGTTAGCTATTCACCACAATAGTGATATACCTTATTAGGTGAAAAAAATGCATTTTGAAAAATTTCGTTAGGAATTTGTTTTCTCCGCGGCATTCCGGCGATGAGATGTTTGCATATAAAATTGCACAAGAGTCCTAATTAAAAGATAAAATCATTTTCAGCCGCTATAAACTGCAATATTTCTTGTTAGAGTCGTTCAAACACAAAACACTGTTGTTTACCCCGAGAAGAGAGAACGTAAGGATTATTTTAATTCTCCTAACCTTAGCTGATATTATTATTGTGTATTCAATTCCAAATAGTTTCCATTTGTTACTTGCTCTAGTGACACCGATAAAATGAATTTTCAATTGTCAAATCGTGAATTAGTTGATATTTGGTTGAATAGTGGTCGTGATATAGAAAAATCCATTGAGCAGATTAAGAAGGATCATCGATATTTAACACCGGACCTTCTTCAAACAATACAAGGGTATTTATGTCAAACTTTTTTACCACGTTTTAACATTAAATGGCGAGAGGCTCGTAGAATCAAACGGTACTTTAAACAAAAAAATGAAACATGGCTTGAGAATAAATCCATAAATATTAGCATTCCACAAATAAATACAGGTGCATGGACTACCCATGACTTGGGTGGACGCCCTGAAAAGGCTTTCAACGAATCTTGTGCTCGATCCCAACAATATAAAATTAAAAGTCTCCGTAATAGTTTTTCCGATGATATAATCCTAGCAGCAGCCAAGAAAATTTCTGGAGAATCAGTTAAATGTTTCAGTCCTGATAAAGCTTTAGCACTAATCCTAGACGCGTCCCTCTCAAAATATCAATACGAAATTCTGAGGAAATCAGCTAAAGAAATAGGATGTAACATTTTTCCTTCCTACAATCAAGTTCTTGCATCGAAAAAAGAATGTTACCCGTCTAATGTCGAAACAACGGAGAGTTACAGTAAAGTGGGTTTACAGGAGTTACTTGACCACACAGCTTCTAGGATTTTAAAGACCAAATCAGGAACAGATTTTGATAAGATTAGTCACAATCTTACTCTAGTATCGAAATGGGGTTGCGACGGCTCTGCTGGTCATAATGAATTTAAACAGACATTTTTAGGAGAAAACACCTCTGATGCAAATATTTTTTTGTCATCTCTCGTACCTCTTCATTTAAGTGAAAGTACTAATTCTTCTCTAATCATGTGGGAAAACACTAGACCATCTTCTACAAGATATTGTCGTCCTCTTCAATTTCAGTTCCTTAGAGAAAATCCGCTTACTATTAAGAATGAAGTGGACAGAATCAGAAATGAAATTATACAGCTCACTGAATCGGCCATCAATGTCGATGGCAGGTTAATCAGCGTGAAACATAAACTAATATTTTCTATGATTGATGGTAAAATTGCGCAAACAGTCACAGAAACGTCAGCAATGGCCGTGTGTTTTATCTGCAAAGCTAAACCATCCGAAATGAACGATTTAGATAAAATAAAACTTAAATCTGAACAAGATGAGGTGCTTTACATGGGGTTGTCACCCCTTCATGCTCGTATAAAATTCATGGAATTCATCCTACACGTAGCCTATAATAAGCCTTTTGCATCTTGGAGATCTAATGCCGAAACAAGACAGTTGAAAGACGAAACTAAATCAGAAATACAAAAGAAATTCAAACAGATTTTGGGCCTCAACATCGATGTAATCAAGCAGGGAGTGGGAACTACAAATGATGGAAATTCTGCGCGCAGATTTTTTGAAAATCCTGCCTTGACAGCTGAAATAACTGGAATCAATCAAGATCTTATACACCGATTCCGCATTATTTTGGACACTATCAACTGTGGCAAGCTGTAGATCCTCAGAAGTTCGGGGAATATGCTTTAGATACAGCAAAAATTTCGTGCAACTATACAAATGGTACTACATGCCTATTACTGTCCATAAAGTCCTTCTTCATGGTGCGAAAATAATATCAGCCGCTATTTTGCCAATAGGTGCTTTATCCGAGGAAGCGCAAGAAGCGCGAAATAAAGACTTACGACACTTTCGGTTAGACCATTCTCGAAAGTGCTCAAGAACATCAACAAATGAAGACGTGATGAATATGCTCCTAGTAACTTCAGATCCATATATCAATACTTACCGAGTTCAACCGAAGAAAAAAATTCTCGATTTACATGAAGATGTAAAAACATTGTTATTTTAGAAATTAAAAGAATACTTTCATAAGTGGTAATTATAAATATTAATAAATGCATACTTAAAATTAATGAATATTATTCGTTTTTAAGTTTTTAAATTTTAAATTTTAGAGGTATTTTTCTGAAAATAATCAATAAACATTTAATATTTATATTTGATCTGCTCTGGAATAGATTTAATTTGATGTGTTGCTCGATATTTAAAAAAATATTTTTGTTTTTAAAATATCAAAATGGCGATTATTTTTTGAATAACACAAAATGTTCAGCTCACTATATTTGATTTATGACTGGGAAATAATATTGCTTTAAAGTACCAAATTTCAAGTCTCTATCGCATTTAAATAAAAAGTTATAGGGTTTTTTCACAAAACAGGCTGTTTTGGACCACTGTGCGTCGCGGCTTCGTCCGCTCTCATAAATAAAGAACTTAAATAATTTTAACTAATAATTTAATTTCATTTGTTTATCGTTAAAAATCTTGTATTGAAGTAATAATAACTAAGCATTATTTCTTCAATGATATTTTCATGGATGGCAATAATTTTTAACCTGGTTAAAATTGCACTGAGATTCACACGTCACATCACATATAGCGTTTTTGTAAAAATCTGATTAAGTAAATTTCATTATTTATTTCTAGCTGTACATAGCACCGTATCTTTTTTAACCCCTCTCGAATGGTGCTCGCCACCTATCGGTCGATTATCAAACTTCACTGCGCACCACATATTTATCGGTTTTTTTACAATTGCTAATATTTAAATTTTATTATTGCTTAGCCTTCCTGGTGATATGAAGATAATGAGGTTAAAATTTGGTACCGATTGATTTAGTAGTTTTCGCGGTTAGTGATCTAAAACAAAAAAATGCTTGTACTTTTATATAATAGTATAGATATAGATATATATATTCGCAATATTTAAAGAAAAAAAAATTTTACACACTAATATAATGAATTTATGTGTAATTTTTTTTTTTAAATTCGGATGACAATGTTACGAATTCTGATGCAACATCAGCCAAAGCCTTTTACACTGCAGCCGTTATCGTCGCTATCGACATAACATCTGCTATCACCCATCCAGCGGATTTCGATTAAAGAAGGAAAAAAAAGGAGGTAAGGAGATCTATTTAAATAGGAAGAGGATTGATGCGGCAGTGTCCCCTATCTGTTGGGGAAGATCTTTCAATCCAAGGAGCGGGATTCAATCAATGGATCCTTCTTATCAGTGTACCATCCGCCTTCACGTCTCCTCTTCACGGATCTATTTAATCCTTAGGAGTCCTTTAATTCACATCCGACCTATAAATGGCCGAGGTTGGAGAGATTTCTTTCTCCATCAGTGTAATCCGACATGGCGGCCAATGGAAGGATCAAGTGTAATTGAGAGGTCAGGTGAAATCAGGTGTTATAACACAGTATATATACGAGAATTTTTTAAGACAACACATCAATATGAGTCTGAATTCTTAAGGCCATAATAATTATTTCGTCATCAGTTTTATTATATAATTTTATACATGGACTAGCATCCCCTATCGCGGCTTCCCTCGCTCCTTTTCTTTTTTTTTTTTTTTTAGTTGTTATTTTTTCTTTAAATACTTTATTCTGGGACAAAGTCCCTTAAGAATAACATACATAACACAAAGTAAAATCATAACTGGCCAAGTGATTTTAAAAATAAGATAATATAGACAAAAGTGAATACAAATTTGTATGAGAATAAACACAAATAAAAAAAAATTGATTAACAGAAAAAACTGCAAATAGAAAAAAAGAAAAAGAAATACAGAACATAGGAGTAATTATTATAAACAAAATTGCAAAGAAAAAAACCCCAGATAAATGAGAACTAAAAAGAAAAAGATCAAAAACCAATAACTATCATTACAAGGAATAAAACATTATCATAAACAAACTTTAAATTTATGTTAATATCGCATGTCTGACATACTTTGTGATTACATTACTTGATTAAATACATTGTGAGATATCCTCACATAGAGAGCATCAAGTTGGAGAGAAAGAAGATAGTGAAAGAAATGTGTTTTAAGTGTTACGAGGGAAGAAGCATTGCGAATACAGGGATGGAGGGAATTCCAGAGAATAGAGGACCGAACAAAGAAGGAACGTTGGAATGCAGTACTTCTGTAGGATGGGTTATAGAGATCGGAAAGAGGGGATCTTATATGCAATGCTTTGATTGAGGACTTGAATTGCAGGATACTGTAAATAAAGGGAGGGTGCCGGGTGTTGATAACTTGGAATAGGTAGGTGCCTAGGAAGTATTTTCTGCGGAAGGAGGGGAAGGGCCAATTTAACTCGGTGTAGAGATGCGAAACATGGAAACGTTTCGAGGTCCTAAAGACGAACCTGATGAAGCAGTTCATGATGCGTTTTAACCTGTTCTCGCGCAACCATAGTTCTCACATTCTATTGAACCTATCTTCTCTTCCTATTCCGTTGATGAGATGGTGGAATGCCTCTCATCAAATCTCCTTTCACTCCTCAATCACTTAGCTCCTCTTAAAACATCCATATTCCGGCGTCCCCCAGCTCCTTGGATTACCCCAGCAATTAAAGAAATTATGAAAAGAAGAGATGCTGCCAGAAGACGTTTCAGGCGCACTCGGATACCTGAGGATTATTCTATGTTCAAGCACCTTCGAAATCTCGCTCAATCTACTCTCCGCCGTGCCAAGGCACAATATTTTCATAATATCCTATCCCTGGCCCCGGATCCAAAGTCCAAGTGGAGAATCCTTAGAAAATTCTCTATTACCAGCTCCTCTTCTTGTTCCAATTTCCCAGTCACTCCCGACGACCTAAATTATTTCTTTTCAAATCCTTTTCCTGATAAACTTCAAACCATTTCTTTACCAATGTCACACTTTACTCCTCAAGCTGCATTTAATCCCGACAACTTCTATTTCCCTCACATTCTTCCCAATGACCTTATCACTTCCATTCTCAAATCCCGAACTAATGACTGCGGTGCCGATCAAATCCCGATAAAAATAATCAAACTCTGTCTTCCAGCTATTCTTCCGGCCCTTCTTCACATATATAATTTTTCCTTACAAAACTCCATTTTTCCTATAGCCTGGAGAAAGGCCTTAGTCCGCCCGTTAAATAAAATCCCTTCTCCATCCAACGCATCAGACTTTAGGCCTATTTCCATCCTCTCAAATTTATCAAAGCCACTCGAAAGATTGGTCAATGCCCAAATTACCTCCTTCCTAGAGCATAATAACCTCCTTAATCCGTTCCAATCAGGTTTCCGTTCCGGTTATTCCACTCAGTCAGCTTTGTTGAAAATCACACAGGACCTTTATTACTCCATGGATCAACAACAAATTACGATCCTTGTCATGTTTGATTTCTCAAAAGCTTTCGATTGTGTTGACCATTCCATTCTCCTATCTAAACTTCAAAATTTCTCCCTATCTAATAGTGCCCTAAATTGGTTCCACTCCTTCTTATCTCATCGTTCCCAGTCAGTCATCATACCCAACAGTCCTCCTTCATCTTCCCTACCTTTAACCCAAGGTGTTCCACAAGGATCCTCCCTGTCACCAACCCTATTTTCTATCTATATCAATGACTTACCCAGCTTTATCCACAATTCCAATTATCACCTATATGCAGACGACCTTCAAATCTACCTATCTTTCCATCCTTCAGATATGCTCGAGGCGTCTCGTAAACTTCAGGAAGACATTGATAACATCAACCGTTGGGCAGTGAAGAAAAAGTTATATCTGAATCCAAAGAAAACTAAGGCTATCCTCATCGATTCAAAACCCATCCTCCATACCCTTCCTTACTACCCATTGCTTTACCTTAATAACCTTCCTATTCAGTTCCAAAACTCCATTAAAAATTTAGGAGTTACCTTTGACCATCACCTTTCCTGGAATAACCATATCGCCCAAATTTCCAAAAAATCCATCATAATCCTTAAACAACTGTATAGATCCCGAGATTTCTTTTCCCAGAGTACCCGTCAACTTTTAGTGTCCTCTCTTGTTTTCCCTTGCTTTGATTACTGTTGTTTGGTTTATGGGGGACTGTCTGGGGATCTCGAGATGAAGCTGAGGAGACTGATGAACTGTTTCATTAGGTTTATCTTCGGGATCCCTAGGCGGTCACACGTTACTTGCCGATACTCTGAGCTTGGGTGGCTATTTCCTAAATTTCGACGGCAATACTTTCTGGGTACCTTCATATACCAATGCCTAAAAACCCAAAACCCTTCCTATATCCTTGATTTATTAACTCTGCGTTCTTCTATCCACCACCTAAACACTAGATCCCAACCTTTTAACCTATATATACCCTCACATAAAACCGCTTCCTTTGACAAATCCTTCATCATTCGTGCTACCTCCTTCTGGAATTCCTTACCCACTTCTATTCGTAAAGCAGCTTCCATAACCTCCTTTAAAAATAACCTATTCCAGTACCTTTTAGACAATCAATCTTCCGCAAAGATGTCAATAATCAAATGAATACTTTTTTTTTTTGTATGTATGTATGTGTGTGTGTGTGTGTGTGTATGTATATATATATATACGATTGTATTTTATGTTATAATTATTATTTCATATATTAATTTATTTTTATTTTTTATTCAATTTAATTTTTTTTTTTTCCTGTAAAAAATGTATGCTTTAATTACTGGAACATCTAATTTGTAAATAATTGGCCAGACAATTGTACTCTTAATTGTGCATTATTTTTATTCTTAGGGGACAATAAGTCCCAGAATAAAGTTTATTTTTCATTCATTCATTCATTCCATAGTCAAATAGGGAAATAAGAGAGGATACAAAATGTTTACGTGTGGGTATGGGAAGGAGGTGACGGGAGCGGTGAAATAGTTTTAGGATACCGATTAACCTTTGATTAACCTCTATTGGGCAATATGGGATTTCCAGTAGAGGGTTTGATCGATAGATAAACCTAAATTTTTTAACATATGAGTGGAAGGTTTTTGGGTGACGATTGAGGAATAATTATAATCAAACAACATAGATGCTTTAAACTAATAATTGAAGTTCAATCTATTTATCAATAAAACACTTGTATTGTAGCATGCAATTGAGCTTAATTTCCTCAATAATATTTTCACGCCTAGCAGTCATTTTTAACCCGGTTACGATTGCACTGATTAAATCTTAAGATTACGTAATGAAAATTGGACAACCAAATTTTAAGTTTAAAATTATCAGTTTTAATTACTCCAGCTGGACAGAGGCTACTAAGATACGCTTGCGGATAGTGGACTGTACTATCAGTGCTAAGAAATCCGTTCAAGAAGTCCCTTAAATCATATTTATACACAAAATTTTAAAAAGCAAAGAATCGACGTTTTGATTTTGTAATTATTTTTATTTAGCAGAAATACTTTTATTTATTGAATTTCTTCTTCCTAGAACAATGAAAATGGTAGGTTCATTAGTTTTAGCATTGTAAACTCTATTGCAGAATGGTCCATTTGGAAACTGTTATCCACAAATTATCGTATTTTTAATCAAAAATTAACTGAAAATCAGTAGATGTCATTATTGCGAAACCTTCCTGGAACTATAAGGATGATTTGGTTAAAATTTGGAACAGATTGCTTCAGTAATTTTCGTGGTTAGTGATCACAAACGTAAAATGGCTTGTCCTTTTATATAATATAGTATATATAGATGGATCAACAAAATATGTTTACAACTCTATTCAAAGGGTTCTCGAAGAAATGCCCTCAGGCTGTATAAACATAATTTTGTTTATATATCCAGCAAGGATTAAACACTTAGATTTAGATAAAATACTCTTAAATTTAGTACTCAAATGTAGCCTTGGAGACAGTACATCTCATGGGAAGTACAATCTGGTTATAGAGGAAAAGACATAGTCCTGTAGGAGAAAAGATAACCCCCAGGAGAATCGACAGAGAGGGAAGGGGCAATATTAGGAGTTCTATTGTAGCCAGTTAAAATTCAGACCACAGCAGGCAGTGCATGCTTCGATGGCTCGATGGGCCACATCTCAAGGCTCTGCACAGCTTCATACATCTCCTCTCTTCTGTCCTCTCTTGTATTGCAATAACTTAAACAGAACTCTGTCATATTGCTACATGTCCATACAGCTATCATAAGATTTTATTTTTACAATCATGCAGTTTTGTCACGAATGTAATTAATCATCATTCTTAAAAAAATTGTTATAAACAAAATAAATAATACACCAATATATTGTACAGATGTTTGGTGACTGAATGAATATATACTAAGGATGTTTGAGAGATCAGTCAAAAAGAACAATAAACATTATTTAAATTAAAATATCATTATTTTGTGATGCCAACGTTTCGGCTATTACCAATAAAGATTATTTTTTTTTATATATCAATTTATTGAAATTTATAACTATGCAAAATATATACATAAAATAAATGTGTTGATTAGTATTAGAATTAGATTAGTATTAGTATTAGAACTACTCATCAGTAGCACTTCAATAAAAATTCTACACTAGAAGTTCTCAGGGGCATCTTCTTTTCAAACGCCTCGGAGGGTTATCGATAATGGTGTGGGAAGCAAGTTCAGAAATTAGAGGATTTGAGTAGTTATAGAGCTTACTATGAAAGGATAGGTATCTGGTTTGGGCGAAATCAGCAACATATGGCACAGTAAGATCTTTATGGATAAATTTATTGGTGACAAAGTAAGGACCGTTGAGGATTTTTCGAAGGATTTTAGAATGTAAGGATTGGATACGAGATGAATTGGATGGTTTAGTGGTGCCCCAAAGCTCAACTCCGTATGTCCAAATAGGTCTAATCACAGTCATGTAAATAAGTCTTTTGTAATTAATAGGGAGCTTTCAACGTTTGAAATATAGAATTAAAGTAAGTTCAAAATATTAAATAAAACGAGAAGATCAAATTAAAATAAAGCAAAATAAGTTAGATAAAATTGTTTTAAAAACAACAAGTAATTTGATTAAATAACTAAATAAGACTAAGGCTAATTCTAATTAAATATTAATCTCATAAAAAATAAATTATAAAATAAATAAATACGAAAAAAAAATGTGATAAAGTTTTTTTTTTTTTTTTTTTTTTTTTTTTTTAATATTTCGATTCACACCTGTTTTTAGGGTAACAATCAGTGAATGTGATGAAATTGAATACAACAGGCCTTGTATTTGTGTGGGAGACTAGTACTCAATAGTACCTCCTCCTGGCACGGATTAAAGAGATTTATTTGAGCAAATCTCTCATCCAGCTTCTTTTAAGCCTTCTGAGAGTATTTCCAGGTATGTCAGTCGTGGCCATGTCATTAATGAGTATTATGTCCATGAAGTCTTCAGTTATGTCCATGAAGTCTGTCATGAAATCGTCTATAAAGGTCATGTACATGTTTCTTTACTGTGGGTATTTCTAAATCAGTGTGAAGTGTGCGGTTTGAAATATACCAAGGTGATTTCGTGATTAGTTTGAGTAATTTTGATTGGAATATTTGTATTTTTTAAGTTGTGTATTTTTTGCAGTCCCGTATATTTGTGTGGCGTATGTCCATATGGGTTTAAGTAAGTAAGTGTATGTATTGAGTCGTTGTTGGAGATTTAATGTCGACCGTTTAAGAAGCATTGGATACAGAAGTTTTAATCTCTTGGTTATACTGAGACGTTTTTGTTTTACGTGTGGGCCCCAGGTCATTCATCTATCAAATGTAAGTCCTAAGTAATGAATTTCGTTTGTTTGTGGTATGGGTTGATAGTCGATGAAGACAAGTGGGCAAGAATCATGTCTGAGTGTAAAGGTTAAGTGCTGTGATTTGGTATAATTTACTTTTACTTTCCATTGTTTGAACCAGTCTTGTTAAGTGGTGTTGAAGAGATAGTGATGCAATTTTGGGGTCTTTATGTCGAGTTAATATTGTCTTTATATTGTTAATATAAAAAGTAAATTGTAAATAAAAAAATTTATGATTATGTTGATACATATTTTATTTTCCTTTTTTGTAATTATTTAATTTATATGTTATTTTTATGAAATAATTATTTTATTAAAAATCAGTTTTATTCGTATTTGATTATTTTATCTGACCACTGGTTCTTTTTATCAATTACGTTTAACTCATTTTACTTTAATCTTCTCTTTACATGTTTTTTTTTTTTTTTTTTTAATTACTTATTGTCTTTATCATTTTATGATGTACCTACATCTTTTTTATTGTTCTATGTCCATCAAATTTGTATTAGTCTCATCTTAACAAATATTGACTTTCTTAGATCAATTTCTTATTTCCCTTGTATTTTACCTAACATACAAATCATACACCTATATAATTATATCTATTTAGTATATTTCCTATTTCTGTATTTGACATTTTCTTTTTAGCCCTGATGATCACTATTGAAGCTATAGCTGAAGCATATAACGCAAAGGGCATCAACCATTGTAGGATAAAAATAAACATATACAAATATTTGAGGTTATTGCAATACAAGAGAGGACAGAAGAGAGATGAGATACATGAAGAAAAAGTGTCCAGAAGAAATCCATATCCATTAATGCGAAATTAAGGAACTATAAAGCTGTAATCAGACCCGGAGTCCTATATGCAGCTGAGACCCTGACTATCAAAGGAGCAAAACTTATACAGAAACTAGAGGTAAAGGAAAGAACTATATTGAGGAAGATCTTAGAGCCAAGGATCATAAATGGACGAAGGTACCACAGGCCCAACGATGATCTATACTTAAAGCAAGAACCTCTTATGGACACTTTCATCAAGAGACGACTCCAACTCAACAGACATCATGAGAGAATGAACCAATCAAGATTCACCTGCATCATACACAGAGCTCCTGCGAGAAAATAACATCATTGTGGTCAAGCCAAACATGATATCCAAATCTTCAACAAAATCCTACATCCAGGACAGACAAGCTTTTCGGAAAATGTTGAAGGAAGACCCACATATAAAACTTAAAAAAGAGTAGAGACCAAAGAGATCAGAAGCAGTTAAACAACTTCAAAGTCAGAATATGAAAAAAATATATCGGCTAGGAAGCGGGCTCTCAATAACCTGACTAATCCCAACTCACTTAGCTGAACACCATTTTGGTTAACCCATGTAGTCTATAGTTGGCTCATTCGAAGAAAAAAAATAAACTAAATTTATTGCTATATTTTGACACTGGTAACACGGCTGAGAAAACAGCGTTGGGATTGCTATGGGCATGGCTTGCCCTCCTACAAGTGCCTCCTATAAGTTTGCCCTGCTAACAAGTTTGGTTCGAGGTTTTACTGGGATATTCGTGCATATTGTATATATAGTGTGATTTTGCTTTTTTTAATTAATTTTTTTAATATATTTATAATTTATTTTTTCTTTTTTTTTTTTGTTTATTGGTACTATTTTTTATATTATTCATTCTTTTATTGTCTGATTTACTTTCTATTAATATTTACTATAATTTTTTATCCTTTATTGTTAAAGTATTTTTTTTTACATTTTTTTTTTTAATTGTACATTTTCGTATGAATGAATTCATTTTCATCCATATTATTCATTACCCTTCAGAGAGGCAGAGAGAGCTTGTAATATTTATTCAATAAAACAATAATTATACAAAAAAAAAATTGCTTTAAAAAACAAAAGAAACTGTTCTTCTTTTTCGGCTACTTTATGCATTACGAATTATATTTTAAATGCTTATAATCAGAATTTCATGAAGCAACGAAATTTTTATTTGAGGGTTCATTTTTAACTTAAAACGTATTTTAATATGCAGGGAATATTTCGGGTCGATTTTTTATTTTCGGTTGGGGACTTAGCTTAAGCGACTCCTATTTCCTTAGCCATGAACGTATCAGAGGTAGTTAGGTAAAGACACGA
Organism: Euschistus heros; assembly: GCA_003667255.2. NCBI lineage: Eukaryota > Metazoa > Arthropoda > Insecta > Hemiptera > Pentatomidae > Euschistus > Euschistus heros. Next base: position 239,231 of record RCWM02000208.1, on the reverse strand, counting down.
AATGACTTTAAGTAAAGAAGGAGAGATGTTTTTAAAAAAAGGCGTTTAAGCTCCTCTCGAGAGACGGTTTAATGCGGGCTATAGGCCACGTGGACGGGGTGCCGAGCACCTGCGGACCACACTATCTTCCAAAACACGTACTCTCCAATCCCTCCCTTATCGCCCTCCTTTGATCCACCCCTATCTTTATATCGGCTCTATAAACATTGTCTCCTTCAAGGCCCTCCCTCCATCTTGAAGGCGTTCTTTCACTTCCAGCCGGGGCCCGATTTAAACGTCAAATAAATATTCCCCAACCCCTTGGCCTGCGACGTTTCGTTTTTATACTCAAAGGAGGAAATCCACTCTCGAGAAAGATTTGCATGATACTACCAAGAAAAAATCACAGCTTCGTATAAGTTTTAAAAATATATAAAATGATGAATTATAAACAACACATGACAATATTTACATTATTGTCAATCTGATCGAATTAAATTTAATATATTTTCCAATCATTTTACATGAAACTTTATTTAATTTACATGTAAATCTACCAGTTGAATAAGAAAGATTATGTTCATATCAATACTAAATTATCTTCTTTTAGAACTCAACAGTAAATTATAAATGAAAGGTTTAGAGAAAGTAGCTTAGTCTAGTTTAGTACTACAGAAGTGTTCAAATATATTAAAGTATAAGAAACATATGGAAATACAAATTAGAATTATAATGACAAAAAATATAGCAGACTAGACATGATGCAAATAAATTAGGATTTACAGCTGTATTTGTTTTAAATATAAATTGCCATAGACATGATGGACTCATCTATTTCTTTACTTTCATTACGGAGAAAATGTGGAATAGAGAAGAAAATGGCGAGAAAGCCGCAATCATCAACATCTTCTAAATTAATAACGAAAAATAATCAGTAAGCATTATGAAATAATAATTTAATTAATAGTTGGAAACTATTTATAAAGCAGGAATTACTTGCCATCTGTGGTGTAATGCTTAATAACCTTAAGAAAGTATTTAATATATATATATGCTAAATAGATTTTCTTTGCACTATTTATACGGTTTCTATTCTGCATTGGTTATATTTAATACATATGTTTATTTCCGAAATTACCACATGAATAATTATTACACGACAGGTGCCTGGATGCTTCAATCACTTATAGCTGGTATAAAAGAACGCCTTTAAATTCATTTCGGTTGCAATCAGCGATATATTTACATACGTTTTTTAATATCAGTAAGCAATGTTTATATAGATGGTGTGTAGCGTCTATAGATTTAAAAATATAATTAGAAATTATTAGATCGATTTGTGTATGATAAAGATTATATCCCAGGTCGTGGAAAAGTGAAGTCAAAATCATCAGAATCAAAAACTTGCCGATTTTTCACTGCGCAGGTATTAAAAAAAAAACTGCTTTGAAAATTAATAGTTAACTCGTTTCAAACGTAATTTGAACTATCCACTTCATTACAAGAATTACCCATACGGAAAAATAATGACTCCATTAAAGAGATGTAGATTTTTAATGGATTTTAAATGGAGTCAGTTCTGATACAAAAGACATTTCGACTCATGGTAATGGAATTTATCTAAAAAAAATTTAGCTTTTTTCCAGATAAGAACATAAGTCATGGACATCGACATGGCAAATGCCTGGAAATTCGAATTACCAGGGGTACTTGTTGACGCCAAATTTGATAGGAAAACTTTTGTTAATTGGACAAAAAAAAAAAATTTTTTAATGGAACTTATTTGATAGTGACTCTACCTTACAGCCAATGATTCATAAACTTCTTGCTTCTACATATATGTAATTGCTCAAAGTTTATTCTTATGATCTGGAGGCATCTTTTGAGGATAGAAATTTTATGCATATTCTAGTTCTTGGGTCAAATTTGTACTTAGTTGTACTTAGTCTCTTTAGTTCATCATATGTATTCATCTTCACAAACTTTAATAGTTAGTTGCATTTACGCTAATCAAACCTATAAAGTAACTTAACTATATCGAGTACATATCACAAACAACTAAATAAAAGTTATTGTTATATTAATTATGTTTGCAGAGTGAAAAATATACAAAACATCTACCACAGATCAGAAGAACCACCTTTAGATTTAATGATAAACTGTTTTTTCAATTCAAACGCAGAACCGTATAGTAAGTACGAGTAAACTGCTTTCAGAAATAATATTGACATAAATGTTACATATCTGTCATCCCAGTCAATAAGTGGTTAAGTTGAATTTAAAGGTCTATTTTAAATAATTATGTCTTAAAATGGTCATCTTACTTAATCCCTTATTAACCATGAAGACAAAAACCTCTAACATTATTTTTAGTCTCTTAGCTCATTTTGGTAATTAATAATTAATAATTAAAATTTGACATAACCAATTATTCACTGAGATGACAGATATATTGTATATATATAAGCATATTATAACTATGACAACATAACACCTTTATGTCACAAAGATTAATAGAACTTCCATGTAGATATATAATCATTGTTTAAATATATAGCATTTCAATGAAATTTATATTAAAAAAAAAAAAAATCTAATTTATGTCCAAAAATAAATTGATCAATGCAAATGTCAAGCCCTAGAACACATAATGATTTATCCTTTTAATGCACCCCTCAGCTGATATACAACATTTACGTTGAGGTGCTCTCAGCGCGTTCTTTAGTTTAGACAAACTAAAATTGCAATTTTTTTCAGTTTCGAATATAAAAGGTTATGTGAACATTTATTTTTCAACACGTCAATATTTTATAGTTTTCTGCCAGCCTCTAAGAAAGATCTTTACAATATTTTATTTTATTAATATTAACAGTTTTGAGTCAGAAAAATTACCGTTTTACTTGGAATAGATCGAAGATTCAAGTCAAAAATGGAGAACATGTCCAATTATTTCTTTGATACAATAATTAGTTGCTGAAGATGGGCAACAATGAAGTTTTCAAAATTTTCCTAGAACACCTTTACAAGAATTTTTCTTTTTTTTCGCTCAAGATTCGTAACCCTGAAAGTAATACATACATATTTAAGTGAAAATGAAAAAGTAATGCATCAAAGAGTTATGTATCTAAGCAAACAAGATACATGCGTTCATTTAATTTTATCTGGTTTCTTAACTTTTTTCTAATCTTAAATAAAATTACATTTATGAAAACATTTGAAATACACTTATTAAGAATGGCTCAGAAGTTTTATTAATCTTTATATCCTAATGATTAATAAATGTGTTAACAGGCAATGAAATGTTTAAAAGAAATGTACAACAAAGTTTCTTCAGGTCTGAGAGGCATCACTTTAAAGCGAAACTTTGAAGAAAAAATAATTAATTAAATTAATTTATATGAAACAAAAAATAAGTAAAAATAAATATTTAATAAAAATCAATTTTATTTTTTTTGTCAATTGATATGTATTTGTTTCATTGCTAATAACAATTTAAAAAAATGGGAAAAAAAATATGTAATGTGAATTTTGAAAAAAGTACTAGGGAGTATAAAGAAAAATTCTCAGTTGAAGCCGAACTGGCAAATATTGGGGAAAGAACTAATAATGTAAATATGTTTTAAAATGCGTCGTGTTGTTCAGCTAATCGTTGTTCAAAACAGGCTATTTTGGATTAATATTTTATTGAGTTATGAACTCGTAGTATTTTCACAGCGTTGCAGCAAGTCGATTTTACAACGTAAACGATTTTGCGAACGTTTTGCACTATTTTTTTTTTTCCAGTTTTTCACTTGTAATGTTTTAAACATTGTATTAATGCAACAATAATGAGCCTTTTAAAATAGTAGTTGTGCCATTTCTGACAAAACTATAGCGCTTCCTGAAGAAAATTTATTGTAATGAATTTGGCTAACAGTCGAATAAAAAACAAACCTATAATCGTTGTATTCTAAAAAAAAAAATGTTTACCGGCACCTTTATTATATTATGGATTAGTGGCTTATCTGCAAACAGATTCGGCATGTTACAACAACTTGCTACCAGTCTAATATGATAAGGCGACAAAGAATATAAAAAGTTTTCGGGCAAAGGTTATAAGTAATAAATAAGGAATAAGTAAGAGAAGGTGAGTAAAGAGTGGCATATAGCACAGACTCCAGAAATAAGAAGAGTTCTTGGTATTGAGAGAAGTGAATGCGAGGTTGATGCTGAACCAAAAGGCAAGGAGCAGACAGTAGCCAATGATGGAGGACATCGCTGAAGATGTAGAAGACCATGGGCGAAGAATCTCTGGAGGACGCCCATCTTAGATCTTAAGACTAATAATACGTACACCGTATGTAAACAGTTAGGATTAGATTTTAGAAAGTAAACTGTGTGCTTACTGCTAAGTATAATTCATTAAAATACATACAATTTATACTTTTTAAAATTTAGCTACCATTCTGCTGTCCTGAAGTATCCTTTAATAGTATTCCAATAATCCCGGTTCAACAGATCCGCTAACTTGGACTTCAAAAGTCATACTTGGAATCCACACACAAGACTAAAACGACACTAAACTGCTCCGACACTAGACTAAACTGCTCGCCGTTGTTGAAGCTCAACTGTTTACTGTACAAACGTTCAAAGCTCCCAACAAATTACAAAAGCCTTATTTACATGGCAGTTATTAGACCACTGAGCTTTAAGGCTCCACTAAACCTTTCGATTCTTCTCTTATCCAGTTCTTACAATCCAAAATCCTACGTAAAATCCTTAGTGATCCTTATTATGTCACAAACATATCCATAAAGATCTTAATAATCCATTTGTTGCAGATTTGGCTTAAACTAGAAACCTATCCTTCCTTACCCACTCAAATCCACTTGTCTCCCAATATGGTTAACACTCAATTCCTGATAATCCTCCAAAGCGTCTAAAAAGAAGATGGCCTAGACGCCTTCTAATGTAGAACTTTTCTTGAATTCATACGTTTTTTTTACAATAAAAAAGCCTTTTATTGCGAAAGTATTAAAATCTGCCTCAAAGAGGGCAATAAGTTGCAGTTGAGGGCAATAATGGATGACTTTATGGATCCATTCACACAACCCCGTAATAAATAATACAATAAATAAAGTGAAAAATAATATAAATAAATAAAGAACATCAAACTATGCAACAAATGTAGAATAAGAAATAAATAAAATAAATTAAAAAAAAACAAAAAAACAATCAAGAATATAAAAAAAAACAATAATAAAAGTAAGAACAAAAATACTCGTAGGATTAAAAAAAAGGTTAAAAAATACAACCATTCTAATTTACAATACACACACTTGTCTGTCTACTTGTGGAGGTACAAGCCTGATATGAAATCCCAGCGCTGCTCTCTCAGCTGCGTCACTGGTGTAAAAATCAGTGAATGATAGCCAGGACTCTATGTCGAATTTTACAATAGCTCTTGAGACCACCGCCTTTTTAACCTGCGAGGATGATTATAGGGGTTTGTGGAACTGGGAAGTGCTGTGCTACTGGTGAGTAGTTCTTCACAAGTTAAAGACTAATCATTTTAATCATTTTCCTTACATTTAATTGTTGTATATAGTGTATACAGTTGTGAATATCAATAAATAGTTAAAAAAAAGAGAGCTATTATTCATTCCTTGCTTAAACCATAATATTATTAAATAAAATTATACTTAACAATCATTAGTAATACATAATTCCCTGAATGCTACTAATTAGATTATTCTAATTGAATTGGTAAACGTGATGTCATTTAGAAAAGAAATCCGATAAAAAAAATAGTAGAAATCCGAGAAACCAAAGGCACTGATAGGTGGGGCCTCTGGTACCACAAAGATAAGATACATATATGTAAAGGTGAAACGTTTAATTAAATGTTAGTTGTATATGGTAATATACATATAAGACCATGGCACTTTCCAAAGAGGAAACTTTTAGTATTAATATTGAGTGGAAAAACTTGAAGGCGCCAATTTTTATTTTCTTTTAAATGGGTCACATCAATATTCTTTTAAAAGTCATAGAACTATTAATATTTCAACTAAAGCATAAAGACGCTTTTAAATAGCCATAAAGACAAGTTTAAACGGTTTCTGGAATGACTAAACAGCCCTTCGAGGTCGAACTAATAAAATCTAAGAATGAAACAACAAATTGTGACAGCGGAGAATCAGTCAGGGAAGGGAAGCAATAAAGGAGATATGATCAGGCACCAGCGGGAGGGGGGGGGGGGAATTGGCTTTAATGGCAGTCAATAGTCTCTCCTCCACGATGCAACTGTTATTGCTTGATTTGGACCGCTCCCAAATAGTATCCGCAATGCTGGAAATTTACTATCTCTCGGGAGGAAAAAAATAACATTATTATGTCTTCCAGCCTACTGCAGCCATCTAATAAACATATTTTATGCTATATACCATATTAGCTCCAATATAGGTCGACTAAAAAAAAAAAAACTCAATTTGTTTCAGCCTGGGAAAAACTATAGATCATGAATATGTCTATACATAATCTACTGTTGTATAATCTACTGTCTGGTATTTATATATAGAATAGAACAAAAATTTTATTCTGGGGCAAAGCCCCTTAATACAAAGGTGTTTAATACAAAGGTATTAAATGACAGAACATAAATTATATTTGGCCTAGAGGTTTTAAATTAAATAATAAAATAAGATAATGAAATGTAAATATAAGTTTACAATAAAATAGGTAATATAAAGGAAAATCAAAAACTATACATACTGTTTTTGAGATCTGCCAGGATCAGACAATTTTTTGAGGCCAAAGAACATCCTTGGCCATTCTCCTTCCACAATTAGAATTAGTTTTCGTCCTAAAGGATCCGGTTTTAAGATGGCGGAAGGACATCTTAGTTTCACATATATCTATTAGTTTTCGTCCTTAAGGATAATATATTGAAATATTTAACGGTTTTTAAGTTAACCGAACGATAACTTCCGCCATTGTTGTCCTTAAGAATGCTGTTTAAAAATATTTTTAACTTTTTTGATGGAGGAAGGATATTCCACTTTTGTTAACTATAGAATATATATATATATATATATATATATATATATATATATATATATATATATATATATATATATATATATATATATATGATTGGTAGTTATTCATATGATCCGTGATACCAAACATTATTATATAGTGAGATTAGAAGTTATTTAAGTCGATTAATACCAAACATATAGTGAAGTGGAGTTAAATAGGAAGTGTTTAGAACTACGGATTATCGGAGGAATGATACGTACACACATATACAGGGTGTTCGGAAGATCTATGGCCAAAGAGGTATCTCGGGTAGGGAGGTCCATTTTGAACCTATTTAAGTTCACTTACCTATATACAAAGTCTTACAGTTTTTGTTTTTTTATGAATTTATTGTAAAAATAGCCAAAACAAAACATTTATGCCTCATAACTTCGTTGTTTGCTGTTATATCAACGCAATTTATATTTATTTTTAATTGCTAATACATAGTCCATGTAAAATAAAAAAGATTTGAGCAAAAAACAAATACAAAAAAAAACAGGAGATCGTTAAATCTTGTTAAAGGCAAAAAATAATAAAAAAAAGAAATAAATAAGAACTTCAAGTTTGGGTTCAGTGTTTAAAATAATTCGGATTTGGCAATTGCACTTACTTTTTTTTTTTAACCTAAACTTGAAGTTCTAAATTTTTTTTTTATTTGCCTTTAACAAGATTTAACGATCTCCCGTTTTTTTTGTATTTGTTTTTTTGTATCAAATCTTTTTTATTTTACATGGACAATGTATTAGTAATTACAGCAAAAAAAAAAATGCCGTTGATATATCAGTAAACAACGAAGTGATAAGGCATTAATGTTAGGTACTGGCCATTTTTTCAAAGAAATTCATTTAAAAAAACCGTAAGACTTTGTATATAGGTAAGTGACCTTAAATAGGTTCAAAATGAACCTCCGTACCTGAGATACCTTTTTGGCCAACGATCTTCCGAACACCCTGTATACATACATAAACTATTTATACAATTAGTAAAGGAAAAAATATTATATTCAAAGTTGATTGAACGATAGATTTATAATGTTACACACAGTAACAGTAAATCATGAAAATAAATAATAATAGTTCAATCAACACCAAAAGAGCTGGAGCGTGTCAAAATGTTACATTTTCGAAGGTGAAAAAAACGTTATAAAAGAAAACTATAGAACTTAGCCTAAACCCAAAAATGCCAAAAAATAGTTCCAGCTCACTTCAGAGTAAATGAATTTAGATACTATAAGACCAAAATCCTAAATATTAAGCGGCAAGAAAAAATGTATGTAATATTTAATTCTATCTTAAAAAAGAACAAAAATGGCGGACAATCCTTCCGCCGTCTTAGAAATTGTTACGTCTTCGAATATCTCAAAATAGTATCCTTGAGTTTCCTGTGAACAAGGAACAAATAGAAAGAAAGAGTCACCTTTTAACAAATAAAACATTTAAACAATTTTCAAAAGGACGAAAACTAATTTGTTGGGAAAGAGAGTCTCTAAAGTTGTCCTTCGGCTGTCAAAAATCGCCAGAACTTGGCAGATCTAGAACCAGTGTCCTTCAATACATTAAAATATTTGGAGGACGAAACTTACGGTTATTGAAATCATCTGTTATATTTAAATGAACAAAGATCAGACTTTATAAAGCCCTCGTAAGACCCATTGCGATGTATGCGGTCGTAACAGGGTTTTTAGTGTATATGCAACTGAGAATCTTATTGTTAGAATATTTGAGAGAAAAATCTATGGCCCTATTCGAAAGGCAGAGGAATGGAGAATAAATAAACAAATACAAAAGTATCGGGACTCGGATATCATTCAGTTTAAATAGGCAAAGTGTATCGAGTTGTTAAGCCACGTGATAAGAATGGCGAAAGAGCGGAACCCAAGAAAACTGTTACTGGCGTAAATTAATGGAACAAGAACAAGAGGACCTCCAAGAAGACGCAGATCAAGACAGGTTCAAGTCGAACGGTTTATATTTTTAATGACTAGAGAACCTTACGGATTATTCGTAGCTTATTTTTTGAAAATGAAAAAATAAACTTTATTTTGAGACTTACTGTCCTCTAAGAATAACAATAATGCTCAGTTACAGGTACAATTGTCTCCTCAAAACACAGTTTGCTTAAGACCCTGATTTTATTTACTAATATCGGATGGGACAAAGCTTGTTTTAATAGCTAATACTCATCATATATTGTAGGGTTCTGAAAAATAAATCTAGTGAGACCAAAAACTCAAAAAATCATTTTTTTTAACAAAACACCTTTTGAAAGTTACCTCCTCATTTGTCTAATTATATTCACCATATTAAAACATGATAATACTTTCAAAGTAAAATTTTTAGCAACGACTAATGTTTTAGTTTCCTTTGTTCCGGTTCATCGGGTCATGAAAAACCAGGAGATCGGAATAAATAAAAATCTTGTAAGAGAAGTTCCCTTATCAGAACTGTACACAGAGCTGAGACCACCCAGGGCCTATAAATTTCACCACTGCCCCAAACTCTTTTTATCTTTCTCTCCTTTCTTTTTCTTTGCTTTGGAAACTGTTCCATCGACTAGTTTGGATGAGATATAACTCACTGCACCGGGTACAAATCACCACTTATCTTCAACGGAAGTAAAGGCTTCCAGTTTTATATTGCCAATGGGATTTGTCTTAGTATTTGTCCAAAGTTATTTTCAAAGTAACCGAAAAGATAAAGAAAAAAAGTTGGAAGTTTAATATAAAAAATAATAAAGAATTATATTCCAATGGATTTTCTATAATCCTAATAAAGTTTAAATCGAATAACTAAACATTAATGATGTATATGTATATATATATATAACGGGATTATTATAGCTGTGTATAGTTGGGTTATAATTAACTGTTGTTGTAGTTACAGGACTTCTTCCCTTGGTACACTGTTTTGGATTTTTATGACTGTTTTTTATGAGGGATCAATATTTTTATGTCTTACTAGCCTCGCCCGCTGTCTTAAGTAAAGAACTTACAAGGGGACGTTTGGAGTTGTAACTCACACATTTGAATGCCGATTTTTGTGTGGGTAGTAAGGACCTATCATAGTGCATAACTAGAGTTATAGCCGCCAATGAGCATTAGGAGCCAAGAAAAAAAAATGAAATATGAAAATCAGGTTTTATTTTTTTTCTCAGCTTTCAGTCAAGATAGAAAAATGATTTTTTCACTTTTAATTGCAATTATGTATTGTATTTGAAATAAAAATAAATTCGTTATGTTCAAGATACTACCGGGCTTTAGGGTGCTCAAAACCCCCCCAAAAAATGGCAAAATTCCAAGGAAAACCGCTGTAAATCAGTGGAATTTTTTCTACATTAATAACTCACCACAAATCTCGATTTAACGCACCATAAAAACCTTAAACGTGAAATTTTATCAAAATAAAAAAAAAAAAATTGATTTTTTACCAGTTTAGATTTCATCAACAATTTCTACCGGCCATAACATCTGCTGTGTTCAACCGATTACAATGGTAATAGCATCACTAGAATCAGCATACATTTTGCTTTTTATCCATGCTATATATATTGCTATTTTAGTGGACAAAAACTGATGTGAATGAAAAAATCCGAGGTCACCTATTACTTGAGATATCTCAATAAGGGGAAATCCTGCGACCTCCGGATTATAGGTCCCTACTACCCACACAAAAATCGGCATTCAAATCTGTGAGTTACAACTCCAAACGTCCCCTTGTTAGATAATGTTAACTAATAATTGAAATTTTATTTACTTATCGATACAATCTAGTATTGTACAATTAATAAGCATTATTTTCTCAATGATATTTTCACTGTAATTTTTGGCTTGACTATAATTGCACTGATTAGGCGTTTGAAGATTTCGTAGAAGGATAATTAGAAATACAATTTTCAATTTGTATCGATTAGTTGGTAATTCAGGTGGACGGAGGCTATCAAGAAAATCTTGGGTATAGACATCCACTTTGACAGTATTAATTTTATTGATCCATCTGGTTGGATTTTAACTATAGAATAACATAGCAGTGTGGCAAACCTCGTTTCTACCACACAACAATACATTCAAATTATTATTATTATACTAAAACTTACTGTTTTAAACCTTCTTATAACTATGAAGACTAGGGGTCACCTGTGGTGTAGTGGTTAGCATAGCAACCTACTAAACCCAAGATCGCGGGTTCGCAGCCCGGCAGATGACCTTAGGATTTTTTAAAGGGAGTAAAAAATCCTTAGCTATGCCGTCCTTCGGAAGGGACGTAAAATGGGGGTCCCGAGCCTGTCCGATGTCAGGTACTCGTTAAAGATCCCTATCCTAATTATACCTGGATAGGCAAAATTTAGGACTCCCACCATAGCATCGTCCGATTACCCATAGCAGCATAAAGTGACGTTAAACGACATAAATAAAAATAAAACTATGAAGACAATGCTTTGGTTTTTAGGAGCTTAACGTCCTTATGTACTCCTGCTAGGGCAGAATGGACAGGGTATTCTACAGATTACCAACCTATTCTAGACAGGGTGGGAAGGTCAAAATTCATTCATGAGTTGACCACAAAATAAATTTTAACCCGCCCTGGGTGTGATTCGAACCCACGACCTTCAGTACCGAGCGCGCTGAGACCCTTGCCACAACTCCACTCGGCCATCGAGCGCCCTGAAGATAATGTACTAAAAATTTGGTACAGATGGGTTCGATTATACAATTGCAAACACTGTTACAGAATGTCGCTAGCCACATGTTGTTTGAGTTTCAAACTTCACTGGGATCCACTCGTCATACCGCATATTTTTAGCTTTATATATTTATATTATACACCACTGTACCAAAAAAAATTTTATTTCATTTATTTTCTTATTTTATTTTATCTTCTCTAATTTGTAGAATGTCATCTTATTTTCTTTTCTGTATATTTAACTATCATCTACGTACATAGTGTCATTATTGTATTATTGTTTTCTTTATTTTTTTTTATCTCATTATGTCTCTGACCAGATTTAATTTATTTATACCTGTACTTATCTGTTATTCTTAAGGGACTTTGTTCCAGAATAAAATTATTTTTCTATTTCTATTTCTATTTCTATCCTTGTGGCGATCACCATTCAAGAGAGGTGATCGCCACCTATTGGTTTATTTTCAAACTATACAGCGCACTAAATATTTATCGCTTTTTTAACAGCGATTTAATCAGAATATGTAAATTTTATTATTGCTAAACCGTCCTTGAAGTATGAAGATGATATAGTTAAAATTTGGTGCAGATTAGTTCCGCCATTTTCACGGTTAGTGACCACAAACGAAAAATAGCTTGTTCTTTTATATAATAGTATTGATATTTCGTCAATATATCTGTGACACTTGTCCACACCATAGTTTATAATTTACAATTTGTTTGCTAAGTTTGTTTGTGAATTTTGAGTTATGGATGTTACAAGGAAGCTATTAATTTTGTCTTTATTTGTGTCAAAAGGACTTAAGAAGAGGCTATTTCAGACAAGTAGATTGAAAGTTTCCTATCGAATCTGGTTTGAGACAAATCAGTAGACATTGAATATTACAATCGCTATAATACAATTTATCAGTAACATAGTAAGAATGAGCACTGACAATTTTTTTAAGTTTAGGTTGTGAGGATTGGATAAGAAACGGTTTGGATGTTGTCGTAGAATGCCCAATCTAAACACCGTATGTCTAAATAGGTCTGATTACAGTCATTGGATTGTTTACCGAGTAAATGTTGAAATAGTCGATGAAGACAAGCAGTTTCTTATTGTTTCAGTATTATATAAGAATTCTATGTAAGATGTTTGTTTAAATGAAGTCTTAGGTATAATAAAAAAATATTAAACATGAATATAGTAAGAACCAGGAATACTTACAAATGTATTTCTTTAGAAAACTTGAATATAAATGTTGAGTAAGCAGTATCAGCAAGTAAATAATGATATTTATACATTTTATTATTAATGATATTTTTTTATTGATATGATAACTCATTATTTTAATTAGTCGCTATAGATAAACCCTTTAATATTAATATCTATTGTTTAAAGCTAGCTAGCCCCCTAGATAACAAGTGTGTTTAACTCGTTATATAAGTTAATAGATGCACAGGGATTCTAGTAAAAAGACACACGCAGGGTGGTTTGCTTTAGGTTAGTACAAAAGCAGGTTAAAGCCTCGTGGATATTTCATACCTCACCAAAGATATGGTGCAATGCGGCTCATTTCCCTACAGCACCCGTATCTTCACCTTCATAACCATATTAATGAGAGCTTAGGCACCAGGGTGGAGCTTTCATAAACCAAGATTCATATAGGCATTGCAAAAAAAAAAAAAAAAAAAAAAAAAAAAATCTTTGTTATATCAGTCATAAGAAATTTTATAATTTACTAATCAAATTGCATTAGCTCTCTTGAATATTTTTTTTTTATTATATAGATCTAGTATAAAATTAAACTGTGGATTAATCATTTAATATTACAAGTTGTATTCTTAAGAGGGCAAACCAAAAAGTATAAATACCAAGCGGTAAAAGTTATCACAATATTTAAAAGTAATAGTCCAGCACATAGGTAAGGATATAAAATTACTGGGCCAACGGTTGTAAACGGAGATTTGTCTGAAATTACACGCAACCGCCAGATTTTTTCCCAATAAAGGTACCCACATTATAGAGGCTGGGTGTGCCCCAAGGTCTCCTGACTCCGGTTCGATCCATGGCCGATTAGACAGAAAATAAATTTCCTGCCTTCAACCGGTCTCGAACATGAGCCCGGGAACTATTAGAATTATTTTTTAATAATTCGATTAAACAATATTACAACTAATAATAATAATTTCTTTAAAATATTAACAGTAAAAAAAGCAACATTTTTTTCCAATCCTATTCAAAAAATTAATAGAAGTAAAGAGCTGCTATTTATTAAAAAATATCAATCACTTAATATTGCAATTATATTATAATATAAATAACAAAATTTTGTCTAAAAAGCTACTACAAATCATAGAGCCAATACTTGATCGAGAAATAGGTGAATATCAAGCAGGTTTTAGACGTGGTAGATCCTGCATTGAACAAATATTCAATTTAAAGACCTTAGTCCGATATAGGATCTCAAGATGTCAAAAATTTGTAATTTTATTCGTAGACTTCAAGAAAGCCTACGACTCTGTTGATAGAGAAACCTTATTCAAAGTGCTGGAAGAATTTGGGGTTGATAACAAAACAATTCAAATTGTCAAACAAACCTTAACAAATACTACATCAAAATTGAAATTCATGGGTGAGATTTCCAGAGAGTTTGAAATTAAAACAGGCGTCAGACAAGGTGATGGTTTATCACCAATTCTCTTTAACTGTGTACTGGAAAAGGTCCTGAGAACATGGAAAGAAGAACTCAAAGATACTAAGAATGACATCAGAATAGGTACAAAAAAAAGAAAACATAGAAGTGAACTGTTTAGCCTTTGCAGATGATCTGGCAATAATTACAGAAAATGAGGAAATAGCTCAGATCTACCTCGAGAAACTGCATGAAGTTGCAGCTAAAGCGGGTCTACAGATTTCGTTTGAAAAAACAGAATATGTCGCGCCGCTTTCAATTGGGTTTATTATTATATTATTAGTTTATTTTTCTTTTTATTATTATTTTCTGTTTTGTCATTCCTTTTATTATTATGTTCTGTTTTGTCATTATTATTTGTAAAAAAGTGTTAAATTTTGTTTACTGAACCTGGCAACACTGAGTGCTCTATAAACTGATAATTACCTTTCTATTTTATTATTCTAGTTCTAGAAAAATTGCTATTGTTTATGTTTATTTGTGCTCTATTGTGATTCTTGTTTAATAAAACTATGAAAAGATATTGATGAGTGTGAATTGATTAGTGAACAGTTAAATATTAAAATTTTACAAAGAACAGAAAAGTACTGTAGCGAATAGTCAAGAGATTATTCATTGGTGCCGAAACCCGGGAGGTTAGATTGTTATTGGAACCCGTAAGTACAACAATTCTTTTATTTTTGTGTCTCAACAATAAATAAATAATGGCCAATGATGAAAATAAAAAGGTATTGGACATTTCCAAGTATCCATTACCAACTATAATTGACGTACTACCTGAAGTAGAAAAATTATTAAATGCAGCCGACCATCTCCCATATATTAAACTAAAAAGGGCCTCTCAATTTATTCGAAAAAACGCTTTCAGAAATTCCAAATTCACCTTATCACCCTGATGCAATTTTAAGCAGTATTGATGAAGCAATTAACGACATCTCTGACAAATTTGAACCTCTCACAGGGTCGTCTACCCTAGATTTTGTAGTTTTAGATGAACTACAAACAAAGAAGAGCAAATTTATTTTAGCCTTAAAATCCGCTCATGCAGCAATAGTGGAAAATAAAAAAGGTTTATCCTTACAACAGTTAGACGGTTCCAAAAGTTTTATCTCATATCCTGAAACCTCCTTTTCGAGAGATGTTTTAGATGCATTGCAATTACATCAGCAATTAATACAATCTGTTCCCGATTTCACAGGAGACATAATTCAGTTTTCAGTTTTTATAAAACAATTTAATGCAGCTGTTCACAATTTACCCCATTTGCCCAAGGACACAAAATTCACTTCTTTAAAGAACAAATTAAAAGGAGTTCCTTTAAGTCTGGTTAGTTCTCATGAAGACTATGATGCCGCTTACCAAGTTTTGGTAAATGAATATTCGTCTCGATTCCGATTTGCACAAGCTAACCTACTCAACGTCAATAACCTTCCAAATTTTAATGAAGGTCGGCATAGCTCACTCGAGGACTTTTTCTACTCAGCTCAGGGTTGGGCGGATTCTGTCATCAAATTACCGGTTGATAACTTAACAGATTTGTTGCTCTTTCATCAATTGTATCTAAAACTAGGTACTTATTTACAAGAGAAGTTTGTAAGGCAGTTTATTACAAATAATGAAGCAGTTCCAACGCTTGACAACTTATTTACATTTCTACGATCTGAAGTGAATGCCCAGCGTCTTCTACCCAGTTTCAGAGCCACTAAATCCACAAGCCGTCCTGTCAGTCCTGCCCAGGTGAAACAAAGATCGCCTGAAAACCGAAGAAAATCGTTTCACGCACATAGCGCTACTGTAGAACAGCAAAACAATGATAACTCGCGATCGAAAAATCGCTCACCTGTACCATCACAGAGTGCATCATTCAGCTGCTACAGATGCAAACAATCGCATTTATTATACTTTTGTCCAGAATTCCTCCGTCTTTCAGCTATGGACAAATTAACCTTTGTCAACGCAGTTCAATTATGCCGGAACTGTTTATCCCACCGCCACACCAATACAGACTGTCCTTCTCAGCGCCGATGCAGGAAGTGTAACCAAGCCCATCACACCTTTCTACACGAAGCCACCGTGGAAGAGGGGTATGTCCCAGAACCTGCCAATTCTCTGGAAGCTGGTCAACGTGAGGCTCAGAGAAGATCTCTTCACCAAGAACGTAGAGGGGATCAACAATACCAGACGCCTTTCCATTCTACTTCCTCTTTACACTCTCAGTTGCCCTGACTAAAAAAGAACAAGTCAAGTCAGTATGAACACTTTAATGGTTCTGTAAAAAATGGTAATTCCCCAATTTTCATTGGTACTAATTTGTTGAATAATTCTCTTTCGGTTAAAAACAAAGGTTCTGTAAATAATTTTTGTAATAAGAACAATTCATTTTCTAACACGTCACTGAGCACCCATTGCCAATTCTCATCCAAGGACACACATTGTAGTAGTAAGCGTGGGAAGTCTAAACCACCCCTTCGATTCAACTACAGGCATTCTCATACTCCACTCAGTAATAAATCAAAATTAAAATCGTCATTGCACTTTTCCCCCTCAGTTGCACTAATACCTACAGTTAGAACTGTTTTATCCTCTCATGGAGCTCATCCAATACAAGTGCGAGCATTATTTGATAGTGGTTCTGAGGCTTCCTTCATAACCGATGAAACAGCCCGCTTAGCACAGTTACAAATTCTACCAGTCAAAAGTGAAGTAATTGGAGTAGGGGGAAGCCAATCAGTTGAAATATTAGGAGTGGCCACTGCACTAATTCATTTACCATCGTTCATAACAATACCTGTTTCTCTGAGAGTTCTGAATCAAGTTGCTAGAAACCTCCCATCACAATCATTTTCTGTAAATAACTGGCCTCATCTCTCCAATTATTAACTAGCTGACCCAGATTTTAACCTTAGTAAGCCTGTTGATATAATTTTTGGTGCAGATATTGTGGCACGAACGTTGATTCCTGGTTTTGTTTATGCCGTAGGCTCTTCTCCTTGCTTGCAAAATTCTTGTTTTGGTTGGCTGGCGTTAGGAAATATCCGTCTCCAATCAAGTAATTTGTCAGTGCGATTCTGCAGTGAACCCAAAGTACAGTACTTTCTGCCTGATTCTAATACTAATTCAGATAACCTTGTTACCAATCCTGATTCTGGTACTAATTCAGATAACCTTGTTACCAATCATAACACCTCTCAATTTGTAAGTGTACATATCGCTAGCCACTTAATCCGTTCTGATCCTGATCAAGTCCTTGTCAAAGACTCTGACTCTGATCAAATTGATACCCAAGAACTAGAAGGTGATATGAGTGTTTTTCAGGCTCGGTTAAATTCATTACGAGAAATTCCTAAGCCACAAAGACTTTCTCGCCATCGTCGATTGGCATGTATTGCTACTGTTAGGTCAGTAAACAACGATTCCCCTGGAGATCCTTTATTTAGCAATTACCGTCATTCAGTTGGAGAGAAAGAAACATTTGAAATTGTTCCCTACCGAGTTCATCTCTGTCCGAAAGTGTCCGGTCGACCCACAGTTGCTAGCTCTGTTTCTCATGCCATTTCGACGAAGTCATTATTGGAACAGACAAATTCATTATTGCAAGAAATGATGGATATTGAGGACTTGGATGAATCACATGCCCTTACTGATCTAGAGACCAAAGCTGAACTTCCTTCATTCAGTCAGTGTCCCGACTTTCTGGAGGCCAGTATTCTGTGGCTCTGCCCTTTGCAAAACACCCATCTGAATTGGGGGATTCTAGGTTTATTGCTATTAGACGACTGAATCAATTGGTACGAAAGTTTAAGAACAATTCTGCATTGAAGAAAGCCTATGTACAGTTTATGGATGAGTATTGCAGCCTCGGTCATATGCGACTAATTTCCCCTCCCCTTACAGGTGAACTTAACTATTATATGCCTCACCATGCTGTACACAGGCCTGATGACCCCCCTGAAAAGATCCGGGTGGTCTTCAATGCCTCTCAGAACACCTCTAATGGTTTATCCCTAAATGACATCCTGCTTGTTGGACCCAAACTTCAGTCTGATATCTCAGCGGTTGTAACCCGTTTCCGTAAAGATAAATATGTTTTCACTTCTGATATCGAAAAGATGTTTCGCCAAATCACTCATCCAGAACCTGATCAAACATTTTTAAGAATCGTTTGGCGTGCCAATGAAGATGAACCAGTTAGAGACTACGCCCTAACCACAGTAACATATGGAACTGCATCAGCCCCTTTTTTGGCCAACCGTGTAATTTCTCATTTAGCTGAGACAAATGCTGCAACCCATCCCATTGCAGCTGACATTCTTTTAAAAAGGTGCTACGTTGATGACGTGTCAGGTGGTGCTGACACCCTCAAAGATGCCATTGTCGCACGTGATCAGTTAATCGATCTTTTAGGCTCAGCAAATTTTAGATTAAGGAAATGGGCTTCAAACTGTACTCAGTTGTTGGAGGGTATTCCTCAAGAGCATTGGCTCCCTGCCTTCTCTCCAGTAGAGTGGGGTGAACCTCCAGATATACCCTTAAGACTTTTGGGCCTCGCCTGGAATCCCAATTCTGATCACTTCTATTTTTCTGTAAAGCCTGTGGATCTTGTCGAAACAAAGCGTCAATTGGCCAGCCAAATCGGCAAGCTTTATGATCCTCTAGGATGGCTTATGCCAGTCACAGTTCGTGCTCGTCGCATTCAAAGAGCAGTTTGTCAATTAAAATTGGATTGGGATGATATGATTCCGTCTGAATTGATAGAAGTATGGTCAAAAATCGCTTCCTCTCTACCCTTTTTGTCTAATCTACAAATACCTCGTCATATCCCATCGTTTAAGTCTGACCAGTGGTTGATTGGTTTTGCTGATGCATCAGAAAAGGCTTATGCTGCGGTTGTTTACCATGTTACTATTTTTAACAACCATTCTCAGTCAAACGCTATACGCTTAGTGATGTCTAGGGCTCGTATTGCCCCTTTAAAAATTGAGTCTTTGCCTCGCCTAGAACTTTTGGCTGCAGAACTGTTAAGCAAATTATTTTTCAAAGTACGTAATAGTTTCCTAACTGTTGATGATGATCACATTTTAGCCATTTCAGATAGTACTGTTGCACTCTCTTGGATCTGTGCAGACCCCCCTCCGGTGTGGAAGGTATTTGTTGGAAATCATGTGTCAAAAATTTTAAAATCCATGCCAGCCTGTAAGTGGTTTCATGTCCAGTCAAGTGATAATCCAGCAGACCTAGCATCACGAGGACTACTCCCTTCAGAAATAGTAAACAATCTGCTGTGGTGGTCTGGTCCTGAATGGCTAGCTCGCCCATTCGAAAACTGGAGGTTGAAGTCAGTGAAACCTTCCTTAACAGACCCACTTGTTGCTGAAGAACAGCGAACAAACCAACTCGGCTCCTTAATCTGTCAAGCTGCACCCTCTCTTCTTGAGTCCCGATACAGTTCTTTTATTCGGTCGAAACGCATAACGGCATGGTGTTTACGTTTTATTGGCAACTGTCAGCGCCCCAAACCAATTAGAGAGGCTGGTCCATTGACTTCCAGTGAATTGCTTTTTTCTGAAACTGCAATTATTAGGGTCAATCAACAAACCTATTTTTTAGACTTGATTAAAGATATACAATCGGTTAAACCAAAACTTCGACTCTGTAAGGTCCTTGGTCTTTTCCAGGATAGTCATTCTATTATCCGTGTTGGTGGACGTTTACAAAATTCTAGTCTACCGTTTAATTCAAAGCATCCCGCGTTGCTCCCAAAAAAGTCACCTCTAACCCTATTAGTAATCAATCAAGCCCATGAAGACTGCTTGCACATAGGCCCTCGGGCAACATTGGCATATTTGAGACAACGATTTTGGATTGTTGATGGGCGCAACACTGTGCGGCAAGCATTGACAAAGTGTACAAAGTGTTTTTCTGTCTCGCCTAAACCCTTTCAACCTATAATGGGTCAGTTGCCAAAGGATAGGTTAGATCACCTTTATCCCTTTTCACAAGTTGGCATAGATTTCACTGGTCCATTCTCTGTAAATATCCCTGGTATCCGCGGTTCTCGGGCAATATCCTTATATGTCGCTGTATTTGTTTGTTTTACCACAAAGGCGGTTCATTTAGAACCAGTTTTTGATTTGTCCACAGATGGATGTTTGCAGGCTTTGGAACGATTCATCGCGCGCAGAGGATTGCCATCCGTTATCTGGACGGATAATGGAACTAATTTCGTGGGGACTGCAGGATGTATTCGCCAGTTAAAAACTGTAATGAACCATGAAGCTCAAACTCGCCTCGTCGACTCTACTTCTGCTCGGGGAATTGAATGGAAGTTTATACCCCCTCGTGCTCCACACATGGGCGGATTGTGGGAGAGTGCTGTTAAGTCATTCAAGCGTCTATTGAAGATAAATTTAAGGAACCAATCCCCTTCGTTCACTACATTTTATACAATATTAGTCCGAATAGAATCAATACTCAATTCACGCCCTCTCGTTCATTTGTCTGGATCTCCAGACGACATCGAAACCTTAACTCCAGCTCACTTCTTAGTCCAACGCCCAATGCAAGCCCTACCCCCTTGTGAAAATTCATTTAACTCCCGTCTAGCTCCGAAGTGGAAATTTGTCAAGCAATCAGTGGAATCCTTTTGGTCTCGTTGGAAAAAGGAGTATTTGTTTGACCTGCAGACAAGGCAAAAATGGAACACACCATCCCGTGAACCTAAAATAGATGACGTTGTCCTTATTATTGAAGATAATGCACCTCCATTGTCCTGGCCAATGGGTAGAATTGCGCAGTTATTTGAAGGCAAGGATCATAAATCTCGAGTTGCCAAAGTACGTACACAATCAGGTTTTATTAATAGGCCTGTTATTCGTTTGTGTCCTCTTCCATTAGATGGGCAGCAAGGTCATTAAAAAAAAAAAAAAAAAAAATCACGGCGATTTTTTGTGGGGGGAGAATGTCGCGCCGCTTTCAATTGGGTTTATTATTATATTATTAGTTTATTTTTCTTTTTATTATTATTTTCTGTTTTGTCATTCCTTTTATTATTATGTTCTGTTTTGTCATTATTATTTGTAAAAAAGTGTTAAATTTTGTTTACTGAACCTGGCAACACTGAGTGCTCTATAAACTGATAATTACCTTTCTATTTTATTATTCTAGTTCTAGAAAAATTGCTATTGTTTATGTTTATTTGTGCTCTATTGTGATTCTTGTTTAATAAAACTATGAAAAGATATTGATGAGTGTGAATTGATTAGTGAACAGTTAAATATTAAAATTTTACAAAGAACAGAAAAGTACTGTAGCGAATAGTCAAGAGATTATTCAGAATATATGTCTAATCATAATAATTACAGAAATAAATTAACTACTAAATATGGCACCATTAAACGGGTAAATAAATTTAAATATTTGGGGGAAATAATTCAATCGAATGCGTTAGACAAGGCAGCAAACCTAGCAAGGGCAAAAAAAAAAAATGGAGTTTGCATTTCAGAAAAGCAAAGACATATACAACAAAAAAAGCATTTCTATTCAAGCTAAATTGAGACATTACAAAACAGTTATTAGACCTGAATGCCTGTATGCCTCTGAGTGCCTGTTTCTTAACAGAAAAGGGGAAATGGAAAACATGGAGAAAAAAGAAAGAAAAATTTGGAGGAAGATTTTGGGACCAAGAAAAACTGAAGAAGGATACAGGCTGAAGAGCAATGTAGAAATCTATGAAATGATAGAGAGGTTGAGTGTCGCAATGAGAAAAAGAAGACTGACCTTCTATGGACACCTAACAAGAATGGATGAGAAAAGATTGACAAAGAAAATTTTTGAACACAGCAACCGAAGAGAGAAAACGTTCAACAAATGGATACAGGAGATAAAAAGGGATCTGTCTTCACTCAACATCACTCAACAATTAATTTCGAATAGAAAATTATTTAGAAAAGCAATTAATGAAATTCAGTCACTCCCAGAGGAAAGCAGGGAGAGAGGTGAGAATCGCAAGTGGTCGGAGGAACGGAGGAAACACTATTCGGAAATGATGAGGAAGTATTGGGAGGAGAAGAAGAAGAGGGGAAGGAGTATCAAGGAGTGATTTGTTGAACGTGGTCCAAAGATGGCCGAAATCGAAAAAGGAAGGATAAATAACAAAATTATAGTTTTTTTGTTGTTTTCATGTAAAAAAATTATCACATTAGTCCAGTCAATGAGTGCTGAAATGACGGGTGTAGAGTGCATGGGATATCCGATACTTTTTGACTTCATAGCTTCGTTAGGAATAGTTAGAAGGTAAACATACTAAAAGTCCCCGCCCCTGGGAGGTGAGCTAACAGTGGGGGAGAGGTGAGAAGTTTAATTTTTTTGTTTTTTCGATTATATCTCGAACACGGTTGTCTCTAGAAATATATATGTTTCAAATGAACATTAAAGCTAATTGAATTTCCTATACAAATTATGATAAATATGATTCTATATAAATGTGTCGTAATTCTAACTATTTTCGAGATATTCGTTATTGAAAATCGGTGATTTTTGGGGAAAAAAAAATGTCACCTCACTTTTTGTGAAACTTTTGCTTCCCGTACCTTCCACGATCGTTTTTTCAGGAAAAATGTCAGAATCAAAATTGTAGAGCATTAAATTACTTTAATTTCATATATACGTTTCTGGTATTTGAAACAAATGTTTAACAAAAAGGGAAGTAAACATTTTGTTTATTTATAAAATTATCGATTTTTAATATCGTATACTTCAAAAACCGATAGAATTTCGAGAAATAAGTATATAATTGATTTTATAAGAAATTTAATTAGCTTTAATGTTTATTTGAAACATATTCTAACTATTCCTAACGAAGCTATGAAGTCAAAAATTATCGCATATTTCATGCACTCTACAATATGTTTATTGACAGGACCAAATCAATTAAACATTGTGCTGATGGGCTTGAGAAAAGGTAAATCGCCGGAATTATAATACACGAACTTATGTTCAACAATTCGCTAATGCAGAAATTCTCTCTTGAACATAAATTAGTAAACATATGTGTGGATATTTATTAACCGATTCAGTACACCGTTAATAGATCACGAAGAATATTAATTGGTAAATTTCCTTAAAATTAAGCACCTAATGAAAAAGATTTGGAGAGAACTATGCACACCATTTTGCAACAATTTCAATAACATAGGTAGACGATATTGGCAAAAGGCAGCTCACTATACAATCTATAATTTTAAAGAAAACGTGATGAATTTCAAAAGATTGTCTACCTTAGAATTTTGGGATGACTTTGCAGAAAGAAGAAATCCTAGTAGAAAAAAATAAAATGAAATAATACCACAATTATTTTGAGATTTTTCACATTGTAGAGAAAACAGCTTGGAACCAGTTCAAGAGTTGCAGTTTTCTTTGCCAGATTCCTATTCTGTGAGCCAAACAGATACAATAAAGCAAAAACATACAAACAAATACGTTTATCACTAAGCACATTTTTTCTTTTTTAGATAATATATCAATACATATCAAAATAAAATACATATATATTAAAAAAATGTCTTTGTTTGACGATTTATAAAAAAATTAGGATTCAACACAATAAATCAAATTATAAACAACTTTTATGTATTTTATAAAAAGCTGTTCTACTATCTATGTTTTAAATTTTTTTCAATCCATCATTGAACAGTGCACACACGTCATCTTTTTCAATTGACGTTTTATTATTATGAGCATTATCTTCAATTTTTTTTTTTTTGTTTTTTAATTAAAATCTATTTATTAAGAATGTACTGCAATCTGCCTCAAAGAGGGCAAATGTAATATGGATGGCTTTATCGATCCATTTACACAATATGTACACTAACAAATAATGAAAAGAGAAAAATAGATAAATAAATAAAGAACCGTAAAATATACAGTACAATATATAAAGTAAAAAAAAAATTAAATAAAACCATTATAATAGTAAAAACAAAAAAAAGGATTAAATTAAAATTTAAAAATACAGTCATGCTCCATTTACAATAAATAGAGACAATAGAGATCCCAGCGCTTTCTCTCAGCTGCGTCACCGGTGTAAAAACAAACTCAGTGAAGTCTGAGTGAGAGCTCTATAGTGCAATCACTCAGGGCATAAATGGAGAAGCTAGCCATTGCCAGGACTCCATGTCTAATTTTATAATAGATCACGAGGCCAGTGCCTTCTTAACCGGGAATCAGGATGACTGGGAAAAGTGCAACTGGACAGGGTTGCAACACATTCACTAGATGTATTTTTTTGTTATTGCTATGTATTTTTTATAGCTATTTATTCGAATTTACGGGAGGTAAATTTACAATAATTTACGGGAGGCGCGGTAGCTCAGTGGGTAAGGCACTTGACTACCAAGCTCCCGGGCCCGAGTTCGAGTCCGACTGAGGGCAGAAAATTTATTTTCAGTTATTTCGGCCGTGGATTGAATTCGAGGTCGGGAGACCCTCCTGGGGCACACCCAGCCTCCTAAAAAGTGGGTACCCTTAATTGGGGAAAAAGCCTGGCGGTTGAGCGTGAATTCTGGCCAAATCACCTCCTTTCACAACCGTTGGCTCAGAAACAGTACAGCCTACCTAAGTACTGAACCCGAGACCCTTCATGGGTTGTAAGTGGTACAGGTTTTTTTTTTTTTTTTTTTTTTATTCGAATTTACAACTGTATACAATATAAATACGAGGGAAAGTCAATAATTATCCGCAATATAGCTATATTTTTGTTTATGTTGGCAGTACTGTTCTTTTGTGTTGATGGCGCATGCTTTGTTTATTCGTTGTTATGTTTATGTTCGTATCAAGCTGGTAGGTTAGTTTTGTTATCGCTGTCGTGCTGTTAATAATGGCCGCTCCACTTTCTATTTGCACCAAAGAAGAGCAACGTTCAGTGATCCGTTTTTTGTGGTCGGAAGGTGTATCAGGGGCCGAAATTCATCGAAGACTTTTGGTACAGTACGGGAACAATTGTTTGCCACAACGGAGTGTCTATGAATGGATTGAAAAATTCAAAAATGGTCGCACAAGTGTTACGCAAAATGAAGGAGCTGGACGACCAGTTACCGCCATAAACGAGGAAAACATTGAGCGTTCACGTGAAATGATTCTCTCAGACAGACGGATAACTGTTGACGACGTGGCAAATCGTCTGCAAATTAGCCACGGTTCTGCCTACGAAATCATTTACAGCAGACTTGGGTTTCATAAAGTTTGTGCAGGATGGGTTCCAAAACAACTGACACAGTTGCATAAACAAACGCGCTTGGACGTGTGCACAAAACATTTGGATCGCTATGTTAACGAAGGGGACAACTTCTTAGACAGGATCGTTACTGGTGACGAAACATGGATCCATCATTACGAGCCGGAGAGTAAACGGCAGAGTATGGAATGGAAACATCCAAATTCGCCGTGCAAGAAAAAATTCAAAACCCAACCGTCCACAGGAAAACTTATGCTTACGGTTTTTTGGGACTCACAAGGTCCATTACTGGAACATTATCAGGAAAGGGGCACAACAATAAACAGTGAACGTTACAGTGAGATGCTTACTGCTAAGCTGAAGCCTGCAATTCGAAGCAAACGCCGAGGACTGCTGTCAAAAGGCGTTGTGTTGTTGCACGACAATGCCCGTCCGCATACAGCTGCCCACACTGTAGAAACGCTTCAGAAACTCAATTTTGAAGTATTGAATCATCCTCCATATAGTCCCGATCTCGCTCCATCTGATATTCACTTGTTTGGTCCACTCAAACAGGCAATTAGGGGCCGTCGATTTGCCTCGGACGAAGCATTGAAAGAAGCGGTGCATTCCTGGCTCGCATCTCAACCCAAAACCTTCTTCCATGAGGGCATCAGGAAACTTGAACAACGTTGGACCAAGTGCGTTGAAAAGCAAGGGGACTATGTCGAAAAATGATGTACTTGTAAGTTTCCTATTTCATTTCAATAAAATTTTATAACTAT
Organism: Euschistus heros; assembly: GCA_003667255.2. Lineage (NCBI taxonomy): Eukaryota > Metazoa > Arthropoda > Insecta > Hemiptera > Pentatomidae > Euschistus > Euschistus heros. The sequence continues at coordinate 212,839 of RCWM02000208.1, read as the reverse complement.
ATTGCGGATAATTATTGACTTACCCTCGTATAAAGCAACAAGTAATTGTGATGTGAAGTATGTTTTTATTTTTTTATGTATATTGTATACATTTGGAAATTTCAATAAACAGTTCAAGCTCTTCAATAGTAAGTAAGAAGGCGCTGTTGCAGAGCGGGGAAGGCACTAAAGCTCCCGAGTTCGAGTCCAACTGAAGGTAGAAATTTAGTTTTAGTTATTTCAGCCGTGGATATAAATCGAGTTCATGAGACTCTAAAGGGGCACACCCAGCCTCCATAAAATAGGGAAAACCTGAAGGCTGATCGTAATTTTAGTGAAATCTCCTCCTTTTACAACCTAGTACAAGCTTGTTACGGTACATCCTTTTAAAATTACTGAACCCATGATGGCCCTTCATGGGTACTAGTGGTACAGGTTTCTAATAACATTACAATGCAATTAGGATTGATGAATTAATTGCTACTTCTATTGAAATTATTTTATTATAAAACTAGTTATTAATGCTAAACATTCATCTTCAGTTCTAAAACATGCATTTTTTTTCAAAGCATCAGCATTTTGTTACATGGATAATATGTACTCACCTCAGGAGATCTAACGGATATCTGAAATATATTCATAGTGGAAGGGGATGGGCCAAGGCCAGGTAGGTTAAATTTTTTAGGGTTTTTCCTCTGACTAATTGGATTTTCCTGTTCTTATTGAAAACAATTATACAATGGATCTACTGGAAATGTTTATCCGGTAATTTAAAGGATTGGTTTTGAACGATTGTATTATTTCTAATGATTCATAAATATATAATGCGTGGTTTTTTTAAGGCTACTTTTCCTTATTAAAAATGATAAAATAAACATTTTATTATGATAAACTTCCAATAGGCCCACTTTTAATTTGTTTCCAATAGGGAAGGAAAAATCCAATTAGTCATAGAAAACCCCCCAAATAATTTAACATACCTGGCCCTGGCCCTTCCCATTCCACTATGGATATATTTTAGATATCTGTTAAATCTTCTCAGTTAAGTACGAATATATTTGATTTCTTGGCTTACATTTTTTTAAAATTTATATTAGTGCTGAAGTTTTGAAATATTTAGAACTTAAGATGAGTATTTAGCATTTCAAACTAGTTTTCTAATAAAATAATTTCAATAGAGGTGGCAATTGATTCATCAATCCTAATCTTATAACTGCTTTATTTATTTTTACAAATTATCTTATCTCTTTCTTGTAAGCCCTAGTCAATAATTCAAGTTCATATTTGACCTTGCTTTACGACTAGCTACGATATGGAAGAGTGTACCACTTGACTATATGGGCACTTTAAGCAAAACTTATCCTCACCTACCTCTGGGTAGTAGAATATTCAGAAAGTGAGGTGGAGTGTGGATTATGGAAGGCTGTTAGGATGGGGTGTTAGGGGGGTGTTCTCCCATATCTCATGCAATAATTCAGAGGATGTAGCTGCCAGTTTTTCATACTTTACCCTAATCCGAACCCTTCCTTCCAGCTCAACATATTGTCTCCGATCCTCCGAGCCCTTTTTCACTCAAACCGCATCGTTGCCCCGAATAGCTAATCCACGTGGGGATTTGTTAAACACCTGTCAAGAGAAGAATCCGATAACGGGCAGGACCTTTTGATATGTCGAATCAAGTAAGACCTCGGAGTATTGATGCTGAAAGGTTTCAACCAGGATATTCAAAAATTACTTGATTTACGCAAGATTTGGATGGATCCGTATTTTTATCTATCGGGTAAACATCAAAATCTATAAAATAAAAACAAAAATCTGATTAATAAAACATTACTGAAACATTTGGAACCACGGTGCTGAACATTGTGGTTCTGCAAAACCCAAATAAATTTATAAATTCAAAGAGTAAAGTTATAATTACTTAGAACCATGAAATGCACAATACAATACGCACCATTATACATTTGATATTATTCGACACAATGATTTACACATGCAATTTGTATAATACTATAGCCCATGAAGTGTTTTGAGTACAAGGAAGTTTGGTAAGGAAGTACTGTTACTGTACCAACGGTTGTGAAAGGAGAAGGTTTGGCCGAAATCACGCTCAACAGCCAGATTTTTCCCTAATTAGGATTGCTTACTTTATAGAGGCTGAGTGTGCCACAGGAGATTCTACCAACATCCACGCCTGAAATTACAGGATATAAATTTTCTGCCTTCAACCGGTATCGAACTCGGTCTCGGGAGCATAACATAGCAGTACTATCCACCGAGCTACCGCTCCTCCCTAACTTAAATATAGCATAAATAAATATACACAATCCTATAAAATAGCTTAAACAGATAATTCTACAACCTTTTACCTGGTTACCTTTTACACTTACGTCACGATTCTGTTTCCTAGATAAGAGATCTTTTATTCTTCTTGTGTTATTTACAGTTTGAATATTACCTTTCGTTATTATTAGTCCAAAAAAACTTATTTGCATGACAGTAATTAGACGCCTTTTAGTCATAATGAGATGAGCTCTGGGGCTCCACTAAACCTTCCAATTCTTCTCGTAGCCTACCCTTACTATCCAAAATCCCTAACAAAATCCTCAATGCAACTTATTTTTTCTCAAACAAACCTAACCATAAAGATCTTATTGCACCATATGCTGCTGATTTTGCCCAATCCAGATACCTATACTTACATAGTAAACTCTACGCCCACTCGAATCCACTTGTCTCCCAACATGGTTCAAACTTAATTCCCAATAATCCTCCGAGGCGTAAAAGAGCTTAATGTAGAACTTTTATTCCGGTGCTAGTAGTGAGTAGTTATTGACATGCCATTGTAATTATTTTCCTCAAATTTACTTGTTGTATATCATGTATAGAGTTGTGAATATAAATAAATAGTTATATATAAAAACTTTTATTGAGTAATTATTACAATCTGCCGCAAATGTGGGCAATAAGTAATATAGATGGCGTATCATTACATTCACACATGATGTACAATGAGAAAAAATAAATAAATAATTAGAAAAAAAAATATATATATGTATATATAACATAAAGTAAATAAATAAGTAGTAATAATAAAGAATAAAACAAAATTAAATTGAAATTTAAAAACACAATCGTACTTTACTTGGAATACACACTCATCCTAGGTATCCCCCAGCCAGTCCTGTCCCTCCAATTGTTGAGGAACAAGCCAGGCACAGAGAGGTCCCAGCTCTTCCCTCTCAGCTACGTCACTGGTGTAAAAATCCCAGTGGAGGCTGTATGAGAGCGCTATAGTACATTCACACCGGGCATAAGTGGAGAAGCTGGCCATTGTCAGAACTCCATAATAAATAAATGTTACAAAAGTTCTCGGGGCCACTGCCGTTTTAGTCTACGAGGTAGACTGTGGCAGGATGTGTGGAGCTGGATAAAGAATGAGCCAGAGGTTTAGTATGAAAGGAAAGGTTGCGATGGAATTTCAAAAAATTTAAGGGGTATGAGGTCGAGGACGTGTGGTATATTTAAAATACATAGTTAAAAAAAAAAAAAAAAATCAACAAACGAATAAATAATCTCTTTTACAGATTTATCAGAAATGTATGTTTTTATGCATAGGTGAGAAGCTCGTTCTAGTAATTCCATTCATATATCCAATCTTATATGAACCAAGTTGTTTATCTTATCAAGAATATGCTGGTTTTTTTGTTTGTTTTTTGTAAATAATCAAATATTCGTGGGGGTAAGAAGAGCCGACAACATATAGCAACATTGAGGTGCTTCAAAAACGAACCCTCAATAAAATTCATATGAACTTAGATATTGCTTCAAGGCTCCTCAACTTGAGGCCCGCGAGCAGAATACGTGAGGACCTTATATCGACCGTAATAACATTTCCAGTCACATCCGAATTGCACTCGTTTTCATAGAATGCACTGAGAGTAGCGCTTAAATGCTCTTGGGTTGAGATCGAACTTGTGTCTCGGGCGATGGAACAGGCAAAGCGCAGGGTTTTCGATTGCTGATTCCCTCCTACTATCCCCCCACCTAATAGGAAGTACATTTCTGTATTTCATTATTTATTTTTTTTAACCCCACATCAGTGATACTCTTAATATCTACTTGTTTAAAAGCGCTGTTTTATTTAGATTTTTTTATTTATTTTTTACTTTGACGCTAACACGTGCATGCAACGTAGGCGGCTGGAGAACTAGGGGCACCTCCTGAGAATGGGCAAAAACTTACCAAGAAGATCTCACTAATTAAATAGTCCAGTAAAATAAGGGTTTGCCGAAGAAAAAACTGCGGAACTTTTATTCTCATGTTTTTTGGGATGCTGAATCCGAATCTGCTACCACGGCAACCATCGGCTTCATATTCAAAATCGCAAAAATCCGCCAAAAAAAAAAACCCCGTTATTTTTGTTTTTTTATCTATAACACGATAACGAAACTTTTCGAAGAAAGTTACAATATCCTATATAATATAATATCCCAGACGCCTAAAAACCCGTAATGTTGTTAAATCCATGGTTTTCGGCACATTTATCATTATAATTCCGAAAGTATTTGTCTGATTCAAAATGTTTTTTTTCAATCTGAAAGGTGGTTAAATTTACAATTATAATCTATGTATGAAATTTTTATCAAAATTCTTGAAATACACAAGCTATCACGCTGAAAATCACTTACTTTTGTAAAATACATGTTTTTTTTTGTCACATTATTCGCTTTAACTCCAAAACCATTTTTCCGATCCAAAATTTAATATTTTTATCTAAAAGCTGGTTAAATTTACTATTAGATTCTATATATTTAACTTCTAATCAACACCGTGAAATACCCACACCAGCCTACTGAACATGTCATAATTTACATATTTCGCCAAAACATACACATTTAGCGTGCTAGCTTGAGTTATTTAAAGGATTTTATATAATTTAAATACATAGCATCTGATAGCGAATTTAATCAGCTTTGAGATAGAACAAAAGAAATTTGGGATCGAACAAATATTTGAGGAGTTAAAGCGACAAATGTGCCAAAAAACACTTGGATTTTACTACAGTACGTTTTTATTAGCGGGCTGGCATGTACATTTTACGGGGTTTGATTAAAACTTCATTTATAGATTCTTATAGTAAATTTAATCAGCTTTAAGATGAGAAAAAAGTAATATTGTATCGGACAAATAGTTTCAGAGTTATAGCCAAAAGAGTACGACAAACGTGTTTTCGCGGAGCTCTGGGACTGACGGCAAGTTGGTCCTTTTCTCCATTTTTTCCCCAATTACGTAACTTCGCGAAAAATGGACCGATTTTGGATTTCTTTTTTTTAATATGTAGGTAATAGATCCAGCTACAATTAATATTTGAAGACTTTCTTCGAAAAAAGACTTTTTTTTGGCGGTTTTTTGCGATTTTGAATATGAAGCCGATGGTTGCCGTGGTAGCAAACTTCAGATTTGGATTCAGCACTACAAAAAACACAAAAGATCCGTTGAGAATAAAAGTTCCGCAGACTTTTCTTGAAATCGGCCTTTTGGAGCCTTATTTTACTGGACTAAAAAGTTATAAGACTTGTGAAGTACAAAAAGACCTAGATTCTTCTGGAATTTCTGACCATGATGTGTTGGATCGGTCGAAATTTAAAGGGATGGTGAAATCTTGGTCCCCACTAACCAATATTAAAACCAGTCGAAAACCCATGACGGGAGAGAAAAAGGAAAAAACTATCAAGAAGCATTGGGAACAAAAGAAAGCATACAAAGGAACTGGTCATAAGCGCTCCTAGGTGGATAATAAAAAAAAATGTCTTTTGGCTCGGAAGCTATACTTTTTTGGGGTAACGTTTTTAAACATTTTGACTAGCTTTGTTAATTAAGAAATTTAAGAAAATTTGACGACAGTTTCCTTGTCAGAAATTTAATGGAGAACATATTTTGTTATTGAACATCTATCGCTATAAACTGCCATTTAGGAGCTATATTGGTTTTAATTACAAAAGTCGTTTTTCAAACATTTTTTTTAGTGTTGGGGTTTTTCGACACGCTTTAGCTCTGTTGTTGTCACTCAGATCGAAAATTTCCTCATATTTTTCTGCTTAGATATTTAATGAAAAATATTTTTTGATATTTACCATTTGTCAACGGGACCTACCATTTAGGAGCTATGTTGATTTTTTTTTTTTTTAACATAACTTTATTCACAACTGTACACAATGAGCTATGTTGATTTTTTTTTTTTTTAACATAACTTTATTCACAACTGTACACAATGGACAACCAGTGAATGTGAATTACATTGAAACAACAGACATGATCAGGCATGAGGGAGTCAGCACCCAGTGGTACAATCTCCAGGCGTGAAACTAAATTATTAGCGATTAGACTAGGAGATCCCTCATCCACTTCCTTTTCAGCCTCCGTTGAGTTATGTCAGGTATCTGTACTGTTGCCATATTATGTATCTGGTTGTTAGAGTGTCCACGTAGTTTCTCATGAAATTGTTGATAAAGTTTATGAATATGGCTCTTAACTGTCGGAATACATAAGTCTGTATGTAGTATATCGTTTGACACATAAAGAGGGGAGTCTGTTATCAGTCTCAAAAATTTAGATTGAAATGTCTGTATTTTCTGAAAGACACAGGCTATTCTACTTAGAGGAAAAACGGATAGGGCACATCCTATAAACATATGTATAGAAGGCATCAGAATCCGTCCCAGTGAGGAAGTCACCTATCTGGGAATAAGAATCGGAAGAGGATTTAATGTGACCCCTCATTTGGAATACTTAAGAAATAGGGTGGCACTAGCCTTAAACGGTCTTAGCCGCGTCGGGGGTGCATTTTGGGGCCTTAGATACCCGGCTACGATGACGATATATAATGGAGTGATTTTGGGTATCCTAAGATACGCAACACCCGCCTGGTACCAGAACCTTTCACAGCGGCAAAAGAGCAGATTGGCAACCATCCAGCGAACGGCTCTGCTCAGAGTAACTAAGTCTTACAGGAGTGTGTCTCACGAGGCGGCACAAGTTTTAGCTGGAGGAATACCTATCGACCTCTTCTTACGAGAAGAAGTGTTGAAGGATAAGTTCAAGAGAGGGGACTCAGCTGGTCTTCCGGAGAACATACGAGCGAGAATCACAGAAGAACCCAGAAAATGGAAAAAAGATTATCCGAGATCATTCTATAGATACGTGGAATCGGCGGTGGGTGGCAACTTCGAAAGGTGCTACCTTGAGAAAATACTTTCCCAGCGTTCAGGCACGTTTACATGCAACATGGGTAATCCCGGATCACTGGATATCGCAATTTCTCACAGGACATGGGGGTTTCCGGGCTAAACTCCATAGCCTTGGTGTAGACATAGATCCCTTATGTTCTAGATGTGGAATTCCAGAAACTGCTGAGCACATCATTATGAATTGCACAGCCTTTGAAGCTCTAAGGGTCAAACTACTGAGGGAAACCGGACTATATGTTCTCTCGGAGAATGATTTCCCTCAGCTGATCACAGAAGAAAACTACCCGCACTACAAAGCTTTTGTATACGGGTGGAAGACTGCGATTGGCTCATCCCATTTCAATCTCAGTAGAAGAGGACATATTCCTGGGAGGCCGCCTGACAGCGGAGGAGCTGAGGAAGAAGATGACAGCCTTGAGCAGCCTAAGATTAGATTTCTCAGTTACCTTGATAAATTGTTATGGTGTTCATTGCTATTATGTTTATTGTTATTATAGTTTTTGGTATCGTGGTTATTGTTATTGTAGTTATTGTTATTGTGTATATGTTGTATTTATATATTGTTTATATATGGATATGTTTTGATATTTTGGCAATATTAAAAGTTAGTATTGCCTAAACCTGTATTGCCTGAAGGCAAGGAAGGGCGAACAATAAAAATAAATAAATAAATGCATACGTCCAGATGGGTTTAATCAAGTAACTGTAAATGTTAAGTTTCTGTTTTAAAGGTAGTTTTGAGCGTCTGTGAAGTACTGAGTATAGAAGTCGCAGTCTTAACTGTAACATCTTAACTGTAACGTCTGTTTTTTTGTCGTGACGTGTGGGCCCCATGTCAGTCTTCTATCAAGCGTAAGTCCTAAGTATGTCACTTTTTCAGTTTGATGTAAAGGTTGGTTGTCAATGTAGACAGGCGGGCAGGTCTTGCTTCGTAGTGTAAATTTAATATGAAGGGATTTGTCATAATTAAGTTTTATTTTCCATTTCTTACATCAAGTTTGAATCTCGTTGAGGTTGTGTTGAAGTGTTAAGGTGGCTTGTGTAGGGTCCGCGTCTCTAGCCATGATTGCAGTCTATGTTGATTTGAATGAAATAAATCACGTTTTGCCTACATTTATAGTTTTGAGGATTTTTTTCACAATCAAAAATGTAACATTTTGACACGCTCCAGCTCAGCTGGTATTGCTCGGATCGAAAATTTCCTGCACAGAAATTCAATGGAAAATATTTTTGGCTATTTACCATTTGTCAATAGTATCTAACGTTAAGGAGCTATATTGGTTTGAAGAAAAAAAAGTCATGTTTGAAACACCTACCTCCTTTATTTCGAAGAATAATTAATTGTTAATTTAATGTAATTAATGATTTAAGTGATTTGATAAGTTTAAATCTAAAAAGTAAATTGAGAAAACTTTATAAGGATTACAGATAGACACATACATGATTTATTCTTTTCTTCCAGTCAGGGTGAAATTAATTTTTTTTTATTAATCTATACGAACGAAATAGGGAAACCTTCTTCAAAACCTTTATGAAACGTCGAAATTTGGAATTTAACGGTATATTATAAACCTTTTTATTCCACTGTTATTTAATAAAAGGTTTTTTTTTTTTTTTTTTTTTTTTTTTTGGTTAAAATACTTCAATCACTGAAATACCATAATTTTTAGTTTAAAAAAAAATAGTAAGGACAGTTTACTCGCTACAATTTTAACTTGATTGCTAATATTTCAAACATGTACCAAATTAAACATAAACATAAATAATTATATGATCCATTGCCTATTTTCGATTTTTATTACGTTATATTATTTGGGCAGATATTTCGAAAGAGAGTAATTTTTTTTTCTAAGGACGAGTATTCCGCTTGTTCAATTTTGATTCGGTACCTCAGAGGTACATTAAGGAAAGTGAGTACTTAGAGAATAAGATCCCTCCGGCTTGCAGATCGAGGCCCATTTGTATGGACCTTTCAAAAGGACTTTATGGAGTCAGGTTGTTAAAGGTAAATCCTCTACCCTTTCTCGAAATTCCGTATGTCCTTTTTCAGCTTTCCTTATTTCTTTATTATATTCCGGCCGGGCTTGTTTGTGTTATTCCAATATCACAAGGTTCTCTGGTTTATCAAAGCTCTTTCTTACTTCTTCCTCAAGTTCTTTAATGTCTTATTTGAATCTGGTCCCTCTCTTTTAATTAGTATAAACCACAACAATCAGAAATCTGAGGATAATAAATGCAGGAAATTCTGATCCATCTCCATAACTGGTTTTAGGGCTCCGATATTTTTAATAGGATGAAACCTGAAGGTAAGAATAGATTTTCCATTCTGTTCGAGGATTGCTCTCAATTTTAGCAATCCAGTAATTAAATTATGAAGTTAAAAAAATCTAATATAATTTAATTATTGGCACATTTTCTTAACCTCTTCTTGGAAGAAAACGTTAGGAATCTATGCACTGCCGAAGCACAAAAGATTGGAACAATTTGCCAGAACTTGAACGAATAATGAAGTGTCAAATAAGTAGCTAGTTAAATGTATTCGAATTCCAACAGTTAATAAACAAGAGAAAACTAGTTGAGAGAAGGTGCCAGAGGGTTCCTCCTCATGCCTTTCAAGCCAGGTAATTCATAATTCCATCAAATTTACTGATTGTTAATCACTTAGATTGACAGGTGATATATTGACAAGATAAATAGTTTAAAAAAATAAATAAAAACAATAACAATAAATAAATAATAAATATTGATGACTATTTGGTCAGGTATTTATTTCTACATTAATTAATTAATTTAATGTTCCAATTAAACAGACTGACACTGTTCAATACCTAGGACTAATGTTCGACAGAAGGATGACATGGGGCCCACATGTGAAACAGAAACGCCTAAGCCTTAACAAAAGACTGAGACTATTATATCCAATTCTACATAAACGATCTAAATTTAAAATTACGCAAAGACTAAATACATATACTTACTTATTAAAACCTCTATGGACGCACGCCTCACATATTTAAGGAACTGCTAAAGAAACACTCATCCGAAAAATACAGACTTTCCAGTCAAAAACTTTAAGACTCATTACACAATCACCCTGGTATGTCAATAACAAAACTTTACACACAGACTTACACATACCCATGGTACAAGATCACATCCAGACTTTATATAAAAGACTTCACGACAAACTTCACGGACATATCAATAATTTAATACAAAGTATGGCCTCCATAAGCTTGCCAGATAATACCCAAAGGAGACTAAAAAGGAGTTGGTTGAGGGATCTACTCCGTTAAAACTGATTAAATATCATGTTCATGTTAGGAGTAAGTAGCGCTGGGTGCTGTCCTCCCTCATGCCTGTAATGCCAATTATCTTTTATACAACAATTTATCACATCTGCTTGTTGTCACATGTTAAGTGACAGGGGTGGATTAAACAAATAAAGAGAAAAAAAAAATTAATTAATTTATTTATTTATAATAGAGAGCTACAGTCCTAGTCGGACCTTGGCTTCACTTTTGAGTACAGACAGCCACTCCTGTCTATCTTCCGCCTTCCTCCTCCAACCATTCACACCCAGTTTTCGCAGGTCATCTTGAACGTTGTCCAGCCATCTCAGCCTTGGCCTTCCTCTCAACCTTTTTCCTTCCGGCCTGCCGTTCATCATCTTTTTTGGAAGTTTATCTTCCGTCATCTTTTGCACGTGGCCGAGCCACCTTAATCTGCCTGCTTTGACTATTGAAATTATGTTGGGTTCACCGAACAATTGTTCAAGCTCCAGGTTTGTTCTTATTCTCCAATTCCCGTGGTTATTCACCGGACCGAAGATTTTTCTGAGGACCTTCCTTTCCCAAATCCTCAGCAACCTCTCATTCTCTTGGGTCAGCACCCAGCACTCGCTTCCATAAGTCACAACTAGTCTTATTACAGTTTTGAAGACCGCAATTTTGGCAGATCGAGACACTTCACGAGACTTCATAAATTTACTTAGGGCAAGAAGGCATTTGCTGCCAGTCGCTATTCTACATTAATACAAAGAAAAATAACAATAATAAAAGGCGAGTTCAATCGTATAATCATTACTTAGTCTTTATTATTATCAATAAAAAAAAAATATTCTAACTTATACGCCTTCATAAAATGTGAACAAAAACTATCACTTTGCAAAAGTTAAAAATTAAAAAAAAAATATGATTTTATAATAATATATTTATAAAAATATATTTTATTATTGATGATTATAACTCCAAGGTGATATTTTGAGAGATCCATTTGAAGATGGAGAGATCAATTAAAGATGAATAAAAATAAATCATCACTGACATTTAGGGTAGCGATATTTACAATGGAACACTAAAAATGTTCCATAGCGTATTTCTCACATTCTTATTCAATAAATAAGGATATCGTATTTATAAAATGAAAGCTAACATACTTTTTAATATAATAATAATATTAAATCTATATCTATATTATTATATCGTTTGTGATCACTAACCACGAAAACTACTGAACCAATCTGAACCAAATTTTAACCTTATCATCTTCATAGCTCCAAGAAGGTTTAGCAATAATAAAATCTACAGATTTTTACATAATTTGTTATTAAAACAGCGATAATATGTGGATAACAGTAATGCTTCAAAATTGAACGCTAGGTGGCGAGCACCATTCTACATGAGAGGTTACAAAAGTACGGTGTTATAGAGAGCTTGAAATTAATTATAAAATTTACTTAAATATTAATTAATGATAAATATGCGACGAGTGGTTAGGGTGTCCAATACCTTAAATAACAATACACACAGTTTATTTAGAATAAAAGGCTGACTCACCGCTACTCCAATCTGGAAGCCAAGTCCTGAAAAAAACAAAACAATTAGTTAATAAGAAAAAAAAAAAAGAAATAATTTTGGAATGGATTTTTGTATTAGATTACTTCAAGTTCATAGAACTCCGCATTACATGAAATCATCATATGCCTGAATTAAAAATAAGGACAAATACTAAATAATAAATGCCCATATTGTTTTTAATGGCAAAAAATTAGTTGGTTTTGTAAGCCATTCCTATGACTGGACAGGAATTCCGCCAGAGGATCTGAATGATTAGAAATAAAAAATTTGGAAAATTAGACGGGTATAGAACAGACTCAAGGACAAAAGGTATACTAAAGTCATCATGTAGGATTTTGTTAAAGAAATAGTAAGGATAGTTGGAACATGAATTTATGTCGTCAGAATGATGAAATCCAAACAAGAAGGTAGCAAATTGTATTATTTTTTTTTATTTTTTAATAACTGAACCGATATTAGTAAAAAAAAAAAATAATAATATAACTGAAAAGAATTTTAATAATTTTCCCGGTCAAAGTTTTTATGGCAGTTAATTTAGTTAAATATAATAAAGAAAAGAAAATTTTCCAATAAGCCTTAGCCACTGCTATATTGATCAAAAACTTATAGAAACTCTTCGCCCTTCAAAGTTATTCTCTAGCCCTTCCTCGCAACCCAAAATTACAATCAGGAATCTTATTTATTTAATTATTTATTTGGCATAACTCCTATTTATTTAACATTTGTAGCTACATGTTTCGGAGACAATGCTCCATTATCAGGCTTCTCTTAATCTTTGATTATTTTCACATTATCTATTCTCCATGTTACAAGCCGCTAAACACAGCAGTTCCAAATAAGCATTACAGGGATATTAAAAAAAAAAAAAAAAAAAATCAATTCTCTCTGACTGGGATAAAAAAAAGATCATATATATGTCTATCTATAATTCACTGCTTTCCCCAATTTACATTTTACAATTAAAAGGATCGAATTTGTTAAATTAATAATTAAATTAAATTAACAATAATTGGTAATTCGAAATAAACAAAGAAAAAATAGGGGTTTCAATCTAGACTTTTTTCCAATATAGCTCCTAAACGGTACGTTAATGCAACAGATATAATATTACAAAAAATATAATTAAATTTCAAAAATCAAATCTAGGAACTGTCGTAAAATTTTCGATCCGAGCAACACCAAACGAGCTAGAGCGTGTCAAAATGCAATATTTCTGAATGCCAAAAAAAGGTTACACATTTTGAGGGTAAAAAAAAACGTTATAAATAAATAAATAAATAAAGGCTTAGCGAACCCGAAGGTTCGATGCCGACACCACCAACCGTCGACCGCACACTTCCCTCCAATCCATTCCTCCAAAACCCAAATCCCCTGGCGCAATCCTCACATCTTCGTCTCGGTCTACCCCTAGATCGTTTACCGGACGGCTCAAAACTGATTACTTTTTTTGGAATTCGATCATTATCAAACCCAACGACTTTAAGCGTCGCGCTGCTATTACTTGAACTATATTTACCGGATATAACTCGCGCAGTTCCGCATTAAAAAGCCTTCTAAATTCTCCAGTTTCTTCATCCTTTTTTAGGCCAAATTTTCTATGCAGTACTTTATTTATTGTTGTTCCTCCCTTAACGTCAGAGGCCATGTTTCGCATCCGTAGAGAACTGTTGGTAGTACAATAGTTTTGTATATCCTAAATTTTAAATTTTTGGAGAGTAAGCGTGAACTGAGTAATTTTGCGACTGAGAAATAACAAGCATTACCTGCTTTTAACGTAGCCTTTATTTCTTCTTGAATTTCATTTTTCCTCGATATAATAGACCCTAGATATTTGAATTGCCCAACGTGTTCAAACTTTATAGCGGAAATATCTACATAACTAAAATGTTCACCGTTTCTCCTACTAATCATATATTTCGTTTTATCGGTATTAATTACTAAACCAATTTCGTTACCGGTTTCCATGAGCGTAGAAGCATTTAGTTTTATAGTTTCCTCGTTATCACCCAAAAGTAACAAATCATCAGCATAACCAAGAGCCGGACATTCACCCTATCTCTACCCATCTCTATTCCTTTTCCCGTAAGCATTACCTTCCTAATGACGTATTCTAGCGCTAAGTTAAATAATACCGGAGAAAAAAAACTATAGACCAGACACTAATATATTAACAATAACAATATAATAATATAATAAAAATACTAAGGATATTTTAAATATTGAAATTAAGAGAAAAATATATAAACTAAAAAAAAAAAAATAGAACGAAAAAAAAAAAAGGAAAAGAAATCCAGACACTAATGACTTCTAAACTATTTTAGATAACTAGGATTGTATCTAAAATACAACATAAGTTGTTTCACCTATCATTAAATCCTCAACATACAACCAATTAACCTGTAGGTACCACTTAATTAAAGGGATAATTGGTCTAACTTCCCGCGGAGATTCGATCCTCTGATGTTTGCTTTACAAATTTATGTTCTCCTGTACCACTTCTGCTTATTTACTTCTATTAAATACCAACAATAAGCTATGTTCTGTTTATATATTTCATAAATCTCCTTCTAATATAAAGTTTAAAATTTCTTAGACGCTTACACATATTAAATCAGGTTCTTTGTGCTTAATCCGAAAAGTTTAAATTAAAAGAAGTGATAATGTTTTGACCCATATTGCTTACAAACGAAACTTCACTGCCTCACGTAGATGAGGAAAGTAACTTTTTTCTTTTTTTTTTCTTGAAGGAAAGTTTATACTACTATGCGAGAGATTAAAAATTTCAAAGAAAACTTGAAGGAGAAGGGCCTGCTTAGGTATTCGACTCAGTGTTAACTTATCCACCGAGTATTACTGCGTGAACTTTTTTTTTCTTTTACAAGTCATGATATACACTGTTTTCGAGGGAACTTTTTAAAATTTCGGTCCTAAGAAACTCGAAAATACCGAGCTTATAAATAAATATTTAACGATACGAATTTTAACTAACTGCTTGTACCTGATGTTGCTGGAATCGTTAATATACAAGTTAATTTGGGAGCTTGCTTCATCTTAGTTAATGAAAGTTTTTATAAATCTCAATTAATATAAAAAATGTATAAATATTTTATAAATAATTTAGATGCAAAATAATCTAATAATCTAATAAACTAAAGAATATATAAAATGTATAATTTATTATTATTATTAATTTTTATGTTTTGGCAAAACATGCACTGGTGTAACCAAGGGGGGGGGGACTTGGGAGCTAAGGCCCCCCAGACAACCGAAACGACTAATAATATACTTGTAAGACATAACACATAATAGCCCAGTGAAGGTCATAAAGGTTTCGTGTCGCAACTAATTAGGGGAAAGCTGAATTTTAGTAGGGTGTTAGTACATAAAATATACGAAAAAAACACAAAGTCCCGACCCCCACCCCTCTCGCTTTCCTCCCTCCCCACCCCTTCAGTAACATTACAAGTACGGAACTGGTTGTATGCAGACAGCTCGAAACCTAATTATGCTATCGGAGCGTGTATTCTAATATTATAAACAAGTTATGTTATATACACTTTTTATGTAGATAGCTTCACCGTAATACTTAATCATATACAGAAAACCGCCACTACAAAAAACAAAAAGTAACTTTAACAAATTATAGATTTTTATCATTACGTTTTGGGAAGAAAAGTGTTAAACAAAACTTATAGATAATATAATTAGCTTTAAAATCATGTGTCTCATAACGCATAACATTAAAACGCTGGTTTCATAGAGAGCGCTGAAAGAGTAGTGGATACCGGTGCGCCGGTCCTAGCAGGGCCGTGCTTAGGTGCACAAACGCATTTACTGCAGTTCATGATCATGAATAGTCATTCAGTTGAAATGCAGCAACAATGCAATAACGTTTATTTTTAGGTTATTACTTCCAAAGTGCATTTTTTTTTTTTGCTATAATAGTTTATAGTTTACTTGTATCACTGATATAGTACAAAATTTAGCATCGAAGATTCAACTCCAAAAATCAAAAGATCTGACTGCTGGATATTGTTCGCCACCCTTAGCTCAAAATGTGATAAAAAGTCTTCCTCAAAATATCATCTGGTTTAGGGGAGAGAGGAGGTGAAAGTCGTATGTTGTTGGCTGTCTGATCTCGGAACTCGGAAAACGTTACTTTTACTACATATATACATAAAAAAGCAAAGCAAATTTGCAAAAAATGTCATTTTATTCCTCTCTTTCGCATATCATAACTTTAGAGCTATGGGAGAGGGAAAAATAGAAGATTATTTACTTGAGGTAAGTCGCAGTTCTCCGGAATAACACGCTTTTCGGTACTTATATGGCTATAACTCCGAACCTATTTGTCCGATTCAAATTTCTCTTTTTTTCATATGAAAGCTGGTTAAATTTACTTTAATAACTCAAATAATTTTGATCTAGTCCCGTAAAACACCCACAGCAGAATATTGAGAAACCTGTACTGTTGTGAAGAACACGTATTTGTCGGCACATTTATCACAATACCTCCAGAACTATTTCTCCGATCTAAATAAAAATCTATTTTTTTCCATCTGAAAGCTCTTTTAATTTACTATAAGACCCTTTATATTATTTTGTTTTTTCATTTTGATTGGTTTTTTTAGTGTATACTTTATGTACTAACACCTTGCAAAAATTCAGCTTTCCCCTAATAAGTTGCTACAAAGGCTAATTTCTTGCCTTCATTGACTGGGCTATAAGCCAAAGTTTCTACCATCGCGTTTTAATACTTTCAACTAAGG
Organism: Euschistus heros; assembly: GCA_003667255.2. Classification (NCBI taxonomy): domain Eukaryota; kingdom Metazoa; phylum Arthropoda; class Insecta; order Hemiptera; family Pentatomidae; genus Euschistus; species Euschistus heros. Next base: position 195,982 of record RCWM02000208.1, on the reverse strand, counting down.
CACTAATGATAACCCATTGACGAGAATTGAAAAGGAAAGCGCTTTGCCGAAATTGTAAAATTATAAGATCAAATAAATAGAATAGCGATAACTATTATTTTCATTTATATAGTCTCGAATGTCACCCATTCCTTTTTTTAGTTTAACGAGAACATAAAAAATATCATCATATATATATATATATATATATATATATATATATATATATATATATATATATATATATATATATATAAACTCAGCCCCCCCCCCCCGATAGTAATCCTGGTTGCACCACTGAAAACGTGTGGTATAGAATTAAATCGGTATTAAAATAAAAAATAAAATAAAATTATTGAATGGGATTAAATAAGTATGGAAACTCCTCCAAGGAATTCATGCCCAGCACTGTTATGACATCATGTTTCATTCAACTTGAAACTTAATTTATCAGTTCTCTAGATAACAATCTTTTTAAGTTTTATGGGTTATTTCTTGGTATTTATGTGTCTATTAATTCCGTTTCAAACCAAAATGTTTGTTTACCTGGGCAGCATGTTACTGCTGGAATGAAAACCAGTATGTTCTAAGATGTCACAGTGTTTCATTTCGTTTTATGAGTTTAACCAGGTCTGGGGTTCATAAATTTCAAGTGGAAGATTCAAGCTGCATTAATTTTTGGGCTACCCAATCAACATAGAAAACTAATTTTAAAGTGATCTCATTACTTATCAATTCCTAATTCAATTGGATACCCAGAGCGCTTGTCTGATATTAACAAAGATGAATGACCTTTGTGTTTGTGTGTGTACCTTTGTGTGATGAATGGTATTCAATCTGTTACTCAGTACACATTTTTTCAATGCACAAGTTTTCCAATGCATATTAAATGTAATGAATGCAGTTCTTGAGTTTAAGAAATGTTTGCTGCATATCAAATAAAAATTAAAGTTCGCCAATAGAGTTAAAGATCTTCAAATAATGATATTTTAATCCATAAAACTGATAGGAAACTCCCGAAGAATTGTAAATGAACAAAGGGAGACAAGTAGAAAGGTTGATCCGAGAAGGTAAACCAGCCGCGACATTGCAATCTTACACTGAAAACGTGTGGTATAGAATTAAATCGGTATTAAAATAAAAAATAAAATAAAATTATTGAATGGGATTAAATAAGTATGGAAACTCCTCCAAGGAATTCATGCCCAGCACTGTTATGACATCATGTTTCATTCAACTTGAAACTTATCAGTTCTCTAGATAACAATCTTTTTAAGTTTTATGGGTTATTTCTTGGTATTTATGTGTCTATTAATTCCGTTTCAAACCAAAATGTTTGTTTACCTGGGCAGCATGTTACTGCTGGAATTAAAACCAGTATGTTCTAAGATGTCACAGTGTTTCATTTCGTTTTATGAGTTTAACCAGGTCTGGGGTTCACAAATTTCAAGTGGAAGATTCAACCTGCATTAATTTTTGGGCTACCCAATCAACATAGAAAACTAATTTTAAAGTGATCTCATTACTTATCAATTCCTAATTCAATTGGATACCCAGAGCGCTTGTCTGATATTAACAAAGACGAATGACCTGTTACTCAGTACACATGTTTTCCAATGCATATTAAATGTAATGAATGCAGCTCTTGAGTTTAAGAAATGTTTGCTGCATTTCAAATAAAAATTAAAGTTCGCCAATAGAGTTAAAGATCTTCAAACAATGATATTTTAATCCATAAAACTGATAGGAAACTCCCGAAGAATTGTAAATGAACAAAGGGAGACAAGTAGAAAGGTTGATCCGAGAAGGTAAACCAGCCGCGACATTGCAATCTTACAATGAAAGCTACTTGTATCGAGGAAAAATGGCGGTCCTCGGATGACGTAATAAAACCTGACCAGCCCCTCCTCTCCCCTCCCCTTCAGACTTATCCAATACAACATATAACATCTATAAAGGACAACATAGATGTGGGATCATGTATCAGTTTTATCCGCGACATTTATCTACCCCCGAGAGCTCTGTCAGGTGGAGGAGAAATAACGACGTCGGCTCTGAAGGGAAGGATTCCAGTACAAAAAGACCACTTGTTCTGCGGTAGAGGTATTGATGTTCCAATCCTGTACTTCCAGGATGTAAACTCAAGAATATTTACCTCCTTCTGAACTCGAATATTTCAAATTAGTTAAACAGAAAAATAATTTTAAATAATTAAAAAGTAAGGATCCTTATAAGAAAATTTGGCTGATAGTAGCGAGAATTATGGTAAAATTAACAATAACATTATATCTATTAACATTGTGTTATTATTCGAATGGAGTAACCAAAACAGTTAATGTAAAAAAAAAAAAAAAAATTCCATTGATTTTGGTTAAGTATTTAGGCTATACAGAAAGACCGCTATGACTACAACAGTAATACTTTCATTTTTCACAGCGGCAAAAAAACAAATTTTTACGTATTAGAACGATTATTCCCTTGTGAATAAATTTGTATTTTTTTTTCTTCATTTAAAATCTTATTCTAACAATTAATTGCATTTTTAAAACGAGGATTAGTCAAAGGTTTTTATGTTCATCTTGCTGTAAAATACAGGAATGAACTCGTATATAATAAATTGTCTAAACAACTACGTTATTCAAACTTGTAACATAATTATAAAATGTTTTGATTCTCAATTCTATATAAAAAAAGGTCAGTTCCTTAGTAGAACAACTAACTGACACAACTCCGAACAAGAATTAATATAATTATGCAAATTATATCCAAAAACGTTAAAAAATAACACTAAGACAAGACAAAAACGGAAACAAACAATATTCAGACATATAGATAACAATCGTTGATAGAACAAAATCTAAAGTATATTCGTAGATATATTGTTCCACTGAAAATAACTCATGAAGGTCTATATACACAGAGAACAGTTCAAACTCATGGAAATATATTTATAATAAAAAGAGGATTACTCGCTGTACGCATTAATTAGTAAAGTCAGAAGTTACAACTAAAGAGACCAAAGAACACTGCGAAATCAAATGAGATTAAAAGTATAACCAAAGACTGAAAAAAATCGATAGAGAAATATAAATAGAGGAAATTCTATACATAAATAATGGAAAACTGGAATGAGTAAATACAAGGGACATGTACTTTTATTAAAAAATAATGTCATTTATTGAAATTTACAACTGTACAAATATATACATCAAGTAAATGAGCAGATAACGATTACAATAATCAGTTAAAACTTGAAAAGAACTACTCATCAGTAGCACAACTTTTTAGATCAATAAAAAGTCTACACTAGAAGATCTCTAGGCCATCTTCTTTTCAGACGCCTCGGAGGATTATCGGGAATGAAGTGGGAAGCAAGTTGAGAAACTAATGGATTTGAGTGGTTATAGAGCTTACTATGAAAGAATGAGAATCTGGTTTGGGCTAGCTCAGCAACATATGGAACATTAAGGTCTTTATGGATAAGTTTATTGGTGACAAAGTAAGGAGCATTTAGGATCTTTCAAAGAATTTTGGATTGTAAGGATTGGGTACGAGATGAATTGGATGGTTTAGTAGAACCCAAAAGCTCTACTTCATACGTCCAAATAGGTCTAATCACAGTCATGTGTATGAGTTTTGTAATTAATTGGGAGCTTTGAACATTAGTCTAGTAAATGTTGAAAAAGAGTGTAACGACAAGAAACTGCTTGTCGCTTTAGTCTTCTAACGAAGTTAGACCAAGAACTGATATCCTCATTATAAACCAAAGTGTTATACAAACTGATTATTATAAGACTCATATATTTTTAAATGACAAATGAAACCTAACAAAACCATCAATTTGAGATGTAATCATTGGATTAAACCACTCTTTTATAAGGTTTATATGAAAGAATATATATAAATGCAATCTATAAAAATTTAATAAAATAATTAATAAATTATTTAAATTTTTAAAGGTAACGTAATTTCAGATTAGGTGGGTGTAACAGTGTAAGTTTCCACACGGTGGTATTTAAGTGAGTATGCTTTAGGCAGCTGTTTGGCCCGTCAGATTCAGAAGTTCAACACATAACATCAGCCTCAGATAATATGTTTATTCAAGCTACGTGAATACAGATCAATCAAGAAAACCAACATTTATTGAACTCCAAACAGTTATATTATTATTTTTAACAGAAATTAAAAAAATAAATAAAATAAAAATAACATACTTTTTTTTGGCCTAAATATTTTAAATATTTCTGTGAAAAAGAAAAGAAGTAATTTTTATCTGTCAATAAGTATTTAAATTTTTTAAATATATTTTTGTTTTCCTACAAGTTAAAAAAAAAAAGAAAGAAGGTTTTTTTTGTGAATTTTCAAGATTTCTTCAGGAATGTCCGACATCAATTTAATGTCATAAATACTTTTGTATATCGTAAAATAATCCCTTGGAGCTGAGCTGAGAAATAAAAATCGTTATTATAACTTATTATATAGATCAAATCCAAGCTAAGAATAAAATGATTAAAAAACGTTGACATTCAAAAATCATTATATTTTGGTCGATAATGCTTTCAAAAAATTTCAAAAATATTATAAGACAAAAATCAACTTCTCCTTAACTGGGAAAAACAAAGATGATGGATATCTCTATCTATCTAATCTACTGCTGTTCCCAAAGTACATTTTTTAAATCAAAAGGGAAAATTACTTGAATTATCAATTAATGGTTATTCAAAATGAATAAAGTTGAGGGAAAATAAGGGTTCCAAACTTGACTATTTTATTCAAAACAATACAAAAATTTACACTAAAATTAAAATCCTCTTAATACTTTAGGTATTTATTTATCCAATTTTATAAATGAAGCACAATAAGCTACTTGTTTCGGCAGGTATCTTGCCATCTTCATCCTGAACCAATCTGATTATTTAAAAAGTTATTTATTCTTTTGTTACACACAGCTACTTGACTCAGCGATATATCTAGAAAATGATTCCTTGCTAAATTAATAAATTTGCAGCTTTTACAAGAAATATTTGTCATAACTCCTCAGAGCCCCTAAGAAAAAATCCGGGAGTCCATAACCCGTCTCGGGATTAGACAGACGATTGGACCGTACACAAACGATGGTTATTTTGTAGCTGTCCTTTACTTTATAATATTCTAGGTAAACACTTCGGCCAAATAGAAATGGATAATTCCTAAGTTATCTTCCAACTTAAAATTACCAAGAAATCAGTAGAGTCCAGTCAATAAACATATTGTAGATTGCATGAAATATGCGATTATTTATGATCTAAGAACTTCGTGAGGAGTAGTTAAAAAATAAACAAACTAAAAGTAAAGGTCTCATTTTGGGGTTTTTCGATTACATCTCGAAAATGGTGGACTCTAGAAAAATATGTTTCATATAAAAATTAAAGCTGATTAAATTTCCTATAAAATTATTACTTTTCATATTTGTCGAACTTCCAACGCTTTTCGAAATATACGTTATTGAAAATCGATAAATTTCGCAAAATATAATGTTTACCTCACTTTTTGTCAAACATTTGCTTCTAGAGCTTTCCAAGATCGTTTCTCTGAAAAATGTCAGAACTAAAGTTGTAGAACATTAAATTTACTATAATTTCATATTTACGATTCTTGCACTTGCACTTCTCCCCTCTCCCCACCGTTAGCTCACCCCCCAGGGTGAGTTTTAGTATGTATACCTTCTAATTACTGCTAACTAAGCTATGAAGTCAAAAATAATCAATCGCATATTCCATGCACTCTACACCCCTAATTTCAGTACTCATTAACTGGACTAATAGGAGTGTTGGCTAGGATTTTTAGGGTGGAGACGGAAAAATAATCTCGGGGTATTTTTTCTTCCTGCCTGTCTCGTTCTTTTAAACTGTCAGATAAGTAGATCCTGACTGGCATCCCTTTTGATTAAAACTGATCCAGACTCAACAGAGGGAACAGACATAGCACATTCAAACAACAACATCAAAATTCTAATTTAGATATGAGACTAATTATAATTATTTTTAATTGTGTTCAGCTTTTGTTTATTTTTCTAAACATATTTTAAACAAGATAAGAAAGGATTAAAAGAAATCAAGAAAAGAAAAAGGTCTCAAGTTAACTATCTCTTCTTGGTACGAAGGAGTGTAGGGATGTAGAGACGGCATGAGCGCGGACCGTAACATTTCCCTACAGAGCCATTCCTAGCAGGGCGTGTCTCCTCGAATCCCGACTCTGACAAGTTTAAATTAGACTAACCCTTCTCCTTAGAGCCTTAATAAGGAGATCTCATACTATTTTGAGTAATAGCTTACTAGATAATTTAAGGAATATTAAGAATAAGATGGATTACAAGACCAGAAATTCGGTACCAATAATAGCGCTCTAAGTGCCTTTCTCCACTGAACCATATAAAAAAACAAATCAAAATGTGTGTGGATGGGTTGCTGGATCGCTATTACTTAATAACATCTCATTAAAGGTAGGATTGGAAATCGAAACACGATATAACAAAATTATCAATATTTTTCTTTGACAATATATTTTTATATCGGTATTTTAAATTAAATATTATTATTTTTTTTTTTGAGAAAGTGGTAATGTTTGTTGTTTGTTTTTAGGGGGTCAACGTCATTATGTACTCCACCCACAGCAAGAAGGAAAGGTTATCCTACATGTTAACAACTTACTCTTGAACTTACTCTTACTCTTGACAAGTTGAGAAGTTAAAGATTTATTCCGTGGTTTCGCTAAGAAATAAATTTCAACCAACACAGAATTTTAAATACTGGATGCTCTGAGAAATGCAGGAAAATAAGAAAAAAAAAAATGCCTTTATTAGCAGAGAACGCATCGAATTCAGCTACCAGAGACCACTAATACACTTTTGAATTAATATTGAGGTAAATATTGGCAAAAACAGGGAAGAGCTAAAACTGATAAATTCCGGACGAGGAGGGGGGCGACAGTGACTGATGGGGTCTGGATCAGGGCTAATTAACTGCCCCATCAGGGGGGCTCTTTCCACACCTCTGAGGGCCTAGCTTGGAAGTAAGTAGTCTTCCTATTGGCTCCCGTACTTCAAGCAAAGCAAAATGGACCAATGATGCTCAATAAAAAAGGCTTACGATGGATATGTGTTGTTAGGACCCATAAAGGGTAGTTGATATCCAAATTGGCAACACTTAAAACCTAGTGAAATTTTTCTAGATAAACAGCGACATTTTAACATGATTTTCAGTTTTTCATTTATATTTCGTCAACTGTGTGATTTTGGCTGATTGAGCATATATTTTAACTATTAAAAACGACTAAATATTTAAATATTTAGGACCAATCGCAGCTCCCAATGCAAATCGGATGCGGAGTTACAGCTCTCCGACAAAATGGTAATATAAGCTCTAATTTAATACGTGAATTGTACCTGCAGACCAAATAGTTTCCTCAGAAATCGGAAAAAATAGAAAAGGGGAACATCAGATTAGAAGAAAAAGTGATTTAACATAACACGTTACCATTTCACATTTTTTGTTATTATTTATGTATTCTCTTTCGATTTCTGATAGCTTCTGTACTTTTTTATTACTTTCAATACACATTTATTAAGTAAATTGTTGAGGTTTTACGTTTAATGACTTCCTACAAGTCAAATTAGCCCAATTCCCATTGGGTAGTTTCACTCAATTTTATTTTTCACACAAAGAGAGAATCGCCGTGTACATTGAGACATAAAAGAATGTCATTGAGTTAGGAAAGATGTGCAATATGTCCTTATTACTTAAAGATTATAATTTTTCGTACGTTCCGATACGATATATTAGCTAGTTAAATTTAAAATTTCTGGCAAATGAGAATAAATACATTCAAATTCATAGTACTCTAACGGCAAGTAACACGCATCTAACCTAAACATTTAATCTTGTTTACCAGAACAGCATATTAGCAGTAAATAAGCAACTGTTGGACCAGCGTGAGTGATGCAGCAGCCAATCAATCATAGAAGTCATATCTATCATCGTCAACCTCAGCCTGCCAAGCTGTGCTGGTCTCTAGGCCATCTGCTGACCCGCAGTTGGCCTACGGTTGACACAAGATCCGAACAATGCACCGTGATTAAGATTGGGTCATACAGGATAAATAATGCTTTCCAGGCTGTACAGAGAAATATAAAGGATAGTAGATAATAACACATATATATTTCAGGGTTCTGAACGTGAATTTTATATTTGCTGAATTGCAAGGACATCTTCACAAGAATAATCGCAAAAATTTAGCACTTTCTTCATTTTAATACTTTTATCCATTTTCCTACTACTCTAAGCAAAATTAAACTGCAAGCAGGCCAAATTTGTTACAAAATGCACTAGACAACTTCGATTTAAATAAACAGGGCTTGATCGCACTGAAACACGCGCAATATATTGAGCTTGTTACACTGAATATAAAATAGATATCTAGAAATGTCCTCATATATAATACTATTTCTTTATGAATATAATTAAGGTAACACTACTTGTTTCCGGAAAAAATTGTTTTCCAACTTCAGGTCCGACCTCTAAAATAAGGATTTCACCTCAGAAATAAACCAATAAAGCTGAATTTTTGCATATACCTTTGTTTTGGCCATCTAAATAAGTGGAAAAAGTCACCGATCTCAGTACGTTAGCTTCATTAGATATTCAAGTTCAAAGGCCACAAAAATCAATTTTTTCTTCTTCAAATATCTCGATTTCTATCCATCGGCCGTCAATCAAAATGGTTAAAAAACTTGTAGATAATAAAATTCTATACAATTTTTGTTTTATTTATTTTTATTTTTGGATTAACCATTTTCAAGATATAGCGCGGGGAATGAGAAGCGGGCACCAGTTCGGACAAACACTTGCTTCTAGAGCCTTCCAGGATCGTTTCACAGAAATACTGTCAGAAACAAAGTTGTAGATCATTTCATACATACGTTTTTGACACTTGAAGCAAACATTTGACAAAAAGTGAGGTAGCAATTTTTTTCTTGATAATTATCGATTTTTAATAACGTATATCTCGAAACTTGTAGAGAGTTGGACAAATACGTATAGAAACAATTGTATAGGAAATTTAATTAGCTTTAATTTTGATATGCACCATATTTTTCCAGAGTCCACCGTTTTCGAGATATAATCGAAAAACCAAAACATGGGATATTTTCCCCTTCTCCAACCGTCATCTGGGGAATCTCGTTCCCCCTGGGTAGGGGACTTCTAGTATCTTTGCCTTCTAACTACTCCTAACGAAGCTGTGAATTTAAAATAATCGCATATTTCATGTACTCATGTACACTCCTTATTTCAGCACTATGACTGGGGTCCCATTTCTCCGCGAAAACACGTTTGTCGGTACCGTAAAACGGCCTTACTTTGCACCTGTGAGTTAACTTTGCACCAAGCTCACTAAAAAGTTTCAGTAGAGAAAAAAGTGTTTCGCTGTTGTCTAAATGAGGGATATTTTATATTTCTTATTTGCTTAAGACCACACTGATTGGGTCTAAGGAATTTTCACACTGATCCTAGTTACATCTCATGTTTTATAACAGTTAGTTGGTTGTAGTGTTTCAACAGGTGTGATTCCTTTGTGGGATAAAGTCGTGCTTTCAACAACTAAATATTTCTCTAATCGATTAAGTTTTGCATTAAGTTTATTCTATAATTTTTGTAATTTAAATATATGATATTCATTTTGGTCAAAATATTTGCCAAAAGTCATGGTATTTGAAAATAAAATATAATCCCCTTTTTGATATGAATTAGGAATGACTTTGCACCAAATATATTTTAGCGCAAGGTGACCTCCTCTGTGTGAAAAAGTCTTAGGCAGCATTGCTCCTCCTAAACAAATCAATAAACGTGGATATTTAGAAGTTAAGGAGTTAATAGGCTGGTTCATCCATTTATTTGGGATATTGTTAATAAGGATTTTGTCATCTATTCATATACTGACTTAAAATTAAATTAAAATAACTAGGATTTATAGCTTTAATTTTCCAAATTGTGTTCGTTTTAATATTTTAACTATTCTTGTCTAATCTAATGCAGATTGCATTTTTTTAAAGGTTTCTCTAAGAATCTGTTATTTTATAGGTATCGTTTTGTTCCTTGTTTACCAAAATTATAGTTGTTTACATTTTTTAGGCATGTTTTAAGCCGTTATTTTGTTTCTATAAAATATTGGGTTGGTATTTTCTTGTATTTTCTATCGTTCATCAATAAACCTTTAAAAATTTTGCAATTTTGTTTCTCATTTTAATGAAAACATTGTAATTTACAATCGTTTCCTTTAACAAAATGCTTAGAAACATAGAAAAAAATCACTAGGCTAAACTCCAAACACTATTAAGAAATGACTTTGCATCTCATAACAACTATCAAGCTTTGATTTTGCTCCAGAATACGTTTTTAATGCTTTTTTAATTGAAAAAGTGCGGTGGTACAAAGTCACGGGTATCCGGTTGACTTGGACCAAAGTTTAAAAACAATAAAATTAATTATAAGTTTTGTAAATTTTGCAATTCCAAGATTATGCAATGAATCAACAACATTTTAAAGCTAATTATTCAAAGCAAATATTTTAATACATGTATTTTAAACGCTATTGATAGTTAGTTAAAGAATGAAGCTCAACAAAGTGGTGCAAAGTCACGCCGTTTTACGGTACTCTTTTGGCTATAACCCCGAAACTAATAGTTTGATTAATTATTTACTAAATTGTTAATTGTTTCCATCTGAAAGCTGATTAAATTTACTATAAGAATCAGTATATTAAATATTCATCAAGTCCCATAAATATCCAGGCCAGCAACCTAAAAACCGCTTACTGTTTAGAAATCCATGTTTTTTTTTGGCACATTGTTCACTATAACTCCTAAACTACTTGTCCAATCTGGAAATTTATTTTTTCAACATAAATCTGGGTAAATTTGCTATAAGGCCATATATATGAATTATTGATTTACCCCAGTAATACACCCAAGCAAGCCTACTGAAAATGTCAAAATCGCCATAATTTGCCGAACATACATATTTAACGTGTTGACTTGAGTGTATTATCCTTAAAGGTTATGACGGAAACGTGTACTTTTTTGGTTCCAAACGAATAATGGAGATTGATAGCTTCATGTAGATGAGGTTTCTGCTTTACAGTCGTTGGACGAGCAATAACTTTCGGGAATAAACTTATACAGCTACTAAAACCACCATAACCGGTCAATGACTGGGGCCAAACTGTCCCAGGTAGTATTCGGCTTCATGACCTTACTCAAATTTTTATTACACTCTTTGTTTTCATAAATATTAAATGAATTAGAACGGAAACGTAAAATTGGAGCCTAAAAGACTAATTTATCTGGTTATTGAATAGTCTATTTACTTACGTCTATACATAATAACTTATTGTTTCTTAATTAGGATTGATAAATTAAATGCTACTTCTATTGAGATTATTTTATTTGAAAACTAGTTTCGAATGCTAAACATTCATACTTCAGTTCTAAAACATACAAAATTTTTTTTCAACACATCAGTACTATGTTACATAGATTATATATACTAAAGTTTTTTAAAAAGATAAGACAAGAAATCAAGCCATTGACATAGAAATCTCCATAAACAATTAACAACACGAATTTAATATATACAGGAAATCCACACACACAGATGTAGTTATAGACAACAATGCCAGGAGACCACTAACACACAAACTCGCAGCATTTCATAGCATGATATACCGCCTTTTAAATATACCGCTAAATGAACGAAATTATAACGAAGAAATACAAACAATTCACACTATAGCTAACAACAACGGATACAGTAAAACCACAATCGATAATATTTTAAGAAAACAAATACATAAAAAAACTATGAATAATATATACAAACCACCCCAGAGGATAAAGCTACCCCTAAAAAATATATTTTGATAACATACTACGGCCCAATATCCGCTAAAATCGGGAAAGAATTAAAAAAATTAGGTTTAAACCCTGCATTTAAAATAGATAAACCATTGTCATCATACTTCCCTTCACCGAAAGACAAAATAGACCCTTTCCAAAAAAGTGGCGTATACGAATTAAAATGTAATGACTGTGAAGCAAAATACACGGGAAAAACAGGACGATCAGTAAATCAAAGAGTAAATGAACATATAAGAGCATACACTAATAAGACCCAAAATTCCAATTTCGCTATCCATCTAAATGAAAATAACCACAAATTTAATAAAGACTCGGGAGTAAAAATATTACATCAAGTAGAAAATAGCCTAAAATTAAATACTTTTGAATCACTAGAAATAATAAAATCGTTTAAAACCGATCCAGATTTTTGTTTAAATGATCAGATTAACATATCCAATAGCCCCTTTTTAAATTTGTTTCCCATAAGAACGGAAAAACCCAATGAGTCATAAGGGAAACCCCGTTGTAAATCTAAAACTTAACCTACCTGCCCCCTTTTACTTCTCACAAATTCAATGTTTTAGTTACCTCGAAGGTGAGTGCCTGTGCTTGATTTCTTGTCTTATCTTTTTAAAAAACTTTAGTACATATAATCCATGTAACATAGCACTGATGTGTTGAAAAACATTTTTGTATGTTTTAGAACTGAAGATGAATGTTTAGCATTCGAAACTAGTTTTCAAATAAAATAATCTCAATAGAAGTGGCATTTAATTCATCAATCCTAATTGTATTGATCCTTCTATATCATCATGCGTACCTCAAGTTATTGGTTCTTTACAAAACAAAATATTACGCTGATCTATTTTGAACACATCTAATACCTAGGACATCATTCGGATAAACTGCTAACTTGGAATCCATATATATAACGTTCATTAGAGACGAAGTAGGAGGTTTCATTAATTTAGTGGAGACCGGACTTTTCGCATTCTCAAATACATCATAACGACTGCTAATAATCACATATCCTATACAATAGGGTAGAGTGAAAAAAAAAAAGCTTAAGAATCTGAGAATCCCTGATAGAAAACGGCTAAAAAAATGTTTATCTGTCACAGATAGTCCGGTCTCCACTAAATTAATGCTATATCATGCTATGAAATGCTGCGAGTTTGTGTGTTAGTGGTCTCCTGGCATTGTTGTCTATAACTACATCTGTGTGTGTGGATTTCCTGTATATATTAAATTCGTGTTGTTAATTGTTTATGGAGATTTCTATGTCAATGGCTTGATTTCTTGTCTTATCTTTTTAAAAAACTTTAGTATATATAATCTATGTAACATAGTACTGATGTGTTGAAAAAAAATTTTGTATGTTTTAGAACTGAAGATGAATGTTTAGCATTCGAAACTAGTTTTCAAATAAAATAATCTCAATAGAAGTAGCATTTAATTTATCAATCCTAATTAAGAAACAATAAGTTATTATGTATAGACGTAAGTGCAGCGTTGATTTCAAAATATTTTTTATGGAACAACCTCTGAAGTATGCCCTACCGATCTAAAAAAGAATCAGCAAAATTGATTCAGAATTGACCGAGTAATCGCCTAACATCAAAAAAAAAAAAAAAAAAAAAAATACAGAGGAGTTGAGAACCTCCTTCTTTTTTTCCTTTTTTTTTTAAGTCGGTTGAAAATTAAAATAATGATGATTGTATTGTTGACTGTGAGTTTTTACTAAGGAGATGAATTTGTCAGGGGTGCAGTCAAGGTTGAATAAACACAGCCAGTTTTTAAATGAAAAACTTATATTTTGGCGTGCCAACGTTTCGACCTGACTTGCAGATCGAATCGCCCTGATGAATACCTGCAAGGCAGGTCGAAACGTGGCACCACACACACTGGCTGTGTTTATTCAACCTTGACTGCACCCCTGACAAATTCATCTCCTTAGAAAATTAAAATATATCAAGTAAATGCGTCGATAATGCTAAATATGACATCTTAATTGTTTTTTAAGCAACTGCAACTACCCATTGGCAGCACTTGTAAAAGTTCTATATAATTAAGTACTATTATATTAGAAAGTTCCGAAGCTTTTTCTTTTCAGGCACCTCGGAGGTTTATATAAAATATAATGTAAAGCAAGTTAGGATACTTATTTTAATGTTTATGAATTGCTATCTGGTTATTGAAAAATATGAAAGGATATCTGGTTTGAGTTCTTTATGGATAAGTCTATTTATGACAAAACGAGGATCTTTGTGGATTTTTCGAAAAAATTTTAATTGAAAATGATGGGATCCAAGACGAATTACATTAGTGATGGATCAATCATCTAACAAGGGGACGTTTGCAGTTGTAACTCACAGATTTGAATGCCGATTTGTGTGTGGGTAGTAGGGACCTATAATAGTGCAAAACTAGAGTTATAGCCGCCAATGGGCATTAGGAACCGAGAAAAAAAATAAAATATGAAAATCACGTTTTATTTTTTTTCTCAGCTCTCAGTCAAGATAGAGAAATGATTCTGTCACGTTTAATTGAAGTTATGTAAGTTATTTGATATAAAAATACTTTCGTTATGCTCAAGACACCACCCGGCTTTAGGGTGCTCAAAAACTCTAAAAAAATGACAAAATTCCAAGGAAATCCGCTGTAAATCAGTGGAAACTTTTTTTTATGAAAAACTGACCTCAAATCTCGATTTAACACACCACCATAAAACCCTTATATGTGCAATTTTATCAAAATCAAAAAATATTGATTTTTACCCCTTTCGAGGAGGTTAAAATTTTGAAGTTGAGATTTCATCAACATTTTCTACCGGCCATAACAACTGCTGTGTTCAACCGATTGCAATAGTAATAGCATCACTAGAATCAGCATACATTCTGCTTTTTATCCATGCCTATAACATTGAATTTACTCCCGATTTTAGTGGACAAAAACTGATGTGAATGAAAAAATCCAAGGTCAGCTATAACTTGAGATATTTCAATAAGGGGAAATCCTACAACCTCCGGATTTGAGCTAAACTATGCAGTTTTAAGGCTTCTAGATGACCTTAAAATTTTGTCTTAATCGGTTGCGAAATATGTGAGATAGCGCAAATTATTTACATTTTTTCAGAAATTGACAGCCCCTTGCCTTCTAAAATCCTACAAAATTTTAAAGGTAAAAAAAAATTATTTTTGATTTCGACAAAATTAAGTTTCTACATGTTTTTTGAGATGAGGAATCTGAAAATAATATCAGTTTTTAGTTAAAAAATTTTCCTCACCTATATTATATAAATAAGACTGATATAAAATGATCTTTTTCTATTATTATTTTAGTTTTTACACAATAAATTTCAAATAAGACCATTTAAAAATATATACATTTTTTTAAACCAAAACCTGATATTAATTTTAGATTATTCATCAATCTTAGGATTTCTATGCAATTTGAAATAGAAATATGTCATTTTAAAACGTTTTATTTATATAATATAGGTGAGGAAAATTTTTTAACAAAAAACTGATATTATTTTCAGATTCCTCATCTCAAAAAACATGTAGAAACTTAATTTTGTCGAAATCAAAAATAATTTTTTTTTACCTTTAAAATTTTGTAGGATTTTAGAAGCAAGGGGCTGTCAATTTCTGAAAAAATGTAAATAATTTGTGCTATCTCACATATTTCGCAACCGATTAAGACAAAATTTTAAGGTCATCTAGAAGCCTTAAAACTGCATAGGTTAGCCCAAATCCGGAGGTTGTAGGATATCCCCTTATTGAAATATCTCAAGTTATAGCTGACCTTGGATTTTTTCATTCACATCAGTTTTTGTCCACTAAAATCGGGAGTAATTTGCCAACAGTTTCCTAATTAGATCCAAATCGGCATTCAAATCTGTGAGTTACAACTGCAAACGTCCCCTTGTTAGATGATTGATCCATCACTAATGTAATTCGTCTTGGATCCCATCATTTTCAACTAAAATTTTTTCGAAAAATCCACAAAGATCCTCGTTTTGTCATAAATAGACTTATCCATAAAGAACTCAAACCAGATATCCTTTCATATTTTTCAATAACCAGATAGCAATTCATAAACATTAAAATAAGTATCCTAACTTGCTTTACATTATATTTTATATAAACCTCCGAGGTGCCTGAAAATAAAAAGCTTCGGACTTTCTAATATAATAGTACTTAATTATATAGAACTTTTACAAGTGCTGCCAATGGGTAGTTGCAGTTGCTTAAAAAACAATTAAGATGTCATATTTAGCATTATCGACGCATTTACTTGATATATTTTAATTTTCTAAGGAGATGAATTTGTCAGGGGTGCAGTCAAGGTTGAATAAACACAGCCAGTTTTGGTGCCACGTTTCGACCTGCCTTGCAGGTATTCATCAGGGCGATTCGATCTGCAAGTCAGGTCGAAACGTTGGCACGCCAAAATATAAGTTTTTCATTTAAAAACTGGCTGTGTTTATTCAACCTTGACTGCACCCCTGACAAATTCATCTCCTTAGTAAAAACTCACAGTCAACAATACAATCATCATTATTTTAATTTTCAACCGACTTAAAAAAAAAAGGAAAAAAAAGAAGGAGGTTCTCAATCCTCTGTATTTTTTTTTTTTTTTTTTTTTTTTGATGTTAGGCGATTACTCGGTCAATTCTGAATCAATTTTGCTGATTCTTTTTTAGATCGGTAGGGCATACTTCAGAGGTTGTTCCATAAAAAATATTTTGAAATCAACGCTGCACTTTTTAAGAAAAATAAAAAAAGACAGTTAATAAAAATCATATAATAACCTAAAATCTCCATGGTAACTAAATCTAAATTATTAACAAAAATTGATAATTTACATATACAGTCAACTCTCGATGTGTCGTACTTCGATAAGCTGAATTCTTAAATAATTCGAACAAAATCTACGGTCGGAAGTACATTACATTTAAATTTCACCTCAAAGAGGCGATTTCAGACAGAAAACGTTAAAAATTTTGTAAATAAGTCGAACTGAAAATAGAGTTTAAAACAGAGAACTTCTAGGACCACCTCTATGAAATGAACTACATATTAGAAGTCATCGCCTCTATAACTCGAACTCAAATTTAAAGAATTTCATGTGTAATTTGTTTCCTGTTTCCCGTCATTGTTTATCTTTCCAGTTCACAGTTACACCAGTAACTAATTATTTGTTATTCACTCGAGAGGTTTTACAGTGGCTATTGAAAACTCCTTCAATTAACGAAAAGTTAAAATTCATTTGTAATGTGGAGAAATGAGAAAGGAGTTGGGCGTTTGTTGCTAGTGAATTCCGAATTCCGCGTAGTTCTCTTTCAACCATCCTAAATAGAATAAAGAAAAGATCGCCACTGGTGGAAGGCGGTAAGTCTGGTTTTAGGGACCCTCAGAAAAAAGCGCAGTTCAGTTGAAAGTTATATGATAAATTGGTACCGGGTATTTAATTTTCTGTATCAATAATTTTATATGTATGTACAAAAACATACGCATTAATGAAAAATATACGTAATGATTTCAACTACAATTTTGTGTTCAATTTTCCCATTATATGAAGATAAGTGGAATGATAACCTCGATAATTCTTTGTTTAGTAAGTCGAAATATTTTTAAGGGTAGCTTGAAGATCGAGAAATCACTGTATAAACAAAGAATTATCGAGGTTATCATTCAACTTATCTTAAATACTCTCACCACTAAAAAGTAAAAAGTAAACCGACTTCAAGATTAAACCTACTTATACAAACTTAAACTAAAAAATAAAAGATAATATTTAACTGCTTCGAAACAAAAACCATTAAATGACAATCAACGAAATTATCGACACTTCTATACCTATTCACAATTTATGATCATTTATTTTTGGAGTCGGTGCCAACCAAAACAAACAGAATTTAAAAAGAAATGGTAATTTTAAAGATCCTCCCACTGTTTCATCACCGCCACACCGCTGACTCCGGCTATTCGAAAGTTTATTGCAAAGGCAGGATTAAACTGTCCTTCTTGGCTGGCACCGACTCCAACAATAAATTATCATAAATTGTGAATAGGTTTGTAAATGTCGATAATTTCGTTGATTGTCATTTAATGGTTTTTGTTTCGAAGCAATTAAAATTTTATTTTTTATTTTTTATTTCAAGTTTGTATACGTTGGTTTAATCTTGAAGTCGGTTTTGTGTTTTTTTTCTAAAAACTATTTTTATGTATTGTATACAGTTATTAAAAAAAATTAAAATAACATAAATTAGCTGAAGTTGAGGAGTAGGGCATCACTGGGACTATTGTATACTTTATTACATTTGTTGATTCTAATATTATTTTTCAAGTGCAAATAAAAGATAAAAAAAATAAAATAAAAAATACATCACAAAAGCAACACCAATCCATCAGGAACAGAATAAAATTATTCATAAAGATTGGCTATATGTGTGGTTCGAAATTTATCTTGTAATATATATTAATAAATAATTTGAACTAATATATCTGCAAAGCATCTGACTATGAACCCTCTGAAAGAAACAAAAGAGTAAACTTGTGGGTGGCGCGCTCTGGAATTAGCAAGCAGCAGTTATATTATTGTTTGATGATTTTAATATCCCTTTCAACATAACTTAACTATTATCAATATCATAATTTATTATCTAATCTTTTATAGATAACATTGAAACCAAGGGCATATAGAGAGAGGGGAACTGAACCTGATTAAACGGAAAAGTCTTACCATTGGCCGAACACCTATAAATCTCAGCTAATCTCTGACCAGCGAATTTCCTGAATGGTCATCTCTTAATTACACGGTTAAATAGAAAAGTCATGGCGATGGTCTTTCAACCCCCTCCTTCCTGGAGTTAATGCCTTCCGTGGACCAGATAGAATCTCTTCACCGATTGGTCGTTGGACCCTCCTTCCTTGAGGGGAAGAGTTGACTGTGTTCGTTCTCAGCTTAAAAAAAAACTGAACTTGGCAGAGACAATAGGAAATAGGCATGTTAAATATTTTAAACGAACATTTAGACACGACAAGCTTAATGCCAGAATTGGTGTCCTGAAAAGATGTTGTAAATATGCATTTATTTTTATAAATTGAGCCTTATAATTATTATTATAGTCGGGCCTTGGCTTCACTAATCATCGACATCCACTCCTCTCTATATTCCGCCTTCCTTTTCCAACCTCTCACTTCCAATCTTTCTTAGGTAGGTAGGTCTATTCTATGGAATTTTGCTGTAACTGACTTTAATAACTTTTCTATGCACTGTAAACTAGGAGTCTTTCAAAAGTTTATAGCACTTTAAAAAGTGTTCCAGGTGACTAAAAATATCTAATAAAATAGTAGTCGGTTGGAATGAGGTCTGGATAGTAGGTATATATATCCCCGGAAAGGTTTTTGTAAATTTTTATTTAAAATCAGAGTTAGGGTTCAAGAAATGTCCCAAAAATATCAAAATAATATTTATTTTTTTAAATATTACTTTAGAGGTGTTAAACATAATAAAAACATCTTTTAAGAAGATAAAATTCCGTAAAACGATTTCAAATTCATTTTGATGTTTCAGGTTTATATGTAGGTATGTTATTAAAATAACATTTAATTAGTAATATTTGTTAAGAGTTTAACCATGAATAAATTGAATAATTAAATTTTTACATAGAATTACTTTTATAAACAAAACTAACCACAAAAAATACTGAACCAATCTTTACCAAATCTAAACTACATCATCTTCTTAGTTGAAAGAAGGTTTAGTAATAAGAGAGCCTCATAACTAGAGACCCGATATTTGTGCAGTAAAAAAAACAAAGTGTATAATTAATTCAATAAAACATATTAATCTAAAAATAAATGTGAGAAAGTAAATCATAGGTTTCATATTTTTTTTATTTTCACTTCCCCTAAAAATAATATAGCAGAAATTAACATCCTAACTTTCAACATTGTGCAGTAAAACACTCAAAACATGCAAAATCGTGCAGTAAAAAACTCAAAACGTGAATTTAAAAACTTAATACAAGCAGGAATTCATTTATTTACACAAATATGCAAAACTTAACCAGCCTTGAATTAACTTAAGGACATTTCGACAAACGTTTCGTTTTAGTGATAATTCAATCTGAAATACTTTAAAATTTGAGAAAAAAAGGAGATGCGAAAAATTCTTAATTAAAAGAAATAAAAAAAATCTTTATTAAAATTTCCTATTACGTGGAAAAAAATATAATTAAATGTTTTTGAAAAATAAATTAGCTTTTAAAAATTTCGTGAAAATATACATTATAAACTTCAAAATATTTCTCAGTAAAATTATTTCGCCTGTCACTTAATAAAATGTTCTTTAGCAAAGAAAAGGAACGTTCCACATCTATGGACGTAATAGGACAATTTTTGTGGCATGCGATTGTGGATGGATCCAGATTATCAGCATCTATTTTCTTTCCGTTGATACAATTGTTTAATATTTTTAAAAGGAATGTAGCCGTAGTTTTTCTCAATGATTTACTCGAATTTTGAAAATAAACATCTTCCCTTTTCATTTTCAATTCGTTTTAAGCTTTCTTCGAGAGTTTCAAACAAATATCAGCTCTGGATTGGTCCATTGTTTCAATTTTGTAGAAACACTCGCGGACGTTTTTGGCATTTCCAAAGTTGATAGTTTAAAATCTTGTCAACAACTAGCCCTTTGTGCTTAGTCAGAAGTGGGGTATGAAATGGGAAGCGGGGAGTAAAGTTTTCTGAGGAAACGTCTTAGTTCTAGGAAATACATCGATCCTCAATGTTTGCCTAAATCCTCAAAGCTCCCAATTCATTATGATCATTTAAAAGCAGTAGGTCACAAATACATTTCATTTAAGCGACTTTTTATTTTCAATTTGAAACTAATTAACCTATTTAATATAAATAAATGATGCCTAATAATCGTAAGTAAAATTTTCAAAAAATAAATGGTTAAGTGAGTGAAATTAGATGAATTTGGTTCAATTGTGCAATTTCGTGCTATAAAACCAGAATTGGTGAAATTAAAATTAAGCTCAAAAAGTCAAATTTGTGCAATTTCGTGAAAAATAAAATTTAAGAATAAGAATCCTTATTATATAATTGAGATAACTACTTGGGTTGGAGAGCGCTAAATCAAAGTGAACTAAATGTGCAATAACACAGAAATTCGGTCTCTACTCATAACGAAGCTCAAGCAGTTTTCGTGAGGTCATCCGCGAGAAACATGCGGTCACTTAACACATGAAGTACCCAAGCTTCGAGGCATCTTATGGGAATTCCAATTACTAAGCATGCAAAAAAAAAAAAAAAAAAAAAATAACGCATTTTTAGTTAAAACTTCCACAATACTCTTTTTTTTCAGTTGTTTTATCAATTCAATTAACAAATTAATAATAATTATTAGTTGACGAAATTTATATTGTCGGTAACCGGTCAATGTAGTTAGTCAATGTAATTTTTTCATAGCATAATTTTAAAAAACGATACTATTTCAGAGTTGTTTTAATTTTAACACATTGTTGCTTATTTTCTGAATTTCTAATTAAGTTTTTATTAGCCGTGCCTTAGTTTGAGTTCATCAGAAGTTTTATTTGATATAAACTATTCGATAGCGTTTATCGAATTAGGAAATTAATTAAACATTGTGGTTGATTAGTAAAAATAG
Source organism: Euschistus heros (assembly GCA_003667255.2). Lineage (NCBI taxonomy): Eukaryota > Metazoa > Arthropoda > Insecta > Hemiptera > Pentatomidae > Euschistus > Euschistus heros. The sequence goes on along the minus strand of RCWM02000208.1, from coordinate 174,384 downwards.
AAAATGTATTTTTTTAGATGATATTGGAAAGGGGAGATAGGGAGACCAAGCAATTATATTTGCCCCGGGGCCCGGTTCGCTCACGGTATTCCTGGCCTTGAGTTGGTCAGCTACACTCATTGCTGACTGAGAGATTCTCAGCAAGTTTTCGAAATATTGTTCTGAGGTTTTCATCAACATAAACTCTCATAATATGTTTATTAAGAGGCGGAGTTTGACATCTTAGTATCAACTGAATTATATCCAAGCAGAGGTAAGCTACAGAGTGCAATGTATTATGGGTACGCAAATATGAAGTTATATTAATTATTATTGCGCAGCACTCTGAGATGCCAGTATTATCAGGAATTAAATTTCCTTCAAAATAAATCCTTCAAGAGCAGGAGGTAGTCCGAACCCTGGTGGCAAGGGTTAGGGTTAGGGTCCGCCTTGGTACCACCTGATAGTATTTTGTCGGAAAAAGAACCCTCACACAAAGAAAGATTTTGAACACAGAAATAAAAGATCCAAAGTATTTGTAAAACCATTCCTTGGTTTTATATATCTATAATCCTAATACTAAATTTGAAGCAATGGGTACTGAAGCAAAAAAGATCGGCCTACACGTAAACGAAAGAAAACCAAGATCTTAGTTCTGAACAAAAGGCTAGACCGGATGCAGAGTAACTATGAAATAGGCCCCTACAAATTCGAAATAGTGAGAAGCTTCCAATACCTTTGATCTAACAGGGTGTATAAAAAAAAAATGACCGTTTCTTAAACAAATATTTGTATTATTATTTCTTTGATATAAAATACAATTAATACTCAAAGTATAGTCCATTGTTATCTACCGTCATAACCAATCTGCTAGCCAATTCCTCGATGCCACGCTGATACCATTCCTTGGGATGGCAGTCAAAGAACTCTTGGACAGCATTTCCAACTTCCGCAAAATTATCAATTTTTTTCCCTTGAAGAAAATGGGCCATGGATCGAAAGAAGCAGTAATCCGAAGGTGCGAGGTATGGACTATATGGTGGATGAGGCAGGAGTTAAAACCCATGAAGATCTGTAAACGTTTCTCAACTTTTGTAAAATTGTTGAGGAGTAAGTTCGTAAGGGACCAGTCTACAGGTCTTTTTCACCTTCCCCATGGAGAGAAGATGGCGACTAACACTATCTTTCGACACACCCCACTCCCTGGAAAGTTCGCGAGTACTTGTAGACGGATTTGACTCAACAGCTTCCTTCAGAACCTCATCAATATCCATTAATGGCCGCCCGGAGCCCTTCTTCCTTTCCAACGTCGTACCTCCACTTTTACATTTTTTAAACCTACGCCGCGCAGTGCCCTTCATATTTAATAATTTCACGAGTTGCTTCAGCGGCTGTGAAATTTTCTTTTCTAGTAAGGTCTTAAAAATATGAGAATGTCGTAGGACACTGTCATGTTTCTTCTTAGAAATAAATAACTGAACTGAGGATTTGTTTGAAGAAGTCCAGTGCTAGTAAGAAAACAAGCTTAGAGAATGCTCTGAAGGGATTATTAAGTATTGGTAAATAATAAATAGTATTAAGATATTAACAGACTTTTGAACTCTGGAATTTGATAAAACGGTCATTTTTTTTTTATACGCCCTATTATTATTAATGATAACCTGGAAGAGGAAGAAGAGGTTAGATACAGAATATCAGCTTGGAATAGAGCGCATTGCTCCATCCCAAGGATAATCAGAAGCAAACTTGTAAGCCGTTCCACCGAGTTTATGCTGTACAAGGCCTTAATAAGACCGGTAGACACATACGGTGAAGAGGCGTGGAACCTCAACAAGAAAAATATTAAGCTACTTGATAGGTTTGAAAGAGTATTTCTTAGGAGATTTATGAGGGCTGTTCGTTAGAATGTTCAGTGGCGCCGAAGTCAAAATAGCGAACTGTTCAATCTCTACAAAGAAATGTCTCCTCTCACATCAATAAATTAGATAAAGTAGCTAAAGTGGCTTGGCCACGTGATGAGGATGAGTGATAATAGAGTGGCCAGTAGGGTGTAAAAAAAATGTTGCAGATGGCTAACGTCCATGTGGTACGCCAAAGGGGCAATGGAGGGATGGCGTAGGAAAAGATCTCTGGCGGCTAGGGATCTCTATCATGGAAGCGACGGATCCAGGAAGATGGTTGGCTATTGTTAACCAGGCCAAGGTTAGCATCATAGAAGAAGAGCTCCTGTTTAGCCGATAGAAGAAGAAGAAGAAGAAGAGGAATCCTAAATGTCACTATAAATAATAATATAATAGAATTGGTATGCACGTAAATATGGTAGAATCCAATAAATAATGTTAGTCAAACACCAATCTATGGGTCTATTGTGTCATCGGGGACTATGATTAATATTAATATAGTATTTAGTAAAACCCCATAAAGAACATAGGAAGAGGTAAACAAATCTTTTTGTTTGAAAGAAGATTAAGAAATTCAGACAGAAAAAAATCATCCAAACCTAAACAGCTTATTGTTTAGTGAGTTGATTTAATGCAAATTGACAGCAATAATTGACAGTCTAGTATATTGATGAAAACGATGCTTGTTTATAAAAAACATTCGCATGAATAAATAAAATATTTAAGATTATGAATTTATCGAAACACAAAAAACAAGTTAAATTAAGAAAGGAAAAAAAAAAGAAGAAATGGAATCAAGAAAAAAAAAATAGGGAAAAAGCAGATCGATTCAATGCAGAAAAAAGATAAGGAGGGGAGAAAAAAAAGCGAGGTAAAACGAAGCCTGTTTTCTGGCTGAGAGGGGCGGAAGTTAATGGATTCGGAAGAGAGTGGCTTATGGAAGAAGAGGAGAGGTCGGTGGTGTCATTAGGTGGGATGCAAAGCCACTGCACTCTTCTGCTAGTGCTCTTCAGGAGGGGAGCATCGGGGCTATATAGTGGCTGATGGCTGTGGATATGGCGTAGGGATGGTCTGGTCTATGGTGTGGAGGAGGGAGGGTGCTGCGGAGGATTGGACAGGGAGATCAGCTGGAAGATAAAGGAGGAATAACTTTAACAGAATACAGATATACCAATATTATTTGAAAAAGTGTTAATAATAGAATAGGAGATTTCATTATATCACAATAATACACTCAGTGAATTTATAATACAGTGGAGCGTCGATTATCCGAACGTCAATTACCGGAATGTTCGATTAACGGAACCTTTTTTTGGGGGGGGGGATTTAATTTCAATTAAAATTATAATATGTTAAAATTATTTTTATTTAAAAATTAAATTAAATGAAAAACAAAATAATTCGTTCTATGAATGTCTATAAGGATAGCTCTATTTATTTCTCAGAAACTGAACTTCTATAGGGTAAATCACTAATTATGGTCACCTCGCCAGTTATGGGCAGGCTAATACAATAATCGCAATAATAAGGGTCTAATCCATTTATTGATATGTGATATCACCAGGAGAAATATTTCTGAAAAGGATTTAGGATTCATTTTCTAATGAAACTCTCCCTCCTATATCTTTCCAGTAGCCATTAAAAAATGTTTTCTTTAAATAGTGTCCTGAAATATCTCTTTTTTTAGTACGATCGCATTTAAAAGTGGGAATTCTTAAGGAATTATAGTGTAATTGTTTCATTAATTTTTAGATTTTGAGTTATGTAACTTCTCATTAGAATTCAGGCTTCCATGCAAACTCCATTATCTGATTTTAATTAACAATAATTTTGAACTGACCATAACCGGTGTATAAAAATACGGGATGTAAGTTATGGTCACCACAACCCATGTCAATTTTCTTTGATGTTATAAACGTTCTTTCTGCTAATAAAGAAAAATAGAATTTTCTTCAGTTGTTATGTCATTTTAAAACTTATAAACTACACCCCTTCCTAGTAGTGGCCATGTTTGACCTTACGTATCTTAAGTGACTATTACTAGTTAATATAGCTAGTTATATTCTGTACTTCGCGGATAGGTACTGCTGTTTAAGAAAACTGGAAATATTGTAAGATGACAATTTACAAAAATATATATTCAGATTTTTTTAATTCATTAATTTTTTATTGGGATGATTACAATATTGTATGCCGTTACTGCTTGTATAGAAAAATCAACGAGTAGTGCGGCTATAAACTATACTCTGATAAATAGTTGTTTTAATCCATTTTCAACTATCATTTCATGATAGTTTTATAAACTAATAAGTAACTAAAAAGTTAGTGAATGGGTGCGATTGATTGTGTTTTTAAATATATATTTTATTTTTTTGTTAGACCGCATTGTATTAGTATTTAAATTATTTTTATAGTTCTTGTTGTTCATTAATTAGTACTCATTTTTAAATGATTAGAAACATTTCTTTAAAGATTATCTTGCTACATGACCATAACTAGTCTTGGTTATGACCATAACTGGTACAACATGCCCATAATTGGTATTTTTAGCTTTTTATAAAAACATATAAACATTTATTTGAAAGGAAACTTTGGTGTATTTGTCAATTTTACATTAAATAGAATAAAGTTTTGAAAATCTAAGTATATAACCAAAGATGTCATATTACAAACTGTATCAACGAAATCCCTTTTAAATTGACAAGTTCCATTAACTATGAACATAACTAGTGATTTACCCTACATACCTACAGTTTCCAGGGAACAGTTTACTTAATTAGACCATTTCATTTGTTTCTCTCAATATCTTCCTAATTATTTGGTAGGCAATGAATCTCACCTTAAGTTTTAAATCTGACATTCCAACTCATCCTACCACTGTCCTCACCACTTACGCTGATGACACATGTGTGTTATCAGTAAACAATGATCCCTTCATTGCCTCCCAAACACTCCAATCCCATATCCTAACCCTTCAAGAATGGTGTCAAAAATGGAGAATCAAAATAAATCCCAAAAAATCTCACCAAATAACCTTTACCCTTCGTCGTAAGCCCACGACTTCCTGTCCTACAGTATCCTTTAATGATATTCCACTAATCCCTGTTGAACAGATCCGCTACCTTGTCCACTTGGACAAACGTCTTACTTGGAATCCACATACAAGACTAAAAAGACAAGAAACTGCCCGTCGTTACAGATTACTTCAACATTTATTAGACAAACGTTCAAAGCTCCCAATTAATTACAAAAGACTAATATACATGACTGTGATTAGACCTATCTGAACTTACGGAGTTGAGCTTTGGGGTTCCACTAAACCATCCAATTCATCTCGTATCCAATCCTTACAATCCAAAATTCTTCGTAAAATCCTCAATGCTCCTTACTTTGTCACCAATAAACTTATCCATAAAGACCTTAATGTTCCATATGTTGCTGATTTAGCCCACACCAGATACCTATCCTTTCACAGTAAGCTCCATAATCACTCAAATCCGTTAGTTTCTCAACTTGCTTCCCACTCCATTCCTGATAATCCTCCGAGGCGTCTGAAAAGAAGATGGCCCAGAGACCTTCTAGTTTAGAATTTTTATTAAAGTGCTACTGATGGGTAGTACTTTTCATTTTGTCACGTTATTCTTATAGTTAACAGCACATTTACTTGATGTATATATCTTGTACAGTTGTAAATTTCAATAAATTGTTATTAAAAAAAAAAAAAAAAAGTTTTAAATCGGTATTTGTGAAGTATACATCACCTTTGTGATCACTTTTTGTTTTAAAAATTACATGTCATCAGCCGTGCTAACAAAAAGGAAACGAGAGCTCTTTTCATTTAAAGACAAAATCGAAATCATTACGTGGCTAAAAAAAAAAAGGGGATCGGGTCAGACATTAGCTATCGATTTCAAGATTGGTAAATCAACAATAATTCTAAATCTTAACAGTGAGGCGGGCAGATAGAGTCGTAAAACTTTGAAAAAAGTGAACTCTAGGAAAATGCTGTGTACACATAATAATTTTTTTAAAACGAATTTCGATTATCCGAACCACCCCTGACAACATTAGTTTGAATAATCGACGCTCTACTGTATGAGCATGTTATAATATTTACCAGTAAATATTATAATAAGATAAAAAAGAAAAACCCAATTTCTCCTAGACTGGAATAAACAATAATTCATGGATATATCTTTCCATATAGAATTTAAAGGATCATATTAGTTAAATTAAAATGACAATCGATTATTATTCGAAATAAAAAATGTCGAGAGAAAACAGCTGTTTCAAATGCGAAATTATGATTCAAACAATAGAGCTCCTAAACGGTAGGTTCTAGTGACAAATGTTATATATGTAACAAAAAATATTTTCCATTAAATTTCTAATTAGGAAACTGTTGGCAAATTTTCAATCAGAGCAACAACAAAAGAGCTAGAGCGTATCAAAATGTTACAAATTTGAGGGTGAATTAAACGTTATAATAAAAACTTATAGAGCCTCAACCAAAAGACTAATCCATGGCAAAATATATAAAAAATTGGCGTCATGGCGCATGCTATCATGATTCAAGAACTTTAACTAATAATAGAAGTTTTCTTGTATTGAAGTATGGAATTGATCATTATTTCTTCAAAGATATTTTCACACATAGCAGTAATTTTTAAACTGGTTAAAATTTCATTGATTAGGTAAGGAAGATAACGTAAAAGCATGATTGGACATTTTTATTTTAATTCATGCGTTTTAAATACAGATGGACAGAGACTATTAAGAAACTCTTGTGGACAATGAACTGCATTGTCAGTGCTTATAACTAAAGATCCATGAATCATATTTTTACATATAATTTCAAAAAGAAAAAGTTCGACATTTTGATGTAGTAATAATTTTTATTTGGCAGAAATAATTTTATTGATATTTAAAAAAAAAAAGTTTCAATGAAGGTTTGAAGGACTGTAGCTCAGAAATTATCAAATCAATTTGCATCAAATTTGCCCACAGCTTAGATCAATCTATCTACTTATAACAACAACTTATAATAACAAAACAGAAAAACATTTTTTTTAAAAAAAGAATTCTTGTACAATATTCATGAATAATTATTTCAGTTAAAAAAAATCCTAGTAGTGTCCATAGACCTCCTTTTTTTTCTTTAGGATCTGCATAGAAAAACATCAAAATCAATAAATAAAGTACCTAATAACTTCATTGGTTTGGAAAAACATGATTAAAATAACAAAACAAGAGAGTCCTTACATGGCCTACCCAGCAAATAATAGGCCATACTAGGGAACCAGCTGTTTTTTTTATAAACGCGCAAAAAACAATATCATGGAATAACATCTCAGCAATGATCTGAAAACCACAGTTTTCTGGCAAACATTTTAAATAAAGCTCAAGTATTACACACAGGAGAAGCTTCTGAACTTATCTCAAAAATAAGTTTAGCCAGGGCTTGCCCTCTTCACGTGGTGACCACAGACAGACTAAAGCCTTCCGACTCAAACATTTTCTTGATCTTACATCTTGTCGAGGATGAAAATGACATGCTAACTTGTTTTTATTTTTAAATATCGCTTTTATTTGATTTTTCGGCAACCGCAGGCTATAATTGGGCACTCTATCTAAGTTAATATGCCTTAATTGACCACACGAAAATTGTATGACATGGTTAGAAGGCTCTGCAGCTCCTATCGTACCCTCTAGTTCTTTAGCCAACCACCTACCATGTTTTTTAGACAACTGGGTCACTTTTTAAGAGATAAAAATTAATACTAAAAAATCGATAGAGATTGCTTTTTTAGAAATTGCTACTAACAATAACTCAAATTTCTATTCAACAAGGCATACAATAGTTATTAACTCGTTAGCAGAAATGTATTTATAGTAATCAAGAATGTTTTTGTCAATAAATCATTTATCTTATTTTCAATTATTTAAAACATTAGACTGCATTCTGGCAACTCAGTGTATAATAAGGCATTACACAGCCCTACTTCCAACATTTCATTTTGATAGGAAGACATCGTAAAACTCATGAATATAATTCATCTGATTGTAATAACGAGCTATAGCCCCGGGAAGAAACGGATAAGAACTCATTACAGGGAAAGAACGGATGATCCATCGCACCCAGGAGAGAAGAGATCCCCACCCACCGGAATGGAATACATAACGAAGTGCAAAGAAGAGACATAAAGGCAGACCTAAGTGATACTGATAGCCGCTATGAGATAGCTAGCTAGCTAGGCAGGGTAGGAGATAGCTGTTAGCCGCGGATCGCCAATTTACACCGGCTGAAGGATGGCCTCAACACCTGCCCATTTCGAATTCATAGGCCCCATTTCTCCACGTCCGATTATCAAATGGGCTCACTTAGCCCTGTCAGGGTAACGCATCAACTCCCGCAATCAGGGCGGTATACTCAGCAGCCAAGTTCTCAAGAGTCTGTTTTATGTTATAGCTCCATTTATTTCAACTAAAACCAACGTCTACTTCTCGTTGTGTATTCCCTGCGCAAAAAAAATTTATAAATAATTCATGTTTGTATCAAAATAAAAAATACTGACTCATTTCTGGGGTGGTTAAACAGTTAAACAGACTGAGGATTCAACAACAAATTTATGAATGCGCACATATTTTGAAAAATAGTTATATTTTTTAATGAGGCTTAACAACCCTATGTACTCTAACTAGATGGAGCAGGAAGGAGGGGTTATCCTATAGGTTAGCAACCAATTCTAGCCTGGGTCCGCCACGAATTAAATTTTAACCTTTTGACATCAGAAGCCTGTAGAGATTAAAATAGACAGGAAATCCACTTCACTATTAAACAATATCAGTCATCCTGATAACGTAAATTGATAAGCAAACCAACTAGCCAGGAAATACATTTTAATTCGCCAAGGTGGGATTCGAAACCGTGACCTTCAGCATACAGCGCACTGAGACCCTAGTCCCAACTCGCTCAGCCATCAAGTCCCCGAAAAATGGTTATAAATTGCTAAACTACAACGTATGTAATTACAGTGTATGTAATATTGTATTGGTTTAACAGGAAAATAAACCTTATTTAATATCTTTTTATTACACCTCGATTTAATGAACTGATAATATTTAAAAGATTGTTTGTTTGTTTTTTTGGTATGGGTCTCAATATGTATTATTCATCTAAAAAAAGAAGTAACTTTGATATCTCGTAAGCATTTCGATACTTAAAAATAATGCAGTCTTTACTCACAAATTTACACGTAATTTTCGCATAACTTCTACGAGTTCAAACTTAATCGGAACCGGCCCAAAGAGAAGGATGAGAAAAAAAAATTCAATAATGGTTTTAAAAAACTTCGAGAGGGAGACTGGTTGATTTAAAAACCGCGCAATCAACAAAAAAATCAGACGTCCTAAATCTCAACACACGTTCTTTCAATTTAATACATTCAGATTTATATATACACTGGTATATTATATATGAATCATAATAAACCATTTATCCATTTGCATAAGACACAAAAAATGGAAATTTTATCTACCTGTGGCTGGGAAAGCCACTATGTTTTGGAAAAACCCACATTCACACCAATCTCTAACTTTTTTGTTTCCCCCAAATTTCACCAGTTCAGTTTGTATACTCAAATTGTTATAATTTAGTAATAGATAGCTAGTAACATTTGAGTAGTAACATACTCCTCCATTTTTTGTAATATGTATTCTTACGCATGTTTTTATAAATTTATATTGTTGTTAGCTTTAATTTTAAATATACCTTTGTGTATATATTAGTATTGTAACCTGTTTTTTCACTGTAGGGCATTATTATGAGAACAATATAGTATCGAAACGTCGCCAAAATAGTTGTTTTTATTTATTGACTGAACCTTAAGAACCTTACTAAACATATATATATATCTAAGATCGTTAAAACGTGATTTATTCAATGAAAGAATTAAATTACACGTAAATACAACAGTTAGTTACAGCAAACAACAATTAAAATAGGTTAATGAAGGTTAAGATAAAGTAATAAACACAGATGGTAAATAATAAACAGATGATAAATAATTAACAGATGATTGAAGGTTGCTCAACCTTACACCTCCCCCCTTGAGGTCGCTTCTTGAGGCGGTGGAAAGTAAGGAAGGAGCTTGCTGGAGTGGAACAAGTTGGAGATCTTCTTCCTCTTACCACTGGCTACTTCGTAGAAAGACGAGGAAATCTGTCTGACGACTGGGAATGGTCCGATTCGAACTGGATAAAGCTAGTTTCGATTCAACTTATTTCCATTTTCGACGTATACCAAGTCACCAACGTTGAAATTATGCTCTTGTCTGTTCTTATCAACCCGTTTCTTATTGATGTTGAAGCTCTTTGTTGAATTTTGGAAGGCTATCTTGCGGTCTTCTTCTAAAGAAGATGGAGTATTCCCATCTAGAGGAGATATGGAAGATTTTCGGCCGAGCAATAGATAAGATGGTGCAAAATGGGTAGAACTGTGGATAGTATTATTATATTCCTTAACACATTCTTCTGCCAAGTTTGACCATGCTCTTCTATTATTATCGTTTATTTTACATCGCAGTCGATTAACTAATGTTTGATTTAATCGTTCATTTAATCCGTTGGATGCAGGTTTATCAATGCACGTGAAAACGATCTGAGTTCCAACTCTTTTCAAATACTTGAGAAATTGGGTTGAGTTTATACCTGTATATTGGTCTGTCAGTAGAATTGAGATATTATTTTGTTTAACTATAGGATTAAGTAAGTTTATGAAATCTTTAGTAGTCTGACCCTTTGTTGTTGAGATCCATGCATATCTTGTGAAGTGGTCAACTAGGATGTGCATGTACCGTTTGGAAGAGCGTTTCCCTCCAAAACCACCGACACTGTCAAGCGACATGATCTGGAAAGGTTCGTGGCTGGACCGAGACGGATAGGAGGCCGATCGCACGACTCCGCTTTGTTCTCAATACAAATCTTGCAGCTCTTACAGAAATCATGAATTGCTTTATCAAGATCCTTGAAGTAGTAATACGGTCTGATGGTTGCTATCATGTCGGCTGGACGATATGGCCATAATGCTGATGAATAATTTTAATAATTTCTTTTCCAAATGATTGGGATACAAAAATTCTTGATTTCTTTTTAAATTTTCTTAAAATTATTCCTTGCTTGGATTCAATCTGTTCAGCTGCTTTCAGTTCCGAAAGATTCTCGGCTTGATATTTTTTAATGGCTGACAAGTCTATTAAATTGATGATCTGGATAGCATCTTCATTCTCGAAGTATTCGAGGACTGGATTTCTAGAGAGTAGATCAGCCAGAACGTTTTCTTTTCCTTTTTTGTAGATAATATTGAAATTAAACTGGGATAAATAAAGAATTAAATTTCCCATAATATCATCAGATCTGGCTTTAGTCTTAAGGTTTTCTAAGGGTTTCTGATCACTGAAAACCGTGAAGTGACGTCCAATTAAGTAGTATTGCCAAAACTTAATCGCTTCTTTAATAGATTTACATTCTAAATGGATGACATCTAAACGTTTCTCTCGTTCTAAAAAGATTACGTGAGTAATAAGCGACAGGATGAAGTAGGCCGTCTTCTTGTGGCTGCTTGAGGGTCGCTCCGATACCTTTTAAACTTGCATCGGTCTCGATGAAGACAGGCTTGTCAATGTCGTATATAGCCAGAATCGGGGAACTACACAAACAGTTCTTGATCATATTGAAAGTTTGTTCACATTCATCTGACCACTCGAATTTAACATCTTTCTTCAATAGACGATGCAGTGGTTCCAGTTTTACAGCACTGTTTTCTATGTACTTCAAATAAAAATTTATGGAGCCTAAAATACTCCGAACACCTGATTTATCTGAGGGCCTCTGGAGTTTCTGAATCAAAATCAAATTGTCTTGGGTGGGTGATACTTTATTTTTCGAAAACTTGTGTCCTAGATACTTTACTGACTTCGCACCAAACAAACATTTTTCTAGTTTCAGTTTGAATCCTTCAGCGTTCAGAACTTTTAAAAGTCGGCTAACATGCTGAAGATGATCTTCCCAGTCCCTAGAAAAAATTAAAATATCATCAATGTAATTGATGCAGAAATCATCCAGGTTATTTCTTCGAATAATGTTCGACAATATTCTCTGGAATATGGCAGAAGCATTTTTAAGACCAAACGGAAGAACTTTAAACATAAATTTACCATGTTTTGTTACAAAAGAGGTCTTTTCTCGATCTTGCTCACAAAGTGATATGCCCCAAAATGCAGAATTGATGTCCAAAAAGGTGAAAAACTCACAATTAGCTACTTTATCAATTACATCTTGAATTGTAGGAAATGGAAAACATTCAGGGACTACTAATTTGTTGAGTTTCCTGAAATCTATACAGAGTCGAGATTTCTTCTTCTCTTCTTTTTCTTGTAGGCCAGTGTAACGGGCGAAGCAAACGGTGAGTCTGACTCTTCGATGATCCCAGCCTGCAAAAGTCCTTTTATTTGGCTTTTTATTTCTTCTTCATCTGGGATAGAACATTTGTAGGGACGAGACGTGACAAATTCATCTCTGATTAGTTTTTTATTTCCGCTTCACGTGAGTGAACTTTACCTATGTCGAACTTGTCTTTAGCAAATATGTGCTTGTACTTTTTAAGTAGAAGAAAAATCTCTTGTTTGTGTTCCTCTTGTTCAATATGTTGCAAATTAACATCAAATTTATTAAAGTTAAAATTTTCTTTGTAATCACTTTCCAAACTTCTTACAAGTAGTTGTAGTCTGCATCTGATAAGGACTGGATGTCTCAATCTGATCGAGTTTCGATCGTGTTAACTTTATATTTTGATTACTACTAGGTAGATCATCTGATGCTATGGTTTTTGTGTTACTGGTACGTTGAAAAATTTTCAAATTTTCATCTTGTATTAATTTAAATTTCTTGATGGCATCTATACCTAGTAACAAATCATAAGAGAAATTATTATTCTTGACTACATAGGTTGTAATGTAATCAGTAATGTTTCCAATACGGAGTCTAATTTTAGCCCGGGCTGAGGTGAAATTAAGTCCGCTGATAGTTTTTAGCACCGCTCTTTGTTTAATTAATTTCAACTTCAGCAAGTCAGCAATTTGTTGATTTATTAATGTCACATTGGAGCCACTATCATAAATAGCCTTTATTTTAATATTGCATTTATAACAACATTTAGTTTAATCAGCGGATCTAACTTCGCCCGGCTCTCTAGTTTAAATGTTCGGAATCAAGATCGATTTCACATAAATCGAGATCAGTTGCATTTATTTTTGGTCGATTAGAAGTTTTATTTTTGTTACGACATTCAGATACTAAATTATTACGATTGTGAAAACCGAGGGTTTCGCAGTGAGAACATGGTTTTACACAAGCGGACTTTTTACTGAATTTTGGACTTGACAGTTTTTCTTTCTTCTTTTTCATAAAGGCATTTTCTAATTTTCGAAGTTCAGAGTACAATTTATCGAGAGTAAAAATCTCTTCTCTATCGAGTTTCTCCTGAGCTTCATTCGGTAAACCGAAAACAATCTGGTTTATACGGGAGATCTCGGTACTTTTAGGTTCTACGTCAAGACATAGTTTTTCTTTCGTCAGAGCGTAGTCGACAAGGGATCCGCTTAAATATTTGTAGCCAAGAGCTTTTTTAACAAGAGACCAGCCTTTATCAACAAAAATATTTAGAAAAGAGTCCTTCCATATGTCCCATGAATCGTTCAAACCGATCTTCTTTAAATTAATCTCGTACCAATCTTTAGCCGGACCATCGATAAGATAAAAACTTAACGCTTGAATTCTTAAATTATCGGATTTTATCTTAAATCGATCACATTCTTCTTCAAACCTACGTAGCCATTCTATAGGTTCTGATTGTTTTTTATCAAATCGTTCTAAAATAAAAAAAATTTCAATATGATTTAGTTTAATTTCATTCTGTTCTGAATTTAGTTTTAATTGTGTTTCTAATTGTTTGATACGATCTTCTAATCCTGTCTGATTCTCTAAAGGTCTAGAAGGAACTGTTTTTGAAACCCATTCCTCTAATGGAAACTCTCGAAAACAAATATTAGAAAATTCATCAAAATATTCTCTTTGAATATCATCATCCATCTTAACAGCTACGGTTCTGTAACCATAAATGTTTTTGATAGCATTCATAGCATTTATTATAGGTTTCTTACCTGATAGAAAGGAGTGGAACTTTAAGTCTTTGGATTCTTCAGGTAATAAGTACCAATTTTTCTTGTCGATGGAAATGCACTGAATCACAAAGTCTTGGTCACTTCTTTTTACAATTTGAACAAATAGTTGGGCCATTTTCTTACTTATTGAGATCTTGTAATTTAATTTCTAAGATCGTTAAAACGTGATTTATTCAATGAAAGTAAAGAATTAAATTACAGGTAAATACAATAGTAAGTTACAGCAAACAACAATTAAAATTGGTTAATGAAGGTTAAGATAAAGTAATAAACACAGATGGTAAATAATAAACAGATGATAAATAATTAACAGATGATTGAAGGTTGCTCAACCTTACATATATTTATATATATATATATATATATATATATATATATATATATATATATATATATATATATATATATATATATATAATATATAAAGTTTATGTAATTTAAATAATTTCTCCCATATCCTTAAAAGTATGAATTATGTTTTAATACATTAAGACAAGCTAACAATAGATATTTCCATGAATTTCTCTATCACTTCGGTAAGAAAAGAAGCCCCTGAGGTCTCAATTACCTGATTGGTAGACCTGAGGGTGTGCTCCAAGCTATAGTCATCAATTATTACAGCCTACAGCTAAGGATGGCGCCTAACATAGTCCGGGTCCTACTAAATCTCCAACATTGCCGAGATCGGATCATTGTTTCTGTCTCCCGTTAATAATGACAAAGCAATAACTCATTGCTCAAGGCTTGGTTAGCAAAATATAACAAGGGTTTGGTATTTTTTGAAACTTTTGATAATTAAAAATTAAATAACAATAGGTAAATATTATTTTCTACTAGAATAGATTTAGAAGAAAAGCTTGTAACATCTTAGGGTTTTGCGGTTTTTAATTGTATTTGATCAAGATTTTTAAATTATGAATACTTTATTCTGTGTTTTAATTTAACAAAACAATGTCAATTATTACACGAAATAAGATAAAAAGTGAGGCATAAAACTGATAGCTCTCAGGACCAAGTTCGAGTCCGAGTGTAGACAGAATATATATTATGTGTTATTTAATCCGTGTATCGACTTCGATGTGCTCAACTCTTGGAAAACTCTAACCTTAATAGAATAGGTATCTTTAATCAAGGAAAAAACCTGGGGTTTGAACTTGGATGTGACACTTTATGGGTTCAAATTATAATAAATAAAAAAAAAGGAATGAATATTTCATTAAACAATTTTAAAATAATACTAAAAACCAATGTAATTTATTTGACAAATATATATGCAAAGTTACCTTGAGTCCCAATATCAGCAGATTCCGTAAAATCCTTAGGGTCAGATAAGGATAAAATAAAGCATAGGGATCTTTCAATAAAATAAAAGCAGATTAAATTAAACATAAACAAAAAAATAAAAATTTAAATCTAAAAAACTGTGAATCACTTTAAACCCATAAACTCATTATGGGGGATCCATTATTATCCATAATTATCCAGGAAAAATTCCCTTAAGGAAAAACTTTAACGTACCGAAAAAAGACAAACATTTTTTTAAAAAATGATGATTATTCAGAGTATATAATATTCAGAGCATGTTGAAACTATAGTGCAAATACGGGCAGTATTATCGACGAGTATGCTCGTAAACCAAAACGAAACCTAAAAATGTTGTTATAACCACAACTGAGAACATATATATGTCTCCTGGCTGGGGGACTATACTTTTTTAGTGTAAGGTTTTTTTCACACTCAAAAATGTAACATTTTGATATGCTAGCTCTGTTGGTGTTGCTGAGATCGAAAATTTGGCGACAGTTTTCTTATCAAAAATTGAATGGAGAATATAGTTTGTTATATAACATTTGTCACTAGGATCTACTGTTTTGGAGCTATATTGGTTTGAATGAACAAAATTCTCTTTGCAACGTTTTTTTCACCCTCAGAAAGTAACGTTTTTTTACACTCGAAAATGTAACGTTATGAGACGCTCTAGCTCTGTTAGTGTTGCTTAGATTGAATCTTTTCTGGTATTTTCCCAATCAGAAATTTAATGGAAAATATTTTTTTTTATACAACATTTGTCGCTAGGACCTAACGTTAAGGAGCGATATTGGTTTGAATGAACGTAACGTTTGAAACCCTATTTGTTTCTCTAGTTTATTTATATTAAAAACTTGTTACTTTAATTTAAATAATTTAAAATCATACAAGTAAGCGAAAAAAAAGAACATAAGGAAATAGGCGGTCAGCAGGGTGGAGTTATTTAATTTGAAATTTTATCTCCTACTACTGACAAATGAATCACAGGTAACTAAAAAAAAAAAAAAAAAATGATGAACATACGAGTATCGACGATCTAGGCGGCAACCCCATAAGCATGTTCCATGATATTCTTTCTTTAGCCGACAGGCTAAAGGGAGCCTTTAATTTTTTTTATTTTATTGTCTACTTTTGATATTTATATTGAATGTAGAAATGCAATGAAAGGTATTGGGCGATAATTAAATGCTTTTATGCAGAACGACAGTGTTGTATTATTTAATTTGATATCTTAAAAATAATTTATTTTTCTTTTTTATTTCATTTGTTTAGTCTTTTCTTTTTTAATTAGATATCATTTTAGTTTTGTATCATATATCTATGTTAGTAAAAATGGATTTTATTATATCAAAAATGAATAATCAAATTTGAAACTTTGATCAATAAACAAAACTTGTAAAAAAAAAAATTGTACCATCACTGAAAGAAACTCTTATAACAGGTATATAACCTTCCACTTTCGAAAGATTCGACTACGTATAGACTAAATCTAAATTATTTACACAAATAATTTATATATATCTGATTTTTTAAAACAAATTTCTCACTTTTATCCTATATGCATGTTATTTTAATTGTATTGCTACTTTTGTGATATATAATCAAGTTCTAATAAAAGGGCAATAATAACCAGCAGCAGGTTTTTGCCATTAAAACGTAATTACAATTTTCAGTAACAAAACTATCAATCAGAGATATTTCGCAGTAGCCACCAATGAATCCCATCCATTCATTCATGAATCGAAAAGCTGCCAGGATATAATTTAACTAGTGCTTGTGAATGAAAAGAGACCGAGACGTCTACTAACCCTAGAGAGAGAGAGTACTATTAATGCGAGGACATTTAGCCCACGTGCCACCGGCACCATACCACCTCGTCCCTCAGCCGCCAGCTTGCCACTTATCATACTAATTACAGCAATCAGTTAGGGCAAAACATATTGGACTAGCACTCTTCTTTGTTTATATTTTGCTACTATATCCACATGTCCACATCTATATCGAAAAATGATATCAAAATTCCAATAGCTGTGTATTAGGCGCCAAAAATGTAAACATGACTCTAATGCTAACAAACCTTGGTACAGTACATTCCCCTTTATCCAGCTCTTTACCTTGTCAGGCATCGTATATATATATTTTTTTATTATTATTTTATTAATAAAAATTTACAACTGTATTACAAAATACATCTAGTAAATATGCGGTGTATATAAGATATAATGACATGAATAAAACTTGAAGAGGAACTACCCATTGCTAGTACTCTAATGAATATTTACTAAAGAAGATCCCGAGGCCATCTTCTTTTCAGACGCCTCGGAGGATTGCCAGGAATGGAATGGGAAGCAAGTTGTGCAACAAGTGGATTTGGATGAGCAGTGAGTTTATTATAAAAGGAGAGGTATCTGGTTCGTGCCAAATCAGCAACATATGGGATATTAAGGTCATTATGGATAATTTTATTTGTTACGAAGTAAGGAGCATCTAGGATTTTTCGAAGGATTTTGGATTGGAGTGATTGGATGCGGGAAGAATTCGATGGTTTGGTGGATCCCCATAACTCTATTCTGTATGTCCGAATAGGTCGGATAATCGTCATATATATTAGTTTTTTGTAGTGAATCGGGAGATTTAAATGTTTGTCAAGTAAGTGTTGTAGCAGTCGAAATCGACGTGAAGCTTCTTGTCTTTTCAAACTTGTATGAGGGTTCCAGGTAAGTCTCTTGTCCAGATAAAATCCTAGGTATCTTATCTGTTCCACATTATTTAATGGTACTCCATTAAAGGATACAGGAGGACAGGAAGAGGTAGGTTTTCGACCTACGGTAAAGGTTATTTGCTGGGATTTATCTTAACTCTCCAGTTATGATACCATTTTTCAAGGGAAATGATATGTGACTGGAGTGTTTGGGATGCAGCAAATGGATCATCTTTGACTGATAACATGCTTGTGTCATCAGCATAGGTTGTGAGAATAGTATTAGGATGAATTGGGATATCAGCTGTATATACGGTATAAAGGATGGAACCGAGGATACTACCTTGAGGAATACCAGCAGTATGAGGAAAGGTAGGTGAGTATGTAGAATTATGGTTAATGTTAAATACTCTATCAGAAAGATAGGATCGGAGGATGAGGAAATATGTAGAAGGAAGGAATTGGCGAAGTTTATAAAGCAGACCTGGGTGCCATACTCGGTCAAAAGCCTGTTCAACGTCAAGAAAGACACCCGTGCAGTACATCTTGCGCTCCAATGCAGATGAGATAACGTCCACCATACGATGGCATTGTTGGATAGTAGAATGAGACTGGCAAAATCCAAACTGGTGATCAGGAATAATGTGATTGGAATCAAGGATGGGATAAAGGCGTTTCAAAAGGATCTTTTCCAGGATTTAGCCCATGATAGGTAGGAGAGAAAGGGTTTTCTGGCGGTTTTTTAGGTTTTGGGATCATTTTTATTATTGATGATTTCCAGGAATCGGGAAAATATGGACAGCATTATAAACGTAAGTTAGGAATAATACCGCTTTCCTTGGAAGGTGTTTGAGGATTCTTGAAGTGATAAGGTCGTGTCCAGGAGCTTTGTTGGAGGGCAATTTACTAATGATGGCTATTATTTCTAAAGGGTGGAAGGCTTTAGGAGGAATGGTCATTTATATATACGAGTACAAATATATATGTATAGAGAGATTTAAGTGGCAGAAATGTTTTTTTGAATTATTATTAAAATCTTCTCTATTCAGAGCAATCCACAATCAAATTAAATTAAAAAAAAAAAAAAAAAAAAACACAATACAAAATATGAAATAAATAAATCCAATCAAATTCCACACATAACGTCATTAAATAACATTTACCCTTAGACCTGCGACTTCTAGTACAGTATCCTTTAATAATATTCCACTGATAATTGTAGAACAGACCTGCTACCGAGGTTTACATCTGGACAAACGACTTGGATTCCACACACGAGACGTAGAAGGTAAGAAAATTCTCGATGTTATCGACTATTTTTTAAACAAGCGTTCAAAGCTCCCGATAAGTTACAAACGACTCATTTACACGACAGTAATTAGACTTATTTTGACGTACGCAGATGACCTTTGGGGCTCCAATAAAACATCCAATTCTTTGAATCCGTAACTCTAATAATATATTTTTGGGTGAGGGTCAAAGGAAAAAGTGCTGCTTCTATTGCCTTCAGTTCGCAGTGTAAATATTACATAGACGATGAGGTTTTTTTTTATGGTTGGAATCTTAGTGAAGGGAGAAAAATCGGACGATTAAGCGGATTGCTCTGATTTAGGCCCATCGGGGTATATTAAAAAAAGCTTCTGCCGTATTTTAAGAGGCGAAAACAGATTCTTTCGAATTCAGATTTTTAGTTTTTTGTCGAATATTTAGTTTGATCAAGGATTGTTTTAGGGCACTTCTTGTAGTCTGTAATATAAAACGTTAAATGTAATTACTCGTAAATATAAATAGCTATTTATTGACACCTAAAACTGTATAAAAATAAAATCTAATAAATGAGATCATAATTTCTCGTGATAACATGTCAATAACTTGTAAAGCAGCTACTTATTGGTAGCACTTCAATAAGTTTTATATTAGAAGGTCCAAAGGCCATCTTCTTTTCAGACGCCTCTGTAATATTCCTGAAAGTACATATCTATTCGAATAATAGGTATATATAAGAAATTTTCAATTACTCTGACATAACCATTAGCATCAGTGAATAAAATGTGAATACTGTGTGTATTTTTATTAATTAATCTAAATTAAACAACATATGGTTGTTATTTAATATTTAAAGAATGGAAATATTTAATAGTTCATAAGCACTATGAATTACACATTACACCTCGGAGGACCAGCTGGAATAGGGTGGGAAGCGATAAGAGATACTAGTGGATTCGAATGCTAATGGAGTTTACTATTAAAGATAGGTGTCTTGTTTGAGCTCAGAAGCGTAGGTACATTAAGATCTTTGTGGTTAAGTTTATTTCTGCCGAAATGAGGAACGTGGAGGATATTTCTAAGGATTTCGGGTACGAGATGAATTGGATGGTTCAGTGGAGGCCCAAAGCTCAACTCCGTATGTCCATGTTGGTCTCATTACTGTTATGTGAATGTATCTTTTGTTATTTATTGGTATATTTCGACACATGTCTACAAACATGTTGGAGCAATCGGAAACAAACTAATAATTAAATATTATTTCAAATTAGTAAATTTTATTTTATTTTTTATGGATATGTTTTTTTCTATTAATAACATATAAGGAAAGATTTTCCCCGTTTCCGAACGCCCGTTAATGGAACGCCGTAATATATGACATCACCACTGCACTTTAAACTTTCTTTGGAGACGGGAGTTGTAAAGAGCAATATCGGAGGAAGGGGTAGGAAGGCAGACCCGGAAGGAAGTGATTTACTAAATCAGATCTAGCCAGTTGGTGGCAATGAATGCTAAGTTATGCAGATGGCCGTGGAGGCCGGGGGACACAGAAGTCAGGTGCAAAATAACGGAGAGCAGTTTACATATTATTATACTGAGTGCTCTAACTGCACCCAGGGGTCGTCTCCCACCTCGGGGGGCCTGTCTTCGCCGCTGCCTCATAAATATGGATAGCCGGCTTTAAAAATAATTTAACACGGTCAGTTATTTAATACGGCAGTAATAATGCTGTGCAATACGAATCCTCATGTCGGCGAATTCTTTTTGCAGAAAAAGTCTAAATTACAAGCCAGGGTGTTTACTAACGGCTCTATAAAATGTTCACACGATCTTTTACTAAACACCATGCCAATCCCTTCAACGAGATTCAATCTGAAATTGAGGAAAGAACGAACTTAATCCTTGCTACATCTCTTTAGACTTCTTTAGTAATTCTTTATTTATCCAGAAAAACAACAATTATTACAAAGCTATAAAAATGTCCTCTATTATGAAAATATTATAGCACAACAAAGGAATAACAGACTTGAACGAAACAGTAAGACTATAATGAACATGAAAATATAAAATTAGCCTTATATAATTTTTAAAAATATTTCACTGATCCCCATTGAACCGATTCGCTACCTTGGACTCCATCTGGTCAAACCACTTAATTGGAATCCTCATACGATACTTGAAAGACAAGAAACTGCTCATCGTTTCCGATTACTTTAACATTTACTAGACAAATTTTCAAAGCTTCCAATAAATAAAAGAATCATTTACATGTCAGTAATTAGACCAATATGGACATACAGAGTTGAGCTTTGGGACTCCACTGAACCATCCAATTCATCTCGTACCCGAAATCCGAAACAATGCAATTCATGACGTATGCAATCGTAACAATCCAAAATCCTTAGCGAAATCCTCAATGCTCTTCACTTTGTCACAAATAAAAATATTGATGAAGATTTTAATGTGTCAAATCATAGTGATTTAGCCCGGACCCGATACCTCTCCTTTCATGGTAAACTCCATAACCACTCAAATCCACTAGTTCCCCAAGTTGCTTCACATTCCATTCCAGGTAATCTTCCGATGCGTTAAAAAAAATGATCTTTTTCGACTACTTCAGCATTTACTTTTCAAAGCTTACATTCAATAACAAAAGACTAATATACATGACTATAATTTGACCGATTCGAAAAATCAGAATTGAGATTTGGGGCTCCTGTAAACCTTCTAATTATTTTTTTTATTCAACCCATTCAGTCCATATCCTTCGTAAAATCCTCAATGATCCTTATTTTGTCACAGATATATTTATCCATAATGCTCTAAATGTCCCACGCAGATGAAATGGCTCGAACCAGAAACCCATCTTTCCTTGATAAGGTACATACATACCCACTCTAATCCACTAGTTTGTGGATACCTACTCTAGTCCACTCCAAGGGCCTTAAAAAGAAAATGGTCTAAGGACATTCTAAAGTAGAACATGTATTGAAGTGTTACTAGTGAATAGTTCTTCACAAGTTAATGACATGTAATTGCAATCATTTCACCTCACATTTACTTGTTGCATATATAGTATACGCATATATTTTTATTGTAAAAAACAATAAAGTATTTTAAAAAAATTATACTAACTTAATTTTACTTGCAATTATCTTTGATTTTATGAATTGTTTCGTACATATACATGATTTATATTAAACAACATCCCTTGTCGCGGCTTGGCCCACTCTCATAAATAAAGAAGTTAGATTACTTTTAATTAATTAGATTAGTAATTAATTAATTAGTAGATTTATTTGTTTACTAATATAAATATTATAATTGAAGTATGCAATAGAGCATTATTTTTTCAATGATATTTTTACGCATAGCAGTAATTTTTAATCGGCTTTTTGCATTTATTAGGTGTTTGAAAATTACATGAAAGCATAATTATACATCATTTTTTTAATTTGCATGTATGAGATGGCCATCCAGATGGACAGAGCCGAGTAGGAAACTATTGCGGATAATAGACTGCATTATCAGTGCTTACAACTATAGGACCATAAATCATATTTTCACATACAATATCAAACAGCAAAGGATTCGACATTTCGATTTGGTAATAATTTTTATTCGGTAGAAATAATTTTATTGATTTCGTCTGGTTAGATTTTAATTTCTAACCAAAAAAGTATATGCCAGTGTGGCAAACCCCTTTTCTAGCACCCAAAATTGTACATGTAAATTTATATTTTTTTGAATTTTATCACTACGAAACATTTCTAGATCGATGAAAATGACTTAGTTGAAATTTGGTACAGACGGGCTCAGTTGTTTTGCCATAGTAATTTCTATTGCGAAATGGAGCTAATCACATATCGGTCGCTTTTTATACTTCTCTGGGACCCAAATACATGTCGTACCACACATTTAAATCTATTTTAATAACTTTATTGAATATAAATAGATTTCATTATTAATTTCAAGCTCTATATAACCCCGCACCTATGTAACATATCATGTAGAATGGCGCTCGCCACATATCGGTCAATTTTCAAACTTCACTGTCATCCACATATTATCGCTTTTTTAGTAACAAATTAATTGAAAATCAGTAGATTTTATTATTGCTAAACCTTCCTGAAACTAATAAGATGATGTGGTTAAAATTTGGTACAGATTGTTCGTGGAGTTTTCGTGGTTATTTATCACAAACGAATAATACCTAGTATAGATTAATAAACTCAAGATATACCTAAACATTCGCATCCCAATGCTGACAACACTGAACGAGAGTAACCCTCTTTGATCAACAACGTACTCATTCACGTAACGATCACTTTCAAAATCGAATTTGTACTTAAATGACTAATGCCAGAGAGGCTGGTTATGAAAGGCGTCAGCTGTAGTTGTTTTTCTACAAGAGCTAGGCTATGGCCGCTCAGTCACACCCTGCCCGCAATGCACCCGGCGCCCTCGTCATTTTTTTTCCAGGTCCTGATTTAGGAGGCAGTGCGAGGGTATCGATGGAGGAGGGAGCAGCTGGTGGCGCGGCGGTAACGACGCTTTGAGGGCCAACTTCCACTATTATTCATCAGGAGTCGCTATTCTTCGGCGCACCTCTCACCTTAATATCCTTAATAGGCACCATCAAAGTCGGATTTTCTCTTCGCAGGTGCCTCTGAGCGTACCTTGATAGTCATGTGAAGTAGCAGACTTCCTACCGCAGGAGAGCAGCACGCTCGACTCAAGCTGTTACATTAACACTACTTTGAATCGTCTTAACCCAGTTGCCATTCCATTGAAAGCACCGAAAGAACAATTATTTTGTCTTAACGAGAATATCTAGAAAACTTTTAAATGCAAACTGCAAACGCATTACCAAAGAATGTATTATAAATATAAAATATAATTAAATTATTTGAAATAGAATAGAACAGAATAACATATAACTACAGATATAAATAAAATTAAATCTAGTCAGAGACATAATGAGATAAATAAAAATTAAAGAAAAACAATAATACAAAAATGACACTATATATATAGATGATAGTTAAATATACATAAAATAAAATAAGTTAAAAATAAAATCTTTTGTTACAATAATTAGATTTATATGTACAATAGAAGAACCCAAATGTTATATTCATAGAAAGCTAAATTTATATTAAATGGAATCTTAATTATGCAAGAACTGCATCTGAATCTGATTTCAGCAATGCAAGAACAATATTTTAAATAAGTAGGCAGATAGTTAGCAAGCGTCAGCTTGGATAAGAAGGAGGTATTAAAAATAGAAGCAGAATTTTAAAACAATTTTTTTTAATTTTTCACTGCTGGTCGATAAAGATCAATGTCAGACTCCTTTAGGAAAGGAAATCATTTTTTGTTAGGCCGTTTTCAATGTGATTTAACTACTATTTTTTTTTTTTTAAGGCAAAGTGCCCTCAAACTCACGGAGGTTTTCGACAAAAGAGAAAGAATATCCAAACAAAGGAATGCAAAAGTTAGTTAGTGGGGAAAAGGGATTATATAAAGGTGGCTCATGAAAAGAGGACACGCAGTTGGAAGTGAGAGAGTTGAAGGGAGATATGCTGGAGGGTGGAGAGGTGATCTCTAGGATGGACGAGCCTGGAGAGGCCGACTGAAGAAGAGATAAGACCCACTATTCCATAACAAGACCGGAACACTATATAGATAAGTACCAAATAATGTAATAGTTGTAATAAGTAGATAGTTGTAAATTTTGTGCTGGCCTTGTAGTATGGTAATGGTAAAAGCATTTATAATTCAAATTTTAGACATTTCAGTATTTTATAGTTCAGAATATAGTATTTAATAATAACCCAGTATGGCAAATAGCAAAATAAATAAATAATTTAAAAAAATTTGGAAAGCAAAATAATCCTGGCAGTGGAAACGGATTTTTGGAGGTCAGCTAGAATCTCAAAGATTCAACGAGAAAGAATGGAAGTAGGGAGGAATATCCTGGAGGAAATGAAGGGAAGAATATTGAGATGGTTTGGCCACATTAAAAGAATGAATAATATAAGAATCCTATAAATAGCTTATGAATGGGAAGCAGAATATAGGTGAAGGAGAGGTACGCCTAGCATCAGGTGGAGAGAGGTTGTGGCTGTAAGTATGGCTGGGGATTAACAGAAGAAGAAGAAGCAATGTACAGAGAGGAGTGGAGGAACCAAATGAAGAAGCTTGGTTATTTTTTTTAGAATTACAGCCTCAGTGATATTTCCAAGCATAGCTATAACTTTTAACCTGGTACAATTGCATAGTATAAGGTGGTAGAAAGTAACATAAAAACGTTAGTAATCAAATTTTTAATTTAAATGTATGAGCTGGTAATCCAGCTGGACTGAGAATATTTAAATATATTATTAGCGATAAATCTTGATATTGGCGTAGTAATTGTAGCTCGCTCTATGCTATGTTTAAAGGAAGCTTTGCACAAAATGGACAGAGAAGCTAAAAGAATGGGACTGCATACGGACGAGGATAAATCCAAAATAATGGTATTGAGAAGGAAAAAACTTGCTCGTCCACGGCGTTTTTATTATATGCTAGGCTACACCTTCGAAACCGTCACAAGTTTCCAATATTTAGGCGCCTGGATAAACGAACACCTCGATGAAAATGAGAAAATTAAAAGTCGAATAATATCAGCCAAAGAGCCTTCTTCTCCATACAAAGCATTATCAAGAGTAGATTCACCAGCCGCGCAACCAAGATAGGACTGTACAAGACTCTAGTGCGACCGGTAGCTTTTCTACGAAACATGGACTATTAATAATTAATAAGCAGTAGCCACGAAACTGGACTGTTTCGAAAGGAAAGTACTGTATATTTGGTCCGATAAAGGATAACGGTATGTGGCGGCGAAGGAATAACCGGGAGCTATACGATTTGTATGGTGACTTGCCATTGACGAAATTCAGAAGAGTTCAACGGCTAAAATGGATGGGGCATGTATACCGGTTTGTATACGAGTGAGACCTCGTGGAAGACCGAAGAGAAGATGGTTCGATGGCGTCTCCGAGGACTTAAAATTATCTAAAATATATCTAAGGCGAGCAGCTGATAGGGAAGACAGGAGGAAGACTGTGGAGCAGGCCTTGGACAGCTTCATAGTGTCTGTCCCGCCAATAAAGAAGAAGATTAGCGATAAATCGGTAGATTTTTAAACTTCACTAGAATTTACTTGTACAGAAGAAGAAGCGATGTACAGAGAGGAGTGGAGGAACCAAATGAAGGAGTTTGGCTAGAGGAAACTTTGAACAGCGAAGAAAAACCTTACTAAGAAGAAGAGAAAAAAATCATATGTGTCTTGACTTCCTTCACAGGTTGAAATTGATTAAACTTTAACCAAATTAAGTTATTTAATTTAAGTTTAATATGATTTAAATAACTGTTATAGTTCACTGTAAAAATTAACGATAATTTAATTTAGCGGTGAATAGAATTTGAACCTCACAAGGATTCCATTCTATATCAGATTGGAGGACGCTTTAAACAGCTTAGAAAAGCTGAAGACCTCGGTGTTCTAGTTAGTTGGAACAATGCTTAGATTACGAGGAATTTATGCCAGCTCTAGGCATTATTCTGTTATCCTAACAGGCTTCTCTTTATCCACTGCATAGTCCTATCTACTGATACAGTATATTTAGAATAGAATTAAGTTTAGAAGTTACAAGATAAAATATTAAATTGCAGAATATTTTCTACGAGACATAAATCAGTTTCGCTTCCAATTCCTAGCTGAATGTATGGTCATTTTTAATGAAAAAGTTAAGATCATTAGTCACATATTAAAATCTTATGTTTCTTTAATCTATCAAATCCACAAATCGCTGTGGTTTGGATAAAAAGACAATAAACTAAGAATGGTTATAATATCTCTCAATTGTTCTTGCCAGAGGAGAAAAAAAATATATTAATTTAAGAATTCGAACATAGCCCGGTCAAATAAGGATTGCACCTCGGAAATGAACCAATGAAGCTGAATTTTTGCATATATCTTAGTTTTGATCTTCTAAATAAGTGGTAAAAAGTAACCCATCTCAGCACGTTAACTTCATTAAATATAGCCAAGGTCAAATGTCACACAAATCAATTTTTTTTTCAAATATCTCGATTTCTATGCCTCGGACGTCAACCAAAATAGGTACAAAACTTATTCTCTATAATTTTGGTTTTATTAATATATATTATTTAGGATTAACCGTTTTCGAGATATAGCGCGAAGAAGGAGAAGCGGGCAACTGTTCCGACAAACACTTGCTTCTAGTGCCTTCCAGGATTGGTCTACATAAATATTGTCGGAAACAAAGTTGTAGAGCATTAAATTTACTTTAATTTCGCATAAAAGTTTCTGGCACTTGAATCAAATGTTGTGACAAATAGTAAGGTAAAAATATTTTTTCTCTAGAATTATCGATTTTTAATAACGTATATTTCGAACACCGTTGAGAGTTGGACAAAGATGAAAAGTAACAACTTTTTAGGAAATTAAATTAAAGGCTGAGCTCCCTTCAACCAACCCTTTAAAAACTCATATCCCAAGATCAGCTCTAATCTAATCCTCCCATCAACGTCTCGGCCTATTACCTTTTTTGGAATTCGGTCGTTATTAAATCCAACGACTTTCCATGCCCATTTTAACTTTCGCTTTGATATTAAGTGTCACTTAATATTTACAAAAACACTTTACAAAATCTCCTCCTTTAACAACCGTTGGCCCGGTAACATTAACTTATTTATTTATTTTTTTGTTATAAATAAACTGCTTTAAAGACTTTGCTATAATCACTTTTTTTTATTTATTTATTATTATTTCGTAATAAGCTTCAGGAAGACATTGATAACATCAACCGTTGGGCAGTGAAGAATAAGTTATATCTGAATCCAAAGAAAACTAAGGCTATCCTCATCGGTTCAAAGCCAATTCTCAATACCCTTCCCTACTATCCATTGCTTTACCTCAATAATCTTCCTATTCAGTTCCAAAACTCAATTAAAAAATTTAGGAGTTACCATTGATCATCACCTATCCTGGAATAACCATATCGCCCAAATTTCCAAAAAATGCATCATAGTCCTTAAACAACTTTATAGATCTCGAGATTCCTTTTTCCAGAGTACCCGTCAACTTCTAGTGTTTTCCCTTGCTTTGATTTCTGTTGCTTGGTTTAGGGGGAACTGTCTGGGGATCTCGAGATGAAGCTGAGGAGACTGATAAACTGTTCCATTAGATTTATCATCGGGATCCCCAGGCGGTCACAGGTTACTTGCCGATATTTCCTTGGGTGGCTATTTACTAAATTCCGACGGCAATACTTTCTGGGTACTTTCCTATTCCAATGTCTAAAAACCAAATACCCTTCCTATATTCTTGATTTATTAACTCTGCGTTCTTCTATCCGTCTCCTAAACACTAGATCCCAACCTTTTAACCTATATATCCCCTCACATAAAACCGCTTCTTTTGACAAATCCTTCTATAACTTCCTTTAAAAATAATCTATTCCTGTACCTTTTAGACAATCAATCTTCCGCAAAGATGTCAATAATCAAATGAATTCTTAGAATTCCTTTTTTTCATCTCTTTCTTTCTTTTAAACGTTCATATTTATTGGATTGTATTTTATGTTATAATCATTATTTCATATATTTATTTATTTTTATTTTTTTAAATTTAATTTATTATTTTTTTCCTGTAAAAAATGTATGCTGTAATTACTGAAGCATCTAATTTGTAAATAATTGGCTAGACAATTGTACTCTTAATTGTGCATTATTTTTATTCTTAGGGGACAGTAAGTCCCAGAATAAAGTTTATTTTTTGATTTCATTTATTTAATTGATTGATCCTTCAACTACGGGTGTCGGTTGTTTGAAACAATTCACTACTAAATAGGCCCTATCTATCAAGTAACTATACAAAAATAAAAAGTAACAAATCATTTATTGTCACTTCTTCTTAATTTATTATTCATTTTAACATTCTTATATTCAAGATCAACGAATAAAACATACGGTAGCATTTTACACATATCGCCGCCCACATCTTACCAGAGGAAAAGTGGGTAAAAGGACAGGGCTGAAACGATAATCCTAATCGAGAAGGTCCTGCCAGCCATTGATGTTCCATAATCCCAACAGAAATATCCTTAGTCCCTTTTATTGCCAAGAGGATTTTTTTTTTTTCGAACATCAGAGTTGGTACTCTGGAAGTTCTTTCCTGAAATATGGCCAACCCAGTTCCAGAAGTTCGAGTAGTTCTCCAACTTCGATAAAACCAAATGAGCTGCAACGTTTTTATCCCTTTTAATTCTCCAGAACTCAGGTTCAGAGGAAATAAAAGGAGTAATTTTCTTCCAATATACACGTCGAGATTAATTTTGACTTTCCAGGCATAGGGAAATATAACCTTAATGATATTTCCAAGCTAGGCGATCATTTTTAACCAGGTTCAATTGCACAGATCAGGAGGTAGGTATAAGGGCAAATTTTTTTTTTATTTATTTTTTTTTTTTATTGATATTGATTATAGTCTAGGGTCATAGAAGTTGTAGCAGCAATCGCAATAGAATCCAATATTTTATTTAGTTAATTCAAAAGAAATGAATCAATTACATTTTGCTGCCATACCTTACACAGTTAGATCTAGCTCCGATCTATGTTCTGATCATTCCCTTGTACATTTGGTCCTTTTTGAAGAACCAACTCTACAGGAAGAACGCCCCTCACTTATCTGAGGTAAAATAAATTGGGATTACTACCAAACCAATTTAAACCAAACACTGTCGATTCCTATGTCAATAAACAATGAGGAAGAAATTGAAGACGCAGTTGAAGTTTTAACAAAGAGCATACAGCAATTTGCTTGGTCACCATCAATCCCAAGGCGCAAAAGAACTTTACAGCCAAACTACCCATAAGGGATCTAATCAGGGCCAAGAGGAGAGCTCTTAAGGTATGGCAGATTAACAGACTACCATCGGACAAACATATATATAACAAAATAAACAATCAACTAAAACGGCAAATAAAAAAATTTAAACAAACTAATTACAATATATTTTTGGAGAGCCTAAATACTGACGACGGAAGTTTATGGAGACATACAAAAAGATTACTTAAGCATCGCGATGTGTCGGCGCCACTCCGGAAAGAGGATGGTTCTTGGGCCGTGATGGACTGTGAAAAATCTGAACTTTTTGCTACTCACCTATCATCAGTTTTCAAACCACATACAGACTACTCAGACTCTGATCATGAAAATTATATACAAGACTCACTAAATACACCTCTGCCATTGACAATGCCACCAACAGCTTTAAGCCTTCTGAAGTTCTCACAGAGATTAAAAAACTACCTAAAAGGAAAGCTCCTAGACATGACTTGATCACCGCCGAACTACTCCAGCATTTACCCAGAAAATCTATAGTCTTCCTAATAACTATTTTCAACGCAATACTCAGGACAACTAAATTTCCCTTACAATGGAAATACTCTCACATTCTTATGATTCCAAAACCAAACAAAGACAACAACAACCCATCCTCCTATAGGCCCATTAGCTTACTCCCAATTTGCTCCAAAATTTTCGAAAGATTAATTTACAAACGTATTCTTGACGTACTAACTAACAAACAAATACTGCCAGAACATCAATTTGGATTTCGTTCACAACACTCAACAATACACCAACTACACAGAGTCACAGATTACATCTCAGTCGCACTAGAGGACAGACTATATGCTACTGGCGTATTCCTGGATGTAGCTCAAGCGTTTGACAGAGTCTGGCACAATGGACTACTTTACAAACTTAAATCCTTTTTACCTTCGACTTACTACCTTATCCTTCTTTCATTTCTTTCCGACAGATACTTCTCAGTTCGTCAGGGTCAGGATATCTCTTCTATACATCCGATCAAGGCAGGAGTTCCACAAGGATCAATTCTAGCACCTTTGCTCTACATAATATACACACATGACATTCCAACTATCCCTAACACAATAATAGCAACATACGCAGATGATACAGCAATTCTGACAAGACATTCATACATCACTCAGGCTTCACTGACTCTGCAACACTACTTACAGCAATTACAGGACTGGTTCAAACAGTGGAAAATTAAACTCAATAATGTCAAATCTCAGCATATCACATTCACTCTTAGACATGACCCCTGCCCCGCAGTCTATATAAACAATGAACCCATTCAACAAACAAATACAGTTCAGTACCTAGGACTTACTTTCGACAGAAGGATGACCTGGGGCCCTCACGTGAAAATGAAACGCCTCTGTCTAAACAACAGACTAAGACTACTATACTCTATTCTTCACAAACAATCGACCCAAAAATCAGACAACGATTAAATACTTATACTTACTTACTCAAACCTTTATGGACCTATGCATCACAAATTTTTGGGACAGCAAAAAAAAAAAACTCACATTCAAAAATTACAAACTTTTCAATCTAAAGTTTTAAGAATCATAACTCGCTCACCCTGGTACGTCAGTAACAGAACATTGCATACAGACTTGAACATACCCACTGTACAGGACCATATTCACACTTCCTACAAACGATCTTATGACAAACTTCCAGGACACTACAACAAACTAATACAAAACATGGCGACTTTGGATATGCCAGAGACAACACGACGAAGGCTGAAGAGGAGCTGGTTAAGAGATCTCCTAAGATAAATCTTTTTTAAAAAATGCCACTGGAGTAGGCACCGCTGGGTGCTGAACTCCCTCATGCCTGACATGCCAATTTTTATATTTTTTTTATATCACATCCGCTTATTGTCACGAATTGTGTGACAGGTGTGGATATAGTTAATAAAGTGAAAAAAAAAAAAAAAAATTACATTTTGCTAGCATTTAAAATAAATAGAAAGACATCATTTATCTTTTCCATGCTATTGTAGTATAAAATATTTTCCAAAGATAGATTTTCATATGCTTGAACTATATAGTCTTTTAGGTATTTCTTTCGGCAATTATCGTGTCTTTGGCACTCTAACAACAGATGTTTTAAGCTATTTATGATGAATAAGCTACAATCTTCACATTTTTCATTAGCTTTAATTTTTAAACTATCATTTTTTAAAAATATTTTCAAGTAGTCATATTTGACTATTCTCAGTTGGCTAACGGTTCTTATTTTGGTGATATAATTGTTATATTTTAAATAATCTTCTGGCTGGGGTTATTAAAATTTGAAATTTTAAAAAACAATGGGTTATATCTTGTATTTAGAGTACAATCTATGTCTGCGGATAATAAATGATTTGGGACTTTTTCTATTATGTTATTATTGTTAGATAATAATTTTTGTGGATTGAAAAAAATCTTGAAAATGTTCTGGGATATTGCCGTTAATGGTTAATTGTTTAATTTGAGATACCCAGTTATATTGAAAATCTGGTCTATTGGTATGTAAATCTAAGTCTTTCGAGTCAGATAAGGGGTAACCGATTTTCTGGTAATGCCATGATTTTAATTTTAAAAAATTATTATTCTTTTTTAGTATTGGGATGAATAGCGAATGCCGTCCTGTTTCTAATATTACAATATAATTTGGTCTGGGTTTGGGCCAGAAATATAGTGTTTTTAGAAATCTAAGTTGAATGTTTTCGATAGTTTCCAGGTAGTTCAAACTCCAGATCTGAGCAGCATACTGAAGTGTCGAAGAGACCATAGCATCAAAATAGATAGATAGATTCTTAATCTTCCCTAGGATTCACTTATATCTACAA
This sequence comes from Euschistus heros, assembly GCA_003667255.2. NCBI lineage: Eukaryota > Metazoa > Arthropoda > Insecta > Hemiptera > Pentatomidae > Euschistus > Euschistus heros. Next base: position 141,197 of record RCWM02000208.1, on the reverse strand, counting down.
ATATTTGAATAAAAATTTAATTTAAAATAAGAATTAATTTCAAGTTCTAGATAACAACGTACCTTTGTAACCTATTTTGCAAAATGACGTTCACCATCTGTCAGTCGATTTTCAAACGAATGAAATTCAAATATTTATCGCATTTTTAACATACTTTTAGTTAAAAATAGGTATAATTTATTATTGCTAAATCTTCCTTGAGCTATGAAGATGATGAAGTTAAAATTTAGTTCAGGTTGGTTTAGTAATTTTCGCTGTTAGTTGATCACAAACGAAAAATGACTTAGGGTAAGTGAACTAGTAGTTGACAGTGCAATTGTAGTTGACAGTTTGATAAAAAATGTCATATAATAAGGTTTCGGTTTACACTTTCGTATGCAAAGAGTGACAGCTATGACTTCCTGGACGCGAAAACTGTTTTCAACACCAATTCACTCTGCTTCACTGTTGTCACAACTCCAGTTCAGTTGACTAAACGCCTCCATTCTTATGCTATCGGCTGAGGATGATCTGGTATGTTTTCTGTTTTGTCTCTATCAAATGCTTATATCTGTCCAACTTATGAATATAGTTTAGAATAGTAGGTATCTGAACTACCTTTTACTAGATTCTTGTGGTTATAAATGAGAATTAAGAGCATTTCATTGGGTGTCAACTACTAAAACATATTTATAACCTGTTGTTATGTGCAGGACACCTCTGTCAACTACTAGATGTTTCTCATTTCTCGCCTTCTTTATTGAATGTGCGTTCTCTGCAAAGGAAAACTCAGGGATAGAGGAAAGAAGCTGATGGGGCTAATTTAGAGCTCAACATTCAGTAGTTGGCATGGGGTGGGGTGTCAACAACTAATGCAGCATCTATTAACTACTAGCACAACATGGAATTAGGTCCCTCTTTTTTTTTTTTTTTTTTTTTTTTAAAGTTTTAAAATAGCACCAACAAAAAAAAAAAACTCAATTATTAGCCTCGGCAAATGGAAAAGGCCCTTGATGACGACAAAAGGGTAATTTCTGTTGCAGCGGCAGTATGAAGCAACGGTGTACCTCAAAAACTAGTACCCTGTCGACTACTGAAAATTGGTATTCAGTACTTGTCAACTACTAATGCAAAAAAGTGATTTGGAAAATTAAAACTTTTTCAACGTTCTATTACTACTATTTAAAATTTAAAAAAATTTAGGATGACGGATGCAAATCGCACGTATCTGAGGAGGGGAGAAAGAATTTTGTCACATGATCAACTGAGGAAGTATTGCTAAAAAGGCGTGATATCTTTCTAAAAGTGTCAACTACTAGTGCACTTACCCTACCTCTTATATAATAGTATATGTTCGCGCCAATCGGCGCTATTGTGAGGGGGGGAAAGGAGAAAAACTTTAATATACTGTGTATTGACGCACTCTATGAATTTCCGGTGCAACTAGCCCTTATCTGCGCTAATCCCCACATGAATATTCCTTTTTCTTCTATCATCTGTGCTCCAGTACGCACCTATTCAAATTGCCCAAGACCTCATGGTCTTCCATCACTTCTTTGACCAAGGCGAAATAGCCTTCCAGGACCCTGTTCCTCTTTTAAAAGTGATCCTATTTCATGTGCTAGTCATTAAAGATTTAGTTCTTCCCTTAATGAGTGGTGATACTAAAGGAGGAGAGCCTGAACAAATATTGCAGCCTAGGAGAAGCATTTGCCAGGCCGTAAGGATTCCCGGGGCCCCCGGACAGACCGTCGGCGGCAGTAATAAGGTAAGAAATTTCTCATGTACTATTTGTTTATGCTACCTTCTCAATAATATCTCCCCAAGGGTTCAAAACCTCGCTTTCATATTTTCCCATACAGTTCATTTACTAGAGGCCGAGGCGAGTTTGTCGCATCGGACATTATCACTCTTTTACTATACAGTATAGATAAACAAAGTTGGAAGAAAATAGTGGTTTAAAACGTGACTTTTTCATTCAAGCCAATGTAGCTCCTGAACGGAAGGCCCCAGGGACAAATGTTATATAACAAATATTATTTTCCATTAAATTTCTAATTAGGAAACAACAGGCATAATTTCGATCCAAGCAACACCAACAGAGCTAGAGCGTGTTAAAATGTTGCATTTTTGAATGTGAAAAAACGTTACAGCAAAAAATGTTAGACCTCCAGCTAAAAGACATATCCATGTCAATTACTCTAGAATGGTATGTTTCCATGGTGATAATTGATAGGGTACTAAACAATATACTATCGATCGGAGTTATAGTAAATATCATAAAAAAATAACAGATTAATAATGGCTCATAATAATCTATAAATATTAACATAGTAAACAACATGAGTTTAAATATTTATGAAATAATGGAAACAGAATTTTCATATGAAACGACAAAATAACTAATTATCGTATTACACGTTAGCAAATGTCTGACTGGATCTTGAGCAAGTGCTAAAATAAGAGAGATCTATACTAGCCTAAGGTAGGACAGCGTCCGATTTTAGAAGGGAGTTCAATATAAATGTTTGTGTTGTGGAGTTTAAAAATTAATCAGTGATATGATAAAAAAAAAAAAAAAAAAAAAAAGAAGAGTATTTAAGATAACATTTTGACACGCCCTAGCTCTGTTGGTGTAGCTCGGATTGAAAAGTTGACGATAGTTTCCTTAACCTTCCTAGGACGGGGTGGATTGTAAAACGTTGAGGTCTGAGTAGGGTGCGCTCACACCCCAAATTTAAATTTCAATTTTACATACTAAACCACAATTAATACTTTCTTCTTTAATGTATTTAATATTTAGGTATATTATAGGTTTAGTGCTTTACAAAGAATATTGTATATTTTATTTTGTATTTTTACTAGCCAGTTTCTATTCTGTAAAATTATTTTGGAGCTGAACTCCTTTATACCTCCTAAGGGAGAGGCTTTTGTCATAAATATGATGTCAATAAGGCTTTATTATATTATTATTATTATTATTATATTATAGGTTAAAATAAAATAAAAACGAATATAAAAATAATTTTTGTTTATTTATTAATAAATTGTTAAATAAATTTGTATATTTTCATCATAAAAATGATTGATTTACAAAAAATAAATAAAAATAATTAATAGTAATAATATAAATTTACTTTTATTATTATAAGAAACATGAAAGCAAAACAATATTTAAAAAAAAATATTAATTTTCAGCATTTATACACACAGGATTATTTTTTGTATGTTTAGTACATATTAATTGTCCACAGTTATTACACGAAATTTTTACTTTGGAATCGATTTTTCGAGGACACAAGTAGCATCTTCCCCTACTTTTGGGCCTAGTCGCTGTAGCAGTCGAGGTTAAAGACTTGGGTTCTTGATTTTCTTCAATGTCGATGCACTTTTCCATCATTCTTATTGTGTCTCTTTTCAGACTTCTGCATAAATTTGGATTATTCAATCTTTCTCTAATAAGCAGTTCTGTTAATTTTTTCCCAACTCCAAAAGAAAAATCCGCCTACTGTGAAGTGATGAAATTTTCCAGTCAGGATGGAGTTTCGTCCACACAATATATGCATTTAGCCCTGCAATATCTAATGAATTCATAAAAATCTTCATTGGCCATCTTTTAGTTTGCCGTTTTGTGGAATATTCTGCTACCATTTTGTCGAGAGTGTCTACAGCCCCTTTGGTAGCATTATATGTACTGATAATTTCTGTTTTGTTTTTTTATCATCATTTACAATAATGTTTGTGTGGTGTTGGCTTGATAATAGTATTACACATTTATTTGGTTTGGGTACATATGATAATAATGTAATTTCACTTTATACTAGTTATTTATACTAAAGTATATTAGGTCACACTAAGGACTAGGTGGGGTGCGCTCGCACCCCAGGCCTGTTTTTGGTCATACTTGTTCAAATAACATGAAGTTCATTTAGTTTTTTCTATATATAATAATAATAATAAAAGTTTTATTCAAATGATTAAACAGTTTACAATTGCACATATTAAATATTGATACATGTTTTGGTAATAAAACGATTTACACTACATAGTCAGCTGAGCTTAGCTACAATGGGTATAATTTGGAATGCATTTATTCTAACAGTAGGAAAAATACTAAAAAACCTACAAATTAAGAAAAAAAAAAAAAAGAGATTGATAAAAGCAAATACATAATGAAAAAAAAAACTAAAATGCATAATTTATTAGCTTTTTTTCGTTAAGTTAATCAACAGTTTGGATAATTAACTTATATATTATTTATGTTCCAAAAAATTTAATTTCGAGCTGAGATAATAACTTTTGGATGTCTTATTAGCAAAATATTGTTACGGGCCACTGGGCGTATGACTAATCAAATCACAACTTAATACTAAACACTAATTTATTTACAACTTAATAAATACAAATAGGTCCCTTAAGCTACTTAAGCTAATAACAATTATACTTAGGTCTCATTACACTAATATGTATATTACACAATACTTATCTTTAATATCTTAATACTAGATGTCACAATTATACATAAGAATCTATTAATTACACTGACACAGAGACTGTTACTCACTGACACTGTTAATCACTGTCACTAACTCACTGACTGAACTGTCACTGACACTTGACTGATTGATCGTTACTTGATCACTGACACATGGATACTGCCCCACTAGGCTAGAAGTCGGCCTATTTAAAGCTACGCCGAACATTCTAGATCATTCTAGGTTACAAGTCTAGGCCCTTCTAGGCCGCCTCCCCCCCCCCCCCCCGCGAACCTTCCAGGCCATTTGCCGCCCTTTTTCCTGTTCGCCCATGCCCACGGCACCACCAAACTCACCTAACCGTAACAATATTGTTATAGTAGTATGTGTTTTGTACGTTTGCGTATGTATCTTCTTAAGGATTGCTTGTTATAATTGCCTATTGTTTGGATTTTAGGATTTCCTGAACTGTTTGTAGAGTTGAAAAAGTTTCTGGTCTGTGTGTGAATAAATTGTTTAATTTAATTGTCTGAAAATCTAATTCGAGTAGCATGTCGGTTATTTTTGTATATCAGGGGTATTATTCTCATGCATCTGTTTTGCACCCTTTCAATTTTTTTATAGTATGAGTCACAGGTGTAGCTCCATACGGGAGAGGCGTACGTTAGGTCTACTAGGTACGTCTTAGGACTGATTTATACAGAATGAGTTTGTTTTTTATCGACAGTGGTGATTTTCTTCTGAACTTTAGTTTTTTCTATTTATTTGTTGATCCTTTGAATCAAGACACTTGCAGAAGAAAACTCCTAGCAGGACTAATGGATATCTATAAATTTATAAAAATGGCAAGCGAAAAACTAGCCGTGGGGTGCGGGAACACCCCACCAGTCGTAGGAATGTTAACAGAGATTTAAAGTAAAATATATTTTGTTCTATAACATTAGTCGCTAGGAGCTGTATTAGTTTGAATGAAAAAAGTCACGTTTGCCTATATTTTTAAATGTTGGGACTTCTTTGATACACTCTAGCTATGTTGGTGGTGTTCGGATCGAAAATTTGACGAGTTCTCAAAAGCAGTCACAGTTTTGTTAATATAAAAACAGTAGATTATAGATAGGCATCACTTGTTTTACACAGACAGGAAAAAATTGAGTTATATTTTTTATCATAAAATATTCACTGAAGACATTATCATGTAAATAGAACACAGTAATGGAGAAATAACACCATATCCACATTTAATTAGAATATGTAAACACATTGATGTAACTGTACACTAATCCCGGGGACCAATATTGACACCTATTAATTAATTTGCACACCTCAGTTTTAGATTAATCATTAAAAAAAAACTTAATTTCTCTCTGATCGGGAAAATCAATAGACCATGGATATGTCTACCTATAATCAATTGCTTTTACCAATTTACATTTTTAAATTAAAAGGATCAAATCACTTAAATTGATAATTAAACTAAATTAACGACCCATGATTATTAAAAATAAACGAAGTTCACTTACGACAAATAAATAAATGAAAATTACTCCTAAAATCGCCATAAAATAGATAAGTAGACTGTTGGCAAAATTAATTAATTAATAGCTATAGCGTACTAAAAAGTCTCCAGCAATTAACAAATGTCTATATAAAGCCCCTTCACCTAAAAATAGAGGTTTCAAATATGACTTTTTTCATTCAAACCAATATAGCTCTTAATCGGTAGGTGCTAGCGACAAATGTTATAGAACAAAAAACATTCTCCGTTAAATTTCTGATAAGGGAAACGTTTCGCAAAATTTCGATCTGAGTAACACCAACAGCTGGAACATGTTAAAATGTTAAATTTGTCAAATAAGGTACTGCAAGAAAAAACAAAACTACATTGATTTTAAATGCTAAAAAATATGTATGTGGAAAAGGTGTATCACAAAAGCCCACAATTTGCAAAAAAAATGCGATGAAAGCAAATTAGCATTATATATTATATAGGTTCAAATTTGTGATTACTTGATTTCATTCAATTTGATAAATAAATGAATTTTCACATATAAAAGTGTTTTATTCATATCCTTAAATGAACTAACAAATATTTTGTCTTAAATACTAAAAATATATTATTTTTTAAACATGGGTCATTTGAACCGTTGTGGTAGGAATAGGTATATATATGAAATTTCGGTAGGTTTAGTGTTAATTTAAATTTGAAAACAGCCATTTTAATTTAATAAGCAGGCTAAATGTTTAATTTTGTTGTCCAATGTATTCGAATTCAGCAACTCGAAATTGTAGTGTGAATTCAACTTCCTATAAAAAGTTTTCCGTTTAACTTTCTGTAACATTTCCCCTTTAAACATAAGGGAAAGAAGTTATATGCCCAAAATTAAGAAAAAGTCGAAAATTTCGAATTTTCATAACTGCCAGGTATACTGAATGTAGAAAATACTGCAATTTTATTAATTAGATGACTACAAGACAAGACTAAGTTTGATTATGTATTGGTTTCTAAATAAAATGTTTCTGGAAAACCAAAGTAAAAGAAAAATTTATACATAGCTTCAATTAAATGTTTTTCTCTATTTCTATCTCATCTTTAAATAAAAAGCTGATTGTAGATATGAAATCGATTATATTCAACACTTACTGAGACAAGACAACAGGTTAGACACTCACTCTAGTGTCAATTTCACGACTCAGAACTTCCAAAAGCAGTAATGTATGTTTATCTCTGGGGAGTTTGTGCAGATATCAGTAAGTCCCCGAAGGTGCTTAAGGCCTTCCAAGTCCTGGGCAAAGCCCTCAGGGAAAAAGTTCTCAACTAGGGAAGAGGGAAAAAGGGAAGGGATATAAAGTCGTTTGATTTCAAGTGCGTTAGCGGAGGCCCTCTCAGAGAGACGTGTCGAGATTAGAGTTGGCTGGGGGGGATGAATATAAGGACGTGGGGATAAGGAGTTGGGGCCGAGAGCGTTTAGTGAGCCCCTGGGGTAGGGTGGAGGGGGGTAGGTTCTAGTTCGGCTGCGGGTTATTCTAAAATGGATCACGTTGGCCATTTATTTTCACGGGACTTTGCAAAGTCAATCAACTTATTGCCTTAGGGAAATGCATTTCTATTCTCAAATTTAACACAATTTTAAAGCAGCGTCCAGTATAAGATTTAACTTTTTTTTAATAATATTTATAAATATATTTATTTTCAATAATTATTTTACATAATATAAATAATGTTACTAATTATAAAATCTTGAGTATATTATGCATTTAGAGAGTTCAATGAGCTTAACTTTTTGACACAGCAATATATTTTGGCTGGGTTATTATACTTTTTTTAGTGTAAAGTTTTTTCACATTCAAAAATGTAACATTTCAGCACTCTCTTGATCTGATGGTGCTGCTGGGATCGACAATTCGATGACAGTTTCCTTCTCAGAAAGGTAATGGAGGTTATTTTTTTGTTAGATAACATTTGTCACTATATCAACTGCTTACGTACTATATTGGTTTGAATGAAAAAAGTCACGTTTAACTACATTTTAATAGTGTCGAGACTTTTTGAAATAAAATTATATGGCAATAATTAGTAGACCTTTATATTATATTATGCTTTAATCTTCTAAAATGTTAATCCTATGACAAAAGTCTTAGTAAATAATAGTGTAGAAAATTAAATTTCCTTCAAAATACACATATATATGCCAATTTATCTTCAACCTGTTAAAAGTTACAGCAATTTTAGCTTTTCTTGCTATAACGTACTAAACGTCCTTCACATTTGCCAAGCGTATATACAGAATATGAATGTGTATATGATAAAAGTTGTAGACAATTTAATTAACTTTAATTTAGTAAATGGTCATATTTCGCATACGACGCACCGTTTTCGAGATATGAGCGCAAAACAAAATATATATATACTTTCCGCTTTCTGCGCCGTCCCCTTCCTGTCCCCAGGCCCGAAAACTCCATGACTTTTAGTATGTTTACTTTAGAACTACCCTGAACATGTTTCCGAAGTAAAACCTTGGATTAGAGAAAACGTACCCTAGACTCTATTTCAAGCCTTCATTGACTGGACTACTAATAAGCAGGGTAGGTTAAAATAAAGCAGTATTAGTTATTGATCTAGTGTGTTAACTCTGTAAAAACGAATAGGTTGTGTTGTGCGTGGCAATGAAGAAAAAACACTATTTTATTTTCCTCTTTATTCCTAACCAAATCGTAATTCCAATCGTGATGTCCTTATACAAGCCTTAGTCAAAAATTTATGCAACAATTAATATTTTATATCCACACACTAGAAAACAGGTAACAGTAGTATATGTGGTTATAGGTATCAGCTGGAGTGAGGTTTCTCATGGATTTGCCACTGCATTATATGAAAATGAAAATTAGGTAAACTTCTAAACAAAAATAATTATAAATTAAAAATACATCTATATAAAAACAATGGTACAAATAAAATGTAAATATATTAACTGCGGCAGTGGCAAATCCATTTCACATAACCTCTTTGGTTATCACGCCAGCTGATAGCTGATAACCTTCTCCAAACAGTGTTGCCTGCTACAAGGTGAATTAAGTTATTTTGATTAAATTTAGTTTAATTTGATTTATTTGGAGTGTATTGTTTAGATTAAAATGTAAAATAATTTTAATAAGAAAATATGTAAATTTCAGTCTGAAGATGGGATAATATCCCGAAACATGTGATCACTTTGTTGTGTGATAATAAATGAATTTTTTGAGGAGTTATGCTATAAAACAGTGTATAAAAAAATGACTGTTTAATTTAATGTATTGAACATAACAGAATTAATTTAATTAATAATAATAATTTAAAGTGATTTAATTTTTTCTCGTTTGCTAAATTTTCTGAAATGCGATGTCCCACCAATGCCTTGTGAGTATGACGTGAATAAGAGAAAACAAATTATGCTGATTCAAAATAATGAATTTCACTGTCAAAATATATAACTTTATAATGCCTTTTATAACTAAATATATTATTTTGAAAAAAATAAAATATAATTGTATTACTACAACCCATTAATGGTTATAAAATGAGTACCAAATCCAAAATAACAGTTAATATAAACCTTGGGACGAAGGGGAGGGAAATTTTAATGTAATTGAAGACTGGGCTAATTCGCTTGGGTAAGTTTATCAAAGGACGAATATGAGAGCCACTGAATGAAACAGCTTTGAAGGTGATTGATTACCGGAGTCAAAGGAGCGCCCTCTTGTCAGCTTTACAAACAAGTTTATCAAATTAGTTTACCTATCTTTAGCCACTGGAGGTACGGCTCCGTGCACGGAATGAAAACGGATCTGTGATATGATAATCATATCGCTCATAAAGGTTTAATTCCGTTCATGGAGCCTTACCTCCAGTGCCTTAAAATAGGTAAACTAGTTTGATAAACTTGTGATAATATATGCTAACATGATAATCATATCGCTCATTCAGGTTTCATTATCAGTTAGATCTATACGTCTATGATGTATGGGTCATTGCAAAAACTAATATACGAGAGAATACAACAGAAGACAACAAAATTAATACAAAATCACCTTGTTACGTCATTAACTATATATAAATACAAAAGGTCTGAAGACAACATACAGATTTCATTATAATTATAAAGGTTTCCTAATAAGAAGTAACTTTGTTTTAAAAATACCCAAAGATGGCAGGAATGGAATTGGTTAAAAGATTCCCTGAGATAACATCTTTTTAAAGACCTAATTATGAGTAGGTACTATTGGGTACTAATCTCCCTCATGCTTAATATGCTTAGTATACGATATTGTTCTTGAATACGAATTTTTTCACAAGCTAAAGGAAAGACTAACAAAACATCTTGTATATATAAGGTTTTTTTTTTTTTAATCCCAACTCATCACTGTCCTCACCACGTTCGCTGATAGCACATGTGTGTTGTCAGTGAATTATTAGTATACCAACGGGTAGTTGACGTCATTTTTAGCATTATCATCATATTTCTAGATGTTTATTTTATATGGTATATAGTTGTAAATTTAAATTAATAAATTTAAAAAAAAATTAAACGAGCTAAAAATCTCTGGGCCAGAGCTGTATCAAGAATGGCTGTATTTTTTATAATGGATGTCAGTGAGGGAAAACAAACATTCGTTTCCAGCAAAAAAAAAAAAAAAAAAAAAAAAAAAAAAAAATAAAAAAATAAAAAGAATAAAAGGCCCTTTGAGCCTAATATAGCCTGTCGGCTAAGGAAAGTGAAACATGGTACATGTTTCAAAAAATCCCTAGGCAGTAAAATACGAGTTTCAAACATGACTTTTTTCATTCAATCCAATTAGATGGTAGGTTCTAGCGACAAATGTTAGATAGCAAAAAATATTTTCTAATAAATTTTTGAAAAAAAGAACTGAGCTCGTCAAAAAGCCCCTTTTTGAATACAAGAACCTTTCAAAAACTTCCAACATTACAACTCAGTAGTAAAGCCCTCTGTACTCTATGCCTCCGAATGCCTCTTGATGAACAGAAAGGGTCCACTCAGGAAACTAGAGCTCAAAGAACGGAAAATCTTAAGGAAAATACTAGGGCCAATACGAGAAGAGGATGGCACCTACAGGATCAGACACAATGGAGAGCTGTACCATCTCCAAGAAGACATAACCACCTCAAGGAGGAAGTGACGACTAACTTTCTATGGACATTTAACCCGAATGAACACGAACAGACTTACAAACAGGATCTTCACTACGACAGGTAGAGGGAAAGCCTCCAAGAATAAATGGATCAACACAGTGAAATCAGACCTGGACCAACTTAAAATTCCACTGGAGACCATTCAGGATCGGTCCAAATTTCGGCAGATGATTTTACAAGGAGTATTCCCAGTGCACCTGACCTGTAAAAAGAGCTCCGGAACTAGCAGACCAAAGTGGACAGAGGAAAGAAAGCTTGCTCATAGCCAGAAAATGAAAGCTTTCTGGGCTAAGAAGAAAAAAAAAAAAAAAAAAAAAAAAAAAAAAAAAAAAAAAAAAAAAAAAAAAAGGTTGCATACGTTTATTTCGTATTAGGAGAAACGGATTCAAAAGGAGCTCACTCATTAGAACCTGTCTCCTAGTGATAGTGTTATTTATTATAACGAGAGTTGAGCTCTCAATAGCTCCTACTATCCTAATAGCAAAATATCAAATATTAAAAAAAAAAAAAAAAAATTAAAAAGTTAGTATTTATATTAATATATAGTATATATATATAGTATAGCTAGTATTTAGTTAGTAGCTAGCATCTGACTGCAAAAAGTCTAATTGCGAATATTTTAGATTAAGAGTTGAGATTCCCATTCAAACCCACTGGTTTTTCAACTTGTTTTTCATTTGTGCGATTCTCCTAAGGTAAGAAAGGTAAGAGGACCTCAGCACCATCCAATATAGAATTTTTATGGAAGGGCTACTTATATACAGTTTTTTTTCAAGTCATTAGATTAATAATTCATAATCATTTGATTTCTGCGATATACTGTGAGTCATATTGTATCCTAAAGTATTTATTAAATAAATTTTCTAAATAGTTAATTTTTTTAGATACTAAATCGCTTTCAGCAAATACAGAAGAGGAGATATAGTTCGGTTAATTCTCCCTAATCAGTTATTGTAGGTAGAAGAGGTGTTGGCTCGTTATTGTAGCGGGTCGATTTAATTACTCCTACGGCCTGAAAGCAGCGCAGAGGTAGAGTGCACCGCCTCTAGCCCATAGCCCATACAGTGGCTGTCAATGCCTCCGTAATCAGAAGGGATGATCCGGGGGCCATCCATCCCAATCAGTGACCCTGCTCTTGTTGCATTCACCGCCTCCGATCACACAGCCAGCTCCTTTTCATCTCGGATCTACCATTGTTCCTATTCGCTCCTGTTGTTGGCCAACTGATAAAGCGTGTGAATGCGCCGCCTCTATCGCCGGCCGACCTGAATGAACGCACTCACGTATAGTGGTAATTCACCGCCGTATCAATGGGAAACAGGAGTTTTATTGTTGTCAATGCACTTTATGGGAATGGGGAAAATAGGACTGATAGTATAGTAAACATAAAGTGATCCACTACAGGAAAAAAGTCAATAAATATGTGGTTTAACATCCCTTGAAAGGATCGAGTACTTACTATATGACTGCATTGACAACATCTGCTCACAAATTTAAGTGGCTATTTTTTAATTCTTTGAGTGCATAATACCTTACTTATATATATTATAATGATATTTGTTTAACAAACAAAAAATTGATAAAAATGAATTTTTTAAAATTAAATCAAAAAATTGTAAGAGCAAAAGAAACTTTTATTGGAAATTTTAATCATTTGAATTGACATATCAGTAGGCATCATTGGGATTCTAGGAATAAATGCGATTTCTCCAGTCGCTGCACAGTGGGCAAAAATCCATTTTGGCGGCCAAAATTATTTTATTGCATAAATATATTTTAAATGACGTCCGATTAACGGGGAAAATATTTTTAAAATTTTCATGAAAGTGAAAGAGTTCATAATAAATAACTGAATTGTCGACCTAAAATCCAAGATGTACGGTTAAATGAGATGACTGTAAAGCCTCATTTGATGGTGCTATTTCTTTAATATAATATGATACATGAGCTGTTTCTGTATATTAACACAGCAAAATCATGTACGATCGATTATTTCAAAATTAAGCGCATTTTGGAAGACTTATTAAAAATAAGTCTTCAAAAACTAAAAGTAAATTTTTGGAAAAATAACCAGCATTTAAAAAGGACGATGTCGAAACTTATATTACGTCCATGTGCATTATTTTGTGTTAATTAAATCCCAAAAATCATATTCGTTTCGATCCGTGTGTCATTATTATCTCCCCCCCCCCCTCTCCCCAGTCGAAACCGTTTCTTCTTTTATTTTATTACTTCACACTCTTTTAGATCCGTAGGGAATTGAATAATGCTACATTCATGGAACGTCTGGGGTTTATTATGAAAAAACTGATCCAAGTCGTTTTTGATGTAGTGGTCGTTTTGGAATTTCTTTCCATCCATGGAGTTCTGCAGAAACTGGAATAAGTGGCAGTAACTTGTAGCTAGATCTGGTGAATACAGAGGGTGGAGCAAAAGGTCCCATCCAAAGCTTAATAATCTATTGTGAGTGACCAACGAGATGTGGGTTCTTGGCGTTGTCATGGTAGAAAACTACATCCTTTCGATTTTCCAGTTTTAGGCGCTTTTTTTAAACAGTGAACAATATAGAGTTGAATCAATTCTTTGTACTGATGGCAATAGCTAATTTCAATTTCTTGTTGGCGACCGGACCATGGAGCTTCATTGATGCGAAAATTTCCTGAACGAAATTCGACAAACCAATTTTGAGTGCGTTCAGTTAAGGAATCATCCCCATAAACACTGCAAAAAATGTTAGGGGCTTCGACAGCTTGGTTACCTTTTTTTTTTTTTTAATACAGTAAAATATGCAGATAATGAATAAATGATATTTTTTCCCATGTTCACAGTGCAATAGCAATCACAATACTAAGGTAATGTAAACAAGAATTTGCAGAAATGTTTGTTGACATATTACAGAGCAAACAATCCACTTTAGGGATTAATTCATCAGATAAGAAATGAACCGTAATGACACAAAAATAAACATAAAAACCGATAGTGCTTATTTGGCAACCCAATATTTGTTAAAAATGAAATAAGTTGTTATTTTTTTATTATTTGTCACATACAGTAATCAGACATTTTCGTTAATCCCATATCCCTCTAGCCCCATTAAAAAAAAAAATGTATAGAGTAATTATTTTAACGCATTCCCAAGAACCTATAAATAGCCCAGTATATTATTCTGAAATACAGCGGGGTTTTCGGTTTGGTTAGTAGAAACATGTTTTAGCCCCTACCCCGGACAGACAGAGGTATAAACAAACATTATGGGCCGAAACAGAGAGGCGGCACCGAATACAGCGTTGGGAGAGAGATATTCATCACTTACGGCTAATTGACAATTTTATAACGGCAGATCGGCTGGGCCAGCGCGCCTATATTAGAGTAATTATCCCTATTGGTCCAGGGGCTCACTATATCACGGCTTCGGCGAGCTCTCTGCCCTCTATATAATTATATCAGAGATCTATATGGCATTTATTTCAATAGTTATTAACATCTGGCTAAAACCGATTTTTTTTTTTTTTTCCGTTCGTATAATTAAAATCATTTCTCTACTCTTCCACATTTAGGCCAGTCTCTGCAAAAGCCATCTGGAAGGTGAGACGTAATAAAAAATGTCTAGATTGCATTCCATGTAAATAAATGTTAGAAGAACCAATATTCAAAGTTTACAAGTAGAGTCGTTGATCTAACAAATTCAAATCATACTTTATCTAATATTCAAAGGAATCTTTTTGAACTTTTTGTCAGAAGCTCTTGGAAATAATATAAACTCATTTGGTTTTTGACTTTACTAATTGTATTAAAACATATATCAAAAGTGTTTTATATAGCAAATCCTCTCTTTTTTTTTTTTTTTTTTTAATGAGAAATATATGAAATGCGGTTTGTCTACCACAATAGGTCATTTAATCCATCATAATAATAGAGGTAAAGGTGTAAAAATGAGCACTGGTGTAAATATGGGCTACTGGCTAAGGGAGATATTGAAAACTGGTGGCGAGGACTGTCTATGGAGCCATTTGCTAATATAAGATAGCAGTGAGCAGTTGGAACCATTATTTTAACGGGTGTGGATGCAGCTCGAGTTATTGTGCAAATTGGTGTTCATTCTGAACTGTAAACGTTAGAGAGACATGTGAAATCGTTTTCGTTTCATGTTCTTATGTTTATTTTTAAAAATAATTTTACAATGATATTTGGAAAGCGGAGATCATAAGCTACTTTTTGAAGCATACCTTTAGTTACGCATGCTTTTAGGTTTCATGTGATAGTGGCCATCTTTTTTAGGTGGAGTTGGTGTAAATATGGGCACCTTTCTTTGTGTAAAAATGGACCCCAATTTCCCCGGGAACTTTGATATATCTCTTGTAAGAGATCACAACTTGAATCTTTTGTAATGAAAATTTATCTAAAATACTCCAGGAGAGATGCGGGTTAAACATATATCTCTTTAGTCCACCGTTTCTGAGATATAATCGAAAAAGTTGGCGAAATTTGTCGTTGTTTGACAATTGATTGTGTCTATACGCCTGAATAAAATTCAGCTTAAGAGATGTCTTTGAACGCAAAATTTAATAAAATTTAATTTTTTAAATAATGCATTTTTCGATTTAAAGCATTTTTGTATGTTTTTTTTTTTGCAAAAATCTGAAAAAAAGTGGAAAATCGTTGGATTTTTTTTGCCTACAAAAAATTTTTCCCCTATCAAATGTGGTCACATTTTTGGTACTTTCTGGAAATTAGTGAAAATTACGATGGAATATTCTGTTATGTAGATGTGAAGTTAATAAAAGCGTATTAAAAAAACATAATACTGCTAATAAAATCACAATTCAAAACAATAAAATATAGTCCAATCAATAAACACATTGTAGAGTGCATGGAATATGCGATAATTTTTGACTTCATAGCTTCGTTAGGAGTTGTTTGTTAGAAGGTAAACATACCAAAAGTCCCCACACCAAGTTCAAGTGTTTTGATTTTTCGATTATATCTCGAAAACGGTTGACTGGAAAAATATGTTTCAAGCCAAACTTAATGCTAATTAAGTTTATTTTAGAACTGTCGAAATTATATTCAAAATCCGTGATTTTCGGGGGAAAAAACAAATGTTACCTCACTTTTTGTCAAACTTTTGCTTTGAAAAAATGTCTGAATCAAAATTGTAGAACATGAAATTTACTTCAATATCATATGTACGTTTTTGGTATTTCAAGCAAATATTTAACAAAAAGTGAGGTATACATTTTTTATATTTCTAAAATTATCGATTTTGAATACCTTATAACTCGAAAACCGTTAGAATTTCGCCAAGTATGAATAGGATAGATTTTATAGGATTTTAAATTAGCTTTAATTTTCCGAAACATATTTTTCTAGAGTCAACCGTTTTCGAGATATAATCGAAAAACCAAAAAATTGAATTCCCCCCTTCCCCCACCGTTAGCACACTCCCAAGGGGCGGGGACTTTTAGTATGTTTACCTTCTAACTACTTATAACGAAGCTATGAATTTAAAATTTATCGCATATTTCATGCACTCTACACCTATCATTACAGCAATCATTGACCGGACTAATAATAGTATAGTGTCCTTTAAAGAAGGAAGAAAGTTATCTCATTTTTATCTATCTCAAACTTCAAACATAAATAATTATGGCATCATAAAACTAAATCATTTGATCCTAAAACAGGTTTTAAGAGAGAACTATATCTCCTTCAAAAGGACCATCAAACGAAAACAAGAAGGCACTCGAGAGAAGTGTAATAAAAATCTAAAGGACGTTCTAAAATAAAAGAGATTACGGTTGTAGCTCCTGCTTCCCGGCTTTAAGAGGATTGCTGTAAGACTTATCCTTTTATTTATCGTCCTATCTGTTGTGAGTATAGAAGAAGAAGAAGAAGAAAGAAGGGGAATTAATAAGCGGGGCTGAGATATTGGCCGGGAGACGTGACCGGTGTTGTCGGCACGGAGGGAGACTAAATCAGCAACACTTGTGTCCTCCCTGTTCTCCTTTATCAGCCAGGCTGGCCGGAGATTTATCCCTTCGTCCCCTGTCGGCGGCTATCCTCTTCATATCTGATCCCTTCTTCGGCGCTAACACGTATATCACTGCTCGCTGAATAACAACAGCTTCTGTATCTATGGAGAATACACATCTTGGCGACTTAGCTACAATATAATCTTCAAATCAAAATACTGAAAGCCACAATGCATTATGGAGTCAGTCTAACTTGGTCAAATTCCTATGACATAAATATATTGTAGATTTATTTGCAGGGATCATTCAAATAAAAAAAAAAATATATATATATTAAAAAAATATAATTTTTTAAAAAACTTTTGATTGATATTTACAACTGTATAGTATATTATTCCAGTCAATAGACACATTGTAGAGTCCATGGAATACGTGATAATTTTTTACTTCATATCATCGTTAGGAGTAGTTAGAAGATAAACATACTAAAAGTCCCCGCCGCTGGGGAGGTGAGCTAACGGTGGGGGGAGGGGAGAAGTTCAATTATTTTTGTTTTTTCGATAATAACCCGAAAACAGCTGACCCTAGAAAAATATGTTTCAAATAAACATAAAAGCTAATTAAATTTCCTATAAAATTCATGATATATAAATCTGTCGTAATTCTAATCGTTTACGTGATATTTGTTATTGAAGATCGGTGATTTTCGGGAAAAAACAAATGTCACCCCACTTTTTGTCAAACTTTTGTTTCTAGTACTTTCCACAATCGTTTCTCAGAAAAAACGTTGGAATCGAAATTGTAGAGCATTAAATTCACTTTAATTTCATATATAAGTTTCTGGTATTAAAAGAAAATGTTTAACAAAAAGTGAGGTAAACATTTTGTTTCTTTCAAAAATTATCGAATTTAATAACGTATATCACGAAAACTGTTGGAATTTCGACGAATATGTATATAATTAATTATATAGGAAATTTAATAAGCTTTAATTTTGATTTGTAGCATATTTTTCTAGAGTCTAACATTTTCGAGATATTATCGAAAAACAAAATTGGGACCTTCTCCCCTCCCCCCACCCTTAGCTCACCCCCCCCCCCAGGGGCGGGTACTTTTAATATGCTTATCTTTTAACTATTCCTAACAAAGCTATGAAGTAACAAATAATCACATATTTCATGCACTCTACACCCCTCATTTCAGCACCCATTGACTGGACTAATAATCTCCATCCAGTAAATCTGTGGAATGAATAAAGTAGCATGACAACTTGTAAAGCAATCCATTTGTGGCATTTTTTTTTTTTTTTTTTTTTTTTTTTTTTCAAGACTCCTATTGAAGTCCTATACAGCCCGCAATATTTATATAATGTGTGTTTAAAAATCAATTCTGCTTTCCTCTATAAATTTGCATAATGATTTTGTGAACTTTTTATCCAAATTAGATAAATTTTTTATGAATAAATTGTTGTTTTTGATTTCTTGGTGTTTCGTTCGGCTCTTGCATTTTTTACATTCCGTGACAACATGAATGGGATCTTCCATAACATTGCATTCTGAGCATTTGTCGTTCTTGTTAACTTTGATCAGTGTTAGGCCTCGATTTGTTAATTCGTTGCCTAATCGATATTTGTTGTTATAATCGATCTTTCTTTTCGCTTTAATCCCATAGCAATACCGGTGAGCGATGGACGAAGAGACACCTAAGGCTGGACAATGGTCCCTGCCTCTCGATCCCGACTCCCAGCTGTATCTCTCCTGCCATTCCGCGACATGCTTGGTAGAACTTTAATAAAAACTGTATCACTTTACAACACATGAGGGGTCTTGGGTTCAGTACTTTGGTAAGGATGTTCTGTTTCTGAGCCAACTGTTGTGAAAGGAGGTGATTTGGCCAGAATTCACGCTCAACCACCAGGTTTTTTCCCACAATTAAGGGTACCCACTTTTTTAGAGACTGGGTGTGCCCCAGGAGGGTCTCCCGACATCGAATTCGATCCAAGGCTGAATGACAGAATATAAATTTTCTGCCATCAGTAGGACTCGAACTCGGGGCCCGAGAGTATAGTAGTCAAGCGCCTTACCCACTGAGCTACCGTGCCTCACCTATATAAACATGATAAAAGTTCTATATTAGAAGGTCTCGAGGCCTTTTCAGACGCCTCGGAGGATTATCAGGAATAGATTGCGAAGAAAGTGGATATGCAAGTGGATTTGAGTGGTTACGGAGTTTACTATGAAAGGGTAGATATCTGGATTGGGCTCAATCAGCAACATATGGAACATTAATATTAAGATCTTTATGGATAAGTTTGTTTTGTTGGACAATGTAAGCAGCATTGTGGATTTTTTCGAAGGGTTTTGGATTTTAGGGTTTGGATGCGAGAAGAATTAGAAGGTTTAGTTGAGCGCCAGAGCTCAACTCCGAAAGTCCAAATAGGTCTGATAACTGTCATGTAAATGAGTCTTTTGTTATAAATCAGAAGGTTTGAACGTTTGTCTATTAAATGTTGAAGAAGTCGACAACGACGAGCAGTTTCCTGTCATTTTAGTCTTGTATGAGGATTCCAAGTTAAACGTTTGTCTAGTTGAAGTACTAGATAGCGAATACCTTTACAGACATCAGTGGAATACTTTAAAAAAATAATAATAAAATATTATTTTATATATTAAAATGCCAATGTTTCGGGCACCATAAGGCATGTTATTTTTAAGATATTGAAGATCTACACTACCTTAGATGATCAGAAAGCAAGAAACCTCAACATCTCTTTAAATAGAACTTTTTTTTTTTAGAGAAGTTCGCAGAACCTTTTAGAGACCAGTTAAGGATTTCTGCAGATTATAAATATCTGTGAATAATTTTTGAAGCCCCCCTTCAGAAATTCATTCATATAGGAAGATAACTCATACTTATCAGAAAACGAAAGTAATGGATGTGCATAGGTCGGCTTTTGTTAATCGCTTGTTTCCAGTTCATCAAATTATACTATGTTCCATTTAAATCATTATACATTTGATGGAGCAAGTTATTATAAAGGCAGTTTCCATGCCCTAATGACGGCCATCGAAGCTTTGGCCGAAACGTTGTCATCAAAGAATAATATTTGGTTATTTTAAACTATTTTCATTTTATTTATTCATATGACTGATTCTTTGAAATAAATCTACAAGATATTTTTTGATCCATTCAACAAATACATCATCTCAATTAGATTAATATTAATTTTTTTTTTTTTTACTTTAAAATTTTATTTCCATTTGTAATAATAATCATGATATGAATTGGCATGGAGAAGGCATACTCCTGACATTCAGGTACCTTAAGTACCTTAATATTACACAAGGGGTTTCCATATCTTTTTCCTCTTCAGACTTTGCTTACAGGTACAGTTGCTTTGTAACACGCAGATTACAGAAGTAATGTGGGAAAAATAAAACAGAGTTATTAGTTAATGTAAAATTTAAAGTGGCAACTTTATTTTTCTCTGATTAGTATTTCCCAAATGAAGTGTTATCGCAAAATCATTCCCGTGTTACGCCAAAATTTAGTCACTAGTGTTCTATATGAAGGCAATTGTTTTTTTTTTTTCTATAAAGATTTATTCGGGTAAAAGTCGAATGAGGGGTGCAGAAACCAAAAATGAAGAATAGCTTTGCAGTATGAAACATTTTAGTATGAAGGGTAACAGGAGGGAGGAGTGAATAAGATAAGATGTAAAATTAAATCTTCGCCGCTAATAGTTTACGCGATAACGGACGTTGGAATTTAGTTATTGATAAGCATAATAGGCTGCATATTTTTCTTTTGGCACTGACCGGAAAACAAGAAAAAAACTATGGCATCAGTTTTAGTAAGGTTTATGCTAAGAACTATGCTGCAAAAAGAAATTGAAATGTGTTTAGATTTAATGCCGCTTGCATATTCTGGAGGGCTTTCGTAGTGCTAATCGAAAAACTATGGATCACAAATTTGTCCAAATAAGAAGAAATTCCAACAAGCAGATGACAATTTTTTTTTTTAAGTTTGCAATGTATATGATATAGAGAAGAGAACAAAATATTTGTATGAGATAGTTCGGGGCGGGCTTATAGGATGACCAGGAATTTTCAACTCTGCAACAAAATAGCGGAAATAATTGTTTATAATGTGAGTGACTTCAACGCGCAACACAGATAAAAAGATAAACTAAAGATAAAAAATAGGCCCAGCAATAGTCAGTTTAAAAATAATTTACTTCCTTTCAAGAATATCACATTATAATCTGATTTCATTTTTATTCATAAAACAAAGTTTTATGATTTAATTATTGCTTAAAAAATGCTTTTATTTAATATGCTATCAATGATTGGAAACATGAAAATAATGGCGAGGTCGGTGCATTAAAAATATTACTAAAAACAAACTTGAAAGGACTTTGTATGACTTAAACTTATTTGAAAAATAATATTCAACTGTTAAAATATTTCTATCAGAGCTTTTTAATAACTATATAACAGAAATTGATGCTGAATTTATAATGGGGACAAAAGGGTAGATAGATGGAAAGTAGTCTGAACAAGTTGGTGTTAGCGCGATCTGCATGCAAGCAACGAAACTGCGCAACCTCACAATGATATCGTGTATGTACACTAGAGTGCGCTGTAATCAAAGAGCTGAGATTTTTTGTGGCATTTGCCAATCCAAGACACAATAAACAGACACTTGCTACTTACACATTCCTACCCAATTATAAAAAATATAATTTATAAAAATAAATTTGAAAAGGGGAAAATGATTGGGAGGCAAAAAACCCAAACTTTTTGAACGTTTTTTTCAGATTTTGGAAAAAAAAAAAAAAAAAAAAACGTATAGAAAAATGCTTTCAATCGAAAAAAGTTTTATTTAAAAAATTGAAGTTTATTAAATTGTCCGTCTGAAGCTCAATTTGATTAAGGCGTTAAGCCACAATCGATTGTCAAACACAAAAGACATTTGCCAACTTTAAAAAGGTTAGTTTTTGTCATGTTTAAGAGTCTATAACGCAGAAATGGCTAATTCAATAAAAAAAAAATGTTGTATACTAAAAGTTGTAGATCATTACGTTTTGTACATGATAAAAGTTTTTAAAGAAAAAAATTGCCCATTCCTACTCTGAGATGTCAAAAAAAAAAAAAAAAAAAAAAAAAAAAAAAAAAAAAAAAAAAAAAAAAAAAAAAATGTTCTCAACAGAAGTGGCAATTAATTCATCAATCCTAATTGTATTGATCCTTCTATACCATCATGCGTACCTCAAGTAAAAAAAAATGTTGGCTTGATTTTGGAAAAACCGTGTTAAAAATGCAAATAAATCACGAATAGTACAGGGGAATTAGCTTCGAACCTTGAACTCAAAAAATTAAAAGGTCTACCTGCTGCAAATTGTCCACCACACTTAGCTAGTTAGGTAGGTTTGCTATAAAAGCGTGTTTTCCTATTTTTTTTTAAACTATGATTTTTATTTTTATTTTTTATTTTACTTTTTGGTCTAAGATGTACTAACATGTTTTTCCCTATGGTTGTATAAATCTAATGAAGGAAATTATTTTCACGAGGAAATAAGAAATATCTGATATCCGTTGCAGTAAACCCATCTATTTCATTTCTTCTGAGTCGAAATTAATGTTTAATAAAGTTTAATGGGAAGGGAGACGTAATGCTGCCTCTCTGTAATTCTGTCTAAATAATATAAAAGGCACATGACATGTCTCCAGTCGTCCCAACTTCGCAGCAACTTTTCTAAGGGACTCATAACCGACTCAGCCGCTATCCAATTAGATGAAGAGCTTCTTCCTTAAATCCAAATTGGATCCTCCTGTCTATAAGACCAGGAGGGGTCCATAGGTAGGTTTCCTACCTGCCGATCCTACCTGTTATATGTTCGGACCCCAATGTACGTTTAATTATATCAAGTTGAGAAATCCTCCATCGTGAAAATGGAGAATGACACTTATCATTTGAACTATACATCTTTAAATTTTACAGTAAAGAACTAGGTTAGAACAGCATATCATGAAAGCTGGCAACAGCAACAAGCTAAGAAGTATAAGATCTACAACAGAATAATGGAGTCAGGATTCAAGTCCTAGGAAAGAAGAAGTAAACATGTTAAGGTAACCACATCGAACCACGAATCAACCAAATTTGTCAAACCCACACAGCACCCCTATATCGATTGCACTGCTTCACTTCAAATTTCAATTCATCGATATCCCTTTTCTTTAACATGAATGTAAGAGTTTCATTCATTTTATGTAACTAAATTTGATTATTGTTTCGTAAGTTTCCTGAAATAATAAATTAAATCAGATTAAGTTGAATAAAATTTCTAAGGCAAAAACATTCAGGACAACCACAAAAGCACTTTGTAAGCAACATTGCTCTGCATACTAACCTTCGTTTGCTAACTGTTAATGAACAAATAGGGACTCACTACAAACGATTTCACGAAAAATTATGAAGACACCCCAACATACTCATAAACGGCATGGCGACAACTCACATTCCAGACAACACCTAGAGAAGGCTAAAGAGGAGCTGGATTCTCTTGAGCTAAGTTAAAAAAAAGAAAAGAAAGTCAAGTTATGCGGAGGTGGCACTGGGTTCTCCTATCCCTCATACCTTTCACTCCAGGTAACTCAGTAACTCATTTTATTTTATTCACTGATTGTTAGTCACTTTAATTGAGAGGTGTGAATAGAGATATGAAGTTAATAAAAAAAAAAAAGGTTTAGATAAAGTGGTAAGGCATAAAAATTGATGTGTTTTCCTTGACTTTATTAAAAACCGTGATTTAATTTGATGGGAATGCTCTAAGCAGGAAAAACTCCACTTTCGAAATTGAAGAAAAATCGAAAAGTCACAATCGAGAATAAGGTATTTTGAGCAGGAGTGGATCGTTGTCGTTACCAAAATTACTTAAGAATTTTATTCATGAATTTAAAAAAAAAAAAAAAATCCAATATGGCCCCTAGGATGACTTTGCCAACCTCGGAGAAGCTGATGACAGGAGGTGAGAGACAATGCAGGACCATTAAGATAATCATCCTTAAGGAGGCGGGGGCCATAAATCACGGGCACCACTGGCATTGATCCCTAAGGAGTAGCTCCTTTCAGTTGCCATCCTTTGTGCAGGACCGCTACCACTCTGGTCCTCAGGTCTTTGGCTAATACCTTGTTATAGTTCCGCTCTACAGGGTTAATTGTATTTTAATATGATCTTGGCAATTGTATCGGTAATATCTACAGTGACATTAGTAAATCGATTAGTCGATTATAAATCAAAAGATAAGGGTGTGCTGCTAGTTATGAATTTACATTATAATTAACAAACGAGACTTAAAAGACAAGAAACTGCTCGTCGTTTCCGACAACACCAACATTTACTAGACAAGTGTTCAAAGCTCCCAATAAATTACAAAAGATTTATTTACGTGACAATAATTAGAACCATTTGGGCATACAGTGTTGAGCTTTGGAGCTCCACTAAACCATCAAATTCTTCTCGTATCCAATCTTCTCAAATCATTCGTAAAATCCTCAATGCTTTTTATTATGTAACAAACTACGAACCCACATGGATACCCTAGATTCCCAATTAGCTTCTCACTCAATTCCTGATAACCCTCTGAGTCGTTTGAAAAGAAGATGGCCAAGAGACTCTCTAATACATTATTATAATTTCTACAGAACTTTTATTGAAGTGCAACTGGTGAGTAGTCCTTTACATATTACTGACATGGCATTGTAATCATTTCACTCAAATTAACTTGTTCTTTTTAATTTATGCAATTGTAAATATCAATAATTTTTTTTTACATTATAACTGATGAAATTGATATACAGTCAACTGTATTTTTGTTTTTAATTTATTTACTGATATATTTTTTTTTTTATTAATATTTCATATATTTATTGATATTTACAGCTGTATATAATAAATGCATCTAGTAAACGAGTTGGAAATGATTACAATAACGTTTTATTACATAAATTTAATAAATTTAATATTCTACAACTTTGATTCTGACACTTTTTTCTGAGAAACGATAGTGGAAAACACTAGAAGCAAATGTTTGACAAAAAGTGTGGTAAAAGTTATTTTTTTGTTTTCGAAAATTATCGATTTTCAACAACGTATATCTCGAAAACCGTTGAAGTTCAGGAAATATGTGTACAATCAATTTTATATCAAATTTAATTAGCTTTAATTTCTATTTAAAACATATTTTTCTAGGGTCTTTTGTTTGAGTAGAGACCGGATTTCTGTGTTATTGCACATTCAGTTCGCTTTGATTTAGCGCTCTCTAACTCAAACAGTTATCTCATTCATAACCTAAGGATTCTTATTCTTAAATTTTATTTTGCATGAAATTGCACAAATTTGACTTTTTGAGCTTAATTTCACGAATTCGGGTTTTACTGCACGAAATTGCACAATTGAACGAAATTCATCTAATTTTATTCACTTACCAGGTATGCAAGTTTAAAATGTCGTTTTAATTCCAATAGAATGCGCTCTTAGCCTATTGAAGGATTTGCTTATCTCTAAACGCTATTTTGTTTGTTAGTCATTTGTTTACAAAAGTCAGTTGTTTTTAAGTCGTTTACGTGGACGTATCATAACTTTCTTTGGTGTTAAAAATGTCTAATTTTAAGCCAAATAAAGAGCATTTGCGGCATGTCATGATTTTCTTATTTAATCAAAAGAAAAAGGCATCTGAATGTCATCGAAATCTTGTTGAGACTTATGGCGATGTTGCTCTAACCGTCAGGACATGTGAACGTTGGTTTCAAAGTTTCAAACGTGGTGATTTTGATGTTACTGATCAAAAACGAGAAAATCGACCAAAAAAGTTTGAGGACTTCGAATTGCAATCTTTATTAGACGAAGACAATACCCAAACCCAACAAATGATGGCAGAACAGTTGAATGTCACTAGGCAAGCCATTTCCGATCGCCTGAGAGCTATGGGAAAGATTCAAAAGGTTGGAAAATGGGTTCCACATGAATTGGACGAACGACAGATGGAAAAACGAAAAAACTGTGTGCGAAATGCTGCTTTTACGCCACGAAAGAAAGGGTTTTTTGCATCGAGTTGTAACTGGCGATGAAAAATGGATTTATTTTCAGAATCCCTAACGAAAAAAATCATGGGTAACGCCAGGACAACCATCCACATCGAGTGCAAGACCGGATCGTTTTGGGAAGAAGACAATGCTGTGTGTGTGGTGGGATCAGAAGGGAGTAGTCTACTACGAGCTTCTCAAACCCGGCGAAACAGTCAATACCGAGCGCTACCGACAACAAATGATCAATTTGAGTCACGCATTGATCGAAAAACGCCCAGAATGGGCTCACAGGCACGCCAAAGTCATTCTTCAGCATGATAACGCTCCTGCACATTCAGCCAGATTGACTAAGGAAACGATTTCTTCGCTTGGTTGGGAACTCCTACCCCACCCGCCGTATTCACCTGACCTGGCGCCTTCTGATTATCACCTCTTCTCATCGATGGGACACTCATTGGCGGAGCAACACTTTAACAATTTCGAAAACGTACGAAAATGGCTCGATGAATGGATTTCAAATAAAGATGAAGCATTCTTTTGGAATGGTATCCATATATTGCCCGAGAGATGGACAAAATGTGTAGAAAGCGAGGGTCAGTACTTTGAATAAAATATATTATACTTTTTTTTAAATTACTGTGTATATATTTTAAGAAATAAACGACATTTTAAACTTGCATACCTGGTAATCATTAATTTTTTGAAAAATTTACTTACGATCATTAGGCAACATTTATAACAATTATTTATATTAAGTAGGTTAATTAGTTTAAAATTGAAAGTAAAAAGTCCCTTAAATCAAATGTATTTGTGACGAACTATTTTTAAATGATCGTATTGAATTGGAAGCTTTGAGGATTTATTAGGCAAACATTGAGGATCGACGTACTTCCTAGAACTAAGACGTTTCTGATAATTTTACTCTCCGCTTCCCATTTCATTCCCCACTTCTGAACGCCCGCGAGTGTTTCTACAAAATTGAAACAATGGACCAATGAATATCCAGAGCTGATATTTTTTGAAACTCTCGAAGAAAGCTTAAAACGAATTTGAAATGAAAAGGGAAGATGTTTATTTTCAAAATTCGAGTAAATCATTGAGAAAAACTACGGCTACATTCGTCAAAAAAAAAATTAAATTATTGTATCGACGGAAAGGAAATAGAAGCTGATAATCTGGATCCATCCACAATCGCATGCTACAAAAATTGTCCTGTTACGTCCATAGATGTAGAACGTTCATTTTCTTTGCTAAAGAACATTTTATTAAGTGACAGGCGACATAATTTTCCTTAAAAATATTTTGAAATTTATAATGTCGTACATTTTCACGAAACTTTTAAAAACTAATTTATTTTTCAAAAACATTTAATTATATTCTGTTTCCACGTAAAAGGAATTTTTAATGAAGATATTTTATATTTCTTTTAATTAACAATTTTATTCATCTCCTTTTTCCTCCAAATTTTAAAGTATTTCAGATTGAATTAACACTAAAACGAAACGTTTGTCGAAATGTCCTTAAGTTTATTCAAGGCTGGTTAAGGTTTGCATATTTGTGTAAATAAATGGATTGCTGCATGTATTAAGTTTTTAGATTCACATTTTGAGTTTCTTACTGCACGATTTTGCATGTTTTAAGTTTTTTACTGCACAAAAATCCGGTCTCTGTTTATGAGATATAATTGAAAAACCTTGGGATGGGACCTTCTCCCCTTCCCCACCGTAAGTTTATCCCCCAGGGGAGGGGACTTTTAGTAGGTTTACCTTCTAACTACTCCTAGCGAAGCTATGAAGTAAAAAAATTATTCATGCACTTTGCAGTAAGTTTATTGACTGGACTATTATAAGAGTGGGTGAAGCTGCGACGGGGGATTTAAATATTCTTGTGTACATTTTATTCCTTGCTTTAGCTATCCATCCCTAAGCTCTTTATCTGCAGTTGGAAAAAGATAGCCCAAAGGGTGCGGTGAAGGGCAGCTATCGGATTCAATTATCAGAACCTGGGAGTCGGTGATCTATCACGTGCCAGGGCCGGCTCCAACCTCCTTCGCTCTTATTTGTTGCTGTCACATCCCCTCCCTTCTCTTTCTTTAAAAACCTAACGCTCTTATACAACCGCTTCTTTCTCTTCTGTTTGCTCTGCTTGAGGTGAACAAGTATTGTGTAGAAGTATCACAACCACACCTGAGGATTTATCTCTCATCCTTCATTTTTGGGAACCAATTTCAACACCGTAATAAAGAAAAACAGATTGCGAAAATAAAAATGAATGCCTGGATTCCATAAATATGTAAAATCCACTACGATTCCAATATTAGAACATACCCCCATCCATTTATGCTCCTCTTTCGTAGTTTTAACAAGATCCATATATGATTTTTTTAATTATTTATTGATAATTATAACCTGGGTTTGAAATCAATAATTATTTTTCCCAAAAAATCATATAATTATTATTATATTTGATTATTAATTTAAAAATCATTCCTGATTTATAAATAAAAATTTCAATTGATTTTTTTTTTTTTTTTTTTTTTTTTTTTCTTTTAACATAATAACTTTATTCACAACTGTACACAATGGACAACCAGTGAATGTGAAGTTACATTGAAACAACAGAAATGATCAGGCATGAGGGAGTCAGCACCCAGTGGTACAATCTCCAAGCGTGTAACTAAATTATTAGCGATTAGACTAGGAGATCCCTCATCCACTTCCTTTTCAGCCTCCATTGAGTTATGTCAGGTATCTGTACTGTTGCCATATTATGTATCTGTTTGTTAGTGTGTCCACGTAGTTTCTCATGAAATTATCGATAAAGTTTATGAATATGGCTCTTAACTGTCGGAATACGTAAGTCCATAGGTAGCATATCGTTTGACACATAAGTGGGGGAGTCTGTTATCAGTCTTAGGAATTTCGATTGGAATGTCTGTATTTTCTGAATAGGTATTCTTTTGGCCGGTCCATAAATTTGCGATGCATACGTCCAGATGGGTTTAATCAAGTAACTGTAAATGTTAAGTTTCTGTTTTAAAGGTAGTTTTGAGCGTCTGTGAAGTACTGAGCACTGAGTCTGTTTTTTTGTCTTGACGTGTGGGCCCCATGTCGGTCTTCTATCAAGCGTATGTCCTAAGTATGTCACTTTTTCAGTTTGATGTAAAGGTTGGTTGTCAATGTAAACAGGCGGGCAGGTCTTGCGTCGTAGTGTAAATGTAATATGAAGGGATTCGTCATAATTAAGTTTTATTTTCCATTTTTTACACCAAGTTTGAATCTCGTTGAGGTTGTGTTGAAGTGTTAAGGTGGCTTGTGTAGAGTCCGCGTCTCTAGTCATGATTGCAGTGTCATCTGCGTAATTAGCAGTTAATACGTTATTGTTCATCGGTATGTCATAGGTATATACAAAGTACAGAGAAGGTGCTAGAATTGAGCCTTGAGGGACTCCTGCTAAAATAGGTTTGATGGAGGAGATATCTGAGCCCTGGCGAACAGAGGAAAAGCGGTCTGAAAGAAAAGATTGTAAAATAAGGTAGTAAGTGGGTGGTAGTAACGGTTTCAATTTTACTAGTAGCCCCTGGCACCATACTCTATCAAAAGCCTGGGAAACGTCCAGAAACGCCCCAGAAACGTAAAGTTTTAGTTCTAAAGCAGCATGTTTATCGATTTGATTAAAAATTATGATCACTCACTGAGTGATACGGTATTGCATAAATAATAATGATTAAATTGCGATCAAAAATATGTTGATCAGAAAATAAAAATCACCTTTTACACACAAATTGATTAATATGTTTGTATACAATATTAATGTACACATTTTCAATATTATATATATATTTTAAAGAGAGCAGAAAATATATTCTAACTTTATATTAAGGTTCAATCAAATCCATTACCTTTTCTGTTCCGTATTTTTATTTTGTTAACATATTTGAGATGGTTGTTAAGGATTTGATTACAACTGTGTTCCCAAGATCCCAAGAATGTAAAAATACAGCTACTAGTTGATTCCTCATTGTCAGTGTGTTCACAGCCTACGAATTAAAATCATTATGAGATATGGGACGAAATAAAAATTCGTGTATTACCGACTTACGTTCCCGATTGACGGGAAATTGACCCATTGAGGATGAGTTGGGATGTCAGCTGTACACACCGTGAAGAGGATGGAACGTAGGATACTTCTTAGAGGAACTCCGGCAGAATTGATAAAGAGGAAAGAATATGAAAAGTTATGATTAATCTTTTGGTTTTTTTTTAGAGACCTGATGGAGCCTTACACTGTAAATCGAATCTTTAATACAAACAATTAAAACTACTAAATGCGGTTTCTTTGACTGTACGTCATAATAATGACGTACTGCTACTTTATCATAATAAAATAACGTTTTGTAAAAACAAATAAATAAAAAATGAAAGATAAAAAAATTTAAAAAATCTTCAAAATAAATTTATATTTACACAAAATTCTACCTAATTACTATGAATGGAGTAATAATGTGATATGAATGGTTACCAGACATGTAGCCATTTGTCATTGACAACGCTAATTTCATTAAATTATTGTCAATAAAACTTACAATCCTGAAAATAATATATTGTTATGCTTTTAGCTGTAATAAAAAACCCAGAACACCTTTCAAAATAAATTACGGAAATAAAAAATAAACTTATTCTAAACATAAAAAAGGCATTTCCTGTCTTGTGATGCGTGCTAAATCTTTCCATCTGCAATTTAACAAATCTAACTTTATAATGTAGAATATTTCTGGAACATCCTCTTCAGATTAAGATAGCAGAACTATCTCAAATTTCGTATAACTAGAGCAATTAAAGGAAAATTAATCCAGATTCCAATTAGCTTTTAATGCTCAAATATAAACTCCTATAAAATTTACATAAATTCTTTGGCAATTAGAATCAACCCCCTCATTATGACATATAATTTCTTAGGATTATTACCCACTAGATCAGATACCTTTTAACTGTACTAAATCTTCCCAACACTCATACTCAATGTAGCTAATATCAAAACTGGAACTTTTGCCATATTAGGTAACATAAATATGTCAAGATAACAAAGGAACATTTTCAAATCCAAATTAAGATTCTATAAACTACACACACAAACATACATTTATATATATGTACATATATGGATAAATTTCTTGGCTGTTATACTATTAAATGTTTAGTAAGGTTCTTGAGGTCAGTCAGGTAAAAATGGGATTTTATGAAGAAATCAAGACAACACACAGTCCCGAAGCAATCACAGTAATGAAGGAACTTCAGAAATCCAACAGAAAACTAGCAAGTACGAAGAATACTAGGACATTCCTACAAAGAAGCAGGGCATGATTATGAGAACAATATAGTCTCGAAACGTCCTCAAAATAGTTGTTTTTATTTTGACTAAACCTCAAGAACCTTACTAAACATATATATATATATATATATATATATATATATATATATATATATATATATATATATATATATATATATATATATATCAAGTCAGGACCACATGTACAATATATCACTTCTTGCCTTTATCTCTTATTCTCCTTTCCCCTCATATCTTTCTCATCTTCTTTCCCATCTTCCTTCTTTGTTCCTCTTACCTTCCTAGCTCTTTCTCTACTCCAGAAGAACCTTTATGCTTCTCAAGATTTTCCAGTTAGTAGCCCTCTCTGTGATACCCATTCTCTCTGCTCCTTTCATTATTTGTTCCGAATATCCCTTGAACTTTTTTAGTCTCATTACTTTATCAGATTTTAGTTTGTTCAGACTATTCTGATTTATTTCTCCACATGCTGAAGAATTTAAGTCTCCATTCTCTATTCGATGTTTCATTTATTTATATCTATTCATAAAGTTATTTCATCTTTTTTTTTTCATGTTTTCATTCTCACCTATGCCAAATGTAAAAGTAAGTGAATTTTCTGTCAATATATACGGTATCTGGCATAAAGATTTCTGGAGAAGAGGATTCTTCAACACATCCTCCTTCCCTGGGAAAAATAATAAATGTATGTATGTGTGTGTGTATATATTTATATATATATATATATATATATATATATATATATATATATATTTATATACCATGTATGCAAGTTTAAAATGTCGTTTTAAATCCAATAGAATGCGCTCTTAGCCTATTGAAGGATTTGCTTATCTCTAAACGCTATTTTGTTTGTTAGTCATTTGTTTACAAAAGTCAGTTGTTTTTAAGTCGTTTACGTGGACGTATCATACCTTTCTTTGGTGTTAAAAATGTCTAATTTTAAGCCAAATAAAGAGCATTTGCGGCATGTCATGATTTTCTTATTTAATCAAAAGAAAAAGGCATCTGAATGTCATCGAATTCTTGTTGAGACTTATGGCGATGTTGCTCCAACCGTCAGGACATGTGAACGTTGGTTTCAAAGTTTCAAACGTGTTGATTTTGATGTCATTCTTCAGCATGATAACGCTCCTGCACATTCAGCCAGATTGACTAAGGAAACGATTTCTTCGCTTGGTTGGGAACTCCTACCCCACCCGCCGTATTCACCTGACCTGGCGCCTTTTGATTATCACCTCTTCTCATCGATGGGACACTCATTGGCGGAGCAACACTTCAACAATTTCGAAAACGTACGAAAATGGCACGATGAATGGATTTCAAATAAAGATGAAGCATTCTTTTGGAATGGTATCCATATATTGCCCGAGAGATGGACAAAATGTGTAGAAAGCGAGGGTCAGTACTTTGAATAAAATATATTATACTTTTTTTTAAATTACTGTGTATATATTTTAAGAAATAAACGACATTTTAAACTTGCATACCTGGTATATATATATATATATATATATATATATATATATATATATATATATATATATATATATATATATATGCACTCACACATTATTCCTGTAGGTGCGTTCCACAGTGATCTAGTGATTAGTTTTAATATTTTTTTTTACAATATTTATACATATATTTACTTATTTTTTTATAACACGCTCATTTATATGGTATATCTTCAAAAGGGTTTCAGTTGGTAATATATGTTTATTCAATGTCGGAATATTAATGTCTACCTTTTCTGTAGGGGTAAATGCAAGATATCTCCGTAGTATAACCAAGCCAGGCCGCTGCAAATGGGGAAATTGTCAGATGTTGCCAAAACATACATATTTTGCGTGGTGGCTAGGGTGTATTACGTGATTTAATCAAAATTTCATATAAAGGGCCTGATAGTAAATTTAACCAGGTTTTAGTTGAAAAGATGAAAGTTCAGATCGAAGAAACAGTTATGGAGTTATAGTGAAAACTTTGTCAAAAAAACTTGGATTTCAAAACAGTAAGCGGTTTTGAGGGTGCTTACATCGATATTTTATGAGACTTGATCAAAATTTAATATACATGTTCTTGTAGTAAATTTAACCAGCTTTTAGATGAAAAAAAATATATTTTGGATCGAACAATTACTTTCGGAGTTATAGCCAAAAGAGTACCGAAAAACGTGTTTTTGCGGAAAAGTGCGACCCCGGTGAGAGTGCTGAAATGATGGGTGTAGATTGCATGAATTATGCGACTATTTTTGACTTCAAAGCTTCGTTAGGAGCAGTTAGAAGGTAAATATACTAAATGACCCGGTCCCTGGAGGTACGGG
The DNA here is from genome assembly GCA_003667255.2 of Euschistus heros. Lineage (NCBI taxonomy): Eukaryota > Metazoa > Arthropoda > Insecta > Hemiptera > Pentatomidae > Euschistus > Euschistus heros. The sequence continues at coordinate 107,321 of RCWM02000208.1, read as the reverse complement.
AATCCCCAGTTTATGGTGGGGGAAGGGGAAAAGGTCCCATGTTTAGGTTTTTCGATTATATCTCGAAAACCGTAGACTCTGGAAAAATAATCTAAGAATGGAAATTAAAGCTAATTAAATTTCCTATAAAATTGTTTATATAAATATTTGTCCAACTCTCTACGGTGTTCGAGATATACGTCATTGAAAATCGATAATCATAGAGACAAACTATGTTTACCTCACTTTTTGTCAAACATTTGATTCAATTGCCAAAGACGTATATATGAAATTAAACTAAATTTAATGCTCTACAACTTTATTTCTGACAATATTTCTGAGAAACAATTGTCGAAGGCACTAGAAGCAAGTGTATGTCCGAACCGGTGCCCGCTCCTTTTTCTTCGCGCTATATCTCGAAAACGGTTAATCCTAAAAAAAAAAAAAAAAATTAATAGAACCAAAATTATAGAGAATATTATTATCCACAAGTTTTTTAATTTTCTTGATTGACGGCCGATGGATAGAAATCGAGATTATTGAAAAAAAAAACTGATTTTTGTGCCCTTTGACCTTGAATATCAAATTATGATAACGTGCTGAGATCAGTGACTTTTTACCACTTATTTAGAAGAACAAAACAAAGGTATATGCAAAAATTCAGCTTCATTGGTTCATTTCCGAGGTGAAATATTTATTTGACTGGGCTAAGAGTGTTTGAACTGTGACGCGTCTGTCATATGTGCGGGGCTTGTTCGTTTATGTAACTGGCTAATTGTGGATGAAATCAGATGGATAAGAATTATGGCTGAATGTAAAGGTGCAAATCGAATTTTATTTTGCTCATATAACCCGGTGTTGTAATACTAATCAATAAGTTGAAGTTACCTTATTCACATTATCTATTCATTCCTCTCCAACAGACAATTCTATACCCAAATAAACTCATCATCCACCAAAATACATACCCTTCCTGCTGGTCTTCCACAAGGTTCCTGCTTATCCCCAACACTTTTTAACCTGTTCCTATCTGACTTACCAACGCACCCTAATGTAATAACATCCCTATACGCAGATGATACAGCATTATATACAACCTCTTACCGAATTGACACAATAGAAAATAGGTTACTACAAACTTTCAAAAAAATCAATAAATACTGCCAAAGGTGGAAACTGAAGGTAAATACAAGTAAATCAGAAGCCATTATTTTCACTAAACGAAGGCCACTCATAGGCAAACATATTACTTTAAACGGTGAAAACATCCCTTGGTCCAAATCCGTAAAATACCTTGGTTTAACGTTAGACAGATCCTTAACTTACACAGCCCACATAAACGATAAAGTAGACAAAGTAAAAAAAATCATATACAAGATGTTCCCTTACTTTCACAAAAAATCTAAATTGAGTCCAAAAAATAAACTTATATTATACAAAACAGTTATCCGATCCCAGATTACATATGCTTCACCCGTGTGGAGCTCAACTTGTACAACCAACTACCGCAAACTCGAAAGGATACAAAACTTGTGTATAAGGATAATCAATGATTACCCTCGATATACAAAAATATCAACAATGCTGCACGATCTCAATCTTATCCCTATCCAACTTCACATCCACGATCAAACAAAAAATTACTTTGGTAAAACAACAATTTCGGAAAATTTACTTATACGAGAAATCGGTAATTACAATAAATCATCGTTAAAAAGATATACACACGAAAGAACAAAGCATATACTCCTCACTTAATCTAATTTATAGATTACTAGCTGAAAGTACCCTGCTCCGCTACGGTTTAATATTAAACCGACAACTTAAATTAGTTAAAGTTAAGCTTAACGTTGATAATTATTACTACTTAAATAAAACTAAAAAATTCCATTCTTATAATAATATCAATAAGTAAATTTGACAACTTGCAAAAGTTAATTTTATATTATTTTAACAGTCCTCCAGCGAATATTCGAGGCAGCTCTACCATCTTACCCAGCCCTGATACCAGACCATCAGCTTTTCTTCTGGCATACTTTGAGTGAATATAGTCTCAACTTCTCAACTTTTTTGTTTTTTTGAATTAACATTAGTCATTCTGTTTCGATTTTTGCGTACATATAAAGCATAAATTGGTTGAGGAGATTACGAAATTAAAGTAAATAAGGTTCTTCACCTCCTCTCTCCATCAACATTTAGGCGTAAAAATCAGCTGCAGACACAGTTTTCTTAATTGATGTAATTGTGCTTGGGTCACACTGAGGGATGTTAATACTGTACCCATGAACATCTAACTGGCCTTACACGTCATCAGAGAACATACTTCTTTTAACCCCCTATTTAACATAGGTTTTTTAATAGCTTCTCGTCACGATACAACTCAAACTTGTAAGGGTATTCCTTTGCAGACAGAGTTCACAGAAAGTACCATGCAATAGGGTTTCGACATCGATCATATTTTTGTTTGTTTACAACTATAAGGAACTTAATTTGTGTTCAAAGTGTGCGGCTTAAGCATCTAACCTACTTTTTAACTTAGCTTATCTCAATATACCATATGACTATTAATCTATTATTATTCATCCAATAAAAATTGTAATTGCATTTTTCGCGAATTAGTCGCGATCCAGGCCGATTTTTTAAAATTCCTTTCTTAGCGAGCACCTAGGGCCTTAGAGGAATCTACATATCGAATTTCATTCCAATCCGTTCGGTGGTTTCTGAAATTTCGTGTTAAGTGAGTGAGTGGTATTTGACAAATATATAGTAGATTATTATTATTATTATTTTATAGTGGTGTTCAACATTTGTTATAATACATTCTTTAGTTGTTTTTTTTTTTTACTATTAGATGAAGTAAGATATATACTTATAAGCTATATTAATTGATTTTATTTATTTATCAATATTATATATATTTCTTTTGTTGTATAGGTTTTTTCTATTTTTCCTGCTGTTAAGAGGTAAACTTTGAACTGTAAAGCCTATTCACAATTATAAAATTATATTATTCATGTAGAGGACTTATGCCGGAACATGAATACTTAATATGAATTGTAAATTGTAAAAATGTAAATAAAGTATTATTATCTATCCAAAAAAAAAAAAAATAAGTTGAAGAGTTAATGGAGCAACGATAGGGTCTTTATAAAGTGATTTACTTAAATATAAATCTATATTTGTAAATTAATACAGTTTAAGAGAAAAACGACTGTAGGATCTAGAGGGCAATATGTTAGATCGAACAGCTGTAGGCTCTAGATGGCTGTGGTACTAGCCTTCATTTCTCTCCACCCCTCGCTAGGGGTCATTTATATTTTCTTATCGCTTTTATTATCCTTTCGATAATTAATGTCATTTGTTAGAAATTTAATAAAGAGGCAATGAAGAGAGGGAGGTGAAAGATAGTCCTAGATAAGAAGGGGAAGGTGCGCAGGGGGCAAAACAGTAGCCTCCGCTAAATATATGTTACAGCAGTTGATCTCAGGCCGGCAATAAAGCAAGCTCATAGCCTATAAGAACTCTATTACCGCAGATACATATTAATGAATAGAGCTCCGCCCCTAGCGCCATCTACTTGGTTGGAGCAGTATCAAGGGTTATCTTAAGTCATTCAGTGTAATGACTTACGAATCTCCCGGCAGTTTCATCTTAGTAATAACATTTACTAAGATAATTTTATGAGCAAATGTTAAAAAACAATTTACATATAAAGATTTTGTAACATCCTAATAGATAAACAGAATTCTTGCTCAACTGAAAATGGCCGGCAAAAAGAACACTCGATTATCATGTAATAACAAGCATAGTAATTTTTTTTGTTTAAACCCAATTATTGAAATTTACAACTGTACAAAATATATGCATCAAGTAAATGTGTTAATAACGATTACAATAACGTCAAAACTTGAAAAGAACTACTCATCAGTAGCAGTAAAGAAATTTAAAAAATATTCAATTCTTTGTAATTAACTTATTTAATGCAGATAGGGATTAGCTTTCTCAAAATGTTTTGAATAATAATTTTTTTGTTTAATTTATTAAGTTTTATATACTACGTGTGATTTAAATATCAGTGGATTTTGTGTTTATATTCGATTTTTTTTTTTTCATTTTAACTGATTATGTTTTGAATTCAGACTTCATGTAATTGTTATTATCAACTATGAAACGTTTTAAGACAAGTTTTAGAATGTCAGTGTGATTATGAATATTGTTAAATATTGAAATAAAAACAGAAACCGCATTCAGAATAAAGCAATAATTTATATAAGAAAAGAAAGAACAGGCAGTGAAACAAGATAATTAGATCAGGGAATTTGATTACTTTAGCTCGCGCCATCTAGGTAACCAACACTTCTACATGAAAACAAAGAAACATCTGAGATTAGATTTTACTTTTCCATATCATATTCCCTTTCGCTAATCAGAACAAATTAATTCAAGGACAATTCGAAATGCCGATCAGGGGAATTTTAAAAATAATAGGAGCATAATGTAAAAAACTGCTAGGATCGTTCTTGGATCTGTTTTACCTTCTGATATTAAAATGAGAAATAAGAAAATAATGAAGTGGAAATAAGAAAATATCAAATAAAGACAATAAATCAATGAAATAAGAAAATAATGAAGTGGAAATAAGAAAATATCAAATAAAGACAATAAATCAATGTTGCATTAATATTATATTAAATCAGAATTAATATAATGCTAAATTATCAGTAATATTAACTCCTGACAAACTTTCTGATGCCAGGGAAGTGTAAATAACAAATTATAAATACATAAAAGACAGAATCCTTGTTGAAAGTTATGATGTTAATTTCTGCTATATTTTCTGAAGGGAATTGGAAATAAGAAAATATGAAACCTTTGAAATAATTTCTCTCATTTTGTATTTTTAGAGATCGATGTGTTTTATTGAATTAATAATACAATCTGTTTTACTTCAGGGCAATAAGTAATAAATATGGATGACAAAGAATCCATTCACAGAATATGTATACTGAAATTTTCTCCCTTAAATTGGTACAACAAATATAAATATATAAAACACCAAATCCAGGTAGAAATTAATCTATTAACTTTTGTAACAGTTTTACACATTAGAGAAGAGAAAATAAGAATACATGAATTTGCAAAACACTAAATTCCTTATGGAACTCATGTTGTTAACTTATGTTTCACCTATTTACACTTAAGAATACTAATTATCAATATAACACACTAAACAATAAAATTCAAGTTGAAACTGTAGAGGTGATTGTTTCTATGTGAGGTAATGGGAATGAACTATCGATAACTGTAAACTCGAAGTAAAGCGTAAAGATCGAACAGGTCGGTATAGTGCGGTTTAGGTAGGCTCCGTGGAGACATGCTTGTGTCACGGTACCGATCATTTTATAAACCTGAACCGCTATAATCCGTGAAATGGCTCTGGTTTAACAATTGGCGAAGAGTATTGTTACCAGGACAACGGTTGTAAAAGGATATTTAGGCCATCATGGTCCTAATAAAACGCATGTTTTATTTAGATTTTTCTCCAATTAAAAGTAACCACTAGGAGGTTCTCAGGAGAAAATGATTCATAATCATTAATTATATTTAAAATCAATTACCAACTAATTATCATTAAATTGATCAATTCTTCCTTACTGATATTATAATTCATCAAATGAAAATATTAACCCTTTGCACTCATTAGCCAGTTATAATCCGGCAAAATAAAAATGCAATTCCACTCAGGTTATAAGTTCCACTTGTCTGGCACATGACTCATAAGCCGGGTACAGACCGGCATTATTTTTTTTTTTTAAGTCCTCTCTTGAAGATAATATTGTTTAATTGATTTGTTTTTAATTGTTTGTTGTTGTATTATATTATTGTACTTGAAGTACTAAAAAAAAGCTTAACCAGTTTATATATATATATATTATTTATGTCTTTTAAAAAAAAATATAAAGTATCATGCTACAGAAAAGTGTAAAAAACGATTTGAGTGCTGGTGGAAGAAAATAGTCCCAGCCAGCTGAGTGAAAGCCACGAAAACAAATGCCGGTTCACACCCGGCACATGAGTTCTGTGCCAGGCATTGGGTTCGAGGCTTCGGAGTGCTGAGGGTTAAAAAATGGTGACATCAAATCACGACTTCACCACTGCTCCCGTCCAAAATACGTTTTTCTTGCTAGTGTAATACAAAACAAATTATAGTTACAAGTTGTGATTTATTCGTAAGTTAACATAATTTTTTCAAATTCCTGAGGGAACATTTTGATGACAGTTCGCGAACCTCCGAGTCATCGTCCAGGGACCCACAAGGGTCCGCGGATCAGGTGTTGAGAACCAATGGTTTATTGTAATAAAGTACCATAAAAGTAGTTATGAGTAATAAAATGGTTTGAATACAGTTTCATAAAAGAATGAGTGAAATTTTACTATGTTCAATGTAAATATATTAACTACTATTGAAAATATTAATAAAAATGCAAATTAGAAATTAACAAAACAGTTCTGATAATAGGAGTCATATCTTGAAACATACACTACCATAAGGGATTATTTTGAATCGCTGTTTTCCTGATTCAAAACTAATGTAACATAGTTATTTGTATGCTGGTAAATAAGAAATAAAATGTTCAAAACCAAGAAAAATTATCCATTTGATGGTGGATAGAAAATTGTATAAAGATTAGCATGCAATATAATAATTAGACAAAGTTTGACTTACAGCTGAAGATTCAGGAAGTTCTTTCTTAATTTTCACTATACACCATCACTCACTTATTCACTATCACTCACTATCCACTCAAACTCACTACACCCACAATTACATAAACAGAATAACAGCTAAAAAACTAAAGAATAAAACACTTTGTAATAATAATAATAAAAGATTATAAATTAGAAAAACACATAGCGACACACAACACAACAGCACTAGAGGGAGCAAACTAACTGAAAATAATATGGAGCAAAAAAACGGGCGATATAATTAATTTAGCGTTCGTGCTTCTCCGCTTCTACTGACTGTCAGCTCCTGGATCTGGAAACAATAATTTAATTATTAGCTACAGTAAAAAAACCATATATAAAAATATTAAAACAAGATTATATTTACTAACTCAATACACTAATTATAAATTAATACTATATAAAATAAAAATATTTAGTAAAACTATGGAACACTGATATAATAAAATATATAAATTTAATCCGCAACAAATTAAGTAATATCAGTAGAAATTTGATCTATTAATTTAAATTTACAGGCACTCTATAGCATAATTAAAAATTAATCATATTTTCCTATCCACATTTTACATTTATACATGAAATATATTTAACACGTAATTACAGAGGAACCTCGTTGGACTAAAAAAAATGAAAGAAGTTAAAATATTCCAGAAAAATAATTGACAAAAACGCCGTTAAAATCTTCAACAGCTATCCAGTTCCCCTAATTTTTTTTTTTCAAAAGTCACGTTTGAAACAGTTTATTTCTCTTTGCTTTGTTTCATTCAAACCAACATAGCTCCTAAACGGTAGGTACTAGTGACAAAAGTTATATAGCAAAAACTATTTTCCATTAAATTTCTGACAAGGAAGCCATAGGCAAAATTTCGATCCGAGCAACACCAATATACTCGTAACTAGAGCTGTCAAAATGTTACATTTTTTAGTGTGAAAAAACTTTACAAAATGACTTTTCTTTTATTCAAATCAATACAGCTACTAAACGGTAGGTCCTAGTGACAAATATTATATAACAAAAAATATTCTCCATTAAATGTCTAACCAAGAAACTCGTCGTCAAATTTTCGATTCCAGTAACACCAACAGAGAGAGAGCGTGTTAAAACGTTACTATCTTTAATATAAAAAATGATACCAAAACAGTATAGACACACATATTTATACCTATGGCATACTATGTCAAAAAAAAAAAAAAAAAAAAAAAAAAAAAAAAAAAAAAAAAAAAAAAAAAAAAAAAAAAAAAAAAAAAAAAAAAAAAATTTGAGGAACACCAACAGAGCTAGTGTGTAAAAAAAAAAATGAAGGCTAAAAGTTACCTTTTTTTCATCCAAAGCAATATAGTTCCTAAATAGTAGGTCCTAGCGATAAACTTTACATAACAAAAAATATTTTCCATTAATTTTCTGATAGGGAATAGTCGTCAAGTTTTCGATCCGAGCTACACCAACAGAGCTAGAACATGTCAAAGAAACACCAACACTAAAAAAAATATAGGCGAAACTTATCTCATTTCATGCCAACCAATATAGATCCTAAACAGTTGGTCAGAGGCAACAAATGTTATAAGACAAAATTCTTCATTAAATTTCTGACAAGGAAACTGTCGTTAAAATTTCGAACCGAGCATTATCAACAATGCTACAGCGTTTTAGAATTTACAATTTTGAGGGCGAAAAAACGTTACAACTTGACTTTTTTCATTCGAATCAATATAGCTCCCATTGAGTAGGTAGGTCTTAGCGACCAATGTTATATAACAAAAGGTATTCTCCATTAAATTTCAGACTCAGAAACTGTCATTAAATTTTGGATCAGAGAAACACGAACAGAGTTAGAGCGTGTCAAAATGTTACATTTTTGAATGTGAAAAAAACGTTACACCAAAAAAGTATTGACACCCAGCTAAAAGTTACATCCATGTAAAAAAAAAAAACTCCGATTGAAGTGGCATTAGTTTGTTTACGAATATAAATATTTATAAAAGTAATTTTTGTTCCCTGGAATGCTTATATTTATAAAATTTGACTCAATACAATTGCCAATCTGTTAAGATTACTTGATCCATGCAGATCAATGAGTGCTTAATATGAATCCGTCTACAAACAAGGCATATATTTAAGGCAAAGCCGATTTTTTATTTTGACATTAATCTGATACATGTAGCTACGGATCTGTACGGAAGTGGCCTGCCTTATGGAAGACATATAAGAGGAAAGCAATAAGATATATATAGCAGAGGGATGTAGCGGTAAGCTCTTGGAGAAAAGAGAGGATTATTGTCGTAGAGCTGACATGACAGTAAGTTGAGGGCAGCCTGAGCTCGTGTCAGGGGCAGGCCAGCTCACTGTCAAATCGAGGCATCTTCTCAGCTCCGAGTCCACCAGTGCATTTTTTATCAAGTCCCAATTATACTCCCCCATATCCACCAACTGCTCCTCACTCACTCAGTGTCTGCCAAGTCACTCACTGCCATTCGTTGACAGTAATGGTCTGCTATTTCTTGCTATTCGATATCTGATACCGTCTAAATGTTAAAATGTAACGATGTTCCTTCAACAGAGGGCGTCTCTAAAACCATTTTCTAAATATTCCTAATATCATGATTATTTAGAGGAAATAGTATTACCGCATCACGGTCAATAGCGTGAAGATATATACCTAATAGGGCGTATAAAAAAAATGACTGTTTTATCAAACTCTCGAGTTCAAAATTCTGTAAATATCTTGATGCTATTTATTATTTACCAATACTTAATAATCCCTTTAGAGCATTCTCTAAGCTTGTTTACTAACAATGGACTTCTTCAAAAAAAGCCTCAGTTCAGTTATTTATTTCAAACAAGAAACATGACAGTGTTCTACGAAATTCTTGTAATTTTAAGTTCATTACTGGAAAAAAAATTTCACAACCGCTGAAGCAACTCGTGAAATTATTAAATATGAAGGGGTAGATGTCCTTGAAGAGCACTGTGTGGCGTTGGTTTGAAAAATTTAGGTGTGGAGATACGACGTTGGAAAGGAAGAAGGGCTCCGGGTGGCCATTAATGGATATTGATGAGGTTCTGAAGGAAGTGTCAAATCCGTCCACAAGTACTCGCGAACTTGCCAGGGAGTGTGGTGTGTGGAAAGATATTGTTAGTCGCCATCTTCTCTCCATGGGGAAGGTGAAAAAGACCTGTAGAAATAATGTTTACCTCACTTTTTGTCAAACATTTGCTTCAAGTGACACAAGCGTATATATTAAATTAAAGTAAATTTAATGATCCACAATTTTGATTCTAACATTTTTTTCTGAGAAACGATCGTGCGAGGCACTAAAAGCAAATATTTGACAAGTGAGGTAATAATTATTTTTTTGCGAATATTTTCGATTTTCAAAAACGTATATCTAGAAAGCCGTTGGAAGTTCAACAAATATGTATAGAACTAATGTCATAGGAAATTTAATTAGCTTTAACTTTTATTTCAAACATATTGTTCTAGAGTCTACCGTTTTTGAGATATCATCGAAAAAACACAAAATGGGACCTTCTCCCCCCCCTCCCTCCCGGGGCGGGAACTTTTAGTATGTTTATCTTCTAACATTTCAGCATTCATAGACTGGACAAAATACCTTTATAGCCGTCTGTGCATGTGGCTACAGGCTTGTGTTTATCTTTCAGTAATATTATATATCTTCTAATATTATATTTATATATCTTATTAATTTCTTCTTCTGTTTTTTTTTTTTTTTTTTTACAAAAGAGCCAGAGTGTAACAGAGTGGTTTTTAAGAAAAATAATGTTAAAAATTCATCATCAATTCTAAAAACAACTAAATTTAAAATGTCAGCTATTTGATATACAGATTATAATATATTAATTTAATAAATGGATACCAGAAAACATGCTTAAAAAAGTTAGGTCCAAGTCATTTGATTCCATTGGAATGCACTGAATCTCAGAATTACAAGAAAATTTTTATGCCGGACATTTAATAACATAATTTATTTTCCGGGTTAGTTACAAGCTTTATATTATTAGGTTTCTTTGATTTCAAAAAAAAAAAAAATTATCTACAGGCTACACATCAATTAAATAAAGTAAAACTTCATTAATATGTCAAAAACATCAGGAGCAAATATCAATAAAAATTACAGCCTGCATGTAAGACACCCAACCTCCCCAAAAGAGTGTTTGGTGAAACTTCTCCCTCCTGATGAGTGTTTCAGGACATTTGATTTGTTTGAAGACATTTAATTAACTTTCATTTTATATTTATTTCATGGCGCTATCACAAAATGAATCTTGCTTCTCCTACTCTGGTAAGCAAAGGCTGGTAACCTTTCCATGCACTTTAGGGACGGGCAATATAGACAGACAGTCTCTTTTTCAGGACTAACTCCCCCTTAAATCGATAAATAAATAAATTGACATGTTTTTGCTCTTGAACTCTTATCAGGAGCGATATTTTTCACCAAAAACTCATTTGGGGTGGTTGGGTATCTCACGTGCGACTGAAATTTTTATTGATATTAGCTCCTGATGATAGTTCTTTTCGAACATTAACATGCTGGGCCAATTTACATAGTTTTTGACATATAATTGAATTTTTATTTTATTTTATTAGATTAGAAGCCTGTAGAGAATTTAATTATGTTCTATTAAAGTCAAAGAAACTTTATAATATGAAGCTTGTAAATTAGCCAGAAGATAAGTAATACATGTATTCTTGTCCTGCATAAAATTGTTCAAATAATTCTGAGATTTAATGCATTCTTATGGAAGCAAATGACTTGGACCAAACTTTTTTTTTTTGTTAAATATTAAAAAGTTTTTTAATGCATCATCAAATTATTGATCAAAACATTTTTTGTTTTATTAAAGACTTTTTTACAACTATTTGTTATATGTCTAAGCAAAAAATGAGTTTGATCCATTTTTGTCTGTCCAACCAGCCTCCCTCACATATTCCCCTATTCATCATTCCTTCCATGATACCCTCAACCCAATGTCTTCTATGGGGACCTTTCTTCCATTTTCTCTCCGGGCTCCATTCAAAAATTCTTTTTGGCCAATGTCTCTCTCCCATCCTCATAACATGCCCAAACCACATTAGCCTCATAGTCTCAATAGTGTAAAAGGTGCTATCCATTTGTTCCACTCCCTGTCTAATTTAAGTGTGCGGAACTTTCTGTGGCTGCGATACTGTGCAGGAATGTCTCTAATGTCTCTAGAAGTCTTTTGACCTCTAAAAAATGGGATGGATCAAAACATTTAATTCTTATAAAATCTTTTGTAAAAATCAAATATATAATCAAATGAAAACTAAAGGAAACAAACAAAAGTAGTAATATCGGATAGTTTTGTACTGTTCATGTACAAGCTTTCAGAGATAATGACATGGGTGCTGATGAGCAAAAAAAAAAATATTAAAACAAGTATCAAGCTAAAAATTTGGGAAAGCTGATACCGTGTCCTGGAATCATAGTGGAAAATTCTGAAGCTAAAATTATTAATTAAATATGAAATGAGTTAGTATTTATCTAATAACAATATATATATAAAAGAATAACATTTAGATTATAAGTTATGTATAGTTGAAAATGCTTATTTTCTTAGGGGATTTTGATTTTGTAACATAACTGTAAATAGATATCCTGAGATCATACTAGTAGGTGATATAAACATCAACATACTCAAAAATTATCAAGAGATTATCATTCAGACAGGAAATACTATTCCTAATATTCCTGCATTATTATTCACCACATAATCAACTATCTTTAACCTAAAGAAGTAATATAAAAATTATACTTAGAAGTTATTTATTTTTTTTATATGTCTGAAATCACAAATTCAGTGTAACAGCCATAGGTGTACAGCATAACAACATGGGGAACACTGAACATATATTAAATATGAAAAATAGAAAACGTTTAACCTAAATTATGTTCGGAGACTACGAGTCATCGTTTGTCTCCTCACCAGTGTGATTCGGTCACACTGTGCACCTTGTTACACTAAACCCCACTTGACCCTACTTTTTTTTTATGTATACACTAATATATGAAATTAAAATAAAATGGGATGATTGAAATAATAAATTTATTTTATTATTTTTTTTTTGGGGAACATACTTTGTAATAAATAAATAATGTTAATAATAAAATTATTTGCTAACTTTGGCAAGTGGATTTCCAACTTCAGGATCATAAAAATTATTCACTGAGAAACCACACTAAAAAGTATAACGGACACCTGAAACAAGCAAAACAATGTCATTAATCCACTTTGCATTTTTGTGTGCAGAACGCAAGGTAATTTTCAACTGATTGCGGTATTATCTTTCAATACCTTAATATACTAATTTACTTGTAGATATGACTATGTTAACCATCAAATGACTAGACAATAATCATACAAATTTTGCATATATGCATTAAAAATTTTACTTAAATAGTGATGTCATTAAACAAAGTATTTTATTAAATTAAACAAGGAATACATATTATAAAATACAAGAAAGACAAATGTAAATAATTACAATATCTACTAACTTTGAAAATCACAGTGTCTATTTCGCCTCCTAGAACAACACATTCACTAAGGAAACACACTGGGGGAAAACAACCGACACCTGGAACAAATATAAAAGTTTCATAAGTTCAGTCTCATAGTTTAAAGATACATACAACATTTAAATGATTTTGGGATTGTCTTTGAATCCTTTAACCTACTTTTTAAAACTACTTTAGTAAATAATTTACTTCTAGTTTTGAAATAAATAGTAACAGTGATTACATTGAACTTTGAGTGGCATAATAAATGTCAAACTTTCATTCAGCATTTGAATATAAATTATTACATTAAGAACTCTTATAACAGCCATTTTATTAATGATAAATGTGAGATACACTTCATGCAAACAACATTTAAATTACAAACACTGGCTGAAGGATTGTTGTTGGTTTGGGTTTTAAGGCGTAAAAAGGCCAGGGTCATCATTGATTGGCTGAAGAATATTTTTTAAATATATATAAATATATAAACATATGTTCCATGTGTAATTTGAATGAGAAAGAAAATACATTCAAGCCCTAAAAAACATAAAAACATTGATAAAAAAATTTAATGAAAACTGAGTTGTGACAATCACAATGATACAGAATGATAATATATATATAAATAGAAAAGAAAAAATAATAATTATGATTGTCATAGCACAGTTTTCATTAAATTGTTATCTATGTTTTTATTTTATGTTTTTTAGGGCTTGAAAATATGGCAAAGCCATAAAACGCTACCCATATAATTATATAAATATAATTTTTGAAATATAAAATTAATCTCCTTATAAAATATAATAAACAGAAAATACATTCCTTACATAGTTAAAGCCCAATATTAAAAAAAAAAAAAAACATACATGTAACTATTTTCAAATAAAATATATTAGTTTATTAAATATTTATTGAAACAGAATTTTTAGATTAGTTCAACTGTTATTGATTAAAGAGTTCTAATAAACTTTTTCCTATTTAGACAATTCATAATATCATTATAATGACAACAGGGAATAATTTTAGTTTTATATATAAATAATTATTTCTATTTATTTTTAGTCATTGCTCCATGATATTATAGTTTATTTGGTACTAATAGTGAATATCAGAAGGTATGTTCTATAATTATTTATAAAGAAATTTTTGTTTATTATTATTTATTTTTGCCTATAAAAGCTCTTGATAGATGGATTTGTTTATGTCAAGTAACAAGATAAAAGTGATAATTAAAAATTATTGATGTTCGACTGTGGGTTTGAGGATGGAGATGTTGTTTATGAGGAATCAGACAACATAGAAATAAAAGAAGAGTTAATGAAACATAATTTAATTTACAAGCCAACATTTTGGTCATTATCAGAGCAGGAAACCTAGGTACTTAAGCATTCTTGAAGCATTTGCATTCACATTTTGAATCTGGCTTGGATGGTGGTGACATTTACTTTATGATGGATCCATGGAACAAATCTCAAACATCTCACTCAGGTTGATGGTTGCATTTAGTATAACTGTTTTTTTGTGTGTCAATGGACGTACATAAGGATGATAAACTTTATAAAACATCATCAGGGGGGGGAAAAATGAATCAGTAGCAACAAAACTATAAGGGAAGCTCCCATAAGTTGAAAAAAATAAATGGGGCTTTAATTTCATTGTTTTGTCCAATTTGGTGACAACCATCATTGATAAAGCTAAAAATTTAATATTTAACTAAAGTCCTATTTTTATTAAATTTTCATTTATCTTCAAAATTGACTGATCACTCAAAAACTAGCATCTCTTATATTGTAATGTTTTAATGTTAAAAACATAACCAATCATTCAGTAATTCTTGCTTTTAATAATGTATGCAGGTACATTAGATTCAAATAAGATAAACAATTTTATCATATTATAATAAAACAGGAAGAAGAAGAATTGTTAAATTATCTGTTTACTTTAGTAACTGGACACCCAACATTCAAGTAACACTGGAATTAACACATTCACTATAAGAAACACTCAGGAAAACAACCGACACCTGAAACAAATCAAATACTTTTGTATAACAAATAAAAACTAACATGCATAATATAATATCTTATAGATAAGGTATTAGTTGAATGAGAAGTATTTAGAGTTGTAGATTGTTAGGGTATGAAGTCATTAAACACAGCAATTAAAAGTAATATTTTAATTTATAATGCCAACGTTTCAACTTGCGCTGGCAATATAAATTAAAATATAGTTTTTAATTGCTGTGTTTAATGACTGCATACCCCAATAATCTAAAACTCTATATATCATATAGCTTTTAGACTATTTTGGAAATGTCTTGAATTTAAAATGTCTTTTAGTATGTCTATAGCCTAAAAATTTAAACAATTCGTTAGCATAACCAGCAAATAAGTAAGAGTAAATGAACAAATTTTTAATGTTGAATTTAAATCTCACACTGAAAATCTTCTAATAAACTATGGTTTACTTCTCAAAGTAGGTAATTAATTACTTTACTTCCAAAGGTTGATATTAATCTGAAATTATTAAGATTACAAAAAATATACAGCTATTATTATCTACTGTGAGTAGGGATCTTTACTTCTGAATGGTTTAAATTTCTATAAGTTACAATATGAATAGCTTTAATGTCATATTACTTTTACACTATTAAATATATATATATATATATATATATATATATATATATATATATATATATATATATATATATATATATTTTTTTTTTTTTATTCTCACTTAATTTTTCTTTAAACTTAATATGAATTAATTGAAAATGCATCTAAGAACTTTAATCTTTTCTCAGGTATTAGCAACACATAATCATATTTCATCTAAATTCAGGAATAAACCTAAAAATAAAAATAATAAATATAAATGTTTTTTTTTAAAGCGATTTCAAGGAAATCCAGATCACTTGATTTACCCATACATTGAAAATCATGCTTTATTAACTCCTGAGATATTTGTGTTGTACACCAAATCACCATTAATCATTTGCTTTATCAATGTAATTTCTTTTAATACATTTCTTTGAATTTCACAAAGTATGCATCAATGTTAGCTATTAAACTTGTTAGTATATATAGAATTATTTCATAACAATTTTGTATGCTGTGGTAGTAGTGATATTTGAAAGACTAAAAATAATTTTCCTTGGTATTTTTAAAGGTGAGGAAAAGGGGAGCTGCTGTATTGATTTAAAAATAGTATTCAATGCGATAATAAGTATATGGTTTTATTATAAAATCGTATTCATGATATTATAACAGATGTTATTGTTACTAACATATAAATTTCCCCCATTTAACCATGGAAATTTTCACAGTATGTACTGAACATATAAAGTTGAAAAATAAATATTGGAAAGATTTTTATTGCTTTAAGGTAAAATCATACTACAA
Source organism: Euschistus heros (assembly GCA_003667255.2). Taxonomy (NCBI): domain Eukaryota; kingdom Metazoa; phylum Arthropoda; class Insecta; order Hemiptera; family Pentatomidae; genus Euschistus; species Euschistus heros. Next base: position 90,645 of record RCWM02000208.1, on the reverse strand, counting down.
AGTATTGAAATAGTATTCCTCATTTTTTATAATAGATTCTTAAGTTATTCCTTAAATTTTAAAAGAAGTATTAAAAGAATGGGTTAAAACAAATGAATATTTGTTGAATTAGCAACAACATGTGAATGAAAAACGAACCTATTATTGCTATGGAACCCATTACTGCTAAAAATATAACTAGCAAGAATACTTTTCATTTTGCTATACTTTTAAAAGTATTCTTTTCAGAAAAACGTAAATGTCTCAAGAATATGATAAAAACAGACATAAGCATAACTGTTATTGGGTTAATTAAAGAGATAAAACTCAAAAGACACATTGAACTAATATATTTTCGTTTTTATAAATTACCTTAGCCCCCTACGAGTTAAAGAAATTTTCAGTGGAAGATTTCCACAGAAACAAAATGGCTACTTCCTGCTTGCCTGAAATTGTGTATGAGATTAGATATATTATTATATTATTTTCAAAACTCGTTAAATGGAAATTGAAATAGAATTGTGTAATTATTTTTGTATGTGATTTAATGAAAATATTATAATATGGTTCTAAAAATATTAATACTACAACTTTAGTAACACACTATTCGCGGAAGAGAAATTATGAACGTTCAGTTTTCAGTTTTTTAATCGCCCTCGATTGTTTTACTGAGTGTTTCACAGTTAATCGTTCTTAAAGTGTTAATGTTATTTGAATTTTTTTGTGATAAAATATTAGGTAATGCATGTTTAATATGAATATAATCGTAGAGTGGATTTGGTCGTACATATCGTACTCCTTCTAATCATAAGAAATGTTAATTTTCAATGAAAATGCTATTTAAATGTTAATAATAACCATTATTCTCACCCACTCTTGTTAAATATATGTTAAATAGTGTTGGATGTTATAAAAAGTATGTTCTTGAAATGATCAATTTGAAATTGCATTTTTTGGTTCAGACTTCCTATAGTTATGTAACTTGAATTTTCCCTATTCTCTCTTATAACTAGCTAACTGTTGTTCTTGATAAAACTTTCATTCCTAATTATGAAATTAATGATCCAAAGGTAATACTTGAACATTTTATCTTTCATTTACGTTTTTTGAATGTTCTGCTAGTTATTTAACATTTCTTTACAAAATTATTTATTGTTCAAAGTTAATGTTTATTTACTTAAATCATCAACATATTAATACATGTATATTAAGGGTTGAAATTGAGAACAACTACACTTATATCATGCTCTTAAATCCCCATTCAAGCTGGATGTCACCTTATTACAACCAGTTTGGTAATGATTTTTATTTTCTTAATTCAAAGTGAGATTTTGCACTGCATGGAATGTGATTATACTTATTTTTATTATACTAAGTTCCATTACTATCTGTTAAATTTTATTTTGTAAAATGAATAAATTTACTTTTTTATACATACCCTACTCTATATTTACAGCATTTTTCACACTCTAATTGTTAATTGTATAGCTTGAGGCTTTTATTAGCATATTCTTGCAGTAATAATTTTCTTAAAAAGGAAATTAATTGATGTTATGTTACAGTATGAGGTGTACTATTTACTCCAGTTCGGTTCAGTATGAGAACTGGAAAGGACAGGTGAGTCTTTTGATTATAATGTTTACTTTGCGTTTTTCTTTTGTAAATAACATTATAATGTTTATGATCATGAGTGTATTGTGTTCATATGAGCTGGAATTCAACCTAGTAAGTATATGTTAGTGATACAATTTTATTTTATGTTTCAGTGATTGATTTTTTTTTTCATCTGACCTTCCAGAATCGTGTTATCATTTAAGTGTCACATCAGTGTCCGGTATTGAACTATTGTTATGATCAATGCAGGCTTTCTGAAGTTAAAAGTAAGTTAGTTTTAAAATCTGGTTTTCTTGAATTTGTTTGTATCATGTTGATTGATTTACCATTTTTTTAGATTACGAATCTGTACCCCAGAGAGAACGAACATCATGTACACTTTTATTTATTTTTTTAGAATAATGTCTTTAAGTACAATTGACTATTAAAGGAAGGGTTCGTTGTCAGATTTTTCCAGGTTCTAGCCTGAGTGAGTTATAAGAAACTCATTTCATGATTTAGTTGTCACGATTAAGTTAACTTGGCCACACCAGATTCAAACTGGCTCTGCTTCTGTCTTAGGAATACCTTACCTTAACACTCTTGGCCTCTGTAGCCCCTTTTTCCACTTTTTAGAAAAACATATAAATTGTAGCGTTATAGAATACTATACACTCCTACTAAAAATAATGGAGATTGCAAATGATACAGATACAGATACATTTAGAAAATAAAATATCTAAAACTGAAATTTGTAAACAGTTGGAATTATGTAGCATGTTTTTTGTTACCTCTTGTTTACATATCTGAGTAAGTAAATATATTATATTAGTTATTTAATTTAGTTATTCTAAGATTACGTTTAATCTAATTCTTTTAGGACCTTCTGCACTTGTTCCTCGCATTTCATTTTGAGTTTGTTATATGTTTAGGTTATGAGTAACCTTCCCAAACACAATAACATGTCAATGAAAGATCATTTGATTGTTACTATTATTAAATAATTAAATAATAAACCAAAAAAAATTATTTATTTAATTATTTTATAAAGAGTTAGCATTATAACTTGTTAGGTTATAATTAAACATATGATTGCTTCCTTTTAAGGTGATTGCTCTCCGTTAATGATTGTTTTTAAATTCCTTTTGTGAATAAATCTTTTGTTTTATTATGGAAAAAGTTGTCCAACTTCATTTCTAAGCTCTTACGATTCTTAAAACATTGTTTTGTTAGACTTTTATCTAAAGCCCAGAAAAGATGGTAATCTGTTGGCGAAAGATCAGGAGAATAAGGTGGATGAGGCAAAGTTTCCCACTCTAGCTCCATCAATTTGTCTGTGGTCACTTTTGCTGTATGAGGTCGGGCATTGTCTTGAAGTAGCAGTGGCCCTTTCCTGTTTACCAGTCCGGGATCAAAAGTTTTAAGTTTGACATGACAGCGATCCAATATTTCATATTACACATTGGCAGTTATCGTTTGTCCTTGATTCAAGAGCTCATAGTGAACTAACTCCTTTCCAGTCCAAAAAACCACCAACAGGATCTTTTTTGGGTGGAGGTCTGGTTTTGAAAATGTTTTAGGCTTCTCATCTGCACTCAGTCATTGATATGATTGTCTCATATTGTTGTACAATACCCACTTTCCATCACAAGTAATAATTTGATCGAAAAATGGATCAATTTTTAATCGAGACAATAAAGAAAAATTTGTTACCTGAACCTGTTTATTGGCATCCGGTAGTTGTTGAGGTACCCATTTATCCAACTTTTTTACTTTAAGGTAGTTCCAAGCTGTAGATTCGGAAATGTTGAGCTGTTCAGCAATTTCTGAACATGTTTGGTGTGGATCTGCTGCGATTATATTCCGCACTTGTGCTTGTTCAACCACTTTTGGTCTTCCAGACCAATATCCGTCTTCAAACTATTTATCGCCCTCCTGAAATTTTGAAAACCGAAATTGTGCCTTCCGCTCGCTAAGACTATCTTTGCCAAAGACGTGACAAATATTATGAGTGGCCTCTGTCGCTTTGGAACCGCGTTTGAATTCATACAGCAAAGCAGATCTAATTTTAATTTCAGTGCTCACCATTTTGACCGCACTTTTTAAAAAACACAGAGAGACTGAATTAAAGGTTGCCACTGTTATTGTGAAGAGTAAACATTATTGTTTACATAAAAACAAATGGGATTAGGCAGAAAGGAATTTACATGGTGTTAAAACCAAAATATAAAATATTGTATTAAAAAACGACAGGACTATTTGGAGGACCTGGTATTTTCCTTCTTTTTTTTTTTTTTTTTTTGGTGGCAAAAAAGATTGAACAGGCATGGTACAACTACTCGATTGATCAGTTGATAAATCACTCTTAGCATACTACTTTCACTCCCTCTTTCTTCTTCTTCTTTGATGGAACTACAACGTGCCATTTGTGAAGAGTCAGGGCCTTCCATAGTCTGATCCGCCAGTCTTCTCTGTTTTGTGCTGCTGCTCTCCAATTTTTGATCCCAGCATTTTCAGCCAGACAATCCACCCACTCCAGGTGACGTCTACCCCTTTTCTGCTTCCACAAATTTTTTTTTATCGAGGAGCCTGAAAAACATTTAGTTTAATCAGCGGATTGAACTTCACCCAGCTTTCTAGTTAAAATGTTATGAATCAAGATCGATTTTACATAAATTGAGATCAGTTACATTTAATTTTGGTTGAGAAGTTTTATTTTTGTTACTACATTCAGATATTTAATGGTAACTATTGTGAAAACTGAGGGTTTTGCAGTGAGAACATGGTTTGCTCTGATAATCACTTTTTGTAGGGGTTCACTTTTTTTAAAAGGATTTAATGTGGGCTTTTTGCTAAATTTTGTACTTGATAGTTTTTCTTTATTCTTTCTCTTAAAGGCATCTTCGAAGTTCAGAGTATAATAGTACAAATTTCTTTTCTATTAAGTTTGTCCTGAGCTTCATTTTGCAAACCGAAAACAATCTGGTTGATACGGAAGATTTCAGTACCTCAGGCATAGTTTCTCCTTTATCAGAGTGCAGTCTACTAGGGATCCACTTAAATATTTGTAGCAAAAAGTTCTTTTCACAAGAGACCAGCCTTTATGAACAAAAAGATTTAGTAAAGAGTCCTTCCAATTGTCCCATGAATCGTTTAGACCAATCTTATAATTAATCTTGTACCAATCTTTAGCTAGATCATTAAAAATAGTGATGTGTCGTTCTGAGTGGAACGGAACGTGAAACTGGTTCCAGCTTTGAACCAGTTTGGAAAGAAACCAATGCCAAGAGATCTCTCCTTTCATTCCCTTGGTGTAGTAGGGTTTAGATCGCATCTCTGGTTTCGTTCCACCCAAGGTCGTTGCGATTGCTTTGTTGCATTGATCCTTTCGCTGTTGATTTCCTCCCCCTCTTCATCGCTCTACCACCCTGAAGGTGCGTGGGTATCTTTTAAATATAGCGCTTTCTTTGAAATTTTCTATTCTAACAACAGAGCTCGGCTTCTTTCGTATTCAAAGAAATGAACCACACAAGGTTTTACTGCATATGTAATTAAATGATCTTTTCCCTGTTTGTTTAAAAGCTAATGGAGCTGTCACAAAAATTGATTACTCATTTTTTCTCGGAACCAATGTAATTGGAAAATTCTCACTCCATTGTGCACTAAACTTGAGCTAACTTTTTTCCAACAAAAAAAAAAAAATTCATGATTGAATAGAACTATTTTAAAAGTATACATTGTTTTAATAAGTATATTTAGCTAATTAAACCTTCTTAATATTATAATTGTACCTACAAAATTTTTAATTATAAAATAGAAGGAGGAGGTTAATAGCTCGAAGTCACAACAAGGGATTGAACGAAAATGTATGGTACGTAGGTAGTAGGTTAGTCAAACTGACGTGGAATTAAAAATAGAACGGAATGAAAACTGGAACTGGTTTCAATTGTGGAACGGAACATAAAATCTCATTCCACTTTTAAGTTGAAATGGCCCTTCACTAATTAAAAAGATAAAAACAAATTGCTTGAATTCTTAAATTATCGGATTTTGTATAAAATGGACTAAATTTTTCTTTGAACCTACATAGCCATTCTATAGAATCTGATTGTTTTTTATCAAATCGTTCTAAAATAAAATTGTTTTCAATATGATTCAGTTTAATTTATTTTTGTTCTTAATTTAATTTTAATTGAATCTCTAATTGTTTAACACAATCTTCTAATTCTAACTGAGTTTCTGTAGGTCTGGATGGAACTGTTTTTGAAACCCATTCCAATGGTAACTCCCGAGAACAAATATTAAAAGATTCATCAAAATATTCCCTCATCCATCTTAACAGCTACTGTTCTGTTACCATTAATATTTCTAATAGCAAATAGCATTTAGTATAGGTTTCTTACTTGATAGAAAAGTGTGGAACTTTGAATCCTTGGAGTCTTCAGGTAATAAATACCAATTTTTCTGATTAATGGAAATGCTCTGAATCACAAAGTCTTGAGTTCACTTCTCTTCACAATTTGAACAAACAATTGAGCCATTTTCTTACGTGTTTAGATCTTATAATATAATTTCTAAGATCGTTGCAATGTGATTTATTCAATAAAAGTAAAAAATTAAACTACACATAAATTCAACAATATGTTAAGGCAAACAACAGTACATAATAATTGAAAGAACAAAGGAGGTTTCAAGATAAAAGAACAAACACAGATGAGTGAACATTGCTTACTTAATCTTACTTGCATAAAAAATTGTTATAAATTTTCTTCTTTACCTAACCCTTGTTCTATATGGTGTGTATCCTGGGCATCCTAGATTTATTTTTATACAAATGAAGATGTTTTGGGATGCAGTCAGAAGAAAGAAAAAACACGTCCAAGTTAAAAGTTTTAATGGAGTGCTGACGTTTCGACCTGCTGGGCAGGTCCTCATGGTGACAACCAGTCATGAGACAAGATGATCAATGACTGTTATCATTGTTATTTTTATGCACATCTCATCTTTTAACCTCATGTGGAGTGAATCCTCTCTTCCTTGTCAGTTCTGATAATAGGTCCTCTGATTTATTTCTTGGACAGCTGTATGATAATCTGATTACCTGTTTTGTCATAATAATTTGATTAAAAATTTTTAGTCTTGGCCTAACCTTGATTCTTTTTTAATAGTGCTTTTTATTTGTGGTCCTACTAACCTCTCTTGAGATACTTGAGATAAACGAGTATTGGTCTGCCTTCTGGTCTCACTTTCAAAATCTGATTTCTTACTATTGCTGTCAATAAAATCTCTGATTTATGTAGGGCAAAATAACTACTGTTCCTACTAATATTTAAAGATACAGGTTTTTTTTTTTTTAAGAGTTGCTGAATTTAGTTTCATTTAAATTTTCTACTGCTTGTGGGCTGTCTTCTTCTTCTTCTGCGATCTTCCCTTAGATGGCCAGGTCGGGGGTCAAGATGAGGAATTCAGTGGTCCTCTTAAGGTCCTCCAGGTCACCATGGAGCTTGGTCCGCACATCGGTTGGAGAGGGCCATATCAGCTTCCTTTGCTCAGAATAGAGCCTGTAGGTCTGAAGGATGTGCTCAGTATTTTGTTCACCCTCTCCGCACTCGCAAAGGGGGCCGGATCCAATATGAAGCTTTTTGAACAGGTGAGCTCTGAGGCTGTTGTGTCCCGTTCGCAATCGGAAGATGAGTACCTGCTCTTTTCGAGTGAGTTCGTAGATTGCATCTCCAGGATCGTGATGTGGATGTCTCCCAATCCATCGCTGGCTGACTGCAGCTTTGTTGAGCGTTTTTACTTCCTCGAGACTGAGGGTACATTCGAACTGCCCATTCGAAGCTCCTTCCTTGGCCAGCTGGTCCGCCCTCTCGTTTCCAGTGAGTCCGCAGTGTCCTGGAATCCACTGCAGGATGACCTTTTTGTGGATAGTCATCAAGCATTCGAGTTCCTTGGAGAGATTTTTCAGGCCCGTGCCCCACTTTGATCTAAGAGATTGCAACACTGATGCTGCATCAGTAAGGAATACTATTTTTGAGTTCTTTGGTCTCTTGAGTATCCTAAGTATTCTTGATGCCTCACATATGACTTCCTCCTCAGCTCGATAATTTGATGAAGCAAAGCCAGTCGGAACAGCCTTCTCGATTATGTTTCCTGCAGAAAATTGTATATGGATACCGGCGCCACCGTTTGTTGTTGCATTTGTGGCCGATCCATCAGTATATATGCGGGTCCACTGGTCTTTTGGGTACTCATTATTTATGTGCTGAAGGGAAAGAAACCTCATTTGCTCTTCGGATGAGTTCTCCTTGCTTGCGATACCAGGGATTGTCAGAACTATTAGAGGTTTCGGAGCCTCAAGCCATGGAGAGTTGTCTTCTACTGCTGTAGACTTTTCTGAGATCCGCCACTTTCCATCGATTTCCGAAAGTAACCTTGCCGTAATGTGCATACTGCTTTCCCGCTTTAATCGATTGCTATTTCTTTCAGTCACTCTTTTTTGGAAAGGATGTTTTGGAGTGGATCTGGCTTTAGCATCAAGGTGTAGGAGTTTCACATCTCTCCGGTCTTCTATTGAAGGAACTTTCGTAAGGGCCTCCATTTTGTCTATAGGTGTAGATTTCATTGCTCCTGTCATGATCCTTAGTCCCTGGTTTTGCGCGGTCGAAACTTTCCGGAGGTTTGAGACAGCAGCGGTTCCCCAACTTGTGATGCCGTACTCCAAGGAGGGCCTGACATAGCCCATATATAGTGACCTAAGTGTCCTCAGGTCTGCGCCCCAATTTGAACCTGCAATTTTCTTCATAAGGGCAGTTCTTATCATTCCCCTACGAACAGACTGCTCGATATGAGGTTTCCATGTGAGCCTTGGGTCCAGCTTAATACCAAGGTAAGTGGGGTTTTCATCTTTTGCAAGAGGTTCATGCTTGTAATTTAGTTTTAGAGCGTCCGGTATTTTAGGAGAGAGGCTAAAAATGGAGTATTTTGTTTTGGTTAGATTGATTGTCATGGCCCATTCTTCAATGGCTGTCTCACTCACTAGGCACATGATTGGTTGCTTATTGAGGTTGTGCTAATTGCAAAAAATTTTAAACATTAACTAATTGTAGGTTCTTTGGGTTTTAATTTTATCTTTATGTGTGTATCTAATACCATGATCTAAATGAAATTCATCTCATTTATAAATAATTAGCTCTACGTGAACTCAGTTTCATCTGTCTTTTCTTTTGTTATAGAAACATCATAATTTCTACTATCATCATAGTGACAAGCATTTCTTCTTCTTGTTTCACATTAATAAGCCCATCACAAAGTCCTTCCTCTCGTTTGGTACTAATAACGGAGTACCGTGTGCGTTTTATCTATCAGACATTGGGGAACTTGGATTTATATTAAGCATTGTACATGCTCAGCTTAGTATGCCTTTAGATTTTTTTTTTTTTTTTTTAATTCTTGGAATGATATAGGACTCAGTTCGAACTTGTTTAGAAACTAGTTTATCTTTAGGTACGTTAACACCAACCGAGCATTATTTGCGAACCCTGTTCAGAAATGTTCGAGAACAAGAGTTGGTGTAAACACTCACCCAAGCTGAACAGACTTTGTGAACCCTATTCAAGAATGTTCCCGCTATTCGTTGGTAAACTAACCAATTATCAAACGGATTCAATGTTTGTTGCTCACCCATTGGCTGTCTTATTTCAGAGAACAGAGCGGGTGTGTTTTAATTTAAACTTTTGTTCTTTTATTTTTATTTTACTTTCGAAGTAAACTAATCAAACCGACGCGGCAATACTACTGCGGTAGGTAATATCAACTTTTGACACTTTTTCTTCAACTTTTTTTTAGTAAAAAATCGAAATCTGATGATTACATGTGGCTGAAATTTTTGGAAAGTCCCGTTTCATCCGCCCTTAAATTAGCTAGTAGTTGATCATAATTTCTTCCTTTCAAAAACGAAGATTCCCTCATTCTGCGTTTCTTCCTTTGGTGGCGTTTCTCGATTTCAGACAGTATCAATATAGATGCAGAACAAATAGAAAGTTGTGATAACCCGGGTGCCATTCGGAAGTTTCGTTAGGAACTTTGTATAATGCTCGAGAATAACTGCTTGTAGAACTTGCTCAGGTTGTGTGAATGGGAATGTTCTTCTTCTGCATGTTTGTGAACGTTCTTGAACGTTTTCGAACATTCCCAAACAATGCACCTTTAGCATGCTAAACATTTTATTGTTCCAAATCTGTCTACTTTCAGAAACTTTTGAACTGTTAATGAACGTTTCTCCCTTTAGTCACCTTTTACGACAAGCGGTAAATACTGTGGGTCCATTCTATTACTGTCACAACCAACAGGGTGAGTTGATATGAAACAGTTAAACAAAAATCTAAATCTGATAATTATGGAGTACCATGTGTGTTTTGTTTATCGGACTTTGGGAAACTTGGATTTATATTAAGCATTGTACACCCTCAGCTTTGTATCTCTTTAGATTTTTTTATGTTGGAATGATATCACAGGACTCAATTCAAACTTTTTGCATACTAGTTTACCTTAGTAGGCAGGCTATTGTTCCATTTTATTGTTCCAGATCTGTCAACTTTTAGAAAATTTTGAACTGTCAATGTTCAAATGTTGTAGTTCTCCCTTTAGTCACCTTTTACGACAAGCGGTAAATACTGTGGGTCTTTTCTATTACTGCCCCAACCCACAGGGAGAGTTGATAGGAAACAGTCAATCAAAAATCTTTCACTCCTGTTCTTTTCATTTATGGTTATAAAAGTAATAAACACATGTCGGAAATCTTAAAAATTATTACTTCCAGAAATCCACTTATTTATTGAAAAATTACCTAGACCTACAGCTGTACTCCTTTAATCTATCAAAATAAAAATTGCCAGGGTAATAGGTTTTAAAAAAGTACTTTGTATTTCCTTTAAATTTTTTCATTCCTGTTCCTTGTTTCCTGTTGGAGATGGAAAACACGGGAACATTTAACAAGTTGCGACAAGTCTGGACATGTTATTGAGCACAGTTCAGGAACAATTTCTGATATAGATAGCTTAGATATTTTTAATGTGTAGGTAAGACTTGTATAGGAATCACCGCTGGCAAGAAACTGAAGTGTGACAGCTAGCCTAATCGACTCTGGAATTGATTGCCTAAAGGTAGTATTTTTTCGGGATATTTTCCCTCCATTCATCACTAACAATTCTTCAAAATCACTTGGAGACATCCTAGAAAATTTTTGAAACCTGCCCTGCCCCATCTTCAAATTTTAGGTCCCTCATAAGGTCATTGCCATAAATGGTGCCTTCCATTATTGCTTTTCGTATCCACCACCTTCTTTTCTTTGTTCTATACCTTTGCCTGTTAAGTAAAACAAATAAATTGGCAACACAAACTCCTGCAATAGCCTCACTCGACATGTTCAAAACTGGAAAAACACTTACTCAAGTCTGGATGCGGAACATTGTTTCAGAACTGCTTACAAACTATTTGGGAACATGTTCAACAATGTTCTGAAACATTTGTTTACAGTCTGGACTAGGCTTTAGACTGTTGTCAATGAGAGGAATCTTTACCAAATCGCAGTTTAAAAAACAACAACAACAAAACAAACTAGTTTACCTTTTTTACTTAGCAAGCTGAACCTTTTTTTTCCTAATCTGTCTACCTTTAGAATGAGTTTCTGACTTAGCTGAACTATATTTTTAGGCTAGTACGCACTGAGATTCATTGTTCGGACTCATTGTCGCAGACGCTCAGATTCATGTGTCAGACTCTTTGCATTGCAACATTGTATACAGGCAGGTACGCACTGGGATTCATTTTTTGGACTCTTTGCGTCTCGGATTCATTTTCATGCATCTCGGACGCTCTGTGACAATGAATCTAGCATCTCGTGTGTTGCGGTTTAGTATTTTTTGAATCCCAACCGGAATGGGATTCTTTACACAATGTGTCGCAACATTGAGTCAGTGCGTACGTGAAATTATATTATGCTTATTTCTTAATTATTTTTACTTATTTAATACATATTAAGTATATATATATTTTTTTATATATATATATATATATATATATATATATATATATATATATATATATATATAAATAAATATATATTAATATGAAATCCCAACGCTCACTTTACATTGCTCAACTCCTTCAGCTCAAATCCTCAGTTCTTACCCGCCAAACCCGTTCCCGCCCATCAGATTTGTACACTCCTGCTCATTGCTCCTCTTCCTTCAACAGATCATTCCTAATCCGATCCTCGTCCCTATGGAACTCCATCCCTTACACCATTCGCCACTCGAACACCCTTTCCACTTTCAAATATCACTTATTTAACAATCTACTGTCCATCCAGATCCATGAAAACTGTCATTAGCCACTTAAGAGTCATATAAAATATAAAAGTGTATGTACACGAAATTTTATTGTTTCTACACAATTGATTCACAAAATGAATCAAAATATTTCTTTTTCTTTTTGTCAATATTTATAAGTTTAATCTTTATTTGTTATCATTATTAATTACTATTTTATTATATTTAATAATATTTCAATATCATCTTGAGGCTCTGTAGGCCCCCTGATTGTACATTATCTTTTATTCTTAAGGGACTTAAGGTCCCAGAATAAATAAAGAACTTTTTTTTTAAATTTATTTACATATATATATACATATTTTTTAATATAATGAATTTTTTTTAAACAATTATAAAATAAACTTATTCTGGTAATTAAATTTTGTTGTATAAGTTCACTTATTTTATAATGGAAACACTTTTCTCTATGTTACCCGGGTTGTTTTCGAGGGATAGTTTTATATTTCTTGCCAGATAATAATAACAATTGATGTATCAACATATGATGTGCTTTTGTTTAATTTAAAATTAAAAAAAATATGTGCTTGCCGTACGTCTTTTTTTTCAACTATTTTTTCTTTGGTGACGTCTGCGAATAATTTAATGAAGGTTGTGAGATTTTTTTCCCTATATAACTTTTAGGCCACATTATAAGGAACTTTTTCAGTAGCCTGATTTGATTTTATTTCTTTTTGTAGTAGAAATATTGGGCATTTACGATCTAATGTGTTGTGGTTACCGGTACAGTTTATACATTTTTGATTTTTATTACATTTTAAATTATCTTGATGTTCACCTTCACCACACTTGGCACAAATCGATTCTTTTTTCCATTTAAAGGAGAGGTGAGAAAATCCTAAACAATTAAAACACCTCTTTGGGTTTGTTGTGTAAGGTTGAACACTCATTGAGGGGAACCCTATTTTAATAGTTTCAGGGAGTTTTGGAACAGCATATGTTACAATGTAGGTGTGCGTTAATTTTTGCTCTCCATTAATTTTAATTTTTATTCTATGTATATCTACGATGATATGTTTTAATTCCTTTTTAATTTCGTCTATTTCAACGAACTGGAGATCAAAACATCTGACTACCCCTTTACTGTAGTTGAGTGTTTTATGAGGGTTAACCTCGACTTGGAATAAACCGCCGAAATCTTTAATATTTAACAGGACATCGGATTGTTTGTTATTAATGATTTCTACAAGTGGAGTACCATCTGTTTGAATCTGAGCTATGTCGAACGAGGTCGCGCTTTCGGGAATTGCAGTAGCACTTTACATAGCTCTACGGAGTAAAACAAATGTTACTTAAAAAAAGCCACCGCGTTGGTGGATGCGTGATTTATTCAAGGAACGGAATAACCATGGGCACGATCTTCTTGCCACACTGAGATTGGAGGATGGAATGGGTTTTCGCAATTTCGTTCGTATGAGTCCAGTCGATTTCGAATGTCTCCTGAAAATGGTTGGACCAAGTATTTCGAAAACAAAGACCAATTTTAGGGAACCAGTTTCTGCAATTAACAGGCTTGCAGTCACTCTCCGGTTCCTCGCAAGTGGAGATTCATATACAAGCCTCATGTATACTTTCAAAATTTCGAAGCAGATAATATCCAAGTTTGTTCCTGAAGTCTGCACAGCCATCAACATTGCGTTGAGAACGTATAAAAGGTAAGATTTTTTTTTTTTTTGTTTTTGTATGGAGTAGGTACATACATGTTTATTTATTGCTCAATTTGCAATAAAATAAGGAAATATTATTTTCTAGGTAATTATTTATTTCTTAAGATACATTTAAATAAAGATATATTATTTTAGGTAATAGCATTAAAAAATCAATTTACTTATAAAAAAAGAAATATTATGTATTTTTAGGTTCTCATTTATTTCTCACTTTACATATTTGAAAAAAACAAAAACAAGTTATAGACAAAAAATGTTATAGACATGCAATAAGCACAATGATTATATGGTGCCATTACTCCCACACGGAGAAAGACCTGAAGTATTAAGGCCATCAGAGTTAGATGCGGTGGAGTAAGAAGGGATAGTGTGCAATAACTGCGAACTATCTGCGTATAGACCTTTTTGTAAATTGAAGATAATCTGTGTAATGTGGTGCTTTGCCAGATTTACTTCATACTGCGGTCTGTTGGCGGTTCACATAGAATCACTTATGAAATCGGTGAAAATTGTAAAACTATCCCTTTTCGCCACCACCGCAGTCAATGACTTCATGCATTGCAATGCCTCAACACTGATATCATCAGGAGCGTTGTATACTTTTCTGCGCTTGGGTGGCTGAAAAGTCGGAGTCTGTGGTAGGCTGCCCGCATTTTCCACTTCTTCCCTAGCTGTGGTCGGAGAGAGGGCGATTGTGGGAACATCCTAAACAGAAATAAAACTTATTAGAACATCAAATATGGAACATTTCTATCATACTAAATTAAATGAATAAGTTAATTAATTAAATTTATAATATACTAAATGTTAATGAAATAAATTCTTTTTATTTCAACTTCCTCAAACCAGCGGAGATTGGCAACGCGTAGCAGACGATTTTTCAAAAAGATGGAATTTCCCAAAATGTATTGGCAGCATTGATGGCAAGCACATTGCAATCGTGGCCCCAGAACACAGTGGAAGTTTGTACTTCAATTATAAGGGATTTCAAAGCATTGTTGCAATAACTGTTGCGGATGCCAACTACAATTTCATGTACCTCGACGTCGGGTGTCAGGGACGTATATCAGACGGAGGAGTGTTCCACTATACATCGCTTTATAATAAAATGACTAATGGAGAACTTCATTTGCCAGGACCTAGTGCATTGCTGGGAAGGAAAATGTTTGTTCCACATTTGTTTGTAGCAGATGACGCTTTTCCACTTGGTCCATACCTTATGAAACCATTTCCTGGAGTAACTAAAGGATTATTGACACCTGAAAGGATCTACAATTACCGACATAGCCGGGCTAGAAAACGTTTTTGGAATCTGGAGTTCAAAATTTAGAGTACTTCTAAAACCCATAGATTTACATCCAGACAAAGTTGAGATTATTACTCTAACTTGTGCCTACTTACATAACTTTCTTCGAAGGAATGTATATTCACGAAATTATTATACTCCACCTGGATCATTTGACGCGGAAGATCCTGTTGGAAATTTGGTACCAGGATCATGGAGATCAGATGTTCAAAGTTCACAGTCTTTAACTGGCCTACAGCATATTCCGAGAAGAGCACCAACCGATGCAAAAGAAATTCTAATCGAATTTCGTGATCATTTCATGTCCAGGGAAGGTTCAGTTCCCTGGCAAGCTAATATGATTTAAACAATTACTACTTTAATAAAAAAAATCTACGTACTTCAACGTCTGTACTTTTGCTGCCTCTTGATTCCGTTACTGGGAGCAGGAACAACAGGCGTTCATATCCAAACCAAGTTGACGTTTTGGGTGAACTACCACTCTTTTTGGCATCAGTTATCCTTTTATGCTCCCGCCAAAACTGACCTTCAATCAATAAGAAACGAGTTTGTACAATACATAATTTTTAATAAATATGTAGTTAAATTATATCTACAATAATAAATTATTTACCTTTCAAGGTGTGTAGTTTTTTATCCATCTCTGATGATGAAACCTGATATCTCTCCGCTAATTCAGCCAAAGCTTCTGCTTTTTTCTCCCTGTTTTTATACTCACCAGCCGAAACATCCCACAATGAGCGCCGCATTTGTAGATCTTCTATTATTTTCAATGTTAAATCTGTGGTCCACATTATTAATATATAAGCAGTATTTATAGTTTAAATAAGAAGGTCGTGCCACCTGTGTTCTCTAACCTCAAACTGACTGATAAGTGGTAGTTTTTAAGTTTAAGTCGTTTTTTTTTTGTTGTTGTTTTTTTTAATCTTTGTTTTTCAATTGGTTTATTTGAAATAATACAGATTTACTAAATAGTATTTTTTTAAGATTTAGTATATAGTATTTTTTCTGATATTTTAATTTTATTTTGTCTTATGACAATTTATATTTAATTTTAAAAAAAACTCAACCTCGTTTGATAATGAGAACGATCCATCCGTTAGTCCAATGGCTAAGTTTTGGAAAAAAGGAAGTATTAAAATGCTTGTCGAAAGAATAAATATCTTTGATAATTCCAAAGTTAGTCCAACATATTTGATAATAAGTAGATTAGGAGAAGATAACTCTACAAATTTTTTCATTTTTCATAAATAAATTTATAACAAGTCTAGTAGGCGAGGTTAAAGGTATTAAGAAGTTGAGAGATGGTACTCTACTTGTAGAAACCATTAATAACAAACAATCCGATGTTCTGTTAAATATTAAAGATATAGGAGGTTTATTCCAAGTCGAGGTTAACCCTCATAAAACACTTAACTACAGCAAAGGGATAGTCAGATGTTTTGACCTCCAATTCGTTGAAATAGACAAAATTTAAAATGAATTAAAACATATCATTGTAAATATAAATAGAATAAAAATAAAAATTAAATGTTAAATTCTTGGAATGATATCACAGGAATCCATTCAGACTTGTTTACAAACTAATTTACCTTGAAATTGAACGATCTACAAAAAAGGTCTCTTGCAAATAATTGAAAATTTATTATATTTTTTTGTAACACCTTAATTGTTGTATCATAGGTTAAAATTAGAAGCCATAATATACACCATCTAGGATTCAATTTTCACTGTTTATTATATAGCTACATGTTTCAAGCCTCTAGCTCATCTTAAGCTGTACATAAGTATCAGAATAAAAATGATAAGGACAGAAGTAGCCTTTTCACATCCTCTTACGAAGAGAATCAGGGGCTGGAGGCTATTGGAGGGGTGGGCATAGAAATGTAAGAAGTTTTGGACAATGAACTTGTTTTGAGAGAGAGATACAGTATCACTGCTGAAGGAGAGTTAATATTAAAATTTGAATACATTTTTCTTCTGATATATATGTTCCACCTGAAGATAACTTAGAAGCTTGTAAACATGTAGCTATGTAATAAACAATAAATATTGTATCCTAGATGGTGTGTTTGGCTTCTCATTTCAAGCTATTATATTATTTATTTATATCTTTTATCAACAATTCTTCTTTTAAGCCTGACGACTCAGCTCCTTCATCACTACTTCCTTTCTCAACCTCATTATGTCCAACTCTTCTTGCAAGAGAAGCCTAAGTTGCATTTTAGGCTGTTCTCTTTGACTCGGAGCACATGAAGCCTCTAGTCACTCTGAATTTAGTTGCACTGATGACTCTCAGCTCTCCCTTTTTCTTAATACATTCTTTTACATCCTGTTTTGCTTCTTTAAAAAAAAAAAGGAATTCATTATTAATAGAAGTAGCTGTACAGGATTTACTTTAAAAAATTCATTCTTATTTTATTTTATTTTTTTAACATTGCCCATAAACTATTCAAAAGAAGAAACAAGATACATACCACTTTTTTTAAAAAAGAATTTCTTTCTTTTCAAAGGATTGCTTGGGAGCTGTTTTAATCTTTTTGGTAGTATCTAAGGTTTTTGACACTGCTTTCGTAAAAATAAATATTTGTTGTAACAAAATAATACATGTTTACTTTGGGTCCAAAGAAATTTATTGAATTACTATAAACGGTAACAAAAATGTGGGTTCTTGTCCTAACTTACTGTAATTTGGCTTGAATACCAGCCTAGTTGTGAACTATCTAAATCAGTTTTATTCATCTCGTTTAATATCATTTATGTTAATCAATTTATATTACACTTTTGTAAAATTGTGTACTTACTGGAATGTTGTTTCCTTGGGAATTAAAATTCCTTCACATTTGACACTGACCGTTTGGAGGCTATAAAAGTTTTTGAAGCAAATACGCATTCATTTAGAAGTTTCCTCTCCTCCTCAGTAAAACGAATTTTCTTTCTCCTTTCTTCCATTTTGATACTTTAATATAATAACTGATACATTTACAAGTAATTACTATGTAAACAACTGAGTTTGGCTTGTAAAACCGACACAAAACCTTTGATAATGGCATTAGTCCGCATGGGCCACTTGTACTTTTCACTCTGATTCTTACTCACTTAAGTGACCATTTATGAGTACCGTTTTTTTTTTTTTTTTTTTTTTTTTTTTCATTTTTCCTCAAGTGTTGAAATCCTACTTACGAGGTGTGATCAAAAAGTTCCAGGACTGAATTTATATACATTTATTCATACAACATACAGGTTATTCAAATTTGTCTCCTTCGAAGTACTCCCCTTGGGAAGCTACACACGTTTCCCTCCGGTGTTTCCACTGATCAAAGGCCCCAGAAAACTCTTCTTTTGTAAAGGTGTTTAGCAGCTCCGTTGTTTTTTCTTTAATTTCTTCAACTGTTTGAAATCTTCGTTCTTTCAGGTATCTCTTGAGCTTCGGGAAAAGAAAAAAGTCGGCTGGAGCCAGGTCAGGTGAGTAGGGGGGCTGAGGAATGACAGTCATTGCATTTTTTACACAAAAGTTACGGATAACATATGCAGAGTGAACAGGAGCATTGTCATGGTGAAGGACCCAATCACCACTTTGCCACAGCTCAGGTCACTTTCTTCTCACAGCATTACGCAATTTTCTAAGGTTTTGAAGATAAACAAAACAATAAATTGTTTGACCTTGTGGAAGGAATTCATAGTAGACAACACCTTTACAGTCAAAGAAAACCGTAAGCATGACCTTCACAATTGATTTGACTTAGCGTGCTTTCTTGGGTCTTGGAGAACCTTTTGATGTCCATTGTGATGATTGGGCTTTTGTTTCCACATCGTAACCAAAAACCCATGTCTCGTCTCCCATAGTGACATGTTTCAAGAAGCTTTCGTCGTCATTTGCCTTTTGAAGAAGTTCCTTAGAAACATAAGTTCGGTGTTGTTTTTGGTTTTCAGTCAACAGTTTTGGCACAAACTTTGCTGCAACATGACGCATTTGAAGTTTTTCAGTTAAAATTTCCTGACATGACCCAAATGAAATGTTACACTCTTCTGCCATTTCACGGATTGCTAGTCGACGGTCTGATCGTACGAGAGCGTTCACTTTAGCAACATTGTCATCATTGATTGACGTTAAAGGGCATCCGGAATGAGCATCGTCGTCTGTGGATGTTCGGCCATCTTTAAACCTCTTGAACCATTCATGGCAGCATGATCGGCTTAGACATTCTTCACCAAAAGCCTCTTGTAACATCAAAAAGGTTTCAGAAAACGTTTTGTTCAGTTTCACACAAAACTTCACACCAACACGTTGCTCTTCTTTCACATTCATTTTCATAAAATAGCCAAACTCTATAAAACTAACCTCAAACAAACTGTGCTAATGTTACTTTCAGTGATTTTATGATTGATCTGCAAACACAGCTGTGTTCCTGTTGAGCCAGGCAATACAATGCTGCCAACCACATCGCTGTGAGACATTGCATTCCCATAGTATATAAAAAGTCCTGGAACTTTTTGATCACACCTCGTAAGTGAGTACTACTTTTCCCTCACTCTAAGTGCAATCTATAAATTCGGCCCTTAGTCACCTTTTACAACAAGTAGTAAATAGTGTGGGTCTTTTCTATTATTGCCCCAACCCACAGCATGAGTTGATAGGAAACAGTGAAACAAAAATCTGAATCTGATAATTATGGAGTACCATGCACGTTTTGTATATCAGACATTGGGAAACTTGGATTTATATTAAACATTGTACACCCTCAGCTTAGTATCCTTTAGATTTTTATGTTAAAATCTTGGAATGATACCACAGGACTCTATTCAAACTAGTTTACCTTAGCAGGCTGAACATTTCATTGTCCCAAATCTGTCTACTTTCAGAAACTTTTGAACTGTTCTCCCTTTAGTCAACTTTTTCGACAAGCGGTAAATACTGTGGGTCTTTTTTATTATTTCCCCAACCCACAGCATGAGTTGATAGTAAATAGTCAAACAAAAATCTAAATCTGATAATTATAAAGTACCGTGCACATTAAATTAAAAAAATCTTGGAGTGATGTCACATAACTCAATTCAAACTTTTAACAAACTAGTTTACCCTAGTTGGCTGAACATGTTATTGTTCCAAATCAGAGTTGGATACAATTCAAATATGTTGTAATCCAATTAATTTTTGGATTGGCAGAGGGGGAAGATGTGGGAAGTAATCAGTGATGTGAGTGAAAGGTGGATTTAAAAGTATGTTGTAATGAAAGAAAAGACTTAACAAGATCAATGGACAGTTATCTCGGTAGTCGCCTTTTACGATTAGTGGTAAATAGTGTGGGTCTAGTGCTCCAAGTTAAAAGGAATCAGTCGAACTAAAATCTAAGTCTGAGAAAATCTTTTACTCCTTCTCTTTTCATTTGTTGTTAAAATATAATTCATCAATGTCAAATGTCTACTTTTAGAATGCGTTTCTGTCTGTGGCTAACTTTATTGTCCCTGTACTTGGTCAGACTATAATATTGAAAGTTTCAAATGGCTTTGTTTATCTGTATGTATCGTTCAGTCATTTATTACAGTTGTATTCCAGAGGGATTGGTAGATATTGGAATATCTTGTATCAGAATACAAGTGATGCAGATACTTCCTCTGCATCATATACTTTTTCTTGATACTTTTGTACTCAGAAAACAAACATGAATATTCGACACTTGAATACTTGTATAGATTGTTTAGATACTTTAGTTGACTTAATGAACTCCTTTAAAAAATAAAAATAAAAAAAAAAATTTGAAGATGAACCAGGTGTTGAAAAATATATGGTGAAATTGATAACATTATTTTATATTTATATTTCTTTGCCTCACTTTTATATAATTTACATAAGGGCTAAGATATACAAATATAGTGTTTAAAGTAGGGAAGAGTCTAACAATAAAATCATTTTTATTTTTATTTAAAAAAATAAAAAATAAAGGAACATTTATTCTATTGTCTTTTAGTTATTGACCATAAAATCAACAGTCTTTAACTTTCATATTACGCTTGAATTAATATCAAAATTATACTTAGAACCTACCTTTTTTTAGACTAAACACATTAAACGAAATGAAGTATGAAAAATGAGAAACATCGTTTTTCACCAAAACACTGTAACCCCTTTAGCTAAACTTGTATTAACAAAATAGAATTATATACATGTTCACTAAAACACTTTTCAAAAACACATGATTAAAAATAAATATGCTGTATTTTACATACTGTACCACATCCCTTCTTGTCTACATAAAAAATATTGACTCTTGACTACATTCACACACACAACCTATTGAAACTCTGAACTGAATAACATAATGCAGATCAAGTTTTTTGGCTTCTTAATACTTCTTCCAAAGCTACTAACATGGCTCTCTTCTTTCACCATACCTCTTTCCATTGGCATTTGCTGGCTTTGTTCTTTTGTATTTTTCTGTTCTGGTTTACTCTCCTCAAGTGTCCAATCTTTTTCACCTTTGGCACTTCCTGCCTCTGTCTTTCTGTGTTTTAGGTGGATTCTATTTCGGCTATATCTTCTCCCTTCTACTTCTAACAAATAGGAACCACTCCTGGCCTCCGTATTGGATCATTTATTCCACTAGGATTTAAATAACACTAACAGACTGACCCAATCTAAGTAATGGCAAATCTTTTGCTGTACTGTTGTATGTCTTTTTATATCTTTTGCTGTTCCTGAATTGTATCATATCTAACTTCCTGCTTCAATCCTTCCTTAGTACTGCATAATGTAGTTCTTAAACTCCTCCTAAAAAGCTTGTTGTTTTATACAAATATACTGTAAAATATTTTCCTAAAACTTGTATTAACAAAATAGTATACAAAAATTGTTCACCAAAATACATGGTTAAAAATACAGATGCTGTATTTTTACATACTGTATAACCAGTTTACATGTTCATGCCAGTTTGTGCTAATCAATTTGAAAGACATGTTGCTGTTCACACATTCAGTTCTGCTTGCACAGTTGTGAAGTGAAAACCTCTCTGTTTTGTTGAAAATGGAAAGTTGTGGTGAAAAACTATAATTTCTTGCAACGGCTGAGATTTGCATTCTTAAAAGAGAATAACAAATTGAAGGTTGCTAAAAGGAAATGGTGTAAACCATTAATGCTAAAAAGGGATGAGTTTTATCATACCAATTTATTGAATGAATTACGCAAATAGCCCGACTATTTTTGCAACTATTTGCGTTTGACCCACCAATGATTGCAAAAGCAGATTCTGTTATGAGATGTGCAATTTCCTCCTATGAACGGCTATGAGCTACTATGAGATTTTTGGCTACTGGAAGAATTATGAAGATTTGAAATTTTCCACATGTATTTCCAAACCAGCTGTAAGTGCTATGATTTCAGAAACTTGTAATGCAATTTACACAGCATTAAAATACATATTTCTTAAGGAATGTTTATTTAAATATTAATAAAATGTAAATAACAAATTAAAATTACATTTATTACACAAATATATACAAATTCAATTGGATATCAATGTAAAGAATAATTAAGTCATGTTACAGAAATGATGTGATGAAATAGTTCATTCTGCAAAATCCTTAAAGTTGTGAAATAAATCTGCAGCCCTTTGACTGTCAGGTACGAGCGCTTTTCCATCTGTTACATATTATTTGGGGTTCTTTGAATGTTAATAATCGAAGGTACCTATGGAGTGTGTAGAGATGAGCTCTGAGGTTCGAAGGCAGGTTGAGTATAAAAAGAGGGTGGAATGTTGAATGAGGGTTGATTGTGTAATAATTGCTGGGTGTTAAATTCTTGCTGTATTATTTACTTTTCATTTTCCACAAACACGGAAATGACTTATACTCCTCATTGAAGTCGCTCAGATATTCTTTTGACATTTTAAACCTAAAAGACTTATAACAACAGGAACTGTATAAAATCAAGGCACGTTCACTCAAAATATAGTATGGAACAGGTGATCGAAAGTGAAATTCGCATGCGCTAGGCTGGAGCTTAGGTTTGAGCATTGTTTGCATGCTCGTGCCAATAAATGAATTTCAAGCTGAATTTCTGTCACGACAGATTTTACTCAAGCCGAAATGTTTGGCTTGTGCAAACTTCAAACCTGTGTTTACATGCTCCAATTCAACTGTACAAACACGGAAATGGTATGAGTGTTTAAACCGTCCTTAACATTTAAACCTCAATTATTATTAATTATTTATGTGAATGAGACTCTGAGGACTACGCAAAGCATTCACTTCTTTTGAGCCCTTTTGATCTTCCATATCTCTTTCATTTTTTCACTGTGAGCTTTCTTCTTATCTGCCGACTCAACCATTTGGTTCCTGTTTTCATTTTCCTTTCTACCTGGCAAACTTCCCATTTTTCTACCTAATGTTTGAATTGTGTTTTATTTGTTCCATCTCTCTGTTATTCGAGCTTCCCTAAGATCCTTCTTTACTTCAGTTATCTACCCTATATTCTTGATCCTCTCTGTATATTCCAAAATCTGTTTATTTAGACATGAGTTGTCCATCCTCTTGATATGTCCAAAGAATCTCAACCTTCTCCTCTTCATGTCGTGGATTATGCTTTATATTTCTTCAGTCTCTTGTCTGCTTCTTATCCTACATCCTTCTTCCGTCTTATTTGGCCCCAATATCTTCCTGATGATTTTTCTCTCAGTCATCTTTATTTCCTCTATTTCTCCTTTCCTATTCATATTGAATGTCTCTGCCACATAAAAGCTTTCAAACTTCACTACAGTCTAATCTTAGTGTTTCTGGGCATGCATTTTTTTTTTTTTTTTTTTTTTTTTTTTTTTTTTTTTTTTTTTTTTTTTTTTTTTTTTTTTTTGTTCACTTTACCAGCTATCCAAAGAGCTCTCTTCATCTTATGATTCCTCCACTCTTTTGCTTCTCATTCTAATCCATTAGAAGACAAAGAAAAAAAAATTAGCTAGTATGATCTCCCATAGATATTTAAATTTAAACCTCTATTATGGTATATAACAAACTTTTGATAACCAAAATTAAGCATAAACAAATTTATAATATGAGAATATTATCTTTTCTTCTTTAATGTCATTAGCATTGTTTAGACCAATGTCGGTCTTTCTTTTCCTATTCTGAAATATTTTCAATGTAACACACCTAGAAAAAAAATATATAATTTAAGAAAGCACAGTATAATATGTTATGTTACACTGTGGCTCACACTCTACTGTTAAAAATTAAAATTTTTTAAAATTACCATGGTTATAAATTGTAATAAACTTTGTTTGTTATTCAAACACCAAATAATTGAAGATTATAGGAAATATATTCCTACTCACTAGAAGTCATTAGTTTTCCTACAAGAACAAAACTTCACTAGCCATATTGTTCACAAATGTTTTACAAAAATCATAAATTCAATTATTCTTCCATTTATCCTGCAATTTGATGACCAATGAGAGCTGTTTATGATGGCGGCACAAGAGATTGACAAACAGAGACAGTATAATAAAAAAAGGAAAGATCTAGTCACGATGTTACACTGTTCCCCCCACTTGACCCTACCTGTTTTCATATTCAGAGTTAACTTTCGATGTTTTTGAATCAGAAAGGTCGATGATTAAAACCTCGAATATATCGTTATTTTTTTTGGTTTCTCTGTTGAAGTCCTTATCTTGAATTTCTCCAGCTTTTCCGACAAGTGTAGTGTGACCTTCCACCATTAATATTTTCCTTTTTTCTTTGTCAACCTCTCTCTACTTTCGCTATTTTGAAAGTTTTATTCTTTTTAGCTACTCCTCATTTGGTGTTGGCCGAGATTAACTCAATAAGATTTGCACCATGAATTGACATTCTTGCTACCTCAAAGAACAATTTTCTGAGATGATACACATGGCTTCTCCACTGTAAAACAAAGCAGAAATTTTAAATAGATTGGCAAAATAAACATGAAATTAATACTTCTAGTTAAATTAGAAACTAGTGAAAGGTAGCACTGTTCTGCATCAAAATACTCCCTTCAACAAAAATGTTGTTTCCTTATGTTTTGAAGTGTGCTGAATGTGAATCCTAAGTCAGAAATCATTGAAAGATTTAACAACAAATTAAAAAACCTATTTGATTTTCTTCTCATTTATTACAAAATAAAAAAATTTGGAGAGTAAAACTATTAGGCTATGTTGTATAACTGACATTGTTGAAGAATTGTTTTTATCATGTAGGACCATGGGTTACAGTATGTCCTCAAAAATTCATTTTTTGCATTCCCATTTGAATTTCTTCTCTCCCAACTTGGGAGCAGTTTTAGATACCAGGTATGCAAGTTTAAAATGTCGTTTTAATTCCAATAGAATGCGCTCTTAGCCTATTGAAGGATTTGCTTATCTCTAAACGCTATTTTGTTTGTTAGTCATTTGTTTACAAAAGTCAGTTGTTTTTAAGTCGTTTACGGTGGACGTATCATACCTTTCTTTGGTGTTAAAAATGTCTAATTTTAAGCCAAATAAAGAGCATTTGCGGCATGTCATGATTTTCTTATTTAATCAAAAGAAAAAGGCATCTGAATGTCATCGAATTCTTGTTGAGACTTATGGCGATGTTGCTCCAACCGTCAGGACATGTGAACGTTGGTTTCAAAGTTTCAAACGTGGTGATTTTGATGTTACTGATCAAAAACGAGAAAATCGACCAAAAAAGTTTGAGGACTTCGAATTGCAATCTTTATTAGACGAAGACAATACCCAAACCCAACAAATGATGGCAGAACAGTTGAATGTCACTAGGCAAGCCATTTCCGATCGCCTGAGAGCTATGGGAAAGATTCAAAAGGTTGGAAAATGGGTTCCACATGAATTGGACGAACGACAGATGGAAAAACGAAAAACTGTGTGCGAAATGCTGCTTTTACGCCACGAAAGAAAGGGTTTTTTGCATCGAGTTGTAACTGGCGATGAAAAATGGATTTATTTTCAGAATCCCAAACGAAAAAAAAATCATGGGTAACGCCAGGACAACCATCCACATCGAGTGCAAGACCGGATCGTTTTGGGAAGAAGACAATGCTGTGTGTGTGGTGGGATCAGAAGGGAGTAGTCTACTACGAGCTTCTCAAACCCGGCGAAACAGTCAATACCGAGCGCTACCGACAACAAATGATCAATTTGAGTCACGCATTGATCGAAAAACGCCCAGAATGGGCTCACAGGCACGCCAAAGTCATTCTTCAGCATGATAACGCTCCTGCACATTCAGCCAGATTGACTAAGGAAACGATTTCTTCGCTTGGTTGGGAACTCCTACCCCACCCGCCGTATTCACCTGACCTGGCGCCTTCTGATTATCACCTCTTCTCATCGATGGGACACTCATTGGCGGAGCAACACTTCAACAATTTCGAAAAAGTACGAAAATGGCTCGATGAATGGATTTCAAATAAAGATGAAGCATTCTTTTGGAATGGTATCCATATATTGCCCGAGAGATGGACAAAATGTGTAGAAAGCGAGGGTCAGTACTTTGAATAAAATATATTATACTTTTTTTTAAATTACTGTGTATATATTTTAAGAAATAAACGACATTTTAAACTTGCATACCTGGTAAATACAGAGAATGATTTCATCAAGAGATACCCCTAATGGAAAAAAGGTACAGCTGTAAATGCAATGAGAAGATGCTTGCTGACTACAACGCATTACAATGGGAGACACATAATTTAGAGTACTAAAGGAATATATATAGACAATGATTATGTTCACTATTAAATATTATTATTTTATATATTACTATTTTCCACCAAAAAAAAAAGTGTTCTATAAATATATGAAAAAAAGTGCTATTTCAGTTTTTTTTTTTTTTTTTTTTTTTAAACAACCTCCAATCTCTAAAAAATGGCGTTTCATGGATTTTTTTTTTGCTGTTGATTCTAATTTAGCACACTTATAATTATAAAATTCACAAAAAATATTCATCAGAGTATAAAAAAAAATTAATGAAATTTAAAAAATATGCTATTTCAAGTTTTTAGAAATAAACGTCATTTTCTCAAAAATGATGTTAGATGGAATTTATTTGTCTTCAGATTCAAATTCAGCACACATGAAAATATAAAAATCAAAAACAATTTCTCAAGGGGGGCGAATTTTTTTTTTTTTTTTTTTTTTTTTTTTTCAGAACTTTGTCATTATCACATCAAATAATACAATTAATGGAAGTAGTGGAGGGAGGAAAACTACCAATAATGTGAGAATATTGTTGCCAAAAAAGTTGGGGATTTGAATATACTCCTACTATCTTTCTCCATTTATTTTGGTCTCCAGCAGCTCTTTTCTAGTTCCTCATACCAAGGATCTTCAGGTGCGCTTCAACATTTTCTCTTCAGCGTAATCAGGGCCTTTCCCTCTCTCTCTCTCTCTCTCTCTCTCTCTCTCTCTCTTTCCTCCATTGGGATTTCCATTCATAGGATATCTATCCTTAAGTCATACTGTTTCCCAATGTTTCATTATGGCTACTATAGTGTATTATTTATTCCAAGTCGCTCTTGCTGTTTTCATATTTTCATCATAGCAACCAATCTTATTGTGTTAATCATTGTTTTATAGATTATTGTGGAGAAGTGCTGTAATTTGCTATAGTTACTACATTCAAATAGAAATCTTTCATTGGTAGAGGTTTGGCAGTGAATAGGGGTATAAAGTAAACACTACCAAGCCCGACTTCCTAACATAGCCTAGTCAAATTGTATTCTACAAAAATATCTTTTCCTTCTTTTGGATGATTATATTAATATAAATGCAGCTTAATAATATATTAATACAATGCAGGGTTAAACATCTACATAGAAATAATATGTTTAATATTATTTAATAAATTTCAAATATTATGAATGTCTATTATCTGGAATAAATATTTATACCATTGTTATCTGTTTAACCCATACATTTTAAATTAACAATAGGATATATTTGCAGTGATAACCAGCTGACCAACTCCTCTACAGCTCTTAACAAAAAATCTGAGAAACAGTAACCCTTCTCGGAAATAGACTGCATTTGGACCATATTCAAAATGTAGTTTTTTGTAGCAATCCCTAAATTAACTATATTCTGGTCAACCACTTAGGCCTCAGAGAAATTGATAATTCCTTTAATCGCCCATGGTTTACTTCCATGAAATCGGTAGGCCATGAGACCTTTCAGGGTGGGGATTGATGGTTGTATAAAGGGCTGAAAAATTATATTATCTACGCTGATAGCACTTTGTGAAACTGTTGACATTTTCATCTCCAGATGACACCTCACTGATCCATGACCATGGTCTTCCACCAATGACTAGAAGAAGTTTTGTTTCTCTTACCGCTTAAGTTATTCAATTTAGAATAATTTTACCATTTAATAGTTATCTATGCACCAGTGTGGTATCACTTGGTTCTCTCAGCTCCACCTCGGGAACCATGGTTTTCAACTCATAATACGAAGTCATGGGATTTAATGTATTGGTAAAACAGAGTTAGGCAAAATTTAATCATAACCAAAATTTAATTAAAATTTAATCATAGCTAATTGACAACTAATTTCATATTAGTTGTGAATCAATCACCTTATGGAATCATGGTAAATTCTTTCTGTTGATTTTTTAATGAACTAATTATGTTTCACTGAAAGATTTAATCTAAACAATCATAGACATGAAGATATATTTGTTTAACTTTAAAATGTGCTAATAATACATTTTCAGACACGTTTCTATTTTTTTATTTGTTCAACCCTGTTTGAAAAAACTGCATGCTCCTTCATGTTTATAGTTTTTTTGATTTTAGTGGGAGTAAATCTTCGATTGCTGAAGTAGCCAGTTCCATTATATCTGGTAGTGTATTTGGTCTTTTATCTTAATTTTTTTTTAAATAGTCCTCATAATTACCATTACTGGTTTGTTAAATGTGTGGGGTGAAGGAAATAATTAAATAAATTAGACTTAATAACAATTAATAAAGGAAAGCAAAAGGCTTTATTGTCACACATACATTTTTTGCTGTTAATACAACACATGATCAATACAGAATCATAAAAAACAGACATGTTTACATGTAACCTGTCATCAATACAGTATTTCCAAAATAATCGATTTACATAGAAAATACATCACAATTACTATCCATTATTTTTTTTTTTGAGTACTTTAAATAAATCACCAAACAAGTTGCTTAATTATTTGAGTTTTTTACAGAAAACCAAACAATTCAAAATAGTCAAATAGGTAAATGAAATAAAACATGTTTTGGACCAAAATAGGCTCAAAACTTGTTATATTAGAAACAGCAGTGATTGTATTTTAAAAAATGAAACACATATTTCATAAAGAACATAAATTCATTACTTATTATTTTAAAATTAGTAAATTTTTATTTATCTTCATTTTAGAAATAAGATACTTTAGTTCTTATTGGCATCAAATTAACATCATTCCACTTGTGTACTATACGAGCCCCTGTGATTTGGTACCAGGTAATGGTGATAGAACTAAAAAAACTTTACTTTCTTAAAACTGTACTTTTTTCATTATTAATTGTTCTAAAAAGCCACTTTAATGTTTAAATACCATAATACACCCTGGCCAGCAAGCTAAATATGTATGTTTTCAGCAAAATATGACAATTTTGACATTTTCAGTGGTCATGCTTAGGAGTATTACTGGGTTTAATCAAAATTTCATAAAAAGGGCCTAATAGTAAATATAACCAGATTTTAGTTGAAAAAATGAAATTTCAGATCGGACAAACAGTTTTGGAGTTATAGTGAAAAATATGCAAAAAAAAAACTTGGATTTCAATACAGTAAGTGTTTTTAACATGCTGGCGTGGATATTTCGAGGGTCTTGATCAAAATTTAATATACATGTTCTATAAAAAAAAATTTTTTTGGATCAAACTATTTTTTTTGGGATTTAAAGCTAAAAGAGTACTGACAAACGTGTTTTCACAGAGAAGTGCGATCCCAGTCAGATTGCTGAAATGAGGGGTGTAGAGTGCATGAAATATTCGACTATTTTTGACTTCACAGCATCGTTAGTAGTTAGAAGGTAAGGATACTAAAAGTCCCCGACCCTGGGGGAATCAGATTCCCCAGTTTACGGTTACAGAAGGGGAGAAGATTCCATGTTTCAGTTTTTCGATTATATTTCAAAAACACTGATCTCTGAAAAAATATGCTATAAATCAAAATTAAATCTAATTCAATTTCCAATAAAATTGTTTCTATACATATTTGTCGAACTCTCAATGGTTTTTGAGATAAACGTTATTAAAAATCGAAAAAAAAAAAAATTTTATCTCCCTTTTTGTTAAATATTTGCTTCAAGTGCCAGACACATATATATGAAATTGAAGAAAATTTAAGGTACTTGTGTACTGTATGGGCCTCCGTGATTTGATACCAGGTAATAGTGATTGTATAAAAAGACTTTACACATATGTTTATAAGGTTTTGTCCTAACCAAAGATATTGTATATCTTTTAAAACTGCCTCAAAGAGATCCTCTTGCTTTTATTGAGTCCTTCAGTTTACAGTTTTTCACATTACATCTCTATTTAACACAATCTGAATAATATAACTTCACAGAATGTTCATTAATGCATATTTTTTCTTTTAAAATATTGTCCTTTTCTCTGAAAAAAATGTAACTCTACTTTCTTTCTTTATTAAGTAAGTAAAGTAAGTACGTCATATGTTTAAGTAAGTTAAGTAAGAAAGTCATATGTTTATTAAAAGTAATATTCATAGAATCACTATCTTTCCAGTAGAAGTACTCTCATTCCTGATCCAATCCCACTTATGTTTCAACTCTGTTAAGTTGGTAAAATTGGTTTATTTCCCTTGTTTACTAGGGGCGAAGAAAATCTTAGAAATTAACAAAGTAAATGAAACAATGCTTAACTGGTGAAATTGAAAAATATAATCAATGAACTCGAAACTTTATTTTATAATACACTAGCATTCCCGTCGCGGCTTCGCCCGCCCTCATAACTAAAGATAATTTCAACTAAAAATTAAAGTTTTATTTGTTTACCGGTAAGATTCTTGTATTTTAGCATGTGGTTGAGCATTATTTCTTCAATGATTTTTTAG
This sequence comes from Euschistus heros, assembly GCA_003667255.2. Lineage (NCBI taxonomy): Eukaryota > Metazoa > Arthropoda > Insecta > Hemiptera > Pentatomidae > Euschistus > Euschistus heros. The sequence goes on along the minus strand of RCWM02000208.1, from coordinate 59,606 downwards.
CAGTAATTATTAATCTAGTTATAATTGCACTGATCAGGTGGTTGAAGATTACATATAAGCACCATTAGGCATAAAATTTTTAACTTTAATGTATGAATTGGTAATCAAGATGGATAAAGACTATTAAGAAACTCTTGCGGAAAATAAACTGCATTATCAGTGCTTACGACAAAAGGCCCGTGAATCATATTTTTACACACGATATAAAAAAGAAAAGGATCTACATTTCGAGTTAGTAATAATTTGTATTTGGCAGAAATAACTTTATTGATTTCATCTGATTGGATGTTGATTTGGAACTATAAAAGTATATGACAGTGTGGCAAACCTCGTTCCTGCCTCTCAAAATTGTACATTTAAATTTTAGTTATTCTAAATTTTACCATTGCAAAACCTTCCTAGAATTATAAAAATTATTTATTTAGATGTCGGTACAGATAGGTTCAGTTTACCATTGATAACTCTAATGTGGAATGGCTCTATACACAATCGGTCGATTTTCAAGCTTCACTGAGATCCACATATCGCACACCATATTTAAATTTTTTTAAATAATTTTCTTGATAGTTTAATAAGTGAATTTTATCATCGATTTCAAGCTCTTTTCTAACCTCTCGTGTAGAATGGCACTCCCCACCTATCGGTCAATTTTCATACTGCACTGTTGTCCACATATTAACCTTTTTTAATAAAATATAAATTAAAAATCAGTAGATTTTAATATTGCTAAACCTTCTTAGAATTATGAAAATGATGTAGTTAATATTTAGTACAGATTTGTTCAGTAATATTCGCGGTTAGTGATCACAAACGGAAAATGGCTTGTCTTTTTATATAATAGTATAAGTTATTATTATAGTAAATTTTCTAATTGTAAATCTTTCAAGAACTATGAAGATGATGTAGTTAAAATTTGATTCAGATAGGTTCATTAGTTTTACTAAAATGCTATTGTCGCTTGCCACATATTCGATTTTTAAATTTCACTGGAATCCACACGTCACACCACATATTTATAGCTTTTTGGATAACAAATTAATTTAATTTAGTAATTTTATTATCAATTTCTAGCTATAATTAACACTGGATTATTGTAACCTCTCTTGAATGGCGCTCGCTTTACTACCCACCACATATTTATCGCTTTATAAACAGTAATTTAAGAGGAAATATGTAAATTTTATTATTGCTAAACCTTCCTAAACCTACATCTTGAACTATGAAGATGATGTAGTTATATTTGGTACAGAATAGTTCTATAGTTTTCGCGGTTAGTGATCAAGAACGGAAATGGCTTGTCCTTCTATATATAACTTCATCATCCCCCGTCGAGGAATTTTAACTAATAATTGATTTTTTGTTTATCGATAAAAATCTTGTATTAAAGTGAACAATTGAAAATTATATTTTTGATAATATTTTCACGCATAGCAGCCATTATTAACTTGGTTAAATTTAGATTGATTAGGTATTTGAAGATAACATAAAGCATAATTAGACATCCAATTTTCAATTTTAATATATGAGTTGGTAATCCAGATGGACAGAGACTATTAAGAAACTGCGGTATAAGAAACTGCATTATCAGTGCTTACAACTAAAGGTTCAAAATTCATATTTTTACAGACAATATTAAACAGCTGAGGATCGGCATTTTGATTTGTAATAATTTTCATTCGACAGAAATAATTTTATTTGATTTGATCTGGTTGGATTTTAATTTCTAACCATAAAAGTATGTGGTAGTGTGGCAAAACCCGTTTCTAACACTCAACATTGTACATTTAAATTTTCATTGTTGCTAAACCTAGAACTATGAACATGATGTAGTTAAAATTTGGTATATTTCACTCCATATAGCTGTTTTTATAACAATTTAATTGAAAATAAGTAAATTTTATTATCAATGTTCACCTCTATGTAACACTGTACCTTTTAACCTTTCATGTAGATGGCAATTGCCGCCATTTTTGAACTTCACTGTTATCCAATTATTATTCATTTTTCAAAAAAGAATTAGTTGAAAATCATTAGATTTTACTATTGCTAAACCATCCTATAAAGATGATGTAGTCAAAATTTGTTAGAGATTGGTTCAGTAGTTTTTGGCGGTTAGTGAACACAAACGAAACATTGCTTGTTCTTTTATATAATGGTATAACCTTATACCGCCATATGTTAGAATTGTATAGAGCTAACAGATAATTGTGACTTACAGATAATATACAAATAATATTGCGACTATAAATTAAGATATAAGGTATCCTATCTTTTTTGTTGGATCAAACTGCACACGGTATGCAAATTTGATTAAAATCGGTTCAGTAGTTTAGGTGTTAGCCGGCCCCAAGGCGGCGACACGTAATTTATATATATTAAGATTAACAGCTAGGTGGTAACCAACTGTTATCTCAATCTTAACAAACAATATATATTATTAAATTTCTAATTCAAATAAAAATCTTCTTTGATTCTGCACATTCTCCCACCTTAAGCTGGAGAAGTCATAGACAGATTAGCATTTTTCATTCAACTCGCAACTTTACTAAGCTTGTGATACCACACAACTTTACTAAGCTTCATATATCTTGGATGCTTTTGTTAGTCTGCCACTGTGAGTGGATATTGGCTGTATTTCTTACAATAGAGCTTCCCTCTTCTTGGTTAATTGGTTGAGCTCCCCAGTACTTTATAGGATAATCCGCTGTGCTATTGATTTCCAGAGGATATATTCTCTAAACTGGTCGTACTATCTCCCCTCGTTTCGTCTTCAACCTGACTAGTCTCACTTTTCTGTCACATCCGCGTAGAAGCTGAATGACTCTTGCCATGGGCCAATCAAGTTCCCTTTTATCGTCACTGCCAACCAAAACTATTTTACCTTCTTGTATTCTTCGACTGATTCTTTTGGTTCTGTGCTTCAGTTGATAAACGATTCACAATCACATAAGGTAGTATAAAGTTCCTCGAAAGTCAAGCAAGCATTTCCTAATACTTTCCGCAATGATCGTTTTAAAATGTCAATCATCCGCTCCCACCAGGGGAAGAGCATGAATTTCCACTCAATTCTTTTAAATGAAATGTAACAAGATAATTTACAATTATTCATAAAATTCATTGCATTCGCAGCACCAACAAAGTTTGTACTGTTGTCATTATAAATGACCCTTGGACGTCCTATTTGTTTTCATAGCTGTTAATAACTCCAAATGAATGGCTCGATATACAGCATAAACGAAAACACAAATCTAAATTTTCTTCTTCGGTTTGAGATACAATGGATCAGCAACATCAACACCCGTGACCTCAAAAACTGCTACTTCCTTCACTCAGTCTATTGTTAACATTGATGCTTCTGCTCCAAGTCTCTTAGCTATTAGTTTTCTACATGTGAAAATGTTGACTCCTGCTTGTCTGTATAAGTCGGGGTTGCCACCAAGTCAGGGAAAAAAAATCAAGCATAATTCCTGGTTTTCCAGGTTAATTTTCATAAAATTCAAAGTGAAATTTGATATAAGCACAGGTGTTCTGTTTTTTCTTTCTTGCATGATTTTCATTGATTTTATTTACTATATTTTGTATGATTGATAGAAGTATCTTAACTATTATATAAAAAGACAAGCCATTTTTAGTTTGTAATCATTAACCGTGAAAACTACTGAACCAATCTGTTCCAAATTTTAACCACATCATCTTCATAGTCCAAGGAAGGTTTAGCAATAGTAAAATGTACAGATTTTCAATTAAAATGTCATAAAAAAGTGATAAATAGGTGGTGCACAGTGGAGTTTGATAATCTACTGATAGGTGGCGAGCACCATTTGAGGAAGGTTACAAAGATACGGTGTTATATAGAGCTAGAAAATTATAATAAAATTTTATTATTTTTAATTAAATTGCTTTTTAAAAAAATATAAATATTTGGTGGTCCCAGTGCAGGTTAAAAATAGAAAATCATGGCTGGCGCCATTCTGCAACAGAGTTTACAGTGGCAAAACTATTCAACCCAGCTGCATCTAATTTTAAGTTCAACATCATCATAACTCTAGGAAGGTTTAAATTAATACAGTTTACTATAACAATAATAATAATTTAACTGTACTGTCTTTAGTGGCAGAAACGAGGTTTGTTATACTACTATATACTTTTATAATTAAAAATTATAATCCAACTAGATAAAATTATTGCCAAATAAAAATTTCGACCCCTTGGTTTTTGAAATTGTGTGTAAAAAATATGATTCGTGGACCTCATTGATAATTTAATTTGTCCTCTCCTTGCCTTTAGTATGGAAATTTTTATTATTTAGTTTTCATAATTATTAATTTTGTCCAAACAGTAATATATTTAGCTTTACAATAATGTTTATTATTTTGAATATTTGATTTTTGTTTAGTTACTTCTTTGTTAGTTTTTAGGTAATCATTCAATTTATTTGTTTCATCGGACTTCTGTTTATTATGAAGAAAAAATCTATTATCCTTTGTTGGTAATCTATTTTAACTAAGTTATTTGTGCTTACATTTGTGAAAATTTTCTTTTTTTAAATTACTTATTATTATCATGGATTTTACAAAGGATTTAGAATTGGTAGGATTCGATATGAGTAGAATTAGAAAGGCTTAGTGGAGCCTCAAAGCTCAAACTCTGTCCAAATAATAGTAATTACTGTCATGTAAATAAGCCTTTTTTAATTAATTGGGAGCTTTGAAGGCTTATCTGGTAAATGCTGGAAGTAGTCAAATACAACTAGCAGTGGACCAAGTTTAAACTTATAAAATAAAATTAGGCAAAAATCTGGATTATATCTAAGCAGTGACATGCTCTAGAGGTAAAGGAACATTTATGTTTGGAAGGGGGTTAATAAATGAAGACATACATACAAATGTAAACAGTTTATTATCTATAGAGTAGTGGTTTAATGAAAACATAAAAATATTTCATTAATTTTGTTTTGTTTTTCAGATTTCTTGCTACTGAAATATTATCTGTCTCATGCCTTATGGCTCCTTGTACCATTTCAACATTTGTTCCTGAAGTTCTTTTTTTGCTTAAAGACAATATGCTTCCATAATCTTAACCTTCCCATCACCTTATCCTGATGTATAATTTAGATGGTAATTATAAATTGAAAATTAAAGGTATTGATTGAATAGGGATCTAATACCTCAACTACGAAGGGTTTTTTAAACATTTCTCTAGTCTATATTGTAGATGTTGACTATACATTTGTTGTGATGTAATATAGGTTTATTTGGCAAAGGAGATGCAGCTATTGTTAAGAAAACTCTAATGGGCCATTAAATAAGAGAAAGGAAAACTATATTCCCGCCATGATATTTATTTAACTCATGTATTAGGAGAGGAGGCTTGCTTTCAGATTGAGCAATCATCTTTTGAAATTTTATGTAAAATGAAAAGGTCTGGAAACTTCTGGTATAAGGTATTAACTTGGTAAAGCTGGAAGAGTTTCAGGACACATATTTAGGCATATTTTGTTTTAAGTTAAGAATTTTTCTTTCTTCATACATTTTTTGTTTCATATGTTTAAATTTTATATAAATAATTCTTTCAATGGTTTGTATTTGTTTGCCTGTTCTTATTAATTGGATAATTTTATTTTCCCTTGACCTAGACTATTGCTAACTGATAAAATTATTCTAAAAAACAACAAATTTGAAAATACGTTTCGTTAATATTAATCTTTGGCTGTTTAATTTTTTTTGAATCTTCTATGACTTCTTCAGGGATTGGTTTGGAATCAATTAATAATTCCCTGGTTTCTTCTTCAAGCTGATTAATTTCATTGATATGGTTCAATACAGCCATGACTACATTATTATCCCAAGTTTTTGGATGTTAATTTAATTTTGTTTGAACTTTCACTTAACCAAATTCTTCTACAATCCTCCTTCCCCTTTCCTCTACCTTTAGTACCTCCTGTTTTATGACTGTTATTATAGTAAAAAAACAAAACAACTAAAAATACTAGATAGCTTCTATTTTTACATTTTATTTTATTGTTGTTTGTATTTATTTATGATTTTTTTTTTTTTTTAAACATGAATATATTTCCATAAATAGTAATTAACAAAATTTTCAGATAGATAGATAATAACTGAAGGAATGACATCAATTTTGAAATAAAATGAGGAAGCGCAAAATTTATACAGCAATCTATTAAAAATCAATATTAACAAACAAATACCATATCATGGCTGTTAGGCATTAATTTTCTATTTTAGACACAATTCCTTTCTTTATTTATGGAAAAATATCTATCTCCTGGAAAACTATAGCTTGGAAAATGTTTCTTTGCCTTCAAGGCAATGAGGGAAATCTAAACCTATGTCCTACTGGATTCAAAGGTGTTGGTATCCAAGGTCTCTTATAGACAGACATTTGTAAGCCTCTTGAAGACAAAGATGTGGATGAAGATTGCTTTGGTCTTGACCCTATTGAAGAAATTGTGCTTCAAACTGAGGTGTCAGCTAATGTGCTGATGTCTGTCCGGTTTGAATGTTAACCGCACATTGAGCTTATTAAAAAAACATGGATTCCTCCTATTGTATGATATTATTTTTACAATCAGGTAAAGAAAAAAAATTAAACAAAAAGTAAGAAAGTTCTTTCCTTTGGGTTCACGTATGTGTAATACTTTTTCTTGTGTTTATCCTAATAGTTGGTTAATAAGAGGGATGGTCTTAACCGATATTTTTCAGTAACAGGGACGACCAATACAGGTCCAAAACAATATCTTTTACAAATACCTGTTACAAAATACCTATTACTTGTCTCAAGCTCAGCGTCTCTCCATACTCGTAATCGTTTACCCTGTTATACTGATATTTTAGCATACCTATTACTCGCATATCTGTTACCTATTCAATATCGGCTCTAATCAATAAGTTTACATTTTCAACTACCTTTTTAATAATATATAGCCAAATATATAATAAATAGATGTTTGGTTATTTTTTAAAAAATCTTTTCAATTTTATTGTTTCTATAAAATACAATTTTTCCATAAAACATTATTTACTACACTCAACTATTTTATTCACAAAGTTTTTGCTGTTATATGTTTCGTAATTCTGTAATATTGAAGTTACAGAAAATAAATATAAAATAATAAATAAATAAATGGGATCATCAGTCTTTACTAAAAGAAAATTTTAAAGCAGGGTTCATAACTTCTGGGTTAGTGACGGTTTGTATGTTTTCAGAAATATTCAGATTTCAAATAATGTTAAATATTTTTCTACTAAACCACAAAAAATCACTGGGTTTAATTTATTTTCATTGTCAGTTTCTTGGTTAGACTATATTAGTCAGCTTGAATTGACAATGTTTTTTTTTTTTTAATATATGACCGTCACATTTTATATCATTGTGTTGATTCAAATAATTATTTCTAAAATTGTTTTCCTTTCAGAGGATAAGATTTACAAATTAATTGCATTTTTATGCTTAATTTGTGATAATCCTTGATTTATGATCAGTCCAAATGGGCAGTTTAAATCTGTAATATATTTAAATGAATTTTATACTTTTTGAGTTCAAATAACAAACTTCCAAGACCTACTTCAAACTTACTTCCATTGTAATGTATGCTTTCTTGTGTCTGATGAAAGGAGTCCTATATTATTTCTTGCAATAAATATTAAATACCCATTGTTGCCCATTTGACTTATTGGTCAGCCTTAACTTATAGGCGAAGGGAGGTGGCGGTCCCATCGCCCGGTCATTGAACCGCAGTCAGCCACCGGTCCTCCAGGTTGGTGGAACAATTACACTTTCACTCATTCATAGCACTCTTATACATAGTAACAGCATATTACATAAACCCTTGTGCTGCTGATACACTGTACACACCTGGCAAGAGGAGTCAAAAGCTCTTGTAATGACTGAAGAAAAGATTGACATTGATGATAAAGACGTCTCTGTTGTTGGTTGCAAAAGCCAGAACAATGATATCTCATTGCAGTATCAGAATTAGCTCTTAATCTCCTGGGAAATGATACGATTCACTGTGATTATAAAAGAGAAGCCTAAGCAGGACTTCCAGAAAGTTCTGGATAAAAAAACAACTATTATTAACCTTAGGACCATCTCCCTCCAAGTAGTCTACTTGGAACAGAAGATTCGACTGTGCAATTTGTGAGGATCCTTGCAATAACTGGCCCATTGATTATTCTGAGACGAGGAAGTTATATATTTTTCAAATGGTTCAACTTATCTGTTAAGTATCTTTTAAAAGAATATTTGACTTTTGGTACAGTTCATGACTCCAAGCACTCAAAGTTGACAAAGTTAAGATCCTCTGCAGAGGCTATAGCACTTTTGTCAAAAATCATTTCATCTTAACAACATTGAGGAGAAATCAATACTTATATATAATAGAAATATCATGTGGAGTTCTATATTTTGTAAAAATATCTGGAATTAACATACTGATATATCAATAGCATCTATGTAAGATTTCATGAACTATTTACAATTCATTAGTTTCAGTTAAAACTTTAATTATGGTTATGAGGAGTGCTGTGATGGGAAAACTCTAATACCTGCTGAAACTTTGATCTTAGGCCAAGAAGTATTTGAGACCCTTGAACTAATTGTAAGTTCAAAGAGATCTCATTACTGGAAAAATGTGGTTTATAAGGAGATATCTCACAGATAATCATGGAAACATCGAAGCTTACAGCAAATTGAGAAGTAATGTTGCTGCATTTAAGAAAAAAAAGGGATTAGTTTCTTTGAGAACTTGCTGCTCTAAAAATTGCTAGAGAAACTTATGATCAACAGCATTGTATGTATGCACGGAGACAATTCTTTCCTCATCCATTTTAGAGCTGCACAAAATAGTTTCAATAGTAAACTCTACAGGCTCCGTTAGGATTATATTAAACCCGTATCATCTAGAATTATCAGTTAAATCTAATTACTCAGCTGTGTCAAAAATAATCTGACATACATGACCATGTATGTATTGAGTGATAGAGGCGACTGTAAATGATTTAGTTGTCCTTACGCTCTTTTCTATTAAATACAGTGTTTTTTGTAGATTAAATAATAGCCAGACATTTAGAAGAAAAATTAATCGATCTTGTGGTGAAGATGCACATAGAAGCAACCTTTGCTCATCGTATGTACTATTGTGTTACGCAAGTGTTTTTCAAAATCTAGAGACTATGAAAGGGAATTAGGTGTAGTGGATCTATCGTTTCTTCTTTACTGGTTTTTAATAGGGTTTATATTAAATGGCTTTTGTTTTATCAAATGTTTATCAAGAAATTAAAAGAGGTGCATCGTAGCTATTCAATGTTTACCAATAAAAATACTCTACCCCCATGTGAAGACTAATTTTAAGTTCTTCTTGAAAATAAAATAGTGTAATAAATACAAAGTTCATTAATTGCAGTTAAACAAGAAAGATGAAGAAGTTTCTGGTTAAATAATTGTTTTATTAAGACACTGACAGGGGGAAAAAAAAAATTAAAAATTACAGCCACAGAAGCAACATTTAAATTATTCAAACTGAAGGTAAAGTTGTCCTTGACTGTCATTGATTAGTAAAGATCAGAATTGGAGGTACATCTGTGGAACTGAAGAACTCTGATGACAGTGGATTTTTATGGGATTCTGCAGCCAAATCCAATTTGGCTGCAAGTACTCACTTGCTCCGGGAGTGTGGAGATGTAATGGACACCATTTGTCACTGTCTTAATACTATGGACAAAGTTTCCTATTCCAGCTGGATGAGTTTAAAATATTGAGCCACAAATTTCCAGTTGGACCAAAGAAAATTCAAAGAACCTCCATGTAATTAATCTAATACTGTCATTTCACTTCATCCATCAGAGTACTGTTTATTTCATTCCATCATTCCAAAAAAAAAAAATAATGATTAAGCTGAAGTTGAACTTGCAATCTAACAGTTCCTCGACATCTGTCACTAGAATTGGTATTGATGGTAGTACTAGCATGGTATTAAACTAATGGCTGAAAGTTGATTGGAAAAAGTGTGCTGCATTTTGAATATTGTTTTTGTGTTACATCAAAGAGAAGAAGTTAACAATTTTTATTGAAGAGCGTTCATCTGATTTCATACACTGTAATATTCTTTGATTTGATACTCATATCAGCAAATAATAAAATGTTTCTCTGGATCCTCATCTCTCCAATCTTGTATAAGGGAATTACCCTCTATTGAAAATAATTTCAGAACTCTCAACATTATCCCTAATGAAGAAGTGACATCTCTATTGTAGTGTTATGTACAAGTATGAAATGTGTTCATTATCGTTTGTTAAATATTCAGTTGATTTAGGACTGCCACTGAAATGTTTTTATTATACATACCAGCACAAGTCAGTATCGTGTACCTACATATGAACTATTACATCCTTTATTTCAAAACCTTATTTTAAGGAAATTATTTGTTGAAGTATGTTGAAATCGTGGTATTGCAATTTAAACTGAAATGTATTTCCAAGCAAACATCCTCTCATTTTTCTTTTTATTGTCAGTTACCTGATATTTATTGAATTATAATTTTATGCTCAATGATAAAGAGTATCATTCCAGCTATTGTTATGCCTATGAAGATCCTAAGGAACACAACAGAAGATTTCTTCTTAAATACTTCTAATGATACGTGAACCATTAATACCACTTAAAATACATTTTCCTGCTTGAGTAAATCTGGCAATGAGTATTTTACAGTTTTAATTCTCAAAATTATCTGATTGTAGTAAAAATTACTATTCAAAATTAATTGATTTATTATCGTCTAGAGATAAATTTAGCAATAAAAAGGTTATGAATAGCCTACAAGTATTAAGCTAGTATCTTGTGAAAGTTACAAGGAAAAGGACAAAGGGTGAAAATCAACTGAAGGTATCAATCAGCAAATCAACAAAATCTTAGGCAATAAAAGAAAATTTTAAAGTCTTATAAGATGAAGAATTAAGACTCACACAGATCTTTAAAGGGGATATCACTGTAAAAATTTGTGAGGATCATAAATAAAAATTCCTAATGTTTTGCTATATAAATATGTTTTTTTTAAAAAAAAAGTTTACTTTAATTACTTTAATTTATAACTAGCTTTTGACATGATGTTTATCTCAGTAATTTGTGAAATTTACCTATTTGTTATTCACATTTCACACACCATATTAAAACATATAAATAGCGGATAAGGTGTTAGAACATACATATCTATGTCATTTATGAATAGTTAAGTGCAAAAATCGTGTTTTATGAAAATTGAAATCGAAAGTTTGGATTTTTTTTTTTCACGATTCACGTAGTAGTATTACTCTTTAATAACCGTACAACTTAGTCCATTAGACACAAATAGAAAAAAATATATAATACTATCTGGTAATATTCATTAAACAAAATTCACAATATTGCACTTAAAACACTATTTAGAGGTGACACAGATAAGAGTGAAGAATTTAAAATGGTATTTATTAATTTGAATTTATTTTATCAAATAGTATTATCAATAACTCTCAATAGATAATTAATAAAAAAAACAAAACAATATTTTTAAAATATTTGTAGAAATGATGTTAAATTGTTATACATACTTAATACAGTAATAATAATAATAAAAAAAAAGAGAAGTAAAAATAAGCAAAACTAATTTAACAATTCACAAGGAAAAGACTGTTCTAGCGACTGTCCCCCTTAACCTCACATGAAAAAACTGGTGGAAAAAATGTTCAATAAACGGTTTATGTAAGAACATAAAAATATCAATATTGTAACCTTATTCAGAAATAGATCTGTTTATATGATAGAATAAAACTTATCAGTAGATTGTAATACAAAGTCATATTTATACAAAATTTTTATGTTTTTATTATATATTTATTATAATTTACAAATGACTTAAAAAATAATTCTAGTATATGTGAATATTATGAAGAAATAAAAAATTTACAAATAAAAATTAAAAACTGGTCTCTGCATACATACATGCTGTTACATATACATTTTAATTCATATTTTTGATGTTGAGAAAGAGAAAAATAAATTATGCTTATAAGCCTTAATATTAATAAGCCTTTTATTAATAAGCCTTTATGATTGAAAAGTGGTAAGGAATTCCAGAACAAAGATAGTGATTTTGATGGGTAAGAATATATCTGTGTCATTTGTGATTAGTTGGTTAAGTGCATTTTGTGTGTTAAGTTCGATCATGAATTTCGGGCTATGGGTGGGTATCACCAGAAAGCTAATTTTGTTCTCTTTATTTGTGTCTAATGGACTTAGTTATGAGGCTTTTGCTGAGATGAATACTATTTTGTCAATCATTGTGGAAAAATAGGCGTCTTTCCTAAAATACAGATTTTGCACTTAACCAACTATTCTCAAGTGCCACAGATATTACGGAGTAGGTTAAGATCTTATACTCAAGAGTTTGATCGAAGAATGCATGCATAGATTATTGATACATGGAATTATTTTGCACTTTAAGGGATTGGAAGATGTACTAATGAGATATCAGAAATTAGGATATAACCATCTTAGCTCGGAATATCAGCTAGAGATTCATTAAAGAATGGCCACTATAATTTGCTTTATATTTTGAACGATTGATGTAAATCAGTCTGGAAAACTAACTGAAAGTATGCTAGTTCTTGTACAATTGTTCTGGAATTTTCAGTGACCAAACCTTGCAGAATATCATCAGCAAAGAAAGAAGTTCTGCCATAACTCTCTTTGTCTTGAAAGCTGAAGTCTCCCAATTAACATTTTTTTTTAAACCATTGTTGAATTATAAAAATAAATTTTTTTATCAAGTTTTTCTGGCTGTAGGGTACCTCTGAGTTTATACTCATAAAATGAAATAATGTAAAAAATTAGATGTCATTGTAGTGATTGAATAAGACTGAATTATTCCCAAGTAGTAATAAGCTAAATAGGTAAACATTTTTCATGTGATTATGATTAGTAATTTTTGACATCCTATTAAATAATAATACCTTTTGTTACATAGAGGATTATTTTTTTAAAAAAACTAGAAAGCATGCATTATTTTCTGGACAACCTAAAAAACATATATTTCTTTTGAAGCATGTAATTTTGGTATTAGAGAGGAAAGTATTATTGTGATTTCAATAAGTTCAATTTTCTTGAAAAAGAGTTAGATATGCCTTCGAAGCATGTTTTTAGCAGATATTAACATTGTGAAAAATTCTTCATGATAGCCAGGGAAACAATATATTATCAAATATTGCTTTTATTAATGGAAATATAATTTTCATTTCATACTGGTATTGAAATATTAATTGTCTTAACAATATTAACTTGAGTTGCTGTTTTAGTATCTCACAGTTTGTCTTAGTGTTTATATATATCGGATATCACCATTTCACTGTCAATCATTAGCCTTAAGAAGTTTACTCTGTGTAGAAATATCATAATCTGCTGATGTTAGGCATGAGAAACAATATGGAAATTAGAAATGATAAGGTTTGTTCCGATTTTTTTTTTATCCTGATCCCTCAGATAATTGAAACAGACAAGACATATTATTGGTAATCTTATATGTACAGGGATAGTAAATAGGAAAGACATTTTTTTTACCTTTTTCTTCCAGAGGTATTGGAATAAGGAATTTTTAAGGTTACTGTGCCTGATTGGCTGGGGTTGATGTGCTCTGGGCTTGAGGGGCCTCCACTCATTGTGTTCTTACATAGTAATAAGTGGGTATTTTATCTTGGTTACAGTTGCAGGGTTTGTAAAGGCCTGCCTTTAAAAAAAAATAAAGGTGGTACACACCTTCAGTTATAAATGACAGGTCTACCTGTCTTTATACACGTAGGTATTCAGGTATCCTAGATATGTAGAATTAAATTTAAAAAAAATAAGTGTTGAATCACTTTCAAATAGATAATTTTATGGGCTACGGAGTGAGTATACAAATTTACCGCTAGGATGAGCCACTGAGGCCGTTTTTAGCGCTGAACTTCCCTTTACATGTCTCCATGTTTTTATTTTCGGTATTTATATATTTTATTATTTATTCTTAGATATTTGAACAATACTTTTTAGTTTTGTTTTGTTATAAGTTGTAAGCTAGTTATGGATTTTACAACACCAAGTCCACTGAAACAATGATTATTGTTACATATATTTAATATTTGATTAGAAGTTACAATTTTACATGTGTGTATAGTTGTTTGTTTGTTTATTTCGTTTAACGTCACTTTTATGCTGCTATGGCTAATCGGACGATGCTACGGTGGGAGTCCTAAATTTTGCCTATCCAGGTATAATTTAGGATAGGGATCTTTAACGAGTACCTGACATCGCACAGGCTCGGGACCCCCATTTTACGTCCCTTCCGAAGGACGGCATAGCTAAGGATTTTTTACTCCCTTTAAATAATCCTAAGGTCATCTGCCGGGCTGCGAACCCGCGATCTTGGGTTTAGTAGGTTGCTATGCTAACCACTACACCACAGGTGACCCCTACATGTGTGTATAGTAACTTATCTCTGGCGTTTATTATAATTTGATTATTTAAATACTTTTGATCGCGTTAAAGGATTAAATTCAATAGAAAAATTGTTATTATTACCATAATTTTAATTTCTGTTTAAAATCAGTAAACCAAAGTATATGGTAACCTAGATATGATGTTTAGTAAAAATTAGTTAATAAATATTGTCAAATCAAATTATCTTCACAATTTCTCGAATTTTGATTATTTGTAAATGCGAAATAATTTTATTCCATAAATGTATACATTTATAAATGTAAATGTATAAATGCGAAATAATTTTATTCCACATTCATGAATTAAATTTTTAATTAAACAAAAAATAAATTATCGGAACGTTCAATTAACTGAACTTTTTATGTTTGTTTATTTCGTTTAATGTCACTTAATGCTGCTATGGCTAATCGGACGAGTCTGAACTTTTTTTTTATTGGATTGTAATTTTAATTAAATTGATTATCTAGTTACTTATTTGTATTGTTAAAATCATTTGTATTTAAAAATAAAATTAAATGCAAACAAAATTATTTTTCCATGATTGTAAAAGGGAAGCTCAATTTATTTTACAGAAACTGCAAAAAATGAATTTCCATATATACCTACTATTTTGTTTACTGAGAACTATACTTAATTAGATCATTTCATTTGTTCCTCTAAATATCTTCCTTATATTTTGTTGGTTATAGATCTCACCCTAAGTCTTAAATCGTTCTTTGTGAGGTATAGATCACCTTTCTGATCACTTTTTGTGTTAAAAACTTCATGTCATCAGCCATGCTAACAAAAAGGAAACGAGACCTCTTTTCATTTAAAGGCAAAATGGACATCATTAAGTGGCTAGAAAAAAGTGAATCGGATCAGACATTAGCTATCGATTTCATGGTTGGTAAATCAACAATAACGGGAATCAAAAATATTTCTAAATCAATCATCAGTTACTCCATAAACTTTACAATGAGACAGGCAGTTTGCGTCGTAAAACTTCGAAAAAAGTGAACTATTGGAAGATGCTGTTTATACATAATTTTTAAAAAATAAATTTCGATTATCCGAACCACCACTGACATTAGTTCGGATAATCGACGCTCTTCTGTATCTTTTTGTTGACCCCTTTGCGGCTTCCTCGCTTTCATAAGTAAAGAACATTGATAATTTTAACTAAAAATTAAAGTTTTATTTATTTATCGATAAAAATCGTATTGAAGTATGCAATTGAGTTGACAATCCAGATGGACGTAGAATATTAAGTAGCTGCTGAGTATAATGGGTTGCATTATCAGTGCTTCCAACTAAAGGCCTTTGAATCACATGTTTACACTCAATATGAAAATGCAATGGATCAATATTTTGATTTGGTATTGATTTTTATTCGGCTGAAATAATTGTATAGATTTCATCTGATTGGATTTTAATTTCTAACCACAAAAGTGTATGACAGTATGGCACCACTCAACCTTTTACATTAAAATTTTTTTATTGTAAATTTCATTGCGATTTATTATTGATAAACCTTTTAAAACTTTAAAAATGATTTAGTCAAAATTTGGCACAGATGGGGTCAGTAGTTTTACCATTGTAGACTAAATTGCAGAATGGCGCTCGCCACCTGTCGGTCAATTTTCTAACTTCACTGGGATCCACATATTATCGCTTTTTTAATTTAATTTAATTGAAAATCAGTAGATTTTATTATTGCTAAACTATCCTGGAACTATAAAGATGATGTGGTTAAAATTTGTTAAAGATTGGTTCAGTAATTTTCGTGGTTAGTGGTCACAAACGAAAAATGGCTTGTCCGTTTATTTAATAGTGTAGATCGATTACGTCGGCTAAGATGTGATTCCTCGTAAGCGTCTATTTCTAGAAAAAAAAGTTTTGGAAACTTTATTTTCACAAAAAAAATTTCCGCATCGATGAAGTGTGACCGCATGTTCTCCAGATCAACAAAAGGAGCTTGTAGAAAAATTTTCTCTTTAGAGAAATAATAATTTAAAATGCCTATTATTTTATTTTATAAATAATTTTTTGCTCCTCCTGTAAATTCGATATTTTGCACATACGAAGTATCACATATTAGCCTACGATTATGATTTAACTATCTCATCATTTAAACTAGAGGATAGGCTGAATAATCTAGAATTTGGCATTCGTTTGATTTTCTTGAACGTAACCTTGCTGTATTTAAGTGCTTACTGTATTTACATGTGATAAATTGTAAAATATAAAAAATACTAAATACATATTTAAATTTTTCATCTTTACTAAGATGAAAAATTTAAATATGCAGGCAAAGTAAGGTTTGATAGACTTTTTCAGAAAACATAAGTAAAGAAGACGTAACATATTTTTGTCCCCTAATGGGGCTTTATTGATCATGGTCATAAATTTCGTTTACTTTTATTTTATTTTTTTTTACTGCACATTAAAGTTTTTTCCCCTTCCATTAAATCATTAACGAGTAAATTAACATTTATTACTGGACTGTAGGGAAATTTATTGTCGGGGTTAATGAATGAATTGAGTAGGAGGGGTAGGTAGGTAGGCGGGCAGTGGTATTATCGTTAGTGGGTTTTTTCCATACAAATATTTCTTATAATATCCGATCTATTTGCCATCATTGAAGTGAATAATTATGTGGTTAATTAAAGTTAATCATCATCCAGGTTTCATTTTGGAATTTTTTTCTCTAACATTTATTCCGTATCTGCTGAACTGTGTGTGAAAATAGCTGGAAAAGAACGAACTTTAATTAAATATATCATATTTTCTTATTTTTAAAAAATCCAATCTTAAAGTGTAGAAGTTTACGTTCAATTTTGCTATATTTTTTCCTAAAGTTTTGTTTTGTTATTATCATTAGAATATAGGTGTTCCAATTTGGAAAAAAAAGAAGAAATTTGACATCATAACGGAAAAAAAACTGAATCTAGCATCTTTAATTATGTAAATACTTAATGTAGACAATAGTGACTTAGTGTGCGTGTATTAGATCACATTTTCTCTTTTGTTGTGAGTATTTTTATCATATGTCTAGAAACTATTTAGTTTGTGCAGATTTTAATTTTCTTCTTAAATTAAAATCTATACAGCCTCAAGGGTTAATTAAATTTAGTTTTATTGTATAGTGAAATCTGTATAAAGTGAAATTCTGTCAAAACGGAAAAATTATCTCAGAGTGGATCGAATTTATACTATAAATCACTCTGTATAAGCCGGAAATCTGTCTGACTCGGAAAAGAAAGCTTTTCTCGGTACGTAATGTTAAAATAAAAATATTTAAAACGGAAAATGGCCATGTTAATATCGAAGGGGCGGTGTTCAGAAAATCATTTCTGTTGTCACTTACGAGCGCTGTAGCACGAATGTCGTGAGTTATAAGATTATAAATATTACTCATAATATTAATATAATCTTTAACATTACTTTTATTATTGAGAAACCCTTTTAGCACCTGACTAAGAGAAAGTATCCTTTTGACCTTCCAAGGATAAAATATAAATTACATCTTGAACAAGACATGTCATAAACAATCATAAAGTAAACTGCCTTGGGTCAAAGCTCCCCAGCCACCCTAGGTCCTCTCTTATTACACCATATAACACCCTGTGTATATCACTGTGACATGAGACAATGACACCTACGCCGGACTACCCTTTCTCACGGTCCCTTTAGTAAACATTTAGCCAGACACTTTCACCCTATTTCCTCGATCCTATCCCCACTCCAAACCTTTAGGTTTAAGTAGCTGGAAGTTTTTCAGAGGAAGACACTCTACATTTGACTTGTAACCATTATACTAGAAGTCTTGTATGTAACTATCAGTAAATAAAGTATCTTTTTCTAAGTCTTCACTATTTGTGTTCGTTATCTCGTGGGAGTAAATTGTCGAAGTACTGCCTTGTGTTGGCTTCACAGTTAACCCCCGACCGATTTTCCACCTCCTTCAGTTTTCTACTTAGTCCCTTTTTAGCTCTTGAACAGTAAACTTGTGCGGTATGCGCGAAGGTACTGCATGTACGGTTTAACAGTTTCTTTGGTCTAAACTGAGTTACTATCAATTGATTTGTCATGTCAGTTAGTAAATGCAAAGCATTATGTTGTGAAAATTATTGAAGAGCACCAACGGAACAAAACTCCTCACCGAAACTTTTAGCTGAAAAATATCAAATCGGGGAAACATTAGTTAATGAAGCTATTAAAAATAAGAAAAACTTAAGATTCAGTGGTTAAGTTGAACAATCAAAACAGACTTTTTTTTTGTAAGAAAAACGTGAACTAAAACGGAAACTTGTCAAACTGGAAAAATATGGCCGGACCTATAGCATTCCGTTTTACCCATATTTTACCGTATTGTAATATAAGTTATAAAATATTTAACGTCTGGAAACTGTTCTACTAATCTGAACCTCAAGAACTAGCTTTTTGCCACGGATTCTTATCGATCAAAACATAGTCGTTGCTTAATACATAATTGATTTTTATAATTATAGAATAGAATAGAATAGAAACATAATTTTATTCTGGGACAATGTCCCCTAAGAATAACAGATATGTACAAGTATTAACTAAATTAAGTCTGGTTAGAGACGTAATGAGATAAAAAAAACAACGAATTATCAGAACTTTCGTTAAAGTGATACCAATGGGTAGTTCCTTTAAAAGTCTTTGTCATGTCATTACTTTGCGTTGTAATTACCGCATATTTACTGGATGTATTTTTGTAATACTAATGTAAATTTCTATTAATGTAAGAAAAACAAAAAAAAATCTTATATCTAAATCTTATTAGGTATTTGTTTTTTTTCTGTAATATACATTTATTCGTTTACATGTACATTTCAATTGTTATATCTGTGTGAGAATGGAAGTCTCACTTAAAATTCACATTCAAGACCTAAGCCAATTAGAAAATGTTGTGCTTTTCCGACTACTTTGAGATTTACTAGATTACTTAAACGCTCAGTTTATTAAAAAATATTCATTCATTTGATAATTTCCGACATGTCAACTAAACTTTGTTGTTACCTAAATAAACAGCCACATTTTTAACTATTCAATAAAACACATAGTTAAACATTAGTTACGTCTGTTTTCTATTTTAATATCCTAATTGAGTTTATGCGCTTGCGCCATCTTTACCAGTTCATGCTCATATCGCTCTGTAATAATTTTCTTATTAGTGAGTTTTTCATTAGTTTTTATACTTAGAAAAGTGCTCAGGACTAATAGTTAATAACAGTGGTCAAACCTGAATAATTTCCCTGTGAGTACAATAATTATTTATTGAATTAACAGTGATTTACGTAGCTATGAAGACCCATGTGGCCGTCTGATAAGGGACAGCAGAGTGGGGGCTAATACCTATTGACGGTCACTGTCACTGTCAGTGGGCCCTTGCCTTTTAACACAAAAGGGTGGGGTTACGTCTCATAGACAATCTCATAGACAAAGCTACGAACTATTTTATTTTATTATTATTATTTTTTTTTTTTTTTTTCGTTATTTATTATTATTTCCTCCCCTTAACACTGAGTGAGACTAATGAGATATTTCCACATGGTTATGTCATCAAAAACCAACTCCAAGAGAAGCCGCTCCTTAGAGACAGTTAAAATGAGTCCACCTGCAAAGCAAAATTCACGTAGGTCTAATAAGAGGAATACTCCGCCCATCACTCCGCCCTCTATAGAATCTCAACCGGGAACTTCAACACAAGGGATGACAGAAGAGTCCCCCTTCTTCACTCCAAATCCATACCAAATATTAACCAACACAGCTGTAGAAACCATGGAATCAAATCCTACATCCCAACCTGCACGACCTCCTCCTATCTTCGTCAGAAATGTTGGAAACTTCTCACTTTTATGCAGTCAACTAAATAATATAATCGGCACCGGAAAATATTCTTGTGTAAGCAGAACAAAGGACACTAAAATCATGCCGGATTCCCCTGATTCATACCGCCGTATAGTAAAATACTTATCGGAAACGAAGGCTGATTTTCACACCTACCAGCTTAGGGAAGAGCGCTCACTGAGAGTAGTTATTAGAAACCTCCATCCCACAACACCTACAGAGATTATTAAAGAAGAATTGACAGCCATGGGATATAAAGTTCGGCAGGTTACCAATGTTGTTAAAGATAACAGGGCACATCCCGGGGCAAGCGGCAAGACTACATTACCTTTATTTTTTGTAGATCTTGAACCAACACCAGGTGTCGAACAGATTTATGAAGTCTCAAATATCTATTACACCAGAGTCCAAATAGAAAAACCTTACCCCAAGCGGGACATAGTCCAATGTCACAACTGTCAGGCATACGGCCATACAAAAACGTATTGCCATCACATACCGAGATGTGTAAAATGTGGGCAAACGCATAAATCAAATGAATGCACCAAATCCCGAGAGGTCCCAGCAGTCTGCGCCCTCTGTCAACAAGGACACCCGGCCAACTACAAAGGTTGCCTGACATATAAAAACCTTCGGAACAGGTTTCAACCAAATCGACCACAGACCGAAGAAATCTCGCAGAACAGAGGAAGACAGCCTTCGAAACTTGCTACCTCATCTGTATCGTTTGCAGAAATGCTGGGTGGAAAAACATATCAGAATGGAAATGGGGCCATGCCGCCTCCTCCTCAACAGACCCAATTTCATGAACCCCAACCTCAACAACCACAGTACCAACAGACCACTCAACATATTCCAGTACCACTAGCCCAACCTAATCCTTACACCCCTCATCAGATCCCACATATTCCTCCTCCCCCAACTACCTCAGATCTCACATCCTTATTTACCTCATTCCTGTCAGAGTTGAAAACTCTTATTAATCCACTTATATCACTCCTAACAAATGTTATCCCTCTTTTAATCCCTCTTCAAAAAAATCCTTAAATGCCTCCCACAAAACCCTTATCCATTCTCCTTTGGAATGCGAATGGTATTCGAAACCACACTAACGAACTAACATCCTTACTGCTAGACAAAGAAGTTGATGTAGCATTAATCACAGAAACCCGACTGACCAGTAAACAACGATTCAGTATATCACAATACCAAACTTACCGAACAGACCACCCTGACGGTAGAGCCCATGCCGGAACTGCTGTCATCATTCACCATTCCCTCTCTCACCACGTACTCCCTTTACCTTCAAATGAATTCCTACAATCCACAGCAGTTGTTATCAAAACCTTTTCCTTTCCCGTCTCGATTGCAGCAGCTTACTGCCCCCCAAATAAACCTATTTCCACATCCCAGTTCAACTCATTTTTTAATTCCTTAGGTCACCGATTTCTCTTAGGAGCTGACTTCAATGCTAAGCACCAGCAATGGGGTTCAAGAACTACCAACTCCCGTGGGCGAGCATTGCAATCTGCACTTAGTTCCCAAAGATCCTTTATTTCTCCCGGTATTCCTACCTATTGGCCCACAGACCCTAACCGAAACCCCGACCTTCTTGACTTCTTCATTCATTCAGGCTTAGGACCTCTCCATTACTCCATAGAACGCCTGAATGAACTTTCCTCCGATCATAGTCCTTTAATTCTTACCCTATCCGTTACCCCAATTCTGAAACCTCCTCCCCCATCATTTATAAGAGGGCCTGTAGACTGGAACCTCTTCCGTCAATTTATATCCGACTCTATAGACCTCAGGGTATCCCTAAAAAACCCCAAAGACCTCGACAATGCTACCAATTCCTTCACAAACATTATCCAACAAGCAGCCTGGGCTGCATCCTTACCTCGTTCCCCTCCCAAAGGTCGAAAGAAAAATCCTTTATCCCAAGATCTACTGGACCTTATCCAATCCAAACGCCATGCCAGAGCCATTTGGCAAAGAACCAGGCATCCAGATGATCGGAAATCCTATAATTACCTCACCAAACTCCTTAAAAAAAATATGGCTACCTCCAGATCCGAATCCTACAATTCCTATCTTTCATCACTCTCTTCTTCAGATAACTCCCTCTGGACCACCACTAAAAAACTCCTAAAATATCAACCCACCTCCCATCCCCTCCGACGTGAAGATGGATCCTGGGCGGCTTCTGACGAGAACAGATCCGAAGAATTCGCCCAGCACCTTTCCAGCATATTTGTTCCCCATCCTGAATCTAACTCCACCCACATATCAACGGTCCAAGAATTCCTTGATTCACCAATTCCCCTATCCTTACCTCCCAAAGCAATTAACCCCTCTGAGGTCAAATTCCTTATAAAAAAATTAAAACCTGGTAAATCCCCTGGATACGATCTCCTTAGCTCACAGATCCTCAGGCAACTTCCTCATAAAGCCATCATATTCCTCACCTACCTATACAATTGCATCCTCCGGACAACCCATTTTCCTTTGCTATGGAAGCACTCCATTATTATCCTTTTCCTAAAACCGGGCAAACCTCCCAACAACCCTTCATCTTATAGACCAATTAGCCTTCTCCCAATCCTATCAAAAATTTTTGAAAGGCTCCTTCTTAAACGTATCCTACCCATCCTCGAATCGCAAAATATTCCCTCTCACCAGTTTGGATTCCGCACTAGCCACTCTACAGTCCAACAAGGCCTTAGAGTTGTTGACCACATATCCTCCGCACTTGAAAGCAAACAATATTGCTCCGGCGCATTTCTGGACATAGCGCAAGCTTTTGACCGGGTATGGCATGCCGGTTTGCTTTTCAAACTTAAAACCCATTTACCTCAATCACTATTCCTAGTTCTCCGATCCTACCTCTCTAACCGTTCCTTTCGAGTTCGCTGCGGAACGGAGTACTCTAACTGCTACACAATAGAGGCCGGTGTTCCACAGGGTAGCGTGCTCGGTCCAGTCCTATATATCCTCTATGCTGCAGATATCCCTACTACTCCTGATACTTTCCTTGCAACATTCGCTGATGACACTGCTATCCTTTCATCCCATCCAGATCCCTTAATAGCATCCCATAATCTCCAAACCCACTTATCCCTGATTGAAGACTGGTGCAATGACTGGCGGATCAAAGTAAATGAATCTAAATGCACCAACATAACCTTTACCCTCCGCCGTAAATCCAGTCCTCCTATCTACTTCAATGGTATCCCGCTACCTAAAGCTGACACAGTTCGGTATCTTGGTTTCTACCTAGACAAAAGACTTACATGGAACCCACACACTCGACTCAAAAGGCAAGAACTTAACAGACGCTTTAGCCAACTGTATAGACTACTAAATAGGACATCTCATCTTTCCATTGAAAACAAACTTTTTATATACAAAACCATCATCAAACCCATTTGGACTTATGGACTTGAGCTGTGGGGGACAGCAAAAAAGTCGAATATCAATCGCATTCAATCCTTCCAATCCAAAATCCTCCGAACTATAGTAAATGCTCCTTACTATGTTTCCAACAAAATCCTACACAGCGATCTCAATATACCACACGTCCTCGACCTCATACCTCTTAAATTTTCGAAATTCCATCGCAACCTTTCCTTTCATCCTAACCCTCTGGCTCAATCTTTATCTAGCTCCACCCATCCTGATAACCCACCTCGCAGACTAAAACGGCATTGGCCCCGAGATCTTTTGTAAAATTTAATTATTATGGAGTGCTGGCAATGGCCAGCTTCTCCACTCATGTCCGGCGTGAATGTACTATAGCGCTCTCACTCAGCCTCCACTGGGTTTTTTTACACCAGTGACGCAGCTGAGAGAGAAGAGCTGGGACCTCTCTATGCCTGGCTTGTCCCTCCATAATTGGAGGGAGGGGTCTGGCTGGGGGTCCCTAGGATGAGTGTGTATTGTAAATAAAGTACGATTGTGTTTTTAACATATAATCTAATTTTTTTTTTATTTTTTATTATTACTATTTATTTATTTTTTCTTACTCAATGTTTTATTTTTTTCTTATTTTAGTATTTCATTTTATTTATTTGTATATTTCTCATGTATAGGAAGTTCTTTCTGTTATCTTTTTATTTATTTTATTTTGTATATATAATTTTTTTTTTCTCTCTTTTTGTACATAATGTGTGAATGTAATCATATGCCATCTATATTACTTATTGCCCACATTTGTGGCAGATTGTAATATTTACTCAATAAAAGTTCTTAAAAAAAAAAAAAAAAAAAAAAAATATCCTAATTCATTAGTATATCTGATTATCCAGATCAATTTGGCCGCAATTAATCCAAATAATTAGAGTTTCACTGTATTGATATATCGAAGTACACAATTGTTATACTAGCAAACCAATAATAAAGACGGAGTCATATTCACACACCCTATTAAAAAAATTAAAGTTAGTTCGCTAGTTGCTCTATTTTAATGGAATGTAAATATATCCTTCAGTATATCATAAATAAATCATCATACGAAATTATGTTATCAATTACATGTGGTAAAATACTCTGAATACATCATCCACACCAGCCAATTGCCTTCGTACAATAAGAAGACAAAGTTTTCCTAAAGCCGAGGATGGTGGGATATGGTTCCAAACCCACTTACGCTGTACTCCCCCCCCCCCCCCCCCTCCTCCCTTAGCCACGACCACGAAAGCATTGAGTCGGTAATGAACAAACAGGAACAAACTTCCCTCGCAGTTCGACCTCCAATCTGCTTTTACCGCATTTCCGCCCAACTAGGGAACAGCGCACTACTTGAATTCGGAACGGCGACATTTTGTTCCGAGAGCACGTAGTGGCGTCTAATTTGCAAGTGTGGATTCAGCTATATAAACATCTGTCAACAGGCCTTCTCCAGTCAGGCGTCTCTGGCTACAGCGTAGTTGAAATTATATTTCGGTTAGGTGGTTTAAAGACACGTTCACGTAATTAATTATATTAATTAAAACTTCGTAAAAACTTATTTGTATTTTTCGTACATGGTTCATAAGTTTCGGTAAATTTATGTCTCAGGGAAAATATTGGTTCGCCAAAAATAAGTTTTCCTGAACTCGGACCCACTTGCTTCCAGTCGGTAATACCCTTTCCTCGACTCTTCCTTGACCCTTTGGTCTTTTTCAAATTTAATATAGGGAGCACCCGGGACGTTTTTCGTAATTGAATATTTGAAACCAGGTAGACAAAGTCAACCACTCGCCCGCTCATGTCACTGTTCGTTGTCAGTTTTCTAGTTATTATGTCTCCCTTTTTTAAACTGAAGACATGCCTGTTAATTTTACAAGTGCTTAAAGAGGAATCCGACGTTACCTGATTCTTCTAAATGTGAAAATGAATTTATAAATCATTCTAACAAGGAACATACATAATAGTGAAACCAAGCAAGAAGCTTTTTCTGAAAATGAATTAATCTCGGGAGGTAAGATGAAAAAAGAATTTGTATTTTTGAAAGGATGATACGAGGTAGTTTCTACGACGGACTTCACTAAATTTAAAAAAAATGTAATATAATATATAAACTGAGAAACTATGACTGATGGAGAATTACAATAATAACTTGCGTATTCCTTGGCTTATAGGTTAAAGTTCATTTCTGTTATTTTTTTAGTTTTTTAACGTATTATTTTAATACTTTAATATTTAATGTAACATAAAAAAATAATTATTACATTTATGTTATATTACTCCCGTTACATCTAAAATTAATAAAAATCAATGTTAATACAAAAATGTTTAAATTAGGACTGAATATAGTCTCAGACGGTAAAGAAAGCTGTAGTGGTTGACTAAGTCAACCGCGCGCCCGATATTAGGGTTAAAATAAAACTTTTACCTAAACCAGATACCTATCTTTTCATAGTAAATTCCACACCCACTCAAATCCACTAGTTTCCCAACTGTCCTCACCTTTGATTCCCGATAACCCTCCGAGGAATCCGAAAAGATGTCCTAGAGGTCTTCTAGTTTAGAACATATATTGAAGTGCTACTGATGAGTAGGTCTTTAAAATTTATTGTTATGTCATTGCAATCATATTCCACACATTTACTTCTTGTAGGTATTGTATAAAGTTGTAAATATCAATAAATAATTAATAAATTAGAACAAAAACATTTTTATTAAACAAAATACGTTCTATTCCCCATAATAAATGTTTACCAAAGTGTGGTTTCTCCAACATTAATTATAATTTTACATCCTTATTATTAATCTTTTATATCAACTTTCGATCAATATATTTTTTATCGTTTAATAAGTGGGTCAGATGCTAAAAATAAAGGTAGTTGGTATACTATTGGTCAGGATAAGAGCGTTTGAGGGGTTTCTAAGTAAATCTATATTATTTTAAAACATTGTTATTATTAATTATGTAGATTGGTTGACCGTAGTGAAGTATAACAAAACGTACTTATGATGGGTATGGTGGTTAAAAATGACATTTTTAAGACCGCATTCCTGAACTATCCTTTTTTTTTTTTCTTTTTTTTTATAATTAATTACAGTAAATCGTTCCGCAGGACCCAAAGAGATTTCAGTGCTGCTCTCTCAGCGTTCTATCATAGTCGCTCTGGGGTTGAGCGGAGTATCTGGTTATTGCCAGAATTCCAGTTTGAAAAGGTATTTACCAAAGGTCTCGGAGCCACTGTTTTAATTTGTTAGGTGGGTTATTAGGGCGATTGGAAGTGGATTGTTATTGAGCCAGGAGGTCGAGATGGTGGAAATAGAGTTTTGAAATCCATTGAAAAATCCATGGAATAAATTCTTCTTCTCATTTCTGCTGAAGTATATTAGGTGAAACTTTTACTTCCCTATTTTTTTGAATTATTGAATTTTTTAGTCTAGTCAATGAACAAATTGTAGAGTGCATGAAATATGCGATTATTTTTTACATCAGGGCTTCGTTAGGAGTAGTTAGAAGATGAACATACTAAAAGTCCCCTCCCCTGGGTGGGGGGGGGGGGGGTGAGCTAACGGTGGGGAGAGGAAACAAGGTACCATTTTTGGGTTTTTCGATTTTATCTCGAAAACGGTGTACTCTAGAAAAATATACTACCGATCAGAATTAAAGCTAATTAAATTTACTATAAAATTGTTTTCATACATGTTTGTCGAACTTTCAACGGTTTTCGAGATATACGTTATTAAAAATAAGAGAATGTTGGAAAAGTAAATTATGTTTACCTCAGTTTTTGTCAAACATTTTCTTCATGTGCCAAAAACGTGTTCAAGAATCTAAAGTAAATTTAGTGCTCTCCAACTTTCTGACATTTTTTTCTGAGAGACGATCGTGGTAAGCACTAGAATCAAATGTTTAACAAAAAGTGATTAAAAATTTTTTTTTGCGAAAATTATCGATTTTCAATAACATATTTCGAAAACCTTTGGAAGTTCGACAAATATGTATGGAATAAATTTTATAGGAAGTTTAATTAGCTTTATTTCTAAATTGAAACATTTTATCGAAGATATAATCGAAAAACCTAAAAATGGGACCTTTTTCCCTCCCTGCCACCGTTAGCTCACCCTCCAGGGGCAGTATGTTTACCTTCTAACTACTCCTAAAAAAGCTGTGAAGTCAAAAATAATCGCATATTTACATGCACTCTACACCCCTCATTTCAGCACTTGACTGGACTAACTATAAAAATTTTCTTATCCACCGTATTTATTAAACTTTTTTTTTTTATTTTTTTCAATTCATATAAAACTAAAACATCTTGCCTAGCTCAATAAGTTCAGCACCGGACTGAAATCATTAGTAGTGATTTGGTTATCAATTCGCATTGATTCAGCTTTCAAGTTCTGATTGGTTAGGATTGGAAATTCGCGGCCTGTCGAATATCAAGCTAATCGTGATAACTGGGATTAGGTTGGGGTACCATTATCATCCGCGGCAGGATTAAGTACATAATTGTGTTAAAGGGCTTATTATTCTTGGGTGAATTATCGCTCTTGTTTACTAGAACATGTTATTGAAGAGTGTTTGTATGTGAGATTGGAAATTGGCGATTTAGTACTGTAAGGTCAACATAAACAATAAAAGAAAAGAAATAGACAAGGAATTAAAAGACATTATGGACTACTTAGTACCAGACCCTTCTCCCTTTAAATCGCTCTCTATTTCCCTAAAATCAAGAAATAAATTAAGTTTCCTTAGAAAGAAATATTGCAGCTGGATCTTGTTAGAATAAATCATGGCCTAAAGTCTGAAAAACTATACCTTAACAGACTGGCCACCAGACTTGAATTCCTTGAAAATCTGAAATTATGATTGAATTTTGTATCATTGGAAAAATCAGGGAATTATGCTTGAAATTACCTATAGGCCTGAAATTTTGTGAAATAATAAAATATTTTAAAAAAAAAAAAAAAAAAAAAAAAAAAAAAAAAAAAGGACTCATCTTCAATTTAAATGAGAATGAAAAAAAAATACATTAAAACATTCAATGCACCAGACGTTTAATGAATTCAATTTAATTTAAAATTCACAATCTCTTAAAAAAAATAACGGCTGATCGCGTGATGTCCGAGTAACATTTTACAATGTTAAAATTGAGCATTTACAAAAAAATAAATAAAATACTAAGAAAAAATAAGCGATAAAAATTAACAAAGAACAAAAATTTATGATAGGCTAGAAATATTTTATAAAAATAATGAAAGAAACGAACAATATTTACCTATAATCTATAATAGTAACCCACTGCAAAAATGGAAAAGCATCATGTTCTACCCCTATTTGTTTCAAATGTTATCTTAATTTGTGAAATTTTTAATTATTTAAAACAAAATCATTGATAAAGAAAACAAAATCCATAAAAAACTATTCAAATAATTAGAACAATAAAAGTTCTAAAATTTTTATTACAAAAAATATTAAACTTCTATCAACCGCACAAAATACAATAAATAAAATGAATGAAAATCATGCTAGAGATAAACAGAGAACCTGTTTTATTATAAATTTCTTTTAAAATTTTATGAAAATTAACCTGGAAAATCTGGAATCAGGCTTGAATTTTTTTTTCCTGACTTGGAGGCCACCTTGTTATACTATAAGTAAACAGTTAAACCCACTCCGAAATAGTAAGTTTCAATATTACATCACCAGACTGACTACAAACTGCACGACTACCCAGAAAGTTTTTCATTTATTTATTTTTTATTCATCTACGATACAGCTTACTGGGTAAGGCACTAAACTACCAAGCTCACGAAACCGAGTTCGAGTCCGGCATAATGTGGAAAGTTTATTTTTGCTATTCTAAAAATAAATTTGGTTCACTATTTGGGCTCTCGTAATTGTTATTTTTTATAACAATTAATTTTTAATTGCGACACCAGATGCTCCTGGAGGGTGAGCTAACGGTAGACTTTAGAAAAATATGTTTCAAAACAAAATTAAAGTTAATAAAATTTCCTATAAAATTGTTTACGTACATATTTGTTGAAATAGCAACAGTTTTCGAGATATACTCCTACGTTATTGAAAATCGCTATTTTTCGCCAAACAATAATTTTTACCTCACTTTTTGTCAAAAATTAGCTTCTAGTGCCTTCCACAATCGTTTCTCAGAAAAAAATATCAGAATCAAAGTTGTAGAGCAGTAAATTTATTTCAAATTCATATATACGTTTTTGGCACCACCTAGTTCGAGTCCGGCTAACTGTAGAAAGTTTATTTATTGCTATTCTTCTAAAAGTAAATCTGGTTCACTATTTTAGTTCTCGTAATTGTTATTTTTTATAATAACAATTAATTTATAAATTGAGATAACAGTATCGAGATTCGAAAAAATATGGTACCGACACATCATTAATACGAGTATATACCGCTAGGGGTGCGCATTATGGTATAGAAGGGTCAATACAATTAGGATTAATTGCCACTTCTATTGTTTTTTTGTTTTTTTTAAAGACTAGCTACAAATTTTTTACATTCATCACCAGTTTTAAAACCACACAAAGAAATTCGAATTAGCACTTTGCTACATAGTTTATATATATATATATATATATATATATATATATATATATATATATATATATATATATATATATATTAGGTTTATGAAAAGTGTAAGACAGTGGATTGCACTCAAGCCTTCGATTGCATCTCGCACCCCCTGTTGCTTGGAAAGTCTCAAAAACTTCCCAAGAGCTTTACAGTAGACGGCATCGAGCAGTCCATCTCCAGCTCCATCTTATACTTAGGCGTCAGTCTCGATAGGCACCTCACCTTTTCGACGCATGTCAAAAGCAGAATCAAATTGGCCCGGGCGCGGACATACCGCCTCCATCACCTCCTAACCTCTCCTCAGATATCCCTCAGGCTCAAAATCCAGATCTACAAATCCATCATCCGTCCCACCCTCCTCCACGGTGCTCCACTGCTGCATCACATGTACGCAACGACACTTCGCGCCCTCCAGACTTTCCAGAACTCCGTCCTTCGGCGAATCGTCCGCGGTACCAGCCTACAGAGGGCCAAAAACAGCCGGATCCTCGAGGAGTTGAGGATGCCAACGATACCGGCCTTTATCAGTCGCCGGCACGTCAAATTCTTTGACGGGCTGAGCTTCTGTGCAAACCCTCTCTTCAGGGACATAGCCCCACCTCCCAGGCATGGGAGGTGGCAAGGCGAAATCCCCTTAGCGGACGTACTCGCCGAGGGAAGGGGTTCAGACCATACGGACTGACCCGATACCCACCATCGCTGGCAGAGTGTTTCCTCCGCACTCGACTTGTAGCCGGAGTGCCTCCAGCAGACCGAGACCCACCAGAGATGGCATAGCTTTAAATAAAGTCTTAAAATGCCGAAAGGCAATAAAAGATCCTTTTTCCCTGTTTTCCTTTCTTTGCATGAAAATAAAATAAAGTCGGAGGCTAGAAAAAAAAAAAAAAAAAAAAAAAAAAAAAAAAAAAAAAAAAAAAAAAAAAAAAAAAAACAAAAAAAAAAAAAAAAAAAAAAAAAAAAAAAAAAAAAAAAAAAAAAAGTAAGACAGTAAATCCATACATGTTGATACTCACCTAAGAAGACAAAATGAAAAGGCCTTATGAAAGAAAGATACCAGTGCATAGAGAAGAGTTTAAATAGATGGTGTTTCGAAAAGTTTACGTTCGAAACTTGTCTTCGAATAAACAGAATTTAATAGAAGTGGCATATAATTCATCAATCCTAATTAATTATTATTAGTTTTTTTTTATTTATGTATAAATATCCTTAGTGTATATGTATATAAATTGTGTTTCTAATTACTGAAAACATGGGAATTAGAAACCGTTTTAAAAATCCTGCCAAAATCTTTTGTGGTTGTATGTTATTTGCTTTCTCAGACCTTTCCTTTCTATTCCAATCTGTTGCAGATATTACAAAGCTGTAATATCTTGATTTCGTTTAAATATTTTTCAAAGTTTGACCATATTTTCGGATTTAGTATTAAATTTCCTGTAAGAATAAGTTACCTGTAACCTTGAATGAATTTTACAAAATTAGTACCGAAAGACCAGCTTGATCTTCACCTTATTTAGGGAAGTTACAATATCTTATAATTCTTCAACGCTCACCGTTTTTCGAAAAAACTATCCACGATACTGCAAATCTCGCAAAAACTTTCAAATTTAATCAGCATTCAAATGATATGTTGAAAGTAATGACTCTGTTTAAATTTTATGGAGATATTTACTTTTAAAACAGGAAAAACATGTTGTTATCACTTGGCATACAAATCAGTTACTTGTGTAAATGAAACATTATGACAATCTCTTAATAGAAATGTGCATTTATAACTCTTCATTGGAATAACAACTATAGAAAAATATTATTGTTTAATAGAAAATAAACGAAAACTGTCAATAAAGCGACACGAGATCAAAAGATCTTATTCCATTACATTTATTTATTTTTTATTATTATTTAGGTATTATTTTATTAGATTTTCAATGTAAGGTTTAATACCCAATGATAATGAAAATAGACCTCAATTTTACCGCTGGCTTCTGAATGCAGATGATGCTAAGGAATACTACTTTTTGAGGTGAATTTTATGAGTCTGTTTTTACAGGGGGGAGGCATTTCTAACTTTTCATGTGGGGTATCGGATTAGAATAGAAGGTAAGGTCTCCGACATTTTTCTTCATTTTTGATCTAATTTTAACAATTTTTTTACGCTAAGAGGTACTCACCCTGCATATATATTTTTTTATTGTTACGTTTCCTTTATTCTGTGTAAATATTCTATGCACTCTTTTTTTTAATCGTACCTCTTTGAGTATATATATGGTATATTCCAGTATATGATTGTTGTCATGCAAATAGAAAATTTTCCGATGCCTTTGTCTTGCGTTTGTTGTTTGTTGAATAATAATCATGTTTATAAAAACTGTCGGCTATATAGGTAGGGGACAGGTGGCCCTCGATGTAGTGGATTGACGAGGACAGGAAGGGAGTGAATGGAGAAGGGTGGAGGACCTAGCTGGGACAGGTTCGAGTGCCGCTGATAGAGAGAGAGATCTGTTCCTGACGGACCCTGTCCTCCCGCTCCTGTTAACAAATCCGGCTAATTGCCTCTCTACAGCCCCCTCCCCTCCCCCTCCCCATTGCGATTGCATAGCCCTTGCATGGGATTGCATTCGTTTTCACATCAAATCCATTCCATCGGAAGAATTAAATGCATTACTCACAACTGGGCATGCATACACTATACGCTATCTTGAAACTAATAATACTGTATAGATGATATAATTAAAAAAAAACTCAATTTCTCCCTGACTGAGAAAAACAATAGATCATGGAAATGTCTATCTATAATTTACTGTTTTTTACAATTCACATTTTAGAATTTAATGGTCAAAATATTTAAATAATTAATAATAATAATTAAATGCTTAGCGAACCCTAAGGTTCGAAGCCGACACCACCAACCGTTGACCACACACCTCCCTCCAACCCACACCCCTATAACCCAAATCTCCCAGGTCGGCCTTGACGATATCCTCCCATCTACGTCTCGGTCTACCCGACGGCTCAAGATTGGTCACATTTTTCGGAATTCGATCATTACCTAACCCAACAACTTCACAAGCCCATTTTAACTGTGGCGCTGCTATTACCTGAAATATATTCACCGGATACAACTCGCGCAGTTCTACATTGTAAAGCCTTTTAAATTCACCGGTTTCTTCATCCTTTTTTGAGCCAAATATTCTACGCAGTACTTTATTTTCGAAGACTTTTAGGCGTTGTTCCTCCCTTAAAGTAAGCGGCCATGTTTCGCATCCGCATAGAACTGTTGGTAGTATATTAGTCCTATATATCCTAATTTTAAAATTTCTCGAGAGTAAGCGCGAACTGAGTAGTTTTGTGACCGAGAAATAACAAGCATCGCCGGTTTTTAACCTAGCCCGTATTTCTTCTCGAATTTCATTTTTTCTTGATATAATAGACCCTAGGTATTTGAATTGCTCAACGTGTTCACACTTTATCCCGGAAATATCTTACATCACTGAAATATTCACCGATTATACTACTAACGTTATATTTCGTTTAATCGGTATCAATTATTAGACCGATATCGTTACCGGTTTTCATAAGCGTACGTAGTTGCGTTTAATTTAGTAGTTTCCTCGTTTTCACCCAAAAGTACCAAATCATCAGCATAACCAAGAACCGGACATTTACTACCCATCTCTAATCCTTTTCCCGTAAGCATTACCTTCCAAATGACGTATTCTAGTTCTAAGTTAAATAATACCGGAGAAAGTTAATCTCCCTATTTTAAACTAGAACGTACCTCAAACTTTTCGGAGTAAAAAGTGCCGAATCGGACTCTATTAAACGGTAGGTCCTTGCGATATATGTTACATGAAAACATATTCTCCATATGATTTCCGATAAGGAAACTGTCGGCAAATTTTCGACCCAAGTAACACCATCAGAGCTTGAGCGTGTTTAAATCAGTGGAAAAAACGTTACACCAAAGAATTATCAACCCCCAGCCAATAGCCATATCCATGTCAAAAGATATATAAAATTTAGTTCTAGTTATGTAAGGCTTTCTCAATCCTGTACTTGTTATATTTTATAATTCAGAAGAATAAAAAAAAAAATAATATTATTAAATGATACTATAGAAGGATTTATAAATGATATGCCGCTCATATTAGATATTTTTTTTTTATTCCAAGACAAATGTCAAATGTTGAACTTTCAATATGTTTATATAAAACATATAAACTTTTATTTACAAATTGAATTTACTAATTTTAAAAATGTAAGACATATTTACAAGACATGCGTTCAAAGCTCCCAATAAATCACAACAGACTTATTTTCATGAAAGACACATTCGGATCTACGGAGTTGAGGTTTGTGGCTCCACTAAACCTTCCTACTCTTCTCGTATCCAATCCTTCGTAAAATATTCAATTCTCCTTATGTACACAAACAAATTTATCCATAAAGATCTTTATGTTCCATATGTCGCTGATTTTGCTCAAACCAAGATACCTGTCCTTTCATAGTAAACTCCATCTAGTTTCCCAACTTGCCTCACACTCAATTTCCGACAATCCCCCGAGGCGTCTAAAAGAAGATGGCGAAGAGAGCTTCTAATATATTGAAGTGCTACTAGTGAGTAGTTCTTTGCATGTTATTGACATGTCAATGTAATCATTTTACTCTAATTTACTTGTATATACTCATAATTTATACTGCTGTGAATATCAATAAATAGTTTTTAAAGAAACCTTAAAACTATGTTTTACTTGTTAATGCTTAATATCATTGTACAATTACTATTTAAAACAATTAAATAAAATGAATAATCTTAGGAATTAATTTTTGTATTTTAATTATATTAAATACGACAATGGTAACATGTGTATAAAGAGTACAAAAGTAGGTGATGGGGACAGCTAGAGTTATGTTTCGAAATGCCTGGAATGATTTGTGCCTAATATCGACTCCTCGCTATGAATTGATTTACAATAATGAAGAAATGAACTATATATCATGGAGGCCTGCCCCACCTGCCAATTGATGTTTTAAATCAAACACTGACGAGATTGTGAAGGCAGTGGCTCCAGCCAGTTGGCACGGTTTCACCTATCTGTCCGTTGGCTCCTCGTCCCTTAAGGTTAATTAATATCTCACCTGTCGTTTGTAATATATTTTTTTTAAATATTAGTTTTTTGAAATTTACTGCTGTATAAATAAATATTTTAGATAAATTTAGTTGTAATGAACATTTCAATGACTTATAAGGGTACTGTCCGTTAGTATCATTCCAATGAAATTTACTATACAATAGAACCTTACTAATCCGACTCTACCACGATGGAGTCCAATAATGATCTCGGGCAACAATGTTTTCGCGGAATCCCTAGTCTTGTAAAATTGTAGTAAGGTTGTTAGTCCTGTCAATAAACATATTGTACAGTGCATGAAATATGCTATTATTTTTGACCTCAGGGCTTCGTTAGGAATAGTTAAAAGATAAACATACTCAAGCTCTCCGCCCCTGGTAGTGAGCTATCGGTGGTAGCAAGAGGGGAAGGTCCAATTTTCGGGTTTTTCGATTATATCTCGAAAAGGATGGACTTTAGAAAAATATGTTGCAAATAAACATTGAAGCTAATTATATTTCCTATAAAATAGTACCTATACATATTTGTCAAACTTGCAACGGTTTTCGAGATATATGTTATTGAAAATCGCTATTTTTCGCCAAAACCTTCATTTTACCTTACTTTTTTGTCAAATATTTTCTTCTACTGTCTTCCACCATCGTTTTTCAGAAAAAATATCCGAATCAAAGTTGTAGAGCATTAAATTTAGTTTAATTTTATATATAAGTATTTTGCACTTGATGCAATGTGTGACAAAAAGTGAGGTAAATATAATTAATTTTTCCAATATTATCTATATTTTATAACGTATATCTCGAAAACCGTTAAAAGTTCGACAAATATATATAGGACCAATTTTATAGGAAATTTGGCTTTAATTTTAATTCGAAGCATAGTTTTCTAGAGTCCACCTTGTTTGAGATATAATCGAAAAAACCGAAGATGGGACCTTCTCTCCCTCCCCCCATCACCGTTAGCTTACCCCCCAGGGGCAGGGACTTTAAATATGTTTACCTTCTAATTACTCCTAACGAAGCCCTGAGGTAGAAAATAATCGCATATTTCCTGCACTCTACACTCCCCATTTCAGCACTCGTTGTCTGGACTATTGGTAGTTTTGACATTTTTATATGCTGTTAGTGTTTTGCTGGTGTAAGCTATATCTCGGCTTCCTTAATCTTCTCCAACTCGATCCGGACTTCCACCGGCATTTATGAATCATCGGCTTAAGGACCCTACCCTCCGTCAAGGGTTTGGTTACAGCTAACTCGCTCTTGATTCCTCGGCTTAAAAGGGTCTTCCTTCAGTTAGGGAAGGTTGACTTGGAAATAGGATCTCTCGGATGATCGTATATTAACTTTCCTTCCGCTCTTCAAGTAGCCAATTAGAACATTTTAGAAGTTACTGACTTTAATATTAAATTTGTCCTCCAATACTTATAATATATTTAAATTATAAGGAATATATTTTCAAGAAAAATATCTCGTCTATGATACGATTGCTTTGGAATATAATGCTCATTCGATTTTCCCAAAAAGCCCGCGTATCTCAACTCATTCTATATTTCGGTTTTACCTAAAACATACATCGATTCTATATTCCATGTAAATTACTCGTCATCGTAATAATTAATCCGACAAGAAATTAAAAAAAAAGAAAAAAAAAGAATATTCCGACGAGTACTAACGTAAATACTAGCAACGCCATATGAATCATTATATAATACGTAATTAATCTATTGAAATGAATCAGAAAATCAAGTAGATAGAGCAAAATTGTGGGCAAAATGAGTTTTTTTTCATTCAAAACAATATAGCTTCTAAAAGGTAGGTCCTAACGACAAACATTAGATAACAAAAACTGTTCACCTTTCAATTTCTGATCAGGAGTCTGTCGTCAAAGTTAAAATGCAAATTACACCAACAGAGTTAGAGCGTGCTAAAAAAACCCAACACAATAAGTGTAGGCAAAATGGGACCTTTTTCATTCAAAACAATATAGCTCCTAAATGGTAATTCCTAGTGAGAAATGTTTTATAACAAAAGATATTTTCCATTGAATTTTTGATAAGGGAACTTCCAAACTTCGATTTTCGATCTAAGCAACACCAACACCATTGATATAGCATGTTACGTTTTTGAGTGTGAACAAAAAGTTACACCAAAAAATTATCGACCCCCCAGCCAATAGACATGCCCATGTCAAAAGTTAGTTCAGAGTTTTTATTACATTTTTAAAGTTAATTGTGGAGTTTTATAATCATAGTATTTAATTAAATCGATTTTAGCTCTCTATGGTTATTTGCTCCAGAGCAATTGAAGGAATAGGCAAATACGTAAATAATCTTACAGGAATCATTATGAAATTTAAAGGTTGTGTTCATGCACTAGGACGTTTGAAACAAACTATTATAAAGCACAACTATTATACTGACGTTTAGATTAAATTAACTAATTAAATTCCTATTTAATTTATTCTAGTTTGATCTTTGAAATAAAATGAACAGATAAAGTTACTTTGATATTGAATTTCTCTCAGAATTTCTAAATAAATAAAACAAGAGATTCAATTCTATCCCCGAAACCCCGTATTTCACGCAGGATCCAATCTCGGTGGAGGACCTGCGATTGGTTGAAATAACAACCGCTGACCATATCTCTCCAGAAAAGTGCTCGTTTCTGAAGGACACAAAAAGTTTTCATATCGTGGAGGCACAGCCGACAGATAGAACTGAAAACAAGTGGATATATTCCCTTTCAGGTTTCAATGGCTTTACAGAGGATCGGATCGTATCACTCTCCATTGATTAATAAACTTTGATATTGCATCAGGGTACGCTATTCATCCCTGCTAGTTATTTATATATAATTTAAATTATGTATTTTTTTGTTATAGTATTTCATTTCTATTATTAGTACTTGGTGGCAGTAAACTGAAGATGGAGATGAAGATGGAAAAAAAAAAAAATACAATTTGAGTTTTTCGTCGTGTAATGTTTTAGATTATAATATGTAACAGCTAATAAGATGAGACTAAAATAAAAGAAAAAAAATAAGTCAATATAGAATTTTAATATCAATATTAGCCTTTATCTTGTACAGCCAGCGTTACTCAATGGTGCCGAAATATAAGGATAAGAATTTTTGTTTATTTATTGATATATCCATCAAGTAAATGTCTTAATTATGAACAAAATGACATGTCATTACTCGAAATGAACTACTCATCAGTAGTACTTTAATAACCGTTTAATACGAGAAGGTATCTAGACCATCTTCTTTTCAGACGCCTCGGAATGTTACCTGGAATGGAATGGGGAGCAAGTGAGACAAGTGGATTCGAGTGGTTATGGAGTTTACTATGAAAGGGCAGGGAACTGAGTGCCGATGTTTCGACCCGTCCTACAAGTCTTCAGGTTGACCAAACCAAAGAGGAGAAGATATGAACAGTGACTGTTGTATAAAGCTTTTTAATATTATAATATTGCGAATCGCTTAGTTTTTTTACGAAAAAAAAAATTAATTCTTATGTTCTAATCTTTACGTCCTCTTATACTTTGACCAGGCTTTATGAAGCATATTAGGATTATTAAAAATATTAATTAAATTTTTTAAATGTTTTCATCAATTTATTGAAATTTACAACTTTATACAATATAAAAACAAAATACATCAAGTAAAGGTGATAATAATGCTAAAAATGGTATGTAAACAGTTAATTAAAAAGTTCTATAAAATAATGATTCTATATTAGAAGGTTTAGAGGCCATCTTCTTTTCAAGCGGCTCGGAGGGTTATCTGGAAAAGAATGTGAAGTAAGTTGAGAAACAAATATATTTCACTGGTTATAGACTTTCCTATGAAAGGATAGGTATCTGGTTTGGGTTAAATCAACAACATATGGTACATTAAGGTCTTTATGGATAAGTTTGTTCTCGACAAAATAAGGAGCATTGAGGATTTTGGATTTTAAATGATTGGATACGATATAGTTGGATGGTTTAGTGGATCCCCAATGTTCTACTTCGTTTGTCCAAATAGGTCTAATTACTGTCATATAAATGAGTCCCTTGTAATTAATTGTAAGGTTTGAACGTTTGTCTAGTAACTGTTGAAGGAATCCAAAACGATGGGCAGTTTCTTGCCGTTTTAGTCTTGTAGCAGATTTAAAAACAAATAGAAGTCAAGAAATTTTTAATTAATATGCTTTATTACTA
This sequence comes from Euschistus heros, assembly GCA_003667255.2. Taxonomy (NCBI): domain Eukaryota; kingdom Metazoa; phylum Arthropoda; class Insecta; order Hemiptera; family Pentatomidae; genus Euschistus; species Euschistus heros. Next base: position 19,837 of record RCWM02000208.1, on the reverse strand, counting down.
TTTAGCATTAGAAGGACATGTCGCTAAAGAATTGATTCCATCATATTAGACCTATAACCCGATCAAAAGCATGGCGTAATGAACACTAGGGGCGGATATGAACCTTATTAATTTAAGTTTTATAAATTGAAAATTGCTTATTAATTTTTTTTAAAATGTTGGTTACCTTAATTTAATTATAATCTATATATATATAAATAAATGTCTGTCTGTCTGTACTCGATAGATTCAAAAACCATACATCCAATCGCCGTGAAAATGTGGGAAATTATTAAGTATATCCCTAGGAAGGTTTTTGAAAAAATATTTAAAAATCAGAGTTGGGGTTCTAGTTGCTTCCGAAGAAATATCCCAAAAATATCAAAATAACATTTATTTTTTATAAATACTACTTTAGTGCAGGTGTTTGTAAACAATTAGCAATAAAACATATGTTCTAAATTAATCTATATCTATACTATTATATAAAAGGACAAGCCATTTTTCGTTTGTTATCACTAACCGCAAAAACTACTGAACCAATCTTTACCAAATCTTAACTACATCATCTTCATAGTTGAAGGAAGGTTTAGCAATAAGAAAATTTGCATATTTTCTACTAAATTGTTGCTAAAAAACGATAAATATGTGATACGCAGTGAATTTTGAAAATTGACCGATATGTGTCGAGTGCCATTTAAGAGAGTTTATAACGGTACAGTGTTATATAGAGCTAGAAATTGATAATAAAATTGGCTTAATTCAAATAAATTGTTATACTAAAAGCTATAAATATTTAGTGTGACGTGTGGATCCAAGGGATATCGAACGATATGTGGTCAGCTGCATTCTGCAACAGAGTTTGCAATGGTAAAATTATTAAACCCATCTGTACCAAATTTTAACTAGAAAATCTTCATAGTTCTAGGAAGATTTTAAATAGTATAGTTTACTATAATAATAATTTATATTCACAGTCTTAAGTGACAAAAGTTTGTCACTCTGTCATTAACTTTTATAGTTAGATAGAAATTAAAATACAACCAAATGAAATCAATAAAATTATTTTTGCTGCACTAAACATTATTGCCTTATCAAAATATAGATTTCATATTTTTTGATATTGTGTGTAAAAAATGGGCGACCTAACCTTAGTTTTTGATGAAGGTTTTAAGAAGACTAAAATTTCAATTATTTCAAATTCATTTTGATGTTTCAGGTTTATTTAATAAATTGGTTATGAAAAATAGCAGTGATTTTGCCTACAAATACTATAGCAGAGAATATTAGTAACATTATTATTGAAAAAGTAAATTGTGACAGCTGAGAATATCTCTATTGATAGGGTTGTAAGCACTGATAATGCAGTCCATTATCCGCCAGAGTTTCTTCCTAAAAAGTCTCTGTTCATATAAATTACCAACTCATAGATTAGAATTAATGATTGAATATCAAATAATGCTTTTAAGTAAATTTCAACCAACTAATCATTGCAATAATACCGAGTTAAAAATTACAGCTTTGAGTGAAAATATATAGAAATATTGTGAGACAATAATTCTCAACTGCATGATAAGATTTTTATTGTTAAAAATAAGACTTATATTAGAAGTTAAGCCTATCTAAGTTCTTTACTTATAAGAGCAGACGAGGCCGCGACTGGGGATGCTAGTTTTTAATAAATCTAACATAGTTCATATACTCCAGTTAGAGGAAACTTGGACTTAACACCTACAAAATTATGGAACTCAAAGCCGAGAAAAATAAGAGAAGCAATAGAATTTTTGGCCTGTCAGTATATATTAAATAGTACTAGAGCTGGTGACACATTTAGAGCATGGATTTTACCCAACTTGCTTTATAGCTCAAAAGTTTCGTTTTCGATAGTTGTATAGGGAATGGCTAGTCTACCTGGCGTGTGCAGGTGGGAGAGGTACTGCGCATCGTCAAAAGCAAGGTAAAATATTTGTGATAAAAAACATAATTGACCCAGCATTGAATAACACAAATTGTATTCTATTATCAATAATAAGCGTAGTATATTTATCGCAGACTGTTTGAGTGACGGGACACGGAAACAGACTACCCCAAACATATTTTTTAAGAAATGAAAAAAATTATTTTTGTTCCGTGATGAAAATTTAGTAGTGTGTCAAGTACATTTTTGTAATAATAATACCATAAAGCCAGATCATTTAAGTGGTGAAACACGGAACCAGACCACCCCAAAGATATTTTTAGAAAATGAAAAAAAAAAAAATTGTTACCCATTCTGAAAATTTAATAGCGTGTTAGGTACATTGAAACAATTTTAGTCAAAGATTCATATCTCGAATGGGCCTAGAATTTCAAAAATATAAATAAATAAATAGTAATATAATTTTATTTACTATATTATTTTTAATTTAATTTATTATTACTTTCTTCAAACTTTTGTTGAAATAATTCGATATAAGGAGGAATATTTTTTTGCGAATAGAATTAACGAAATAAAGGGGAAGAAAGGTCTGGGAGCGAGTTGATTCCGCCCAACGACCGGGGCTGGCGGTTTGCCATTTTGAATGAGTTATTGTCATTCATTAAAAATGTCACGTCCTACAACACCCTCCTCCGAGCTGACTAGGATACAACTAGCTATAGAATATCTCAACTCAACAGGGTTTCTCCAATTGAATCCATGGATTAAAGGAATAACAGTTTAGGAAGGATTGCATGTCGTGGTGACTCCCCTTTATCTATAAGTACTCCATTATTCAAACTATGTAAAAAAAACCAATATCACTAAATAATATTTTAAATAGATAATATCACTAAATAATATTTTAGCATTATTTTAAAAACCCTTTTTATTTTTATCTTTATCAACTTATTGAAATTTATGTAAAAATATATACATCAAGTAAATGAGCTGATAACGATCACAATAACATGTCAAAACTTGGAATGAACTACTCATCAGTAGCACTTCAATATTTTATTTATAAATTCTCCTCTTGAAGATCTCTTGGCCATCTTCTTTTCAGACGCCACGGAGGATTATCGGGAATGGAGTAAGAAGCAAGTTGAGAAACTAATGGATTTAAGTGGCTATATGTAGCTTACTATGAATGGATATGTATCTGTTTTGGGTTAACTTAGCAACATATGGCACATTAAGGTCTTTATATATGTTTATATAATTATTTATATATGTTTATTGGTGACAAAGTAAGGGGCATTTAGGATTTTCGAAGGAATTTGAATTGTAAGGATTGGATACGAGATGAATTGAATGGTTTAGTAGAACCCAATAGCTCAACTCCGTACGCCCATATAGGTTTAATCACAGTCATGTAAATGAATCTTTTGTAATTAATTGGGAGCTTTGAACGTTTGTCTAGTAAATGTTGAAGTAGTCTGTAACGACGAGCAGTTTCTTGTCGTTTTGGTCTTGTGTGTGGATTCCAAGTAAGACGTTTCTCCATGTGGAGTCCTTGGTAGCGGATCTGTTCAACAGGGATTAGTGGAATATAATTAAAGGATACTGTAGGACAGGAAGTCGTAGGTTTTAAAAACGTAAGTTTGGAGTTAGAAAACACCAGTTAATATTATTCACAAAAAAAAAAAAATAAAAAATATATTTAGGTATCTTCCGGGCTGTCCTACGACTTTAATCTAACTTTCCTTAGAGATTCTACTTTCCTGAAAACTTTCAAATTTTTTTTTCTGGTGATTTTAAAAAATACATTTTTTACAAAACAATTTTCCCAAATACGAATCAAATTGTTTTTGTAATTCAATAACCATTAATATTATTCTAATATAATTCTATATTGCTACGGGGGTGTTTATAAAATAATTAATATTATCCACAGTCCCTAGTGACACCATAGCCCCATCTATTGATACCTTATTGGATTCTAACCCAATTAACTTGTGAACCAATTCAATATTATTTAGTGGCTTTTAGGTAATAGAATAATTATTATTATTATTGAACATAATTTATTTCGAATATAGATCAATAAATAATAATGAACTTAACTCAGCCTATATGAGGGCCAGCACACAATTTATAATTGTTTACTTATACTATATATATAAGTATCGATAATTTCATTGATTTTCATTTAACGGGTTTTGTTTTGAAGCAATTAAAATATTATTTTTTATTTTTTAGTTAAGTTCGTGTAAGTAGGTTTAATCTTGAAGTCGGTTTTGTTTTTTTCTCTAAAAATTATTTTTATTTTTCACTTTTTAGTGGTGAGTGTATTTTTGTTTATATAGTCAATTCTCGATCTTCAAGCTACCCTGAAAAATAGTTCGAGTTACTGAACAAAGACTTATCGAGGTTATCATTCCACTTACCTTCATGTAATTGGAAAAATTAAACACAAAATGGGAGTTGAAATCATTACGTATATTTTTCATTAATGGGTATGTGTATGTTGTTTGTACATACATATAAAATCATTGATAAAGAAAATTAAATACCTGGTACCAATTTATCATATAACTTTCAACTGAATTGAGCTTTTTTCTGAGGGTGCCTAAAAGTAGACACCGCCTTCCACGAGTGGCGATATTTCTTTATTCTTTAGGACGGAGATTTAGTTACTTAGATATTTTAAATAATCATAATCATAAATATGTTTAAAATGTAAGGTTATAAAACAGTGATTTTTATTAACTGGTTTTTTGATTTTTCTTAAAAAGTGCTGCGTTGATTTCAAAATATTTTTTATGAGACTACCTCTGAAGTATGCCCTACCGATATAAAAAATAATCATCAAAATTGATTCAGAATTGACGGAGGTTCTCAACTCATCTGTATTTGTTTTTTTGTATGTTACGCGATTACTCTGTCAATTCTGAATCAATTTTGATGAATCTTTTTTAGATCGGTAGGGCATACTTTAGAGGTGGTCCCATAAAAAATATTTTGAAATCAATGCAGCACTTTTTAAGCAAAATCAAAAAAACCGTTAATAAGTGATTTTTTAAACTGTTTTTTTTTATTTTTCTTAAAAAGTGCTGCGTTGATTTTAAAATAATTTTAATGGGACCACCTCCGTAGTATGCCCTACCGATATAAAAAAGAATCATCAAAATTGATTCAGGATTGACGCAGTAATCGCGTAACATACACAAAAAAAGAAAAAAAAAATGCAGACGAGTTGAGAACCTCCTCTTTTTTGAAGTCGGTTGATTAGGTTTCGAGCTGTCGGCATACAACCAGTTCCGTAGTTGTAATGTTGCTGAAGAGGTGGAGGTGGGGGGGGGGGGGGGGGGAAGCAAGAGGGGCGGGGGTCGGGACTTTGTGTCTTTTTAGTGTATACTTTATGTACTAACAACCTACAAAAATTCAGCTTTCCCCTAATTAGTTGCGACACGAAACCTTTATTGACTGGGCTACAAGAGATCATCTCTCCACCCTCCAGCATATCTCCCTTCAACTCTGTCACCTCCAACCGTATATCCCACCATCTATCAAGCTGTCTCTCAATTCTTCCAGGGCCCTAGTTATATACGCCCTTATTCCCACTAGTTCACTTCTGCATTTTTTATTCTTTTGGATCTTTTATTTCTTTGATCTAAAACTTTTCATTTTCCGGGGACGCTTTTCCGACAAATTACTATCATGTACCACAGCGGCCTAGTTTTTCCTGGCTTAGACCCCACTTAAAGGATTTAGGGCTTAACTCCTCATAATCATAGAGTGCCGCCCCTCTTTCATCTTTCCTTCTTTATTAATTATTAATATCACTTTATAATTACGTACTCATAATACACTTTATTAATAATAACCGTATGACAATTAGCAATAACAATAACAATTATATTTCATAACAAAAACCCCATTAACCGATTTAAACTAAATTTAGATGGATCCCTTTGTACGTGATTATTGAAAATACTAATAATACTAATAATTGAAAATACATTTCATATTTTGAGTTGTATATTAACATAAAAGCTCAATTTTTTTTTAATGCATTTTTACACCGAATTTTTAAACAAAATAATAATTCATATAAATTATATATATTTTAATATCAATTTATTGAAATTTATAACTACACAAATATATACCTCAAATAAATGAGATGATAACGATTACAATAGCTTGTCAATACATGAAAAGAACTACTCATCAGTAGCACTTCAATAAACATTCTTCACTAGAAGATCTTTCGTTTTCTGTAATTACTTTAAAAATGTTTTTTGCGCCAAAATAGAGACTTTAATGTCTTATTAAGAAGCACAACATAATCAATATTTCATAACTTAGATATTAAAAAAAATCTTGCATTGAAGGTTGGTAGTTTACTCCTTTTAAAGGTAATTGGGCTAATCCACTTGTCGATAATGGCACCGTTTTATAATTTAATTGTTTTTTTTTAACTGTCTTTTGACTGTATTCAAGGGAGGGAGGGGGGGGGGGCTGGTAACATTTGAAATAGTGGTTTGGTGAGACTTACAAGGGGACGTTTTGTCTTGTAACTCACACATTTGAATGCCGATTTTAGTGTTAGTAGAAAAAAAAGTGAAATATGAAAATCACGTTTAATTTTTTTTATTAGCTATCAGTCAAGATAGAGAAATGATTCTTTAAAACTAAATTGTAGTTTTGTATGCTACTTGAAATAAAAATAATTACACACGACCCGGCTTTAGGGTGCTCAAAAACTCGAAAAAAATTCCTATAAAATCCGCTGTAAATCTGTGGAAATTTTTTCATGGAAAACTGACCTCAAATCTCGATTTAACTCACCAAAAACCCTTATACCTAAAATTTCTTCAAAATAAAAAATATTGATTTTTTGCCCTTTTCGAAGACGTTAAAATTTTAAAATTGAGATTTCATCAACAACTTCGGGGGGCCATAACAACTGCTGTGTCAAACCGACTACAATGACAATAGAATCACAAGAATAAGCGTACAATCAGCTTTTTATCTATGCATAAAATTGGGTTTACTCCAGATTTTAGGGGAAAAAAACGGATAAGAATAAAAGATTACAAGCTCACCTATAACTTAAGATATCTTAATAAGGAGAAATTCTGCGACCTCCGGATTTAGGCTAAAATATGCAGTTTTAGGGCTTATAGATGACTTTAAAATTTGGTTTTAATCAGTGGCGAAAGATGAGAGATAGCGCTAATTATTTATGTTTTTTTTTCAGAAATTGACTGCGTTCTAAAATCCTATAAAATTTTACAAGTAAATTTAAATTACTTAAATTTTTATACAAATTTAATTTTTGATTTTTACGAAATTTGTTTTCTACATGTTTTTCTTAGATGAGGAATCAGAAAATGATATCAGTTTTTAGTTTAAAAATTTTCCTCACCAATGCCGGAGGTCGCAGGATTTCTCCATATTGAGATATCTCAAGTTATATTTGACTTTAGAATTTTTTATTCTCATCAGATTTTGACCACTAAAATCTGTAGTAAATTAAATTCTTTTGATGCTATTATTATTGTGATCGGTTGAATATCGCAGATATGGCCATTAGAAGTTGTTGAACAAATTTCAAAAATTTTAACGACCTTGAAAGGGGTAAAAAATCAATATTTCTATTTTGATAAAATTTCACATATAAGGGTTTTTTCGTGCGCTATATCGAGATTTGAGGTTAGTTTTTCACTAAAAAAATGTTCCACAGATTTACAGTGGATTTCATTGGAATTTCGTCATTTATTCCGTTTTTGAGCACCCTAAAGCCGGGTCGTGTCTTTAGCATAAAAAAAAGTATTTTTATTTCAAATAGCATACAAAATTACAATTTAACGTAAAAGAATCATTACTCTATCTTGACTGAGAGTTGATATAAAAAATTAAACGTAATTTTCATATTTTATTTTTTTTCTCGGCTCCCAATGCAATGGCGGCTATAACTCTAGTTTTCCACTATTATAGATCCCTACTACCCACACAAGAATCGGCATTCAAATCTGTGAGTTACAAGTCATAATATCTCCTTTTTAGTAACAAGTTCAGACATTTATTATGGCGTCTCTCGGTGATGAAGTTAGGAAGTTGTTTTGTATTTTTCTTTCGTAAGCATCTGTCATATTATCCTGGAATCTCTGCAGATGGTGCTGTATGCTGGAATATATAAAAAAAAATATATGTGTTTGAATAATGGATAGATTATAGACATATTTAATTGAAGGATGTTTTTTAAACTCAACTGTAACTATGAAGTGGTATCGGGAATATAACATGTGTTTCTATAAGAGACCCAGGGAGTCACAGTATACTAAAAAATATGGCTTGTTTTTAACGGCTTCGTATAATTTTTTTTTTTTTTTAATTTATGAAAATGTATTTTACATTGAGCGAATGAACTCCGAGAACTCTCTTTACTCTCTCTGTTGTCCCGAAAAAGGGGGACCCCATGTCACTGCAATGAAATAGGGAAACAAATGTGACTTGGTTGACAAAAAGCAGCAGTGTCGCCGAGTACGGAATTGGCGAATTATACAAAGCTGTTTTGTAACAGTAACATAGAGGGCCGGGGGGGGGGGGAGGGGGCAAGGCTAGGAGCCCACGCAGCTCTGGGGAAACATTATAACAGTCAAATTGCATAAATTGTGTTTACACTACAACTACAATGTGACTCAGCAAATAGTTTCCTAGTCGAGTATATTCTGTTTATATTCAACACTCCATGGAATTTCCATTCTTCATTAACTTTCTAATTATTTGCTGTATACATTAAAATACCAAATGCATATTATAGCCGATGGGATATCTAAATTTATCGTACTGGTATTGTTCAAAGATATGGAATTGAACGCTTGCTACTGTGGAAACACCTGAGAAATAACTCAAACACTGAGATAACTAAATGTCTATTTAATAAATTATTTTCAGTCGACTTGCAGATCTATTTATCTTTTCATCCTTCAAAAATGATAGAGGCGACTCCTAAGCTTCAGAAGGCATCGATAGCGTTAACCTGTGGGCAGTAGAGAATAGGTTGAGTCTGAATCCAGAGAAAACAAAGGCTATCCTCATTGGGTCAAAATCTCACCTGAAAGCCCTTCCCTACTCTCCACTGCTTTTCCTCAAAAACCGTCCAATTCATATCCAAAATTCCATTAAAAATCTGGGAGTAACGTTTGATCAACATCTTTCTTAGAATAATCATATTTCTCAAATTACGAGGAAATCTATTTCTATATTTAAACTACTTTTCCATCACCGCGATTCATTACCACTAAGTACTCGTCAACTTTTGGTATCATCTCTTGCTTTTCCCAACTACTACTGATGCGTAGTATATGGAGGACTGTCTAGTCAGCTTGAAATGAGTTGTAAAAGAGTAATGAACTGTTTTATTAGATTTATACCGAACTTTTTTATTTGGATTTATTTTTGTAGATTTCCTTTATAATTGCCGTGATGTCCTTGTTTGACATATGTAGCTTGACCAAAACCTAACTTATCTTTTTACAATATCTTCTGTCATCCATTCTTTCCTTCTTATATTCCTTGCTTTTTCCCCAAGGACCTCTGATGCAGTTTTCTTTAACGAGGACGTCAGGACATCGTAAATTTCTGCAGCACTGTTTCCTTTGTAATCCCGGAGTAATTCTCCAGTTCTTTGCTGGAATAGTATCCTAATGCTGTCTTCTTGCAGTAGCTCCACCTTAAAGTGTTCATCTTTTAAAGTGTTGTAGCTATCACTGGACGTTCTGTACCTTTTATTTGTTTCAACCCATGGGAATACGCAAATGGCTTTCAGCAGGTAATGATCTGATCCGCATTCGGCTCCTCTATAGACTCTTACATTTTGCACCTTAATTAAACTGTTAACAAGGTTTGTTACAACATAGTCTATTATAGATTTAAGTTTTCTGCTTTCATTATGCCACGTGTACCTGTGGATATTTCTGTGGTCAAAGAATGTGTTTTATAATTCTTAAGTCTAGCTGTTCACAGCTGGAGAAACCTATCCCCGTTGTCATTTCGTTCTGCCTCTCCATACTTGCCAACTACCTTACTGCTGTCATCTCTTCCTACTCTCGCATTCATGTCCCCTAGCAGGAAAATCTCTTTACGCCGTGGTATCCTTTCTATCACTTCCCTTAGGTCGTCCCAGAACTCATCCTTTATCTTGTCCGTCTGGTCATCAGTCGGGCCATAGATTCCCACAATTACTATCTCTCTTGCAAATAGAGTGATGTCCATCGTTAGAATGCGGTCATTTATCATTTCCCAACCTGTGATGTTCTTTTTAATTTTTTTCTTTACTAGAATAGACACACCCGATTGCGCTCTTATATCTTTCGCAACTCCTGACCACAAGTGTATGAAGTCATCGAGTTCTTCATTTCCTTTCCCTTTCCTCTTTGTTTCTGATAGTACTATAATGTCCATATTAAATTTTTTAATTTCTGTGGGGAGGCTGGGTAGCTTGGTTGCCAAGCCTTGTACGTTCCTACCCCTAGATGGGTTGCCTTCACCACGGCTAGGAGTCCCATCTACTCCCTGAGTGCCATTTCCGGCGCTCCGTAGGGTTATACCGCCCTGACTCGGTACCGCTTCCGTTGGCCTACTTGCTAACTGCAAGCGTTTCCCAGGGGGTCCCACGTGGAGGTGGAAGTCGGATTTAGCTCTTGAAACCAAAAAATCCACCTATATTCATGACTTCCTTACCCTGCGCTCTTCCATCCACCTCTTAAATACTAGAACCCAACCCATCAACCTGTACACTCCTACGCATCGAACGGCATCCTTCGAAAAATCCTTTATTATCCGCGCTTCCTCTTTATGGGATTCATTGCCCATATCAATACGAAAAAGCTCCACTCTTACTTCCTTTAAACATCATCTATTTCTTTGCCTTGTGGATCGTCAATCTTCTGAGCAAATGTAAAACATGAATATTTATGTTATATACATTATTATAGTACACATAAGATGTATCCTGTTACAAGATTTCTCCATTTATTTTATAATAAAAGAAGGTTCTGGGATGAGAGGCATGGTGAGGAGCATTAGTCCAGTGGAGAGGTTCCATCTCTGTTAATCATGTCAAATTACTGTAGGAGATCTCTCATCCAGCTCCTTTTCAACCTTCTACGGATATTGTTGGGCATCACTGTTGAATGAATGAATGAAAATAAATTTTATTCTGGGGCCATTGCCCCTTAAGAATAATTATAATGAACAATGGTTGGCGGCCTACCTGCCGTATGTATAATTTAGAAATATAATAAAAGCCAGAAAATACAATTAAAATTAAATTAAGGAATTGAAAAGAAATTTAAATTACAATACAAAGTAATAAAAGTAATAATACATGTTTTAAAATATCACACGAAAAACAAATTACATCTTAAGGTTAGAAATTTAAAATAAGCCACAAAAACAAATTAGGAAAAAGCAAAAAAATATTCAATGAAAAAATGCAGTAGACAAAAGCTAAGAAATTTAAATTATACGGAAAAATAATGTATCTTGTCTGAAAAAATAATATAATTATGCTGAAACCAATTATACAAATTTAGTATATTAGTATTAAAATAATGCTGTACAAAATCAATATTATATTTTGAATATTCATATTTCATTTTAAAAAATATTTTCTTCATTGATATGACTATTAGATTGAGTTTCTAATAAGTATACGAAAAGACGGGATTTGAAGCTATTATGAGTGGAGGAATGGCGAATGATGAAATGAAGGAACGTTTGAAGGATGTTGTGTTAAAGGGAGTTAGGTAGAGGTCTGAGGGACGGGATCTGGTTTTGCGGGAACTCACTGATGATTTTAATGTTAATGCTTTGAGGATATAGGGAGGTGACTGAGAGGAAAGTGACTTGTAAAGGAACGAACCAAGGAAGTATTGTCTTCGGAAGGAGGGAAATAACCATTTTAATCTTATGTAGTGGTGAGATACATGGTCAAAACGTAATATCCCTTGAACGAATCTCAGGCAACAGTTCATGAACTTCTTCAATCTTGTGTCCTGAGATGCAGAGAGGCTTCCGTACACCACACTGTCAAAATCAAAATGGGGGAATATGAGGGAAGAAATTAATAGTTGACGAGCGTGCAAGTTTTTATTGCTGTGTGCATGTTTTGTATGAGTTTGTTGGGATGACCTTTAAGTCTATTGTGAAATCTTTTGTAGTTGGTCTGTGTGTGTTCTTTGATGGTAGGCATGTGTAGGCCCGTGTGCAGAGTTATGTTACTTACGTACCAAGGTGCCTGTGTGATTGTCCTAAAAGTTTTGGCCTGAAATGCTTGTAGTTTTTTTATATGCGTCGTTTTGACAGTTCCGTAGATATGTAAGGTATATGTCCAAATAGGTTGTAGTAAGTGTAGGTATTGAGATTATGTCTTAGGTTTAATTTAGAATTTGGTCCAACTAGAGAATAAAGTAGCCTTAGCCTTTGTTTTAATGTTTTACGTTTAGAAGATATGTGTCGGCCCCATGTCATCCTTCGGCCAAAAATTAGGCCAAGGTAATGTACTCTGTCGGTTTGCGGAATGTGTTCGTTTTCGATGAACACAGGAGGGCATGTTTCTCTTCGAAGTGGAAAAGTGATGTGATGAGATTTGTTATAGTTCAGCCTTATTTTCTATAGTTTGCACCAGTTCTTTATTGCGTTTAGGTTATGTTGTAAAGTCTGAGAGGCTTGCGTGGGGTCTCACCTATGGTAGTAAATCGGTAATATTAACAGCAGAAAACGTTCTAAAAGTCTAGAAAAGTTCTCCATCGAGTATTTGGTGCAGTAAGAGTTAAAGCCTGGGGAATAAAAAAGAATAATATTAGAATTGATAAATTATTTGTTTCTTTTATTCGATTTTTTGCATCATCAGTTTTAAAAACCTATGGAAATTTTTAAAATATCAGCAAGCACTTTGCTGAATAAATTGTATATATATATATATTTTTTTTTTCATATGTAAGAAAAAACATCAAACATATTGATATTCACTTTAGGATATTCACATTGTTTGCCCGTTATGTAACCTCGGACGCATGGACGGAGATCACCTGAGGGTTTGCAATGCTCTCACCTACCCAGAAGAAGATATAAATCGGTATTGGGAGGCTCGTCGTCAGTTGGCTAAACTGCCACAGACGGGCGTTGGATAAATAAATAAATAAATGTTGATATTCACTTTAGGAGGTAAAATGAAAGTACCTTTTGAAAGATATAAGGTAGATAGGTGGGCTTTCCTTTCAGTTTTCTGCATGACTGGTTAGTTTTTTCCGCACCTATTTGAAACAAATTTGAAATGTGAATATTGGATATGTTTATTATGGTCATTTAAACTAAAATAGGAATTGGTTTTGAACGATTTTATTAGTTCTAAAGATTCATAAATATTCATTTTTAAACTGTTTCTACGTCTTGTATTGGTTTCACTTCCTAGTCTTTGTTGAATTTATGGTTATTTTTATTTAAATGAATAGCGAAGTAGGAAATTTGCGTCTTATCGTATTTTATATTTAGTGCTCTTTAAGAAATTTTATCTTTCATAAAAAAAGTTTTTTTTTTTTTTTATATATTTTAAAATATTCTAAAGGAGTGTAAGGTAGGAGTAAGGCTGTTGCTTAAAGAATCAGATAATCTTCTAGACTCGAGATTGCCGTGTCTGATGAAATAGAAACCAAATTAAGATTTATTCTTCATTCATTAGGAAACTTTTTCTTGAAAGAAAAAGGTTTTCCACCAAAGTTTTAAATAAAATTCACCCCCCGACTTCGTGGTTTTGTTCAATTAACTGTCTTAAAAGTAAGATTGACATTTTAACCGGATTCCAGAGCTTGCGTGAGTTATGATGGATAATTGAGTTCATGTTATGAAGAAAAAGAACTACAATCGATCTGATTTTATATAACTTCCTCTCTTTCTCTCTCTTTTTTTTATTTGTGCAATGTTCTTTTTTTTTTTTTTTTTTTTTTTTATTTATGAACTAAGGGAATGCACAATAAATACGAAAATAATTTCAGTGATTCTTGAAATGAAACATTTTTAATTATCATGAGGTGTGGAGATGCAAAAGGGGGTAGATCCACTTTTTATTATTTTTAGTTATCGTCCTCAATAAGGTGGTAAATCGTCCACCCTTCAAAGTTCGGGTTGAGTCTATGTGTATGTGTATGTGTGTTTCGAAGTCATTATGGGCTCAGGGTGGACAATTTACCAAGGGTGGACAATTTACCACCTTATTGAGGACGCTAACTAAAAAAATTAAAAATTATGAAAAGTGGATTTACCGCCTTTTGCATCTCCACGCCTCATATTGTTTTTAATCTATTAAAATCTACAAAAAAATATATTGTTCTAACATGAGCAATTATGGAAATAATGACATAGAATAGAGAAATGGCCAATGCATAGCATTCCAACACTAGGTTTTTATTACATGGTCTAAAACGTTTATCGTTATTGCTAATCAAATAAAAAACAAATTGAAAGGCTAGTCGGTTTGAGTGAACCTATCTGTCTCTTCCGGCGTTATGGTCCATAAAGTGCCACTGCCTCCTTAACAATTCTTCTCCACTCAGACCGATCCTCTACAACTCTTTGCCATCATGCCACTCCTAGAACATCTTCCAGCCACCGTAGTCTAGATCTGCCTCTTCCTATTGTTCTACCTATTTCTTCCTCTTCTTTCATTACCTTCCTTGGTAGTCTTTCTTTGTTCTTACGATGCCCATGTCCCAACTATCGTATCCCTCCTTTCTTGAAACTCGAGACCAAATCACGTTTCCCCTACAGATCCCTGTTTGTCTTTATTCTATAACCGTTTTATACTTTGGTATGGCCATTTATTTTTCTTAGAATTTTCCTCTACCATGTATTTTCGGGTACCTCTCCTGTTGCTTTGTGATGCCCCACGCCTCACTACCATACATCACTGTTACTCGAAGGATTGTCCTATATATTCTAACCCTGAGTTGCCCATAGTGAATATAGGCAGATTTGGGTGAATGGGTGAACTTACTCTTCCTATGCTATGACCCATGAAGGACCTTGGCCCCCTCAACAGTCTTCCTCCACACAGAACTGTCATTCAGAGCTCTCCTCCACATGATGCACATCCAGGAGTCGGAGGTCAGCCTCCATCTCGTCCAGCCTTCGCAGTCTGGGGCTGCCTGTTCCCCTTTCCCCCTCTGGACGCAATTGTAATATTTGTTTTGGGAGTCTTTTTGGATTCATCCTATGTACATGATCCAACCATTTTATTCTTCCTTTTTTTATACCAGAAATTATATCCGGTTTCTTCAATAATTTCCTCAGTTCATTATTTGTTTTCATGCGGAAACTATATCCTTCTTTGGTTGGGCTATATACCTACCTTAAAATCTTTTTTTCCCACGACCTTATTCGACTAGTTAGTTTATGTCCAAGACTCACTGTCATCGATAACAACTGGACGAAGGACAGCCTTATATACCCTTACTTTCAGTTTGATTTGTATATTTTGAGTTTTAAAAATTTTACTGAGCGACTAACAGCATTTGTTTCCAATTTTAATTCTTGCTAGTATCTTGTCATCCATTTTGTTATCTTCGGTTACTAATGTACCGAGATAATACGCTCTCAAGGTTACGATGTTGTTCTAATGTCTTTTTTTATTTTATTTCAGGTCATTGTGTTTTAGTTTTCGCCGTGGACTTTCGGTTGCTCGAAATCTGCTGGGTTTAAAGACCTTAGCGGATAGTGAACTTCAAGAAAGAAGACCTCAGCCTCATAGATCTCCAACTGTAAGTCACATTTATATTTCTTTATAACTTTATATATGAAATGTGTTTTTTTTTTATTTATAAATTTATTGAAATTTACAACTATACAGAATATATACATTAAGTAGATGTGTTGGTAGTGAATACTATGACATATAAATATGAACTACTCACTAGCACTTAAATAAAGTCTACTCTATAAGATCTCTAGGCCATCTTCTTTTCAGACGCCTCGGAGGATTATCAAGAATGGATTGCGGAGCAAGTTGGGAGACTAGTGGATTAGAGTGGTTACGGAGCTTACTATGGAAGGATAGGTATCTGGTTTGGGCTATATCAGTAACATATGGGACATTAAGATTTTAATGGTTAAGTTTATTGGTAACAAAGTAAGAAGGATTAAGGAGTTTTAGAAGGTTTTTTAGCTTGTAAGGATTGGATACGGGAAGAAATAGAAGGTTTAGTTGAGCCCCAAAGCTGAACTCCATATGTCTAAATAGGTCTGATAACTGTCATGTAAATAAATCATTTGTAGTAAAGCGGAAGGTTTGAGCGTTTGTCTAGTAAATGTTGAAGAAGTTGAAAACGGCGATCAGTTTCCTGTCGTTTTAGTCTTATGTATAGGAAATGTAAAATTATTTTTACTCTGGGACACATTAACCTTCTAAGAATTACATAAAAGTACAATAAAATGGTATTGCTGTCTTGCAGTGTAAATTTGAGACTAATAAATCAGTACATAAGATGATTATAATGTAGAATGTGGAGGTTAAAATTAAATGAAATTTATGATTGAATTTCTACAAAGATGCTTTTTATACTTAGATGCTTTACAAAATTGTTCCAAAATACAAAAGAAATTCCGAATAATTTAGGATTTTTTAAAGGAGGCAGACAACGAACTCGTTTTTTTCACAGAATAGGAATATTGTGTTGTATTAAGTGTGTAGAACTCAGAGGAGAATATATTGAAAAATGAAAACACCAGCTTTTTCTTTCACTTTTCCTTCTTTCTCAGAACGGAAACGTATGGACCTTATTACTTGGTTTTCATACGTTCTTTTAATTAGTCATTTCGCTTGTAAGGTGTCCTTATTTGTTCATTGATCTTTGTCTGAATAATTTTAGAATGAGTTCTAACTCTAAGGAATTAACTTATTATTTATAGATTAAAAAAATCTATTAAAAAACTCTAATAAAATAATCCTCTGTTAAAAAAATAAACACAACAGCAAACTTCTATGACGTGATGAATTTCACCTAATTGAGTCAAAATTATTCCAATATTTCAGTAGTTATTTTTAAAAATTATAAATTGAATGAAACATTGGTATAAAATACTTTATTTTATGAGACTCCTTTAATGCAAATTAAACAATGAAATAGCGAAACTTTTATTTTATTTTTTTTTTTATCGCTTTATACTGAAAATAATATATTTATTTTGTTCACTTATTCAAACAAAACGAATATTTTTATCTGGTCTCTGCTCTCTCCCTCCGCCCACAATGGACTGAAGTTCTATCAATAAATTGATATGATATTAAATACATTTTGTTTTTGTTAATTTTTTTTTTTTTTTTTATAAAGTGCATAGATTTAAATAAATATAATGAAATATTCATAAAATCAAAGTACTATTTGTAGAGAATGCAATGAAAAAAAATAATTTATAAAGTTGCGCAACGAACGAACTATTATTTTTATAACAATTGATATAATTTTTAAAGTGTATTCGTATATACTACATATTCTTAATAAGAGAATTCCACGGAAACTTGGAAAGACAGGTAGGTACCAGATTGTCTGTAGCGACGATTTGAACACTAACTATACAATTGCTATAAATCAGCGACGATGATTTCAAGGGTCTCACTGACGATCACCAGTCACTCAAGTCACTCCAACCATTACACTCAATCCTTCAAACGCTTCATTTGGAACGATCGTCAGTGGCCGGCTTTACAGAGCGGATTCAGGTTCGAGAGTTCGCTTCATCATGCATCAGTCCTAAAGCAATCCCTAATTCAAAACAAAAAATGCGTTCTTTCTCATTCTGTACTTAGCATATGTATCGACAGTATGATAAATTTTAAAATGTAAAATAAAAAATATACAGTCAGTTATAATAATTGTAAATAAAACTGAGTTTGATAGTTAGATATATGATAATTTGAAAAAAAAAAAAAAAAAATCGATATCTTTGACTATGATTTATAATAATAAATTTTGTTTTGCATTAGTCCTCGCAAAATTCATCTAACCGACTTTACCACTTGATTAAACCTACGACTTCGTGTCCTACAGTACTGTTTAATCATAATCCATTAATTTCTGTTAGCAAGTCTACTACCTCAATCTGGACAAACGTCTTATTTGGAATCCGCATACTAGGCTAAAACGAAAAGAAACTGCTAGATGCTATAGACTACTCATTTAATAGATAAACGTTTAAAACTTTCATTTACAAAATAAAAGAATGAAAACAAATCGTCTTACAAAAAGAAAATTGGAATTTTATGATAATAGGAGTAAAGCTACAACGGACACCGTCAAATGGATGGGCGAAATTAAAAGGACCTAAAGCTAGCAGGTATTACTCAAAAAGACATCCTAGAAAGAGACATTTTTAGATCCGAATTCCACAGTTGGAAAGTTGACCGAGAAGAAAGATTGGGAAACCTTAGACAGATAAACGGATGGAAACCTATATCAAGAGAATGAAGGAAATATGGGCTCAGAGGAAGGCAAGGAAAAGCATGCGTAGTCCCGATCAAGCTCAGTTTCACGCAACAGAAAAATAAGAAAAAACAGACTGATTTACATGACCGTAATTTGACTGATTTAAGATATGGAAGCATTCATTGCTACAGAAAGAAACGGTCCAAACTTTGCAGTCAGTAGAGGAGTGCGCCAAGGAGATCCTCTATCACCAATACTGTTTATCTTAGTGTTGGAAACAGTATTTTGGCGTATAGATTGGAAGAATGTCGGCATAAAGATAAACGGAAGATGGCTAAACTGTCTCCGATTTGCAGGCGATATTGTTTTGTTGGCGAGCAATGCAGCAGACCTCAAAATGATGATGGAAACTTTACTGGAGATATGTACAGAAGTAGGCCTCTCACCTAATTTTGATAAAACAAAGCTAATGACGAACGCAGAAAAGGTAGATATAAAAGTTGGAAATCATAGCTTACAATACGTAGATTATAAATACCTTGGACAGTTGGTCTCTTTTACAAATAAATCGTGGAAGGAAGTGGACAGAAGAACATCCATAGGTTGGGCTAAGTACTGGTCGTTGAAAACAATAATGAAAAACGATTTCCCAAAAGAGATAAAAAAGAAAGTGTTCGATACATGTATACTTCCAGCCGTCTCCTTTGGTAGTCAGACTTGGTCCCTAACGAAAGCCCAAACAAGGAAACTGATAAGCTGGCAAAGAGGAATAGAAAGAAATATGATAAAGATAAGTAGGAAGGAGAAGGTTAGGAGTTGTATTATCAGAGAGAAGACTGGCCTGAAAGACATAATTCACCATATCGAGAAGCAAAAATGGAATGGGCGGGGCACATCTTAAGGAGAACTGATTACTACAAAAGGCGAAGAGGAGGACAGTTGAAAAGATGGAGTGACTTCTTTAAGAAGAAAGCCGGACCACTATGGTGGAGAATGGCAAGGGACATAGATAAATGGAAAGAGAAGTGGATCCAAATCGCGAACCCGGCTTCCCAGTAGGCTGGTCACCTGGGAAAGTCTAGACCTGTACTCACTGAGGGAAGGCCCATGTTCAAACTCACAGAAGAATTTTGTTTGTAAATAAGATAATAATTGTGGACTTATTTGTAGATATGTTAAATTTTTATTTTTGTTGTATTTATTTGAATTATGGTTTATTTGTTGAGTTATGGACATAATAAAAGGCTATTAATATTATTATTTATTTTTTTTTTTTTTTTCTCGCTTTTTGCGGTTTCTGAACTGAGGTGGGGGACAAGTCCAGCCAACTTCAGCTTAGGTTTACTTTTATTTTTTTTTTTTTTTTTTTCTCTCTTCATATGTTTAAAAATTTCCGAACAATCCTTGCCGTGTCCAGGAGTACCGCCTGTTGAGCCTCTCTTAGTACATCCAATGGCAACTTTAGGTC